>CM077000.1:64108539-65329789 GCA_039090855.1 Macrothele yani | reverse complement strand
GTTTAAGAGTGTGAAGGGAGCCCTGGTCGCCGAACACCCGTGTGGAGCCTTGGTTTCCAATTTCACGGGGTGGGACTCGTCCGAATACGTTCCCGGCCACAGATTTGTTGGCCCTCGGCGCGAGAGGATGCATAGATCTTACCAGCTTGGAGGTCACCTGCAGGACTTTGCGGAAGCTAACCGCACCGGGAAGAACACGCAGCAGATGTACATTGACCTGCTCACTAGGCCTAGGGAACACGTCGTCAAATATTTCAACGTTCCTAGGAACTTCTTTGTGAGAGAGACTTGGATGAGCATTCACTCGACGGGTGTGAACTGCAAGAAGAGGGACTTTAGGTGGCGGTTGGCCCACAATGTTCTTCCAACCAGGAGTAGGCAGTTTCGGTGGGGTGGCATCTTTTCCGGTTGGTGCCTTTCGTGTGTGGGCATTGAGGACAGGTTCCATCTCTTTTGGGCCTGCCCCATGGCGTACCACGTTTGGCAGGGAATCTGGGCTTGGCACAAAAGGCTTGACGCCCTCCAGTTTCACCCGGCTAATGTGTTTTATCTACATCCTGGTCCGGCGGCGGGCATGGAGGTCTGGATGATGTTTATCACCGAGGTCTGTTATAAGATGTGGAGGGAGAGGAACAGGGTTCTGCATTCCCGGACGGCTAACTCGGGCTTCTCTCTGACAACGGTCATCCTTCAAGTCAAGTGTGAGCTCCGAGACAGGGCGAGAGTGGACGCCCGCATTTTGACCGACCGAGGCTTTAGATATCTGTGGGAGACTTGACCTCGGATTGTTACTGGGACCAAGAACAACTACACCTTTCATTGGGGTAACTTACCCCCTTAGTTTCGGCCCTTGAAACCCGAGGTATCTCTCTGGGAGTGTTGGACTTTTTCTAGTGTTATGTTTTATTGACTTGTGTTTGTTGTTTTAATGGAGGGTGTGGAGGTTAGCCTCCGACCCTTTCATCGATATTTTAATCTGTCTTCTATCCGGTCGAGGTTAGCGGTGCTGGCCGCTGACCGAGACGGCAGGAGGCTGTGCGAGTCGGGGGAATGAGTGTTTTGGTTCCGTCTGGGTTCTTTCTTTTTTGGTGTGGTGTGAATGGATGGTATCTGAGGGGATGGTGTTGTGTATTTGCTGCTTGTGGTGTGCCGATACCGTGTGGATGTGGGCCGGGGAGACACCTGCCATGAGTCATGTGAGTGCCTTGGTGCACCTGTCGGCCCGGTGTCCTCTCTGACAGTCTCCCGTCCGGGTTGCTGTCACCTGGTCACCTCTGAAGGGGACTTTTGTCCGCATACATGGACGTTCCGGGTGTACCTTCGGGTTGCACCCGCCGTTCTAGGTGACCTCGCCGCCTATTTGTGTGTGGGTCCTTTCAAGTTCTTCGGAGGATCTGTATGACTCGGGGGTTATCTGGTGTTGCTTGTTGGGCAGCGGTGGGAGTGTGTGTAAACATCAGTGAACCATGTCCAGGCGTTTACCTGGGGCGTAGTGAACAGTGTGAAGATGTTGTGTTGCAACAAAGTTCGTGTATGGGGGAAGGGACGTCGTGCGAGAGCACATTAGGGCGCTCCCCGCCCCCATGATTTGGGGGTCTTATACGAAGAGAAAAAAATCGATATGTAATTTAAATATGAAATTCTAATCGACCTCAAATTTCTTACAATAAGTTTACTTAGGGGCGTCTGATTTTTCTTGACCTAGGGCGCTGTAATGCACAAAAATAGCTTCCTGGTGTTTTTCTTTTACACGAGCTTGAAGTTCCTAATGTTCTCCAGCCACCACGATAGCTCCATCGTATGTCTGAGCTATTAATTTTTTGAAGCACTCAAACTTTCTAAAATACTTTGGACGTGCTCTGCCAAAGAATTAGCTGAACGATCAGCACTCACATCAATAAAACCAATGAATGTCTCTTCGGGAGTACCGTCATTAGTCACATAGCGAAACACTGTAGACAGCTGAGACCTGCAACTCACTTCAGTTCTTTCATCCAAATTAAAACGAAAGGAGCTTCTTCAATTCCTTTTTTTATTTCTGCGATCATTACTTCTCCTATTGATTCAATCAAATCATTTTGTGTACGATATGACATCCCTGAAAAGACGGACGGACGAACTGGCTAGTGGCTAAATGATTTTTAAGCTTTTCGTCATAGCAACTAATTAAATTTGTCAATTCAACATAATTCCCAGGATTAACAGACTCCGTGAATTCATGTCCCCTAAAGTCCAATTCCTGCTTGCCAAGGAAACACGTAACGTCAAACGTCAATTAAGCGCTTTAAAACATCTCTAATTTTTTAACGAGTTCATTATGTCGAGAAACGTCCGTTTTTATTTGTTCGTCTATTTGAATCTCAAAATCCTTGTTTTGCCAAAAGCTTTTAATTTCATCACTGACGAAATGTGTATCTCTGAACACTCGTGCTGTTTGGATGAATTGTGGAAGTTATTGAAGTCGCCAAAACCACCGTTTAAACTTCTTCTATCTACTGAAAATAATGTGTACGGCCAACAGTATAATTTTGGTCACTTTTGTGCAAGCTGTTAACCACTTTGTTTTTCGTATTCTTCCCGATGGAAGTGGCGAAAACATTTTTTAGCCTTCGTTTGGAGAGTTTCTAAAGAAGGTTTTGGTCTCTCAGCTTTTATATTATCCCTTTTCTCTTGAAAACTCCTTTGGCTGAAAGACCTCCTAAAAATAAAAAGCAACACAATCTAAAACACACATTTATATTTATTGTCATCGTGTTGGTCCATAGATGGCAGCGCATACGCGAACATTAAAGCAATATGAAATTGCTTCTCTCAGAGAAGAGAAATGCTTACACTTTCAACAAGTTAGTAAAATCATGCAATGCATTGATTATGATACGCTTTTCAACATACCAGAAATTATTACTCAAGTTATGAGGATAATGGCTCTGGAATAAATCTTGCTTTTGTGTAATGACATTTGACCCCATTTCGTTGTTATTCAACAGAACCGGTTCACTATACCTCCGGAACAACATGATAAAGTTTTGTCGCAATCGAAACATTTTTTGGTAAGTTATGATGCACGAGGGCAATGGAATCGATCCCACTCCAGTGTCCTGACCTTTGACCCCATTTTCAATAGGGTTCGTCCCCAGTGGCTCCCTACCACATACTAAAATTTCATCGAAATCGAACCATTTTTACGCAAGTTATGACGCATAAGGGCAATGGAACAAATTCCGCTCTAATGTCCTGCCTGACCTTTGACCCCATTTCGCCCATTTTCAATAGGGTTCCCGCCCAGGTGGTTCCCTACCACATACTAAAATTTCATCGAAATCGAACCATATTTAGGCATGTTATGACGCATAAAAGCAATGGAATGGATTCCACTTTTATGCCCTGACCTTTGACCCCATTTCGCCTATTTTCAATAGGGTTCGTCCCCAGGTGGTTCCTTACCAAATACTAAAATTTCATCGGAATCGAACCATTTTTACGCAAGTTATGATGCATAAGGGCAATGGAATAAATCCCGCTCTTATGCCCTGCCTGACCTTTGACCCCAATTTGCCAATTTTCAATAGGGTTCGTGCCCAGGTAGTTCCCTACCACATATACTGAAATTTCATCGAAATCGAATCATATTTACGCATGTTATGACGCATAAAGGCAATGAAATGGATCCATTTTCAAAAGGGTTCGTCCCCTGGTGGTCCCGAAATCGAACCATATTTACGCAAGTTATGACGCACAAGGGCAATTGAATGGATCCTGCTCTTATGGCATGACCTTTGACCCCACTTCACCCATTTTCAATAGGGTTCGTCCCCTGGTGGTCCCCTACCACATACTAAAATTTCATCGAAATCGAACCATTTTTACGTGAGTTATCGTGCCGACAGACAGACGGACGGACGGACGGAAAAAGCTGGAGCATATACGCTTCTTCAACCTACGGTTGAAAAGCGTAAAAAATGAAGTCAAACAGCGTTGAAAGGTGTTCTCTTACAATAATTGTAATTACACCTTACACGGAAACATACAGAAAATCATTGCACTTTGTAGAGAGCTCGAAGAACATATATTTTACTGCTTGGATGGTTTGATATCGAAAGAACTACAAATAATCACTTCAGATCAGACTCAACTTCGACTCACGGAACGAATGGGCAAACCCGAAGCAACTGCTGTGCTGCTTGGATAGCCCTCATGCAGGCAGCGGTGAGGTTAGTCACGTGGTCGTTCGAAGCGGTGGCTGTGAAGCTTGAAACGAATGGAGGGATCCCAAGCAACTTCTGAATTGCTTGCACAGCCCTCATAGCAGAAGCGGTGAGCTTAGTCATGTGGCCGTTCGGCGCGGAGGAAACGTGATCTTTACACGACGATGGCACTAAATTTCAATAAAGCTACGGCGGAAATTACTTAATAGTTATTTAAGAGGTGCATTTTCGGAAGCAATCACGCCATGGGTCTAAATGCCATTTCAAATAAAAAATAATTAATCTAATTTTTGTAAAGCTTTCAATTATTAATTTCTAGTAAGGCAAGCATTGCTTACTTTGCCTCTATGGACTGCACGCCCCTGGAGAAGTTGCTGAATCAAGAGCTTCGCACTTTCGGCTGTTTCTGTCCACCTGGGATGCAACTCGGAAGGGGTGGACGACCTCTCCCGACATTAGCAACACACAGACAATAAATTGACAATCGGGGAAACTCGAAGGGTTGGTTACTTAAACAGGCGGTAGGGGAAGCAGTTCAGCCTCCACCAGACCCCCCCCCCCCCAATCCCCTCTGCTTGTGAGATGTATGGGTGGGTGAGGAGATCAGAAACAAAACAGTAAAAGAACACATTAATGCGGATGGATACACCGTTCTTGCGTTCCACAACGAGTCGTGATAAGGCACTCCCGCCTTTACCAACAGTAAATTTTTAGGGTGAATTGGAGTATAGTGGTGGTGAAGATTCGGTCGTTTACTCGCTCGGTATCTTTCAGATCAGGTCACTATGATCCATTCAAAAAAGCAGTTCGTTTCAATATAAATCTATAAATCGCCTGATAGATGGCAGCACGTCAGTTCTTTCGATGGCAGCTTTCTCGCTTAGCATCCAGTGTTTCTTTCAGGACTTTTTGGCCGGGGGGGGGGGGGGCAAATGCAACCCTAGAAGGGGAAAGTTTTCCATTTGCTATATCATCATCATCATCATCATTGTCAACCATTATCAATCCACTGCTGGACGAAGGTCTCCCCAAGTTTCCTCCACAACGGTCTGTCTTGTGCCAGTCTCCTCCATGTCACTCCCGCATATTTACGAATTTCATCCACCCATCTCCCATGTGGTCTTTTTCTGGGTCTTTTCCTGTCCCTTGGAATCCAATCTAAAATTTCGGCTGTCCATCGATGGTCTGTTCTTCTGGCAGTATGTCCAGCCCATTGCCATTTCAGGGATTTAACTCTGATCATGATGTCTTCCACTCTTGTCATTTTTCGGATCCACGTGTTCCTCTTCTTATCTCTCCTGGTTACACCAAGCATGCACCTCTCCATGCTACTTTGAGTTGTCTGCAGCCTTTGTATGTCTCTTTTAGTTAAGGTCCACGTCTCTGCACCATACGTAAGCACTGGAAGGATGCATTGATCAAACACTTTTCTTTTAAGACATAATGGCATATTGCTCTTGAAAATTATGCTGTTTCTTCCAAAAGCTCTCCAGGCAAGTTTTGTACGCCGATTAATTTCTTCATCAATGTGACCCTCACTTGATATCTGCTGTCCAAGATAAACATACGTATCTGTTATCTCCAGTTTTTCTCCATCAATCGATAAATCTTCATTTCTTGTAAAAGCATTGAACATCACTTTTGTCTTCTGAAAGTTCATTTTTAATCCCACTTCTTTACTCTTGTCAGCAAGTTCCTGGATCTTACTCTGCAGCTCTGATGGGGTAGTTGCAAAAATGACTACGTCATCAGCAAAACGAAGGTGGGTTAGATAATCTCCATTAATCTTTATCCCTTTGTTTTCCCAGTTCAGTGATTGAAAGACATTTTCCAATGTGGCATTAAAGAGCTTCGGAGATATGGTGTCACCTTGTCTCACTCCCTTTCCAATTTTTATGTGTGTTGTATTTTCAAACAGCCGAATCTTTGCACTTGCATTTTCATAGATGTTATTAATAATATTAATGTATGCATCTTCAATACCGCAGGATTTCAGAGCCGTGGTAACTGCTGATGGTTTCACCGAATCAAAGGCTTTTTCATAATCGATAAAAGCCATGCACAATGGAAGTTCATATTCCCTCGCTCTTTCAATTAGTTCTCTCAGTACGTGGATATGATCTATTGTGCTGTAGCCACTCCTGAATCCAGCTTGTTCTCTCGGTTGAGCCATGTCCAGTGTTACCTTCAAGCGGTGTGAAAGAACTTTAGTGAAGATTTTATAAACCACTGATAGGAGGCTGATAGGTCTGTAGTTCCTGAGATCCTCAATGTCACCTTTTTTATGTAGCAGGATCATTGTAGCATTGTTCCAATCCTCAGGAATCTTCCCTTCATTAAGGCATCGAGTGAAAATTTGGGCGAGTACTGTTTCAATTTCTCCACTTGCTTCTTGTATGATGTCTATAGTAATTCCATCTTCTCCTGGAGCTTTCCCCCGCTTCATGTTCTTGATTGCATGAGCAACTTCTGCTGGGAGGACTGGAAGAACTCTGGTACCTTTCATGATGTCTGGAGTACATGTATCATCCCTTTCATATAGTTTCATATATAACAAGAAATAGAGGCGAAATTTTGACAAGAGTGAAAGATTTGCTATATACATGTGTATATATAAAAATTTAATAACTATGTTTATATAGAGAGAGGTAATTACTGTATATGACGCACTTAGAGAGGGCCTTACCCCCCCCCACAGAGACGCACTTAGAGAGGGCCTTACCCCCCCCACAGAGACGCACTTAGAGAGGGCCTTACCCCCCCTCCGGAAAATGTATTTTGTTTTTTGTTTTTTGGTTAAAATGCGACTTATATTAGAAAAAGATGCCTTAATTTAATAAAAATGTATTGACTTACATTGAAAAAAGTGCTTTAATTTTGCTTCAGTTTTTCATTAACTTTGATTTTGTTCCAGAAGGTGGATTTCAAAAACTTCCTATTTTCGTCCCCCCCTCTCTCGAAGAAAAATTCTACATGCATCTGTGATACAGTTATTACTTCTTCAAACATTTCAGGAATAACAAACTGTTTTCAGCTAAAGGAGGGAGTCCGCGAGCTTGAAATTTTCATCTCTTAAAATGCCTTCAACACACTCTTGATCCTGAATGATGATTCCCAGGCAATTAGGTATGATTAGTCTACTTATTATATTTTGAAGAATACCATGCATCTTAATACACTTTTTAACAAAAATAAACTAAAACTAGTACCATTTGAACAAATATTGAGAAAAATATAATTGGAGAAATATTTGTAGCATAAAAAGAAACGAAACTTCCTTTTTCATCATAGCCTGAATTTATTAAAATTTGGCTCGGTATCCTAAAATGTATCCGGGGGTGGGCGAATGTTTGTTTCCGGGAGAGCTTCGCCCCCTGGATGTATGCCTGAAAGAAACACTGTTAGCATCTCAGTTAGCTCCGGTCAGAGGCGTAGAGTCAAGGGAATAGTCCTCGGGTCCGGACCGACCCCCCCCCCTTGAGGGTGGATTGAGTACGAATTTAAAGCCAAATATATGTGTATATAGGCTCTCACGTAAGGAAATTCAGCTCTCACTTAAGGAAAGGAAACCGTAAGGAAATTCAACTGTGAACTAGTGAGGAAAGCAATTGAAAACAACAAAGCCTAAAAACAGCAAAAGGACATCCCAGTAAGGGAAGAAAACAGATTATGGCACTGAGAAAAGAAGACGGTTCTGTAACAAGAAATAGAGGCGAAATTTTTTTTTTTTTTTTTTTTTTTGATTGGAGGTTTAACGACCACCGTGAGCAACTCAATGGGCTATAAGCAGTCGCCCGTCCCTAATTTAGGGTCACTGGTTCCAGGGAAGGGAGAGAGCCAGTGCCGTAAGACAAACACAACATCCATGCCTCACCGGGATTCGAACCCACACCCCGTTCGGACGAATGATCAGAGGCCATCGCTAAGACCACTGCGCCACCGGGGCGGCAGAGGCGAAATTTTGACAAGAGTGAAAGATTTCTACTCCAAGTTATATGAAAGGGATGATGCATGTGCTCCAGACATCATGGAAGGTATACCAGTACCAGAGTTCTTCCAGTCCTCCCAGCAGAAGTTGCACATGCAATCAAGAACATGAAGCGTGGAAAAGCTCCAGGAGAAGATGGAATTACTGTAGACATCATACAAGAAGCAAGTAGAGAAATCGAAACAGTACTCGCCCAAATTTTCCCTCGAAGCCTTAATGAAGGGAAGATTCCTGAGGATTGGAACAACGCTACAATGATCCTGCTACATAAAAAAGTGACATTGAGGATCCTAGGAACTACAGACCTATCAGCCTCCTATCAGTGGTTTATAAAATCTTCACTAAAGTTCTTTCACACCGCTTGAAGGTGACACTGGACATGGCTCAACCGAGAGAACAAGCTGGATTCAGGAGTGGCTACAGCACAATAGATCATATCCACGTACTGAGAGAACTAATTGAAAGAGCGAGGGAATATGAACTTCCATTGTGCATGGCTTTTATCGATTATGAAAAAGCCTTTGATTCGGTGAAACCATCAGCAGTTACAATGGCTCTGAAAACCTGCGGTATTGAAGATGCATACATTAATATTATTAATAACATCTATGAAAATGCAAGTGCAAAGATTCGGCTGTTTGAAAATACAACACACATAAAAATTGGAAAGGGAGTGAGACAAGGTGACACCATATCTCTGAAGCTCTTTAACGCCACATTGGAAAATGTCTTTCAATCACTGAACTGGGAAAACAAAGGGATAAAGATTAATGGAGATTATCTAACCCACCTTCGTTTTGCTGATGACATAGTCATTTTTGCAACTACCCCATCAGAGCTGCAGAGTATGATCCAAGAACGTGCTGACAAGAGTAAAGAAGTGGGATTAAAAATGAACTTTCAGAAGACAAAAGTGATGTTCAATGCTTTTACAAGAAATGAAGATTTATCGATTGATGGAGAAAAGCTGGAGATAACAGATACGTACGGTTATCTTCGCCAGCAGATATCAAGTGAGGGCCACATTGATGAAGAAATTAATCGGCGTACAAAACTTGC
Source organism: Macrothele yani (assembly GCA_039090855.1). Taxonomy (NCBI): domain Eukaryota; kingdom Metazoa; phylum Arthropoda; class Arachnida; order Araneae; family Macrothelidae; genus Macrothele; species Macrothele yani. The sequence continues at coordinate 65,320,537 of CM077000.1, read as the reverse complement.
CTGGAGAGCTTTTGGAAGAAACAACATAATTTTCAAGAGCAGTATACCATTATGTCTTAAAAGAAAAGTGTTTGATCAATGCATCCTTCCAGTGCTTACGTATGGTGCAGAGACGTGGACCTTAACTAAAAGAGACATACAAAGGCTGCAGACAACTCAAAGTAGCATGGAGAGGTGCATGCTTGGTGTAACCAGGAGAGATAAGAAGAGGAACTCGTGGATCCGAAAAATGACAAGAGTGGAAGACATCATGATCAGAGTTAAATCCTTGAAATGGCAATGGGCTGGGCATACTACCAGAAGGACAGACCATCGATGGACAGCCGAAATTTTAGATTGGATTCCAAGGGACAGGAAAAGACCCAGAAGAAGACCACATGGGAGATGGGTGGATGAAATTCGAAAGTATGCAGGAGTGACATGGAGGAGACTGGCACAAGACAGACCGTTGTGGAGGAAACTTGGGGAGACCTTCGTCCAGCAGTGGATTGATAATGGCTGACAATGATGATGATGATAGGCTCTCACCAATGAACCAAATCCATGGACTCCCTCCTTAAGAAATTTCTGGATACGTCACTGGCTCCGGTGTATATCTTGAGCATGTGTGGTTTGTAACGGGAGCCTATAAACTTTTTTTTGTTGTCGTTTTGGACGCCATTTTTTTTTTATTTACTGTGTACATTCACGATAGATCAATGTACCGCCTATTGTAAATTGCCAAGCTTAGAATTTCAACATTTAACAGGCAGCCACTTTCTTAATTTTGTTAATCCCCGTACAAGGTGCTCACATTCAAGATGTGGAGAGCAATTGGCTTCCCCTCCAGCGCGAACTAACAGAAGGAAATAAAAAAATTCATCTGGCCGACCATATTATAGAATATTTATTCCAACGGAATTATCTTTACTCAGAACCCTGCTTTGAGATATTGATTCTCACCATCAGACAGTTCTTCCCTGGCACATAGTCAATTGATTTTAAATTCACATAATCAATTAATTTATTCTGACAGGTAGACAGACACCTTCCCATTCATGAGATAACAAAACGTTTCCATTATAATAAACGCTTCGGAGTAGGGATACAATCAACATTCATAAAATTACTTCCAAAGGCCACATAAATTAGTTATGAAACAGGATTATTACACAACTCACCAACGAACTGAACAGATGAAAGAATATCTAACTGAGAAGAAGTTAAGGCTCGGCGAGACGTAACTAGCGCCGCTATATCTTAAGAGTTAAAATGTAGTGCACAGAAGCCAACATACAGACTGATTGCCAGAGCAGACTGCGCATGGGTATTTCTGTTAACTTCAATTCTTTGGGTAAAGAACAGTCAGCCAAGCTGCTCACAGCACTTGATTGATATATTCTCGGTAGCATAATCACTTATCAAATCAGATGTGTTAGTTTTGTTACACCAATCGGGTTAGTTAAAGTTTTTGTTTGTTCTTCAGTAATGCCAAATACTAAGGAATGTCTGCATTTTGTACGGATCCTTAGGCCTAACTATAATATTTGCTAAAATTTAATTTAAATACCCTACTTTTAATGTAATGTTTCTCCCCAAAATAAGGAATGGGCGGGATATCAGAAAACAGCAACAAAAAAAAAAAAAAAACTGCTCTAAGCGAAGGAAACCATCTTGGATCAAAGAAAAGCTTCGCCCTAAAGTGTTTTACTTTACAATCTTAACTTTCCCGCATCTAGAATACTACCTCTTAAGATACGATGCCGCTGTTATACGTTACCAAGATTTCTTCTCGCGTAAACTATAGTTTAACCAGATGAACAATTTCCTTAAATTGTAGGGGTCGCGCGTACCGCAACCCCCGCTACCAAAAATTATGCACCCCAAGCAACCGCAGTTTGCGGATGTGGCAGACGTCAGCCCCACGTAGTGCAATGCGAGGCCTCTGCCTGGGGGAACCAGCTTGCTGAGCCTGGATTCCCCAGTGCCAGGTAAGTATGAGAAATCGAAGTTGATTTCCAACTTACAATTCATTTTGTGAACTTAATACTGAATGCTATCCGAAAAAACAAGTACAGGTCGTTAATGCGGTAGTTAATTTCGTTACTTGAAGAGTAAAGATGCACTATTGATAATAACCTTTAAATAAAGCAAGTTAATATTTGCTTAACTAATACTTTCCATGTTTTTATTTTATTTTACCATTTGCTTTTGGCTACTTCAATTCCCTCATACAGAATAATCCACAACAAAGCCAAGCTTATGTAGTAGACGGAACATTGAGCTACAAGTTGTATATTATTGCTGGTATAAATGAAAACAAGCTATTCTTCAATTGGGTATACTCACGATCCGAATCATCGCTGTACGTTCAAGGTCATTGGGGTCAGGAAATGAGAATTGTGGGAGCATATGACTTTTTACATTGAGAATAACTGGTAGATAAAAAGAATTACAACACACAGATGGGTTTGTTATTTACATCGTCTATATACGCTTTTGACAGCCTTTTCGTTTGTTGTGATTTTAAGCACAAGTTCGCATAAGTGCCCATAGCAAGGACGTCGCCAAGGGAACCCTGAAAATTGTCTCGCCCACCCTGCCGCCCACCCAATTCAAGATGTGCCATATTTTAATGTTTTTAAACTTTAAAATATAATCCGGAATTTGCCAAGGAATAATGATTCCCGTGTTTTTCGTCGCGTAGCCGTTCGTGCTTCCACCTAGAAAATGTGTTTTTCCTTCTCCGTAGAAATGTTATCAACGTAGCATCCGCAGGGCCATGAAAATTCAGATGTTTTCGCCTCGTCCAAATCCTCAATTTAAGCATTTTTTTAAGCTTTCCAACCGTAGGTTGAAGAAGCGTGCATGCTCCAGCTTTGTTTGTCTGTCTCTCCGTCCGCACGACAACTAGCGTAAAGTGGTTCGATTTCAATGAAATTTAAGTATGTGGTAGGGTTCAACCTGGGGACGAACCCTATTGAAAATGGCTGAAATGGGGTCAAAGGTCAGGACATAGGAGCGGGATCCGTTCCATTGCCCTTATGCGTCATAACTTACGTAAAAATGCTTCGATTGCGACAAAACTTTATCATGTTGTTCTGGAGATATGCTGAACTGGTTCTGTTGAATATCATCGAAATGGGGTCAAAGGTCAGGGCACAGGAGCAAGATTTATTACACAGCCATTATCCTCATAACTTTACTAAAAATGCTTCTATTGCGACAGAACTTTAGTATGTTATTCCGAATGTATACTAAACTAATTCTGTTGAATATCATGGAATGGGGTCAAAGGTCAGGGCACAAGAGCGATATTTATTCCACAGCCATTATTATCCTTATAACTTGAGTAATAAGTTGACTAATGATTCCTGGTCTGTTGGAAAGCGCGTCATAATCAATGCATTGCACGAATTTACTAACTTGGACGAATGAACAGAGTGAATAGGAATTCACTGAGGTTATTACTAATTGCTCTGCTGTTTGTTTGTGCGACTAAGGAAATTCCAACACGGAAAGTGAAAGCAAAAGCTATACCAGGGCTCTTAAGGCTGTCCTAGGGCAAAGAGGGAGCAGGAAGAGTCTGACTACTGCTTTGGAAAAGATGAGTGAAAGACAAGGTTGCGGCTTGAAGGAAAGGAGTTAAGAAAGGGAGGGTATTGTCTGCGTGTTGGAAACATACTAACTTGAACTGTTGAGGGGAAATGTGCAAGTTAATCATATTAACTTGAACATTTTCCCTCAACCTAATCCACGAAAACATTTGCCTTAACACCTTTCTGCTAGGCATGAAACTTTCTCTTAATCAGAGAGTGTTACTGGTGCTGGTGGCAGTGTGTCATGTTTAAGATACGGGTATGTAACTCTTTAGGTTTTACTAATTTTATTAAAAATGGATGGACGGAACATGAGCAAACAAGTTAGTAAAATCATGCAATGCATTGATTATAATACGCTTTCCAACATACCAGAAATCATTACTCATGTTACGAGGATAATGGCTGTGGAATAAATCTTGCTCTTGTTCCCTGACCTTTGATCCCATTTCGATGATACAGTATTAAACAGAATTGGCTCAGTATACCTCCGGAACAACATCCTAAAGTTTTGTCGCAATAGAAGAATTTCTAGTCAAGTTATAAGGATATTGGCTGTGGAATAAAATTCGCTCCTGTACCCTGAGCTTTGACCTCATTTCGATGATATTCAACAGAACCAGTTCAGTATACCTCAGGAACAACATACTAAAGTTTTGTCGCAATAGAGGCATTTTTAGTCAAGTTATGAGGATATTGGCTGTAGAATAAATCTTGCTCCTGTGCCCTGACCTTTGACCCCATTTCGATTATATTAAATAGAATTGGTTCAGTTTACCTCCGGAACAACATACTAAAGTTTTGTCGCACCAGAAGCATTTTTAGTCAAATTATTAGGTTATTGGCTGTGGAATAAATCTCGATCCTGTGCCCTGACCTTTAACCCCATTTTGATGATATTCAACAGAACCGGTTCAGAATACCTCCGGAACAACATACTAAAGTTTTGTAGCAATAGAATCATTTTTAGTCAGGTTATTATGGTATTAGCTGTGTAGTAAATCGCGCTGCTGTTTCCTGATCTTTCACCCTATTTCGATTATATTCAACAGAACCAGTTCAGCATACCTCCAGAACAACATGATAAAATTTTGTCACAATCGAAGCATTTTTACGTAAGTTATGACGCATAAAGGCAATGGAATGGATCCCGCTCCTATGTCCTAACCTTTGACCCCGTTTCGCCCATTTTCAATAGGGTTCGTCCCCAGGTGGTCCCCTACCACATACTAAAATTTCATCGAAATCGAACCATTTTTACGCGAGTTATCGTGCGGACGGATAGACGGAAAAAGCTGGAGGGTATACGCTTCTTCAACCTACAGTTGGAAAGCGTAAATAATGACTTCAAACTTTAGGTTCTTTTGTATTCCAAAATGTACAAAAACTTCGAGGCAGTTCCAAAATTAATGAGTATGTATTTAGAACGGGATATTACACAAATACTTTTGCAGCCTGTAGGAAAAGCAAAACAGATTCTTTCTTTCAGTGCTTTGTAAATAAATTTGCTATCAGACTTGCTCCAGCAAAAATACTACTCGTCCATCCATCGCTCATCCTGATTTCGAAGTCTAGCGAGGTTTCTGGCCCATACTTTAGCTTTTAGGAAGGGGCAAACGGAAATTCTAACAACGAATAACATGTAAGTAGTATAAGACCGCGCTTGATAACCCTTTTCGGTGGCAACACTTCCGGTCACGTGACGGGTGGGCGGATCGTGCGCGACGTCACTTCCGGTCTCCTCTCGGCGCGAGGGAGAAATACGATGGCAGCGCCCTCTGGTGGTGGTTCGCGAAAATTTGCAGCCCCATCTGTCGGCACTTTTTTGAAATTAATTTTCCAAAGGGGTAGTAACCTTTTTTCGATGGCAACACTTCTGGTCACGTGATGGGTGGGCGTGGCGTGTGACCTCAGTTCCGTTCGGTGCGAGGGAGCAAGGCGATGGCATCGCCCTCTGTCGGATTGGGGGGGGGGGGCGGAGTGGTGGAGAAAACTTTCTATTTCTTTTCGCTTATTGGCAACGGAGGTCTGTTGACGTCATCATCTTAGAAAATATTCTTGTCGAAAAAACCGTACAGGGCGTGTTTGTGCTTGAATTCCGAAAGTTATGTGCTTTCACAGCGTGTTGAGAGAGTCACTCCTGTGTGTGTTGTCGACTGTGTCGGTTGTGTGGTTGTGTCCGTAAGTTTTTTGACTCCAGGATGAAGCGCAGTAACGATGGCATTTATGAACAAGTGGATTATCATGAAAGGCCCTTTACTTCTCGGACTAAAACTTCGAAAGGATTCACATTGGATAATATACCAAGTCATCATTTTCATCTTGGTGGCGATGCGTTTGCTGTTGTCAGCGATTTTAAGGATCGTGTAAAAGTTCACCTTCGGATGTATAAGTGCGTCGACTTGCATTTTTACCCGACCAGTCACGGGCTAGTGATGATGCCATTTTTATGGGAGGAATTCCTCGAGGCTATGATGTTCACGGGTCCGTTTGACACCGCCCTAACCGACCTAACCCAATGTATAGCAAGGAAACTGTTTCTGACAATGCATAAGGAAAACGACAGGAATTATCTGCATATTCAAAGCATTGGTGTGAACAATGGATTCTTATCAGCATATCGTAACCGGATATCTCTGACTGAAGACCAATGGGAAAAACTTAATGAATGTAGTGATGATATTAGGGCAAGCATTCACCAAACAATGTTTGGATCGTCCTTTAAGAAGCTCGTTCTCGACGAGGCTGAAAAAACTGGACATAGCAGTGTTGACTCCATAGATGGTGAATTTGCGTTAAAAAAGACATTTTGCCACGTGATAAAAAAGAACATTACTTCAGCCATCGATGGACTGATCGACTGTCTTATGTGCAAAATTGAAGATCGCTATGGATTAGGACATGCCTGTGAATTTTCAACTCGAAAAGGTAAAGTGCATGCATTGTTCAAAAAGGCCGTAGCCAATTTGGATCTAAAATTGATCGCCCATGAATTTGTGAACGACTCATTTTTCATGTCGGAAAACACTTATTTGATTTTTTTAATCACTTGAATATTTGCGATGTATTAGAAAGTGCTAAAAATCTGTACATTTTGGAAGACCCTATGCATCAATAAAATCCCATGTAAGTACCCTTTTGTGTCATTTCTGTTGTCTGTGTTTTAGTGTAAGCATGAGTTTTACTGTTTCTGTTGATAGTATTCAAATCAGTTGTTGTAATGGAGAATCACGATCTCTTGAAAAAGACTTATCTGGATCCAGCTCACCCCGGAAGTTTCGGTGGAGTAAATGCTTTGTACCATGCTGTAAACGGAAAAATAAAGAAAAAGGAAATCGAGGAATGGCTGAGGGGGAGAAAACTTACACCCTTCATAAACCTGCGAGGAGACATTTTCAGAGAAATCGAGTCATTGTGATGGGAATCGATGAACAGTGGCAGGCTGATTTAGTTGACTTGACCAGTCTGAAACAACATAATAACGGATATAAATATTTATTAACATGCATTGACGTGTTTTCAAAATTTGCATGGTGTGTTCCTATGATACAAAAACTGGGTCATCCATGATCAAAGTGTTTCAGAAAATATTTAAAGAACGCAAACCGTTAAACCTACAAACTGACCAAGGTTCTGAATTTAAAAATCGAGAATTCCAGAATTTCCTGAAACAAAACAACGTCCATTTCTTTACTACCAGAAATGAGACAAAAGCGAGTGTAATAGAAAGGTTTAATCGAACTCTAAAAACAAAAATGTGGAAGTACTTTACTAGTCCAAACACATACACATATATTAACATCTTGCAGAAATTGATACATAGTTACAATGCAACGCATCATCGAAGTATTAAGATGGAACCAGTAAATGTCAGTCTAGAAAACCAAGAGGTTGTGTGGAATAACTTATATGGCGATATATCTGAATCTCATCCAGTTTATAAATTCTATATAGGTGATACTGTGAGGTTATCTAAAACCAAATTACAATTCGAAAAGGGGTACGAAACGAATTGGTCAGAGGAGTTATTTAATGTTTCCCAACGCTTCGCTAGATCACCTCCAGTGTATAAAGTTAAAGATTTACTAGGAGAAGACATTGGTGGTACCTTCTATGCCGAAGAACTGCAAAAGTAAAAAAAAATGACCACTACCCAATCGAAATGGTTCTGAAGAAACGTAAACGGAAAGACAAATATGAATATTTTGTTAAATTTAAAAGGCTACCCTGATAAGTTTAATTCATGGATACCATCGAACGATTTAGTGAACATATAAAAGTTTAAGTACTTACCTGAGACGTTCAGTATGAAAAATGAGTTTCTATCTGACGTTACCGAGCGATAGCTCTCTCGGCTACTTTTTGGACAACAAAATATCTCATTTCATAACGCATCTTCCTTCCTCAATCGAACTGAATGGAGACTGGGAAGTGGGACTCGTCGAACTGATCTACCCCCATTCGTGGTATAATATCACGAAAAATTCCAATCATTTCGAATACGATTTAGGAACGGGTCAGTTTAAGACGGGAAGAATATCTCCAGGCCATTACGAGTCTGTAGCGGACATTGTTAAATCCATGAGCAATCACTTTGCCAATAAAATCTTTTTGAATTATAATAAAGCGACTCAAAGGTCAAGTCAACTCTTCTTAAAGGTACTCGCTTGGTTTTGCCCCAGGGATTGCAGAAATCTTAGGATACCAACCCATGCAACTTTCGGCTGTGAATGGAGCTCTCTCTGTAAATGGTGAATTTATCGCAGATCTAAACGGTCGGTTTTCTCTGTTGTATGTGTACAGCGATATTGTGGAACCGCAACCGGTGGGGGACATGGTTGCTCCTCTCCTTCGCATCGTTAAAGTGAGTGGTGTGGATGGAGAGATGGTCAGCGCTTTGTTCGATCGACCTCATTATTTGCCTCTTGCAAGAAAAAATTTCCAAACCATCGAAATTGTTATAAGGAATCACACAGGTCAATTAGTGCCATTTGAACGGGGGAGAGCAATCGTGAAACTTCATTTTCGTCTCAAACATCTGTAATCATGTATGAACCCTACCACTGCTGTACGAAATCCTTTGAGGATTATTACATCAGCCAAACTGGAAAAGGATTATTCTATTATCAAGGAGTACCACTGCAAAAAGGTTATGGACTTGGAGGACTCTTTCGTTCGTTATTTAGAACGGCGGTACCATTATTCAAACAAGGTGCTAAAACGCTCGGAAAACAAGTCTTACGAACGGGGATGGATCTCGTCACGGATGTTATTCAAGGAAAAGATGTGAAGATAGCAGCCAAACAACGAGCTAAAGAAGCAGGACAACTACTCACCGACAAAGTCGCTACCAAAGTAAAGAAAATGATGGGTGGAAGTGTTAAAAGGAAGAGAAAGACGATGAAATATATCATTTCTTCAAAGAAAGCCAAGAGAGTAACACGTGACATTTTTGATCCGTAAAACCATGGCTCTGATTCACAGTCATTCTTCCGTATGCCTAAAGTCGGAACTGGATTTATTTGCTTTACCGCCCACACAAACAAGCATAGAAAAAGGACAATGGATTGAATACCACCCCTTAGCCAATATTCGAGATGGAGGCCCTTTGGAATTTAATATTTCGGGGAGTGGAGAAGAATACATGGACTTATCTTCCAGTCAACTTTACGTGAAAGTCAAAATCGTGAAATCCGACAATTCCGTTCTGCCCGACAAAGAGCCCGTGGGCCCCATTAACTGCTTCCTTCATTCTCTGTTTTCGCAAGTCGACATCAGTTTAAACGAAAGAGTGATTTCGTCGTCAAGCAACACGTATCCATACAGAGCTTATATTGAAACTCTGTTGAATTATGGAGAAGAAGCAAAGAAAACATATTTAGCATGTGAAGGTTTTTACAAGGATACATCCGGACATCTACATGAAATTAACCCCACGAATGCTACAACGAACAAGGGATTGTATCAACGCTACGAACTCGTAAAGGATAGCAAGACGTTGGACATGATTGGAACCTTGCATTGTGATTTATTTTTTTCAAAATAGACTGTTGCTAAATTTAGTGGATGTGAAAATCAAACTGATTCGTAGCAAACCGGATTTCTGTCTCGTTTCCTCCTTCGGGACACCCAATTACAGAGTTCTCATCGAACATGCATCAATTTTTGTGAGAAAAGTCAAAGTCAACCCAGGAGTTGCCATAGGTCATGCAAAAGCTTTAGAAAAATCTCCTGCCAAATATCCCATTGATCGTGTTTTATGCAAAGTGTATTCCATTTCTCAAGGAAGTATGTCCTTCGTGCAAGACAACGTATTCCTTGGACAAATGCCAAAGAGATTGGTCATTGGGTGTGTGGACAACGATGCCTTTAATGGTACATATAAGTCAAACCCCTTCGAATTCAAACATTATGACGTCAACTTTATCGCCGTGTACGTTGACGGTCAACCCGTTCCCCATAAACCACTAGAGCCCAACTTCGAAACGGAAAATACAGTTCGTTCTTACCATAGCCTATTTCAAGGAACCGAGAAATTGGGGCAAGACATAGGAATTTTCATCGGCCGTGAAGAATTTTCCAAGGGTTATACGCTGTATGCTTTTGATCTTAGTCCCGATTTATGTGATGGTGGACATATGAACTTGGTCCAGCAAGGAAATTTGAGAGTGGAAATCAAATTTAGAAAAGCTTTGTCAAAAACAATTTCTGTGTTGATCTACGCAGAGTTCCAGAATATTATCGAAATTTCCAAGTCCAGAAGCATTCTTTGTGATTTTGCTAATTAAAAGGAATGAACAGTGTGCAAATAACTAGGATTCTAACGCAAGATCCTGTGGCGCATCGTTCATTTCTCGGTGTGTTTGCATGCAACCGACTTCCTAAGAGAATTTCCAAGTTCCCAGCCTGCCTCATTGTGAACACGGATCAGTATGGGAGTCCCGGGAAACACTGGCTGGCCATGTTTATGCCAAACCCAATAACTGTAGAATTTTTCGATTCCTATGGACATCTCCCAGAATATTTTGAAGGACCTATTCTCCGATTTGTTTCCAAGTTTACCTACGTGAATTTTAATGACATGTCTCTCCAAAGTTCGTTTACGGCCGTGTGTGGCCAATTTTGTATTTTTTACTTATATTCTAGATGTCGCGGAAAAAGCTTATATTCCATTGTAAAACTATTTAATTATAAAAGTGAAACAAACGATGTACGTGTTTTTCGCTTCGTTAAAAAAATTTGGAATTGTATCAAAATTTAGAATGTGAATAATAAAAATTGATTTATCACTATTTTATGTGTCATGTCTTTAAATTGGGCTGACTCTTGTTATTTCATTCAGTTGTCAATATGGAAGTGCCTAAGCTGCATCATCCTTTCACAGCTCTAATAGCGGGTCCTACAGGTTGTGGTAAAACTCACTTTGTGAAACGTTTACTTCAACATCAGGTGGAAATCATCTACCCATCACCGCAACATGTGGTTTGGTTCTACGGCGTTCATCAACCATTATATGATGAAATACCTGATGTTACTTTTGTCGACGGTATTCCTACAAATTTCAAGGATTATTTGGAAGGAAACACGCTTTTCATTATAGATGATTTGATGGTAGAATGTGGGAATGATAAAAGACTAACCCATTTATTTACAAGGGGTAGTCATCATTATAATGTATCCGTTGTTTTTATTACCCAAAATATTTTCCATAAAGGCAAAGAAATGAGAGAAATTTCCCTTAATGCTCATTATTTGTTTTTGTTTAAGTCACGTAGAGATGTGAATCAGATCACTCATTTGGGGAGACAGTTGTACCCTAACAAAGTGAAATTTTTTCACGAGGTGTATCTGGATGCTACGAAATTTCCGTTCAGCTACTTAATGATAGACATCAAACCAAACACACCGGAAGAAATGCGCTTGCGCACCAATATACTCCCAGGAGAAACTCAATATGTTTACCAACCACGGCATTAGCTCCCCATTTACCATGAAAACGGTCGTCGTCGACGTAGAAGGATTTCTCCTTCAGAACAGAAAATTCATAGTGAAAGATCTCGTTGCATGTTATTTGCAGACGGGGAGGGGGGGGGGAATGTTTGCCCTTTGCCACCGTTCCCCTTCTGCGAACTGCATCAAGAAGAGAAAAGCTCAGTGCCTTTGGACGGCCCGAAATATACACCACATTCCATGGGATAGCAGAAACGAAGAGTAGAATGTCCTTTTAAAGATATTCCACTCCTTCTGTACTGAAACTGATATTTTCGAGGCCAAAAGACTAAATAAATGCAAGTACGTGGAAAAGTTAACAGGTACCATCTTTAAGGACTTTGATGCTCTGTGTTGTCCTAATGTGGAATACCTCCCTGATGTCCAAGTGCAGTGCCTAGTTCATCATCGAACTGATAAAAACCATTGTGCTCCCCAAAAAGCAGTCACATACGCGGAGTGGTTAAAAACTTAAGTGTGTTATAAAGTTCGTTATTCTTCGCCATGACATTATCGGAGCAACACATTCAGCAGCTGCGTCTGATGAAGATTTGTCCTAAAAAACACTTGAAAGATTTTTTAAGGAAACTGCCAAACAGTGGAATCAAAGTCATATGTGAATGTGTTTTGAACACTTTAAAAGGCAATGTTCCCCTTTCACCTCCGCAGAAGGAAAATTGCGTGGACATAAACACACACTACGGAAGTTAGCTGATAAAAAAGTCCCCTTGTTCAAGAAAAGAAGAATTTTGGTTCAGAAAGGTGGATTCTTAGGTGTGTTGATACCTGCGGCTCTGAGTGTTTTAACAACTCTGTTAAACAAATAAGATGGAATACGCCAGGAAAATGGTGCTCGTCCCAGAGGAGAGAGTTTCAAGACATGTACCTACGGAAGAAGTTTTATCTGACCTCGATAAAGAAATGAAGAAAATCTTACTGAGTAAAGAACCTGTTGATGTTAAAATTAAATTATATAACCAAGTGCTTAATAAAAGAATTCAAGTGCCCCTCTTAAATCCGCCTATGTCAAACTTTTCAACGAAAGATCATTTAGCTGAAGAACTCTTAGATGTATCGGCTGATATAAGGGAACCCCCTGAAAAAGTTAAAACTGATGTTTCAACAGCAAAAAATAGTGATGTTGAAGATATGGTGTTGCAGACTGTACCTAAAAATTTAAGAAGATATGCACATAATGTTTTAGACGTTTTCAAAAAGAATTCAAAAATTATTTCATGGACACCTAATGGAGAATTTGTGTATAAAGACAAAGTTCTTCCTGACTCGAATATTGTTGATCTGGTTGACAATTTACTGAGAAATAAAAAAATTCAAAGACCCATTCCGGCAGCTCTTGAATTTAGGCATGCTATAAAAGAAGTTAACTTACCTTTAAAATATGTAAAAAATAAACAATTTCTTATCAAAAGCGAAAAATATCAAGTTGGTAAATCTCTGTCAAAACCAAAGAATGTAATCATTGGATTTCTTATTAAACATCCATTGCTTTTTTTTTTGGAAATTTGTGTTTGTTTCAGTAATTCTATATAAACAAAATACCCAAGCATTTCAAAGAAAACTGATTTTATTAAATCTTATAAATTATTCCCAACAGGGGAAAATTATAAAAAATAGTCAATTATCATTTGAAGACATCGATCACATTTAGAAAAACATTGTTCATTCAAAGTCATCTACTTCTCTGAGTTCATAAATTATCTGAGATAGTATTGAATTTCAAGTTGATTGAGCGTATGAAATTGCTTTCTACGGATGTACATTTGCCAGAAAATTTACTTATCATATCATACATTTCTATGCCTAATATTGCACAGTTCACATAGAAATCATTCGCCACTATATCGTACATATCCTTTCCTTCATCACGAGCACTTTCTGTTAAATTCTGGACTAATTGTGTTTTCAGGATATTGTACAATAAATTATTCAAGCCACTGTGATCACAGGGGGTAACACATTCTTTGATTTCCTCCCCAGTTACTTCGTTAAACATAGCTCTTAGCGGAAATGATTTTAAAAAATTGAATATGACGCATTTTGTAGCTTTGTGCTTGATCCGAAATACAGAAATTTCCACTGCTGATAGTTGAGTTTCACATACCCCTGGCTAGATTTTCCACTTTTCGCTGTGGGGTGTTTTTTTTGTAGTTGTACATTTCGAATAGCGGGAAATACAGTGATCACTAGCTCCCCGCCAAAATACAGCACACGGATTTGTGGGCTATCTGAATGAAAATATTCCTCTATTATATCGAGCATTCTGTACATACGTATCCATTCTTCCTGTAATAAAGAAATTCCCCCTTCTGCTGGACGCCACTCTTCACCGTGCACAGTAAAACGACGATATATATCAACTTGAACTTCGTCATGAATCGTTTCAATACTGATGAAAATACCACCGCCCAAGTACCAGCAGCTTTTGGGCTATAAAAAAAAAATCATAAAATTTAAAAAACTCATTAGAATTTTTGTAAAGAACATGCTTTTTTTATTGCAATTATTTTTAGCATTACACCGCCATACAATATACTTAAAGTATACGACAACAACATTTATTATACCACATTTTTTTTTTGAAGCATACAAAAATTAGATAGTTGGGGTTGAACTCCACGAAGGGGTTATCATTGATGATGGTAAGACCCACAATCGGTCATTTAGATCCGCCAAAATAGTAGACGGCAGAGAGTCAGAATCCCTTCCAGCTTCGGAACCCTGGTTTTCTACCTCAGAGCCCGAAACGATGTCGATAATCTCGGGGTCGGAGTCCGATTCCATTATTTCCGACTCCGAAATTAAATCCACTGTCCCAGGTTCGAAAGATGTCAGATTTATCGTCTCTGGCTGCGAAATGAAATCCATTACATCGGGTTCACAGGTTAGATCAATGCATATGGGGATAGATTGAAATGATCCATCATCTAGTTCAGCCGGATTTACATAGTTTGGGAGGTAATTGGCAACGCCATTACCCATTTTAGAACATATATTCTTCGATTTTCTAGAAATATATCCCTAACAACCTTGGGGGGAGAAATAAAACAAGGACGATGCTTAAAAACAAAATTCTGGTACTTTAGAAATACTAGAAGTTACAGTTTTTATTTAATACTGCAGGAAACTCAGTAAACAAATGTGAATGAACCAAATGCTTAAAAACAAAAAACCGTACAAATACACAGAAACACAGGTAGGCACAGAAACTTTATTACTTCTCATACCCATATGGGAAAGACACATATGAATCATCACTTAATAATCTTTTTCAAATACCATTTTAAATCCTTTTTCGGAAGGTATATTTGTTAAAGTTCCTAAAAACTTGTTTCTGACAATATTAAATGGTTTTGGAATTTAATTTCCGTGCCATCTTTGTTCATAATCATGCTTTTTAATAAGCCAACAGTGAACTTTTTCTTGTTGGGCCAGTTCAAGGTTATTCCCTTGCAACGCTGAATAGTTTCACCGTTTGAAAGTCTCAGGTTGTATACTTTGGGCCCCGTTGAAACAAATTCTTCTATAGAAATTCCTTCCAGTATTTGCTGGAGATTTCGTCCACTAACTCACCAAGGTAATTTCCACATGGAGGATGATATTTGTCATCAGGCTTTGATATATAGATGACAGAGTCCGTGTCCATATATAATACACGTGTCTGCAGAGCTTCTAATATAGTGTACAATTTAAGGCGAGCAGTTGATGTGACAAAGGATGCTATTACGATATTGCCTTTCTTATTATCAGGAAGAAACGTTTTAATATGTTTAAAAACTACCATCATGTTTTCTTCACTGACTTCACATATGTCAGTGACTTCCTTTGTTTTGTCGTTTAATATTTCAAGATAATGCATTATATTATCGACAATTACATTCTGTGGTTTATCGGGATTTTTGCGCGAACTTACCCCACAATGAATTTAAAGCAAGTTTCGCCGTGAGCCTCCTAACTGAATTAGCCGAAACTTCATGGGGAGCAATTCTTACACCTTCTGCAGTGAAAAAATCATCACAGAACTTTCTTTTTTCTTCGTCAGAAGAAATTTTTTGGGGATATCCTGAATATTTTTGCTTTGCTGCTAAAAAAGTGTCTATATATTCAGAAAATATTCCTTTATGGGATCCTTTTACATATTGGGAGGACTCATCATAGTGCCAGACATCATGGAATGCAATGATTTTGTATCCCATGGCCACAGCCTTGTAAAACTCGTTACTGGGCCAAGATCCTGTGATGAAACGTTCTTTGTCAACATGGCAACACACATCACGATTAAGATCTTTAGCACAATGAGGACATAGAGTGAAAATCAGCCTTCCTTGAATTTTTAATGGAAGGACAGGGAAAAACAATTTCTTTGGTGGCAGTACAGTTGCTTTTATGATGCCGAAATAGGCTTCGGGGTCGTGACAGAAATTTTCTGTGATTCTTCGGGGATGACCTATAGGAAATCTGCCGTACTTGCAGACATATGGGTAGAGACTGCAGAAATCCACATATTTTATAGTTTTCCCTCCATCGGCGTTAGCGTAAAGGGTAATGGTTTCTGTTCTTCCTCCATATAAAAACTCTCGGGGTTCTATACAGATCCTCTCAGGCAATGAGCTTAATATGGATGATACCAAGATATCACCTTTAACCATACGATCGAATTCATGCTCCCATATGATTTTCAGCTGAAAACTAGGCATAGTAGCTAACAGATAGCTCTGTTTATCAATGTCTCGGAACCTCACTTGCCTCATCGGGACTTTAAAAAATGGGTGTACAGTGTTTCCGTCGGGATAGCACGTAGAACATCCATGGAAAAAACATCCGTTAAACTCATAAATAGTACTGGTATCATGACAAATACCATCTAATTTGTATGATCCAATTTTATGTTCTCCAGATGCTGAAGATGCCGACTGTATATTCTCTCCGGTGGTTTCTTCGATGTACTTCAACCATGCCCTACATTTCCTACTAGATACGTCACATGAGGAGTATCCAAGGGCAGGAACAACGCCTATCGTTTTCGATTTTAAGAAATTGGATCTAAAGACACGGAGACAAGCGCCTGCAATGGTGAGGTCTTCCTCAAAGGGGTCTATACCGGTGAGGGTTCAAAAATTCCGTACGAAACGTTTCGGCTCCTATGCGGAGAATTCTTACATCATCTGTGCAATAGCTTTTCATCTCCTGATACAAATTATATTCTTTTATTTTTGCTTTTTCATCATACCATGAGTTAAATTCTTTGATCTCTTTTGTTGTGAGGTTTTCAGGTACAAAAAACTCTTTTGATGGAATGGGGCCGATGTAATCGAGATTTTCCGCAGTTGCAAAGTTATAAGGGAAAAATCCTTTTTTCGCATTTTCAATGCCAAATGTTGAAGGAAACTGCCTCAGAGAACAAGGGATGAAGGACAGAGTGTCAATGAATCTAATTTTTAAAGCCGAAAGAAAAATACCCATCACCTTCCCACCCTGAAAGACTATCTCTGGCTTCAAACTCTTTTTGTAAAGAGCGTTAAGGATGGGCATACCATCGAATCCCTTCAGATTATGTGCTAAAACTGTCATGTGTCGAAAGCGGGGTCTGATGTACTTCTGACGCCAACGGACACCGTTGTTATACACTTCTGTACCTAGCAGCCAATCAACGAAAGCGTCAACATTTTGAAAGGTGACAAATTTCCAATTGCCTTCTTCGAGAAAAGTAGCTATCAGTAATACTGGGGTCAAAATACCATTGGGGCCCTCCACTGTTTCAATATCAAAATACATGTAAGAAATACCACCCTTTTTCTCTTTCTTGGGGCCCTCGACAAACAGGTCAGTATTTAGCTGGCATACGTGGTAACCTCTAGATGGATTAAAATGTGATAAACACTTTATACATCTATGATGTGTATTACAAGTACTGTTTGCTTTATGTGTATCTAAGCATATTTGACCCCGAAAATAATTCGAACAATCTGGACATATGATGTAGTCACCTGACTGGGGGCATTTTTTTCCTTTACACGAAAGGCACATGTTTGTGCATACATGAATATTAGAATTATAAATAAATTTTAGACAATCAGGACACTGAGATTTGGCACTAAAATACCCAACAGGATTAGAAATTACGTCAAAATGCTCGTTGTTTAGAAGAAGGAATAACTTAATTTCAGCATCTGGACCCTTAAAAACAATGGAAAAGTCATCTTCAACAGAATACACAATAATTTGATATTTTGAGGAGAGGTACTCCTGGAACTTATGAAGTTCGGGGATCCCACAACTTCCTTCAGGTACTCCCGCGGTAGTGTGTAGCAGCCGTGCAAGGTTAAGTTGGCGAACTTTCGCAGGATTTTGCAGGGCTTTGAACTCCGATTCAGAAATTTCCCCATAATTTTTCTGCGCAAGTCCACGGGCCACAACAAGCGATCGGGCTAAACATAGGTTATCGTGATTTGAAATGGTTATAAGAGATTTTTTTGTTTTATTATATAACTTCAAATCAGCAATTTTTCGTTTTCTTGGGCCCTCTGTTCTTGCTCCTCCAACTCTGTTTATATTCACAAATACTAAATCAAATTCGAGTTCTCCATCGGTCAAAATTTCAGTGTTTGATTGAATGACTTTTTCTAGAGCCTGAAAAAATCGTTCCACCGTTAACTGGCTAACCTCGATGAGTGGTAAGTTCACGGGATTATCAAGGTATCTCGACCGCATGACTAGTCGAACATGAGAATATGGAGAACTTCGTGTAAACTCTTCAAAGGCCGCGGTGAGTACTTGTCGGAGATAAGGCATAAAATCTTCAGGATCTTCTATGTGTTCGGTATCTATTCTGAGAGTGTAAGTAGTGAACTGTGTACGGTATCTCCTGCTAAGTCGGGTCAATCTGCGAAGAATACGATAACCCGTATGACCACGGTCCGTTACAGGTGGATTAATTGCTTCATCCTCGATAGGCGTCGGAACAATCACGGGCCCTCCCTCGAGGGTCCTGGTTCTCCAGCCGGCTGAAGATTCAAATGATTTTGGGGTGCTAATGGAACTTCGTTGTAACCATTAGTGCTTCCTCCCCCAGCTGCCATCTTGTTATGTTCATTATTGAAATCCAGGGCGTGTGGGGAAAGGTCGTCCCATGCGGCGGTAAATTCTTCTGTCGCTGGTGCTACGGCATCGTGTTCCGCGAATGCATCCAAATCGCCCCAGGAGTCATCATTCTAGAAAAATTTTGAACAATTCCTGAGTTATTTTTAAAAAATAAAAAAAAAACGGATGGCTGACTCAGCATATTTCTGGAGTTTCCTTTGTCGTTTAACGAAAAAACGTTTGTAGCAAAAAACGCTCATACAACCCCATATGATAGATTTATGTAGAGTATTTTAGGAAGGAACTGTCTGACCCCCCCCCCCAGGTCTTAAACAACCCTTAGAAGTAGGAAGCAAGAAGATTAGGGATAGAGTTCCCGACAGGAAAGCCACACGAAGAGAGAAAGAAAGCCGTCGTTATTTATAGCCGTGGACAACCCCGTATGGAAAAGTGCTACGCGGTTAATAACCCCACCCCATGGAAAAATGTTTTAACCTTTAGAGATCATTCCACCAGCGTAACTCGAAGGTAAACTTGAAAAATATACCGAGTATTGCCATCGAATGTAACATTACAAATAATGAAACTCCTTTCAAAAAACATTTTCAAAAACAGAAACGTGACATAGTTATGGTAATTATGATGTCAATGACTTCAAAAAAACAGATTTTGATCTATACCATTTGTTAAATTTTTGCTCTATACCATTTGTTAAATTTTGCTCTATACCATTTGTTAAATTTTCTACTACATCAAACCACTTAGAATTACAAACTTAAATTTTGAGGACGAAAACTTTAGAATCCCCATAGACAATGACAATACGTGCCACGTGTTAACACGAAGTTAATTTCAGCTAAAGACATGTATACACTTCAAACTAAGATCACTTTTTATAAATCACAAGAATAAAGTACTATATGTGTCCCTGAAAATACATGGAATCCCTGTAGAAAATTGCAATACGTGCCGCGTGTTTTACGCGAAGTTAATTTCAGCTAAAGACATGTATGCACTTCAAACTAAGATTTTTTTATAAATCACAAGAATAAAGTACTATATGTGTCCCTGAAAATACATGGGAATCCCCGTAGAAAATTGCAATACGTGCCACGTGTTTACGCGAAGTTAATTTCAGCTAAACACAATGATAAAGACATGACTAGACATTTTCGTAATTGACTTTTAGAAACATTAATCTGCTAACATGGTGCCCTCACACTAAGAAAACAGCACGTGCTAAAAATGAACAAACAATAAAAATACGTGCCACGTGTTAACGTGAAGGAAATTTTCAGCTAACACAATGATAAAGACATGTTAAAGCTTCAAGCTAAGATCACTTTTTATAAATCACATGAATAAAGTACTATATGTGCCCCTGAAAATACATGGGAATCCTCATAGAAAATGGCAATACGTGCCACGTGTTTTACGCGAAGTTAATTTCAGCTAAAGACATGTATACACTTCAAACTAAGATCACTTTTTATAAATCACAAGAATAAAGTACTATATGTGTCCCTGAAAATACATGGGAATCCCCTCAGACAATGAAAATACGCGCCACGTGTTAACGTGAAGTAAATTTTCAGCTAACACAATGATAAAGACATGACTAGACATTTTCGTAATTGACTTTTAGGAACATTAATCTGCTACCATGGCACCCTCACACTAAGAAAACAGCACGTGCTAAAAATGAACAAACAATAAAAATACGTGCCACGTGTTCACGCAAAAGTTAATTTCAGCTAACACATCCCTGAAAATACACGGGAATCCCCGCAGACAATGAAAATACGCGCCACGTGTTAACGTGAAGGAAATTTTCAGCTAACACATCCCTGAAAATACACGGGAATCCCCGCAGACAATGAAAATACGTGCCACGTGTTAACGTGAAGGAAATTTTCAGCTAACACAATGATAAAGACATGACTAGACATTTTCGTAACTGACTCTTATGAACATTAATCTGCTACCATGGCACCCTCACATTAAGAAAACAGCACGTGCTAAAAATGAACAAACACTTCAAAAAAAAAAAAAAGAAAAAAAAGAATGAAATGAAGTTACACATACCTCCTTATCATCAGTGGTAGAAGAACTTGAGGCCTCCATGCTGTCCAAATGTCGTATATCACCCAAATGTAGACCACACGTCTTTTTGTCGCTTCCAGATCTGCTTCTCACAATACAGAAGGTTTTAATACTTTATCTTACAGTTCAACACCTCAACCCTGCACGAGCTGCTATACACTCCGAAAGCAAAAAACGTCTCCCCTTTTATACCCGAAAACAGACACGTGACCGGAAGTGTTGCCATCGAAAAAAGGTTACTACCCCTTTTGGAAAATTAATTTCAAAAAGTGCCGACAGATGGGGCTGCAAATTTTCGCGAACCACCACCAGAGGGGCGCTGCCATCGAATTTCTCCCTCGCGCCGAGAGGAGACCGGAAGTGACGTCGCGCACGACCCGCCCACCCGTCACGTGACCGGAAGTGTTGCCACCGAAAAGGGTTATCAAGCGCGGTCTTATACTACTCATGTACGAACACCACATGACATTTTTCACTGTTACCTAACCGCTCTTGAGCCGCTGATTTCATTTAGTTAGAAATCAGAAGATCAAAAACCACATACAAGAAAAAAAATTAATGAAATTAGACAGCTTGATGGTAGCATAAGCAAATTGCTTTGTTATTGTTTTTCAGCCTTTGCGCCTTTTAGCCATTTAGGGCCCATGCACCACTAAATTCCAGTAACCCATCAATCGGTCATCAAAAAGAAGTTCTGGAAAAAAAAAATTCTCCAACAGTGAATGGTTGCTGGAGACGATGATATATTTTTCATTTCTTCACCTTTCATGCTTTTCCACACTTTATTATGTGCTCTAAATGCAATGGAAAATTTGATTAATTTAAACTGTAAATTTCCATTTTTTCTACTGCAAATTCTCAACGTTTTTAGCACATCTTTTGTAAAAAAAGATCGTGCTTATGTTATCATTTTGTCCGTCCGTCTGTACCCTCGATATCTCTGCAACTATTAGTCCGATTTGAAAAATTCTTTTTCCATTTGGAAGCTTGAAATATGCGAATGTTGATCCTTCATTTCGTTTTTTTTTTTACGATGTACAATTTCGCCGCTAGAGGGCGTAAATGCAGATGATGTGGAATTCAAATATACGTTTTAATCCACATATTTGCTTCTAAACATCCGATTGAAAAAAATCTTTTATCTTTCAATTCCATTTATGTCGAAGAGTATTTCAGATATAGTTATTTTTCAGTTACGCATAGATTTTCCGCAAGGGGGCGTAAAAGTAAATAGCATTTTCCCCGATAACTCTTCTTCTAAAACTCCGATTTGAAAAATGTTTTCTTCAGCGGATACACCTCCTGATGGAAAATCTTTTGCATATAATTTCAAATTTTTGGTAAAGAATACATTGGCCAAATTTTTGATAAAGAATACATGGGCGTAAGTGTTAATTTTTGCTTCTGATATATTTACCATAAAACTGAGCTTCTAAAATATCGATTAAAAAATTATTTCGCGGACTGATGCCACTCACATCGATAAACCCTTTAAGAATATTTTCTTCTTAAAATATTCCACAGTTTCTTCACCAGGGGCGTAAATGTATATCTTATTTTCGTCAATATCTCTACTTTTAGGAATCCGATTTGAAAAATTCCTTCTTTGTTGGATAGTGTTTCTAGTGTGACATGCTTTCATCTAATTTCAAAATTTTCAAGTAATTCATAGACTTTCCGCTAGGGGGCGTAAATGTAAATTGCTTTCCCCCTATATCTCTGCTTCCAAAACTCCGATTTGAAAAATTCCTTCTGCACCGGATACAGCTCCTGATGAGAAATCCTTTGCACATAATTTCAAGTTTTTGTAAAAAATGGTTTGGCCACAATGTGGCGTAAGTCTTAATTTCCGCTTTTGCTGTATTTGCAGCAAAATATGAGGCTCTAAAATCTCGACTGAAAGAAAAGTCATTTCTTTTACCGATACTACTCATGTCGTCAAACCTTTTAGGAACATTTTCTTCTTGAAATAATGCATGGTTTCTACGCCAGGGGTGTAAATGTAAATCTTATTTTTGTCAATATCTCTACTTCTAGGAGTCCGATTTGGAAAATCCCTTCTTTGTTGAATAGTGTTTCCGATACGAAATGCGTTTCCTAAAAATTCAAATTTTCAAGCAAATCCTAGACTTTCCGCTAGGGAGCACAAAGGCAAATTGTGTTTTCTGCGTTATAGAATTCTGCTTCTAAAACTCCGATTTGAAAAATTATTCCTGTATCGCATACAAGACCTGTGGAAAATATTTTTCACATAATTTCTAATGTTTGGTAAAGAATGGTTTGGCCACCAGGAGGCATAAGTGTTAATTTTTGCTTCTGATGTATTATGTAGCAAAATCTGGGCTCCTGAAAACTCGACTAATTTTTTTTTTCTTGGACCGATACCACTCATATGGAAAATCCTTTTGAGAATACTTTCTTCCTAAAGTAATGCATGGTTTCCCCACCAGGGGACGTGAAGACACATATTATTTTTGTCGATATCTCTGTTTCTAAGAGTGCGATTTGAAAAATTCTTTCTGTGTTGGAGAGCGTTTCCGGTGCGAAATGTTTCTCATATAAATTCATGTTTTTCTTAACGCACAAGTCTGCAACCAGAGGGCGTAAGCTCACGATTCCGTTTACAGCAATATCTGAGGGATTAAAAACCCGATTAAAAAACTTCTTTCTTCCGTCAGATACTATTGTTTTCCATAGCGGCTCCATTGACTTTGAATAGCTTTGATAAATTTAATTTGGTTCAGAACGGATTCAAAAGACGTGCTTATTACACCCGAAAATTCGGTGTCATCTTTCTTGTTCTTATTTTTACTGCGTACGCATGCATCAAGAAATTCAACAGAAAAATTAACAACCAGAATTATCACAAAAATCTCTGTAGTACTCATCGAGCTTATATTAGGTGAAGACACCACTGGCTCTGCCGTCATAGGCCATAGCAAATCTTTGGAGTGACGTCACATACAGGCAAAAACAAACTAAATTATACAGCTGATAAAATAGTAAGCTTGTTCAATTGACAAAGATTATTAAATCCATGATTTTATTTGTCTATACGCTTCGAAGCTTTTGTTCCAGTGGTTTCAGTAGTTTCAAAACAGCTTTTTGCCTGGATATGACGTCACTCGCAGTACGGGGGGTTACTTACGGCGGGTAGTGCTGCTTTGATAGGAGTGGTGATTCCGAAGATCTTTATTGCAGGTAAAAAAACATACAATAAGTAAAATCACCGAGAAAAAACATACCTCCGACGTCACAATGAACAATAATATAACAATAAAACATTAAAACCAATACCTGTAGGTACTATTGACATACCAGCACTATGAGGAATTAAGTAAACAAAGAAAGAATTGAAAAACCACAACAATATACAAAGCAAAGTTAAAGGAAAGGAAAGGAATGAAACGTCAAACAATCTGGTCTTGTAACAAATGCTCTCAATACGGTTCCAAGGGACCTCATGGAAACACAAAACATGAGTACAATATCAACAAATTCCAACCACGTAGAACCATACCACCAATACCAGTAAATATAAAATCACTACAACATGCAAACAGATTCAGCAATTTAAAATGAAACTTTCATGGAAATATTGTAGGTACAGCAGAAAAAGAAAAATGAACAAAAGATAAATAGACAAAATAAAACTGGTTCAACTGTTAGTCAGGGAATTAAACAATCTGCGCAGGTATTCAAACAAACTGCAGAAGGGGAGGATAGCAACAAAGATAAAGAAAGCAAGTACATTAGGTAAACAGATAATATCATTAATACGTAAAGGAAACATCTGAGAATACACACTAAACAGGTGAATGATTATCCCATGTTTTTCTTATTGTTGTGAGTTGTACTTCAATATACAGCATAAGAATAAACAATATATTTCAACATCAGCATGTAAGTAATCATAGCGTGTTATAAAAGTGATGGGTAATGCCATGCCATATAAACAATAATGATTCCATAAAAATTGGTCAACAACAACATAACACAAGCATATGATTGAAACGAAACAAAATATATAAAGCGCAGAAAAAAAGGTCAAAAAAAGTCACAGTGTAACCTAACATAAACTCGATGGTAGTACCCCCCCCCCCCCGAACAGAAAGGGCATGTTCAGATTTCCATGGGAGTGCAAGTGCCCCCTATACCGGACGGCCATGCAAGTTCGTTAACAACATCATTCTCTGAATTTAATCTCTTTTTTAATTTGTTAGAATGCCGTAAATGTTACTCTTCCGCACGGAAAACAAAGACGATTGTTTTCCAAGAAATAACCCTTTTAGCACATCTTTTTGAAAACAAAGAAAAAAAGAAGACGTGCTTATGTTATCATTATGTTCGCTCATCCTTCGGTCCATCATCTGTTTGACTAGTGTCTCATACGAGTCTGGTGTGTGTTTTAACGAGGTACTTCACTGGGGTCAGCCTTCACGTGGTAAAACAAAACTCACCAATCAGCGTCGCGATGTAGAATAGCTAAAGTTTTGATTAGTGGACTGAAACAGCAGGAAGTTGAAGTGTCTTCTTCATAGATACCTACAATTCCGAGCTATACTTCGTTTTGCGGCCCCCATCGTCTGCTACAAGAGACGCAGTACTAGTAACATACTGCCATCTATCGGGTGATATGAAATACGTGGTGCGGGTTATTTCCGTAACGAATGTGTTCCTGCAGTATTTTGGCTGGCCCTTATTGAATGTTCATTGTGTATATATTATGAAACATTTACTGAAAATGTGTGTTTCGACCAGAATGAAAACCTGTGCTTTGGCACAATATTTAAATTAGCTTTATTAGGTACCAGGAAAAAAACTGTTTGATTCTGCTCCAGTCGTCCACTAGAAGAAAGTAACGTGGAATCACGGGAATGTACACGATTTCCGATAGGTGGCGCTTCTACTCCTTCCTCCCATCGCTGCTGCCCAGGGGCTGTGCTGCTACCCTTACGTCATCGGTGATCGCTCTTCGCTCCGGCGTCTTATTTGGTTCGCCCTGTTTCTGCTGCCGTCTTGTTTTTAAGCGTGCGTTGTGAGTCTGTGGATGTTGACAAGTGGAATTGGAAGCGTTTTTTCGAGGAAGTTGTGAAGGATGAGGATTCATGCATTGCTTGGTATGAGCGCAAGAGATTGCTTCCAAATGTACGAAGATGTTCAGCAGGTCATGAGAGTGGATATGTATCATTGTTTGGGCCTCACAAAAATAATTTGGCAGACCTCTGAAAGTGGATATGTATCATCAGATGGGCCTCACAAAAATCATTTGGCAGACCACATTTTGGAATATTTATACCCGTGTAATGGTCGTCTTTCCTCAGAACACGGCTTTGAGGTTGATGATTCACATCAGCAAACGGTTCTTTCCTGGTACCTAATAAATCTAATTTAATTATTGTACCAAAAATACAGGTTTTCATTCTGGCCGAAACACATATTTTCCATCTCAGTAAATGTTTCATAATAGATACACAATGAAAATTCAATAAAGGCTCTTTTAGGGGCTAGCCAAACACTGCCGAAACACGTTCGTTACTGAAATAACCCACGCCGCGTATTTCATGTCACCCGATAGATGGCAGCACGTTACTAGCACCGTGTCTCTTGTAACAGACGTTGGGGACCGCAAATCGAAGTTATAGGCTAACGATGCCCCAAACCACACATTTGAGGCACTCATGCTAATTTTTACAAATCCGTTTTCATGCATATGTTCGAATATTGTAAAATCAGTTTTTTAAAGACCAAGTGCGGAATGCTGATGACTTAAAAAAACAGAAATTAAAGAAATATTCTTTAACGATGCTGTAAGGCTTGCAATATCAACCATTTTTCTGATTTGAGCAACGTTAAAAACATTTAGTCATTTGAAATCGGATGAATCATTTTAAATTATCCTGTACTTTGGTGGTAGATCAATTTATCATTCTAATTACTCTCCTCTTTGAGTGAAAAAGAAATACAAAGTAATATTGTGCATGGGACATTAAGAAAGCTTTCGAAAAGTGTATATCGAACTCATGACTACATATATCTCTAACATGATAGGGTTGGCGCGTACGCCAACCCCGCTACCAAAAATTACACGCCCAACCGCTCACACTTTGCGAACGTGGCAGGTTCCAACCTCCCGGAGTGCAATGAGAGGTCGTCACCTGGAGGTTCCACCTGCGTGATCGAAGAATCCTCGACGCCAAGTAAGTTTATGTGGCACTTCTTTAATTTCTAGTTATTCTAACATTTCTAATAAAATACTGAAAACAACATATAGTTAAATGCAATTCAAGTTCAGTAGCCTTTTAGTGCTTTACAATACTAAAATTTCGTATTTTGATTGTCATTTTGTAAATTTATTAAAAGATTACTTCTTGTATGGGAAATAAAATAATTTCAACAGTAAAACTCGCAATGTATTCAACGTATAATACAATTGCTCCGAACTTCATTATTTTGACTTCAAAAAACGAGACCAAATGAAATTTAAATATTTTCTTAAAGTCATGGTTTTGAGCCAGGGAGAAGACAGTCTTACTCTTTCGTTCGACCTCACGGGTTATTCCGAGAACTAAATAGTTCATGAATTTTCTTTATCTTCTGAGATCTACCGTTACATGGTTTCCGGGAAACTACTTTCGGCCTGTTCTTCTGTAAGTAACGAAAATGAAACTACGTCTCATGAAAAAAGCATAGTTTATTCCTAGACCTTAGGTGTAGGACGAGTCCTTAGCTAAGAAAATTACAGTTTTTTCAAAACTGCCGAAACTAATCAAAATTCAAAATACTCATGTCTTTAGAAACATTTATTCTCTACGCTATTAAGAAATTTATTCCCCCAAGGACTAGGCTTTGGATATTCAACCGTATTTTCACGCTAAAATTACATACAGTATGTGGCAATATTAGTTTTACCGACTCTTTATTGGTATTGCTGTTTGAACTTCTGTTTTTGGCACCCACTTAGATCCAGCTCTTTCGAAGTGCAACGTGTAACACTCCGCCGCGTTTGCCAACCCGTTTACAATATATTTTCTACGCTATTAAGAAATTTCTTCCTCCAAAGGCAAGGATTTGGTTATTCAACCGTGTTTTCACGTTGCATTTGCATACAAGTCTTGGTAATATTAATTTTCTCGACTTTTTGTTGTTATTGTTGTTTAAACTGCGATATATGGCACCCAAATAGTTTTAGCTCCTTAGAAGTGCGACGGGTATCCCTCCGCGCTGTTTCCCAAGGCGTTTGTTCAGATTTGACATAGTAGCTCTTGCGATTTAAATTATGGATTGCTAATTTTCAGATAAGTTGTATCCTCAGCTGTGTCGCACAGCTAATGATAAAACAGAGGAGCTGAGAAATACTTGCTGAATAACATCATCCAATCCAATCTAACTCAATAAACTTGTGCAGTAAAACCTGCCAATCCGATCCAACGAAAATCCACCCAACCGAACGAAAAACGCTATTGGCTAATGCTATCTCTCCTGCTAAACCCAAAGTTACGGGAAAAACGAATTAAAAAACAACCCACCGATAAAAACATGTGACTTCCGTTTACAAAACACAATAATTACGGAACACACAGGAGCCAACGCGTATCGCAAGTTGAGAGTAGAAGAAAGAACGAAATCAGGAGAGCTTGCGAGAGTGTTTTATATATTTGTGTGTGTGTGTGTGTGCGTGTATATTTATATTTGTTTTCTTGCCTGTGTGCGTGTTTTGGTGGAGTGGGTGCCTTGCGGAAATTTTTTGTTGTTGTCTGGTGTGTGTGCCTTTAGGGGGAGGCTTCCTCGTTTTTGGAGAAGCCTGTTGCTCTCCGCCGTTGCCTCCTCTGATGTTGTCATCCGTTGGGGAACTATGTCACTGGGTCTCCTTCGAAGAAGGAACTTCCTCCTACATGCACGTTTCGAAGGGCCTTGTCCCTCCGTCGTTCTAGGAGACTCCGCCGTCGGTATGTACGGTGTTGCGTCAGGGGTGTGAGTGTCCTTGCTTGTGGAACCGTGGTGTGTGTATCGGGGCGCGTGTGAAACACCGGTGGAACCGATCCCATGTTCATACGTGGGAGCGGTGAAGCAAGCGTGTTGGTGTTGCTGGGCAACAAAAGTTCGTAATGGGAGAGAGGTCGTCGTGCTTCTGCACAATATGACGTCCCTTTCTTTCTGTTTCCAGTGAATGGTATACGAAGACAAGAACGAAATCAGGAGAGAGGAGTGAGCGGTGACGTGCTGCCACCAATCGTACGTTTTGAAACTACTTGGTAGGGGAATCCGGAAGGAGACCCCATTTATCTTACGGTAAATTGTTAATTGTTCTGCGAGTTGCAAAATTAGCAATATGCGACACAGCAAAGGAGAAACACTGCAATGGTACTAGTGCTATTGACATAATTCTGCTACGAGTACATCAGACTATGCAAGATCAAAAGGCTTAGGCTTACAGCGTAGTTAGTTAATATAATCATCAGGGGCGTATGCAAAAAAAATTTCGAGGGGGGGGGCGAAAAATTGGAAGTTTCTGAAATCCACCAGGATAAAATGGAAGTTAATAAAAAAGAAAAAAAAAATGTTAATAATAAAAAAAAAAGGTATTTCTTTTTAGTTTTTTTAGGTACATGACATACACATATACCTAAATTAAGCTGATGAGCACATATTAAAAAAAAAGATTGACAGAAACAAATTTCTCCTTGAGAAATAATGAAATTGATTTGACTCACCTAATTCTTAAATACTGAGATTTATTCTTCTAGGCACATTTCCGAATTTGTCAATGACTTCATCTTCAACTTGAATGTTTCTATGAATAGACCATTCAGTCTTGACTCTGATGTACTGTTTCTCAAACAAGATTTCAATCGACGAAGACTGGAAAAGCTTCTTTCCACTGATGCTGTGGCTACAGGAAGAATTGCCAAGATGTGAAGCAAAATATAAATGTTGGGGAAATAAGTTCTTATTGCATGATGCCAAACTTTCAACTGCGTTTTTGCACGGCGCCACGCAGAGAGGAGCGATGACACGTGACACCATCGCTGGTCTGGTCAATTAGGAGTTGGCGCCGCAAAAACCTACAGCCGTCTTCCTGACGACGGATATGAGCCACCCTTCTTTCTCTGTCTCCTTCGCGCAATGATCTTTCACTGAATGCGTACGTAGCAGTTGAATTTTTCCAGAAGTAAATATTCATGATTCAGAAACTTTTCTCATAACACAAATTTTGATTTAACATACATATATAAAAATTATATTGGAAAGCACAGTTTGATTATTTAACCTTATTTTGACAGATAACATAAAAAATGAAACACATTTCGGGGGGGGGGGGGGGGGCAGGCCCTTTGCCTCCCCTCTAAATATGCCCCTGATTATCATTGTCAACCATCATCAATCCACTGCTGAATGAAGGTCTCCCCAAGTTTCTTCCACAATGGTCTGTCTTGTACCAGTCTCCTCAATGTTACTCCTGCATACTCTGGAATTTCATCCACCCATCTCCCATGTGGTCTTCTTCTGGGTCTTTTCCTGTCCCCTCAGAATCCAGTTTAAAATTTTGGCTGTCCATCGATGGTCTGTCCTTCTGGCAATATGTCCAGCCCATTGCCATTTCAGGGATTTAACTCTGATCATGACGTCTTCCACTCTTGCCATTTTTCTGATCCACGAGTTCCTCTTCTTATCTCTCCTGGTTACACCAAGCATGCACATCTCCATGTTTCTTTGAGTTGTCTGCAGCCTTTTTATGTCTCTTTTAGTTAAGGTTCATGTCTCTGCACCATACGTAAGCACTGGAAGGATGCATTGTTCAAACACTTTTCTTTTAAGACATAATGGCATATTGCTCTTGAAAATTATACTGTTTCTTCCAAAAGCTCTCCAGGCAAGTTTTATACGCCGATTAATTTATTCATCAATGTGACCTTCACTTGATATATGATGTCCAAGATAAATGAAGGTATCGCTTATCTCCAACTCTTCTCCATCAATCGATAGATCTTTATTTCTTGTACATCACTTTTGTCTTCTGAAAGTTTACTTTTAATTCCACTTCTTTGCTTTTGTCAGCAAGTTCCTGAATCATACTCTGCAGCTCTGATGGGGTAGTTGCCAAAATTACTACGTCGTCAGCAAAACGAAGGTGAGTTAGATAATATCCATTAATCTTTCCTTTGTTTTCCCAGTTCAGTTAATATACATCTGCTTATTTATTAGCGTAAATAAAAATTATTAAACTTTCACTCTCCACTTTCAGGCGTTTTCAAGGCAGCAGCTGGACACAAAATGGATGCAGCGGAAAATTCTTTACGATTTCCATTTACTGTTTTCAGTGGCGTACGCAAAAACTAATTTTGGGGGTGCATATCGTCGCCGCAACGTCAAAACCACCAACGCGAAATTTTGTAGTTTGAATTATGGCTATTTAAAAATTAAATTTGATCGAAGAATCACTTTTGCAATTACATCTGACTGTTCAAGCTCTATACATAACATTTACATCAAGTTGCATTTGTATTATGCATCAGTGAATAAAGTTTTACATGATGTCAAATCAACAATCGAAAAATTCTCACATTCTTGGTTTAATCACTGTAGCTGCGACATCATTCCTTCCTAAAGTGATGAAAAAATTTTACATGAGAACAAGCATTTTTGTTTTTCTCATATACCGCTAATTAAAAAGTACTGTTCATTCTGCGTTTTTGTTTTCCTGATATGGTATGTTGTCAAGATAAAATGCTTACCCCTGCCCCCTCCCCTTCCATTCATTATCCTGACGCCCTGACCACTACATCACCAGTTTTCTCTGTTCTGTCTTTGGTGATATACAAGTGGGAAATGCAGGGGGGATAGGCATTAACAATAAGCATATGTGACCTCATCTGGCATTCCCAAAAAAAAAAGAAAAAAAAAACTGATGGCAATTTTAGAAAGACCAGAATGGCGACACTAGCGAAAAAAAAAAAACGTCACCGACAGTTTTTTTGTAATATCAATTCTTAAAATTAGACAAAATTATTTTGAGGGTGTATATGGTCCTTTGCACCTCCTCTGGGTACGCCATTGACTGTTTTACATCGAATGAACCAAATCTTCATCATCATCATTGTCAACCATTATCAATCCACTGCTGGACGTAGGTCTACCCAAGTTTCTTCCACAACGGTCTGTCTTGTGCCAGTCTCCTCCATGTCACTCCCGCATTCTTTCGAATTCCATCCACCCATCTCCCATGTGGTCTTCTTCTGGGTCCTTTCCTGTCCCTTGGAATCCATTCTAAAATTTCGGCTGTCCATCGATGGTCTGTTCTTCTGGCAGTATGTCCAGCCCATTGCCATTTCAGGGATTTAACTCTGATCATGATGTCTTCCACTCTTGTCATTTTCCTGATCCACGAGTTCCTCTTCTTATCTCTCCTGGTTACACCAAGCATGCACCTCTCCATGCTACTTTGAGTTGTCTGCAGTCTTTGTATGTCTCTTGTAGTTAAGATCCACGTCTCTGCACCATACGTAAGCACTGGAAGGATGCATTGATCAAACACTTTTCTTTTAAGACATAATGGCATATTGCTCTTGAAAATTATGCTGTTTCTTCCAAAAGCTCTCCAGGCAAGTTTTGTACGCCGATTAATTTCTTCATCAATGTGGCCCTCACTTGATATCTGCTGGCGAAGATAACCGTACGTATCTGTTATCTCCAGCTTTTCTCCATCAATCGATAAATCTTCATTCCTTGTAAAAGCATTGAACATCACATTTGTCTTCTGAAAGTTCATTTTTAATCCCACATCTTTACTTTTGTCAGCAAGTTCCTGGATCATACTCTGCAGCTCTGATGGGGTAGGTGCAAAAATGACTACGTCATCAGCAAAACGAAGGTGAGTTAGATAATCTCCATTAATCTTTATCCCTTTGTTTTCCCAGTTCAGTTATTGAAAGACATTTTCCAATGTGGCATTAAAGAGTTTGAGAGATATAGTGTCACCTTGTCTCACAAAAAAAAAAAAAAAAAAAAAAAACAGACCTAAGAGCTGGGGGAAGTGCTTCTTTTCCGTCAATAGTGTAACTATGCTGGAAGGGATGACTCATACAGTATCACAGCCTTAGGTAAGTTTTTGTTCATTTGTAGTTCTATCCTTTTTTGTAAATGTCAGGCTTTCCTTCAAAACTTGATTCTTGTTTCGGCAGTCTACAAGATGTCACGGGATTACCCACGACATTACACGGTGATCTTCGTTTGGATTCCATGTGTAAGTCGTGTCTCTTCCCGCGGTCTACGTCTTCAGTGCATAAAGCCACAACTGAACGGAAGCTGCCTAATGCAAAGAAAGTGAAGTCAGGCTACGAGCAACTTGCAAAATAAGGACGTAAGTCCCTCGCCTATATTTAAAAAAAAAAAAAAAAAAGTATGCTGTGTATCTATTGTGTATGCACTTCCTTAAGAGCTATGAACTCAAAAATTTTTTTTTCGCCCGTCGAATCCGAGCACATTTCACTTGGAAAAACTCTTTTTAGGGAGATGCCCGTTCCGATAGGTGGTGCTCGGTGAAGAGAGATGGAGACAATATCCCAAGGAGGTGCATTTTGCATCGCGCCGTGATTAGTTCTTAATACAAAACGGATTTATACTACGCTATGAGCGTTTTGATGTTGTCCTCTTTGAGGAACGCCAATCATTCCATTAGTGAATGGCGTAATGCTTGTGATGGAGGAGGAGCTCCTGATGAAACACCTTGTTTGTTCAGATGTTCATCCTCACCGCATGGCCAATGTGGCGCCATCTATCGGCACTTTGTGAAATATTAATAATTCAAGCAGGCTAAAGATTTACCTGTTTTATCCAAGGAGGTTAGAGTAAGATATCAGGAGATGCCCTGCTCTCTTAAGGTGGACGTCAAGCAATTTTGCTTCCTATACTTCCAATGGAAAAACTTTTGTACACATTTCCTTCACAATTATTGTGTTCCCGAGGATGAAAAGTTGAACATCGATTAAAATAACTTCATATTATAACTTGGAATACTTTATATTTTCTAAAACATGACCATAATTATATAAAAAATCAATAACTTTTCCTTTGGTGGTGTTGGAACCAGAAAAAAGATGGCGTCACCTGTACTTTGATGAAGTCAGTAGACAAACAAATGTTGGATTGCATAATTATGGTTATGTTTTAGAAATTATTAAGTATTCCAAGTTATAAAATGAAGCTATTTTAATCGATGTTCAAATTTCCATTCTTGGGAACGCCGCCCCGGTGGCGCAGTGGTCTAAGGCGCTGGATCATTCGTCCGTAAGGGGTCCGGGTTCGAATCCCGGTGAGGCATGGATGTTGTCATTGTCTTGCGGCACTGGTTCTCTCCCTTCCCTGGAACCAGTGACCCTAAATTAGGAACGGGCGACTGCTTATAGCCCATTGAGTTGCTCACGGTGGTCGTTAAACCTCCAATCAAAAAAAAAAAAAATCCTTGGGAACGCATTAATTGTGAAGAAAATTTGTGCAGAAGTTTTTCCATTGGAAGTATAGGAAGCAAAATTACTTGACGTCCACCTTAACCGTGAAACCACCAAGTGTAGGATTTTGTTTGTTTACATGATACCCATGCAGTTTCAGCTGTGTACATTTTGTGAATTGCGTGTGTTTGCAGAAATTGCGTTAATACCAAACCGGAATAAATTATACTTCATACACGGGTGAAGTTTTCAATTTTAACGTTATGTTTTGTTTTGAATTCGCACTAACGTTCATAAAATTCAATTTAAAACAGAAAAATTGGAAGGAGCCTCAAAATAATTAAGAATTTTATAGATCCAGCATTTTCTCACACAACGGCAGCAATTTACGCTGCAAAATTGGAAACATTTGCGCCGAAAGAATGCGATTCAGCCAACACAAAATGCACTCCAATAGCCTTGCAAATAGGGGCGGATCCAGGATTTTCGAGAGCGGGAGCAAGGGGGCGCAAGTGTTGGGAATAACCAGGGACCTATCTGATATTTTTTCTCAAATGAAAAAGTGTTCTTAGTATGTCTATAAATTCTTCTAATTAATTAAGGATAGTAATATACTTTTAAATAATACTTTCTTTCACGAAAAATTATTCAATTTGTTTTTAAAACCTAACAAATCGAAGCTTTTCCTTGGTCCTGAGGGAAGGGCACTCCCCCCCCTCCCTCTGGATTCGCCCTGCTTGCAAACCACCAGCTTTCCCACACTTTAACGGCCGTCGTTCGCCGTTATAGGCTTCACGCAAAATGGTGCTGTTCCATTAACAAGGGCATCTAGATATCTTATTTAACCTCCTTAACATTACCACACAAGCAGTAGCGTGCCTTAAAAAATCGGGGCATTCCAGCAAAAAATAGCTTCGAGGCTCTTTTGTAAAAATAGATTAGATTTCAATTATTGAAAATTTTAAATTTCATATTATTAACATAATCTATGGGCGTTTTAATAATGCCAGTTTTTTGGAACCAACAGGCAATTTTCGTGAAACCAAAATTGTTGCATTTTATTTTGGGTAACACAAACATTCCCGGTGTATTTGAAATTATTGCCCTAGTTTTATGCAAATACAAAGTACTGCAAAACACTTCCGCAAAAGTTCAGCATGCCTTGCAAATTTTATTTTTTTAGGGAACTAGCCATCTCTTTGAGATGAATCACGATCACGCACACACTCAACTGGCGTATGTATAGGCGTAACCACTGGAGGGGGTCGGGGGTAAGGACCCCCGGATTTTCAGAGTCGGGGATCTGCAATGTAAAGGGTCCTCCAAATTTTTCGGGGATATAATGAACATTTTTTTATAAAATGAACCAACTAGATTTAATAATATAAGATTGTAATTTTTTCGTAAAATGCAAACACCTGAATAATGTGTATTTAACAAAACAGCGATGTCGATTCCTAATAAGCAAAGTCAGTTCTACAACTTTGTAATATACATTTCTGCCCTATCTGTCATAGTTTTACAGTTGTGTTCGCTAAGTTCCACAATTCGCCAATAGAGGCGCCTATGTCGTGCCCGTTAGATCGCTCCTAAGCAACTGCTTTGCTCCTGCGTGTGTGTGTGTGTGTTTAAGTGAGGGGGGTGTCCCAAATTCTATCTTATACCGTATGCATATAATATTGTATATATATGTATCTTCTGATTCAAGGCTTCTTGAATTGGAAGAGGAACTACAAAGGATCAAGTGGGACATCGTGGGGCTAAGTGAGGTAAGGAGAAAAGGAGAAGATCTCATCGAACTGAAAAGTGGACATCTCTTCTACTATCGTGGGACAGATACTGGCAGAACTAGTGGTGTTGGATTTATAATAAACAAGAAACTGAAGGATAAAGTGGTAGAAGTTGAAAGTTCCTCTGACAGAGCTGCACGACTCGTTATCCAACTATCGAGAAGATACCAGGCTCAGATTATTCAAACTTATGCACCCACCACAAGTCATCCTGAAGAAGAAATTGAAGAATTTTATGAGGAAATTTGTCATCTAAATAATAAAGGTAAGCAGCACTTGAAAATAATTATGGGAGATTTCAATGCAAAAATAGGGCAACGGCAACAGAATGAAACTTCAGTAGGTAAATTCGGTCACGGCAACAGAAACCAGGGTGGAAATACTCTCGTTGAGTTTGCAGAGGCAGAAGGGTTTTTCATCTTGAACTCCTTCTTCAAGAAAAAGCCACACAGGAAATGGACATGGAGACATCCAAATGGGACGACAAGTGAAATTGATTTCATTTTGTGTAACAAAAAATTCGTCATAGAAGACTGCAGTGTGCTAAACAAGTTCAACACAGGTAGTGACCATAGATTGGTGAGATGTAAGATGCACCTCAACACTAAACTTGAACGTGGCAAGCTCATAGGACAAACAAAATCTATTGACGTAACCAACCTTAAAAAACACCATAATACCTTCAAGTTGGAACTGAAGAACAGGTTCTCTGCTTTAGAAGGCCTAACATCGGAAGAAGTGGACATCTCTGAAGTTAACAGAAAAGTAACCAAAGCTCTTATGGAAACAGCAACAAAATTAGCTGGGTCTAAGAACAAGTTGCATGTAAATAAATTATCAGGAAAAACGAAAATGTTGATGCAAAAAAGAAGAGAGATGAGGACAACTAAAGAAGATGTGACATCCAAAGTGGAATATATAGAGCTATGCAAGACAGTACGAAAAAGTATCACTGAAGACGTAAGAAAATTCAACTGTGAACTAGTGAGGAAAGCAATTGAAAACAACCAAAGCCTAAAGATAGCAAAGGGACTTCTCCGTAAGGGAAGAAAACAGATTATGGCACTGAGAAAAGAAGATGGTTCTGTAACAAGAAATACAGGCGAAATTTTGACAAGAGTGAAAGATTTCTACTCCAAATTATATGAAAGGGATGATACATGCACTCCAGACATCATGAAAGATACCAGTACCAGAATTCCTCCAGTCCTTCCAGCAGAAGTTGCACATGCAATCAAGAACATGAAGCTGGGGAAAACTCCAGGAGAAGATGGAATTACTGTAGACATCATACAAGAAGCAAGTGGAGAAATCGAAACAGTACTCGCCCAAATTTTCACTCGATGCCTTAATGAAGGAAAGATTCCTGAGGATTGGAATACCGCTACAATGATCCTGCTACATAAGAAAGGTGACATTGAGGATCTCGGAAACTACAGACCTATCAGCCTCCTATCAGTAGTTTATAAAATCTTCACTAAAGTTCTTTCACACCGCTTGAAGGTAACACTGGACATGGCTCAACCGAGAGAACAAGCTGGATTCAGGAGTGGCTACAGCACAATAGATCATATCCATGTGCTGAGAGAACTAATTGAAAGAGCGAGGGAATATGAACTTCCATTGTGCATGGCTTTTATCGATTATGAAAAAGCCTTTGATTCGGTGAAACCATCAGCAGTTACAATGGCTCTGAAAACCTGCGGTATTGAAGATGCATACATTAATATTATTAATAACATCTATGAAAATGCAAGTGCAAAGATTAGGCTGTTTGAAAATACAACACACATAAAAATTGGAAAGGGAGTGAGACAAGGTGACACCATATCTCCGAAGCTCTTTAATGCCACATTGGAGAGTGTTTTTCAGTCGCTGAGCTGGGAAAACAAAGGGATAAAGATTAATGGAGATTATCTAACCCACCTTCGTTTTGCTGATGACGTAGTCATTTTTGCAACTACCCCATCAGAGCTGCAGAGTATGATCCAGGAACTTGCTGACAAGAGTAAAGAAGTGGGATTAAAAATGAACTTTCAGAAGACAAAAGTGATGTTCAATGCTTTTACAAGAAATGAAGATTTATTGATTGATGGAGAAAAGCTGGAGATAACAGACACGTACGTTTATCTTGGACAGCAGATATCAAGTGAGGGTCACATTGATGAAGAAATTAATCGGCGTACAAAACTTGCCTGGAGAGCTTTTGGAAGAAACAGCATAATTTTCAAGAGCAATATGCCATTATGTCTTAAAAGAAAAGTGTTTGATCAATGCATCCTTCCAGTGCTTACGTATGGTGCAGAGACGTGGACCTTAACTAAAAGAGATATACAAAGACTGCAGACAACTCAAAGAAGCATGGAGAGGTGTATGCTTCGTGTAACCAGGAGAGATAAGAAGAGGAACTCGTGGATCCGAAAAATGACAAGAGTGGAAGACATCATGATCAGAGTTAAATCCCTGAAATGGCAATGGGCTGGACATACTGCCAGAAGGACAGATCATCGATGGACAGCCGAAATTTTAGATTGGATTCCAAGGGACAGGAAAAGACCCAGAAGAAGACCACATGGGAGATGGGTGGATGAAATTCGAAAGTATGCAGGGGTGACATGGAGGAGACTGGCACAAGACAGACCGTTGTGGAGGAAACTTGGGGAGACCTTCGTCCAGCAGTGGATTGATAATGGTTGACAATGATGATGATGATGATATAAAAATTATATTGGAAAGCACAGTTTGATTATTTAACCTTCTTTTGACAGATAACATAAAAAATGAAACACATTTCGGGGGGGGGGGGGGCAGGCCCTTTGCCTCTCCTCTAAATATGCCCCTGATCATCATTGTCAACCATCATCAACCCACTGCTGAATGAAGGTCTCCCCAAGTTTCTTCCACAATGGTCTGTCTTGTGCCAGTCTCCTCAATGTTACTCCTGCATACTTTGGAATTTCATTCACCCATCTCCCATGTGGTCTTCTTCTGGGTCTTTTCCTGTCCCCTCAGAATCCAGTTTAAAATTTTGACTGTCGATCGATGGTCTGTCCTTCTGGCAATATGTCCAGCCCATTGCCATTTCAGGGATTTAACTCTGATCATGACGTCTTCCACTCTTGCCATTTTTCTGATCCACGAGTTCCTCTTCTTATCTCTCCTGGTTACACCAAGCATGCACCTCTCCATGCTACTTTGAGTTGTCTGCAGCCTTTGTATGTCTCTTTTAGTTAAGGTTCACGTCTCTGCACCATACGTAAGCACTGGAAGGATGCATTGATCAAACACTTTTCTTTTAAGACATAATGGCATATTGCTCTTGAAAATTATACTGTTTCTTCCAAAAGCTCTCCAGGCAAGTTTTATACGCCGATTAATTTATTCATCAATGTGACCTTCACTTGATATATGATGTCCAAGATAAATGAAGGTATCGGTTATCTCCAACTCTTCTCCATCAATCGATAGATCTTTATTTCTTGTACATCCCTTTTGTCTTCTGAAAGTTTACTTTTAATTCCACTTCTTTGCTTTTGTCAGCAAGTTCCTGGATCATACTCTGCAGCTCTGATGGGGTAGTTGCCAAAATTACTACGTCGTCAGCAAAACGAAGGTGAGTTAGATAATATCCATTAATCTTTCCTTTGTTTTCCCAGTTCAGTTAATATACATCTGCTTATTTATTAGCGTAAATAAAAATGACTAAACTTTCACTCTCCACTTTCAGGCGTTTTCAAGGCAGCAGCTGGACACAAAATGGATGCAGCGGAAAATTCTTTACGATTTCCATTTACTGTTTTCAGTGGCGTACGCAAAAACTAATTTTGGGGGTGCATATCGTCGCCGCAACGTCAAAACCACCAACGCGAAATTTTGTAGTTTGAATTATGGCTATTTAAAAATTAAATTTGATCGAAGAATCACTTTTGCAATTACATCTGACTGTTCAAGCTCTATACATAACATTTACATCAAGTTGCATTTGTATTATGCATCAGTGAATAAAGTTTTACATGATGTCAAATCAACAATCGAAAAATTCTCACATTCTTGGTTTAATCACTGTAGCTGCGACATCATTCCTTCCTAAAGTGATGAAAAAATTTTACATGAGAACAAGCATTTTTGTTTTTCTCATATACCGTTAATTAAAAAGTACTGTTCATTCTGCGTTTTTGTTTTCCTGATATGGTATGTTGTCAAGATAAAATGCTTACCCCTGCCCCCCCCCTCCCCTTCCATTCATTATCCTGACGCCCTGACCACTACATCACCAGTTTTCTCTGTTCTGTCTTTGGTGATATACAAGTGGGAAATGCAGGGGGGATAGGCATTAACAATAAGCATATGTGACCTCATCTGGCATTCCCAAAAAAAAAAAAAAAAAAAACTGATGGCAATTTTAGAAAGACCAGAATGGCGACACTAGCGAAAAAAAAATAAAAACGTCACCGACAGTTTTTTTGTAATATCAATTCTTAAAATTAGACAAAATTATTTTGAGGGTGTATATGGTCCTTTGCACCTCATCTGGGTACGCCATTGACTGTTTTACATCGAATGAACCAAATCTTCATCATCATCATTGTCAACCATTATCAATCCACTGCTGGACGTAGGTCTACCCAAGTTTCTTCCACAACGGTCTGTCTTGTGCCAGTCTCCTCCATGTCACTCCCGCATTCTTTCGAATTCCATCCACCCATCTCCCATTTGGTCTTCTTCTGGGTCCTTTCGTGTCCCTTGGAATCCATTCTAAAATTTCGGCTGTCCATCGATGGTCTGTCCTTCTGGCAGTATGTCCAGCCCATTGCCATTTCAGGGATTTAACTCTGATCATGATGTCTTCCACTCTTGTCATTTTCCTGATCCACGAGTTCCTCTTCTTATCTCTCCTGGTTACACCAAGCATGCACCTCTCCATGCTACTTTGAGTTGTCTGCAGTCTTTGTATGTCTCTTGTAGTTAAGATCCACGTCTCTGCACCATACGTAAGCACTGGAAGGATGCATTGATCAAACACTTTTCTTTTAAGACATAATGGCATATTGCTCTTGAAAATTATGCTGTTTCTTCCAAAAGCTCTCCAGGCATGTT
The DNA here is from genome assembly GCA_039090855.1 of Macrothele yani. Classification (NCBI taxonomy): domain Eukaryota; kingdom Metazoa; phylum Arthropoda; class Arachnida; order Araneae; family Macrothelidae; genus Macrothele; species Macrothele yani. Next base: position 65,279,434 of record CM077000.1, on the reverse strand, counting down.
TTATACGCCGATTAATTTCTTCATCAATGTGACCCTCACTTGATATCTGCTGGCGAAGATAACCGTACGTATCTGTTATCTCCAGCTTTTCTCCATCAATCGATAAATCTTTATTCCTTGTAAAAGCATTGAACATCACATTTGTCTTCTGAAAGTTCATTTTTAATCCCACATCTTTACTTTTGTCAGCAAGTTCCTGGATCATACTCTGCAGCTCTGATGGGGTAGTTGCAAAAATGACTACGTCATCAGCAAAACGAAGGTGAGTTAGATAATCTCCATTAATCTTTATCCCTTTGTTTTCCCAGTTCAGTTATTGAAAGACATTTTCCAATGTGGCATTAAAGAGTTTGAGAGATATAGTGTCACCTTGTCTCACAAAAAAAAAAAAAAAAAAAAACAGACCTAAGAGCTGGGGGAAGTGCTTCTTTTCCGTCAATAGTGTAACTATGCTGGAAGGGATGACTCATGCAGTATCACAGCCTTAGGTAAGTTTTTGTTCATTTGTAGTTCTATCCTTTTTTGTAAATGTCAGGCTTTCCTTCAAAACTTGATTCTTGTTTCGGCAGTCTACAAGATGTCACGGGATTAGCCACGACATTACACGGTGATCTTCGTTTGGATTCCATGTGTAAGTCGTGTCTCTTCCCGCGGTCTACGTCTTCAGTGCATAAAGCCACAACTGAACGGAAGCTGCCTAATGCAAAGAAAGTGAAGTCAGGCTACGAGCAACTTGCAAAATAAGGACGTAAGTCCCTCGCCTATATTTAAAAAAAAAAAAAAAAAGTATGCTGTGTATCTATTGTGTATGCACTTCCTTAAGAGCTATGAACTCAAAAATTTTTTTTTTCGCCCGTCGAATCCGAGCACATTTCACTTGGAAAAACTCTTTTTAGGGAGATGCCCGTTCCGATAGGTGGTGCTCGGTGAAGAGAGATGGAGACAATATCCCAAGGAGGTGCATTTTGCATCGCGCCGTGATTAGTTCTTAATACAAAACGGATTTATACTACGCTATGAGCGTTTTGATGTTGTCCTCTTTGAGGAACGCCAATCATTCCATTAGTGAATGGCGTAATGCTTGTGATGGAGGAGGAGCTCCTGATGAAACACCTTGTTTGTTCAGATGTTCATCCTCACCGCATGGCCAATGTGGCGCCATCTATCGGCACTTTGTGAAATATTAATAATTCAAGCAGGCTAAAGATTTACCTGTTTTATCCAAGGAGGTTAGAGTAAGATATCAGGAGATGCCCTGCTCTCTTAAGGTGGACGTCAAGCAATTTTGCTTCCTATACTTCCAATGGAAAAACTTTTGTACACATTTCCTTCACAATTATTGTGTTCCCGAGGATGAAAAGTTGAACATCGATTAAAATAACTTCATATTATAACTTGGAATACTTTATATTTTCTAAAACATGACCATAATTATATAAAAAATCAATAACTTTTCCTTTGGTGGTGTTGGAACCAGAAAAAAGATGGCGTCACCTGTACTTTGATGAAGTCAGTAGACAAACAAATGTTGGATTGCATAATTATGGTTATGTTTTAGAAATTATTAAGTATTCCAAGTTATAAAATGAAGCTATTTTAATCGATGTTCAAATTTCCATTCTTGGGAACGCCGCCCCGGTGGCGCAGTGGTCTAAGGCGCTGGATCATTCGTCCGTAAGGGGTCCGGGTTCGAATCCCGGTGAGGCATGGATGTTGTCATTGTCTTGCGGCACTGGTTCTCTCCCTTCCCTGGAACCAGTGACCCTAAATTAGGAACGGGCGACTGCTTATAGCCCATTGAGTTGCTCACGGTGGTCGTTAAACCTCCAATCAAAAAAAAAATCCTTGGGAACGCATTAATTGTGAAGAAAATTTGTGCAGAAGTTTTTCCATTGGAAGTATAGGAAGCAAAATTACTTGACGTCCACCTTAACCGTGAAACCACCAAGTGTAGGATTTTGTTTGTTTACATGATACCCATGCAGTTTCAGCTGTGTACATTTTGTGAATTGCGTGTGTTTGCAGAAATTGCGTTAATACCAAACCGGAATAAATTATACTTCATACACGGGTGAAGTTTTCAATTTTAACGTTATGTTTTGTTTTGAATTCGCACTAACGTTCATAAAATTCAATTTAAAACAGAAAAAATTGGAAGGAGCCTCAAAATAATTAAGAATTTTATAGATCCAGCATTTTCTCACACAACGGCAGCAATTTACGCTGCAAAATTGGAAACATTTGCGCCGAAAGAATGCGATTCAGCCAACACAAAATGCACTCCAATAGCCTTGCAAATAGGGGCGGATCCAGGATTTTCGAGAGCGGGAGCAAGGGGGCGCAAGTGTTGGGAATAACCAGGGACCTATCTGATATTTTTTCTCAAATGAAAAAGTGTTCTTAGTATGTCTATAAATTCTTCTAATTAATTAAGGATAGTAATATACTTTTAAATAATACTTTCTTTCACGAAAAATTATTCAATTTGTTTTTAAAACCTAACAAATCGAAGCTTTTCCTTGGTCCTGAGGGAAGGGCACTCCCCCCCCCTCCCTCTGGATTCGCCCTGCTTGCAAACCACCAGCTTTCCCACACTTTAACGGCCGTCGTTCGCCGTTATAGGCTTCACGCAAAATGGTGCTGTTCCATTAACAAGGGCATCTAGATATCTTATTTAACCTCCTTAACATTACCACACAAGCAGTAGCGTGCCTTAAAAAATCGGGGCATTCCAGCAAAAAATAGCTTCGAGGCTCTTTTGTAAAAATAGATTAGATTTCAATTATTGAAAATTTTAAATTTCATATTATTAACATAATCTATGGGCGTTTTAATAATGCAAGTTTTTTGGAACCAACAGGCAATTTTCGTGAAACCAAAATTGTTGCATTTTATTTTGGGTAACACAAACATTCCCGGTGTATTTGAAATTATTGCCCTAGTTTTATGCAAATACAAAGTACTGCAAAACACTTCCGCAAAAGTTCAGCATGCCTTGCAAATTTTATTTTTTTAGGGAACTAGCCATCTCTTTGAGATGAATCACGATCACGCACACACTCAACTGGCGTATGTATAGGCGTAACCACTGGAGGGGTCGGGGTAAGGACCCCGGATTTTCAGAGTCGGGGATCTGCAATGTAAAGGGTCCTCCAAATTTTTCGGGGATATAATGAACATTTTTTTATAAAATGAACCAACTAGATTTAATAATATAAGATTGTAATTTTTTCGTAGAATGCAAACACCTGAATAATGTGTATTTAACAAAACAGCGATGTCGATTCCTAATAAGCAAAGTCAGTTCTACAACTTTGTAATATACATTTCTGCCCTATCTGTCATAGTTTTACAGTTGTGTTCGCTAAGTTGCACAATTCGCCAATACAGGCGCCTATGTCGTGCCCGTTAGATCGCTCCCTAAGCAACTGCTTTGCTCCTGCGTGTGTGTGTGTGTGTTTAAGTGAGGGGGGGGGTGTCCCAAATTCTATCTTATACCGTATGCATATAATATTGTATATATATGTATCTTCTGATTCAAGGCTTCTTGAATTGGAAGAGGAACTACAAAGGATCAAGTGGGACATCGTGGGGCTAAGTGAGGTAAGGAGAAAAGGAGAAGATCTCATCGAACTGAAAAGTGGACATCTCTTCTACTATCGTGGGACAGATACTGGCAGAACTAGTGGTGTTGGATTTATAATAAACAAGAAACTGAAGGATAAAGTGGTAGAAGTTGAAAGTTCCTCTGACAGAGCTGCACGACTCGTTATCCAACTATCGAGAAGATACCAGGCTCAGATTATTCAAACTTATGCACCCACCACAAGTCATCCTGAAGAAGAAATTGAAGAATTTTATGAGGAAATTTGTCATCTAAATAATAAAGGTAAGCAGCACTTGAAAATAATTATGGGAGATTTCAATGCAAAAATAGGGCAACGGCAACAGAATGAAACTTCAGTAGGTAAATTCGGTCACGGCAACAGAAACCAGGGTGGAAATACTCTCGTTGAGTTTGCAGAGGCAGAAGGGTTTTTCATCTTGAACTCCTTCTTCAAGAAAAAGCCACACAGGAAATGGACATGGAGACATCCAAATGGGACGACAAGTGAAATTGATTTCATTATGTGTAACAAAAAATTCGTCATAGAAGACTGCAGTGTGCTAAACAAGTTCAACACAGGTAGTGACCATAGATTGGTGAGATGTAAGATGCACCTCAACACTAAACTTGAACGTGGCAAGCTCATAGGACAAACAAAATCTATTGACATAACCAACCTTAAAAAACACCATAATACCTTCAAGTTGGAACTGAAGAACAGGTTCTCTGCTTTAGAAGGCCTAACATCGGAAGAAGTGGACATCTCTGAAGTTAACAGAAAAGTAACCAAAGCTCTTATGGAAACAGCAACAAAATTAGCTGGGTCTAAGAACAAGTTGCATGTAAATAAATTATCAGGAAAAACGAAAATGTTGATGCAAAAAAGAAGAGAGATGAGGACAACTAAAGAAGATGTGACATCCAAAGTGGAATATATAGAGCTATGCAAGACAGTACGAAAAAGTATCACTGAAGACGTAAGAAAATTCAACTGTGAACTAGTGAGGAAAGCAATTGAAAACAACCAAAGCCTAAAGATAGCAAAGGGACTTCTCAGTAAGGGAAGAAAACAGATTATGGCACTGAGAAAAGAAGATGGTTCTGTAACAAGAAATAGAGGCGAAATTTTGACAAGAGTGAAAGATTTCTACTCCAAATTATATGAAAGGGATGATACATGCACTCCAGACATCATGAAAGATACCAGTACCAGAGTTCCTCCAGTCCTTCCAGCAGAAGTTGCACATGCAATCAAGAACATGAAGCTGGGGAAAACTCCAGGAGAAGATGGAATTACTGTAGACATCATACAAGAAGCAAGTGGAGAAATCGAAACAGTACTCGCCCAAATTTTCACTCGATGCCTTAATGAAGGAAAGATTCCTGAGGATTGGAATACCGCTACAATGATCCTGCTACATAAGAAAGGTGACATTGAGGATCTCGGAAACTACAGACCTATCAGCCTCCTATCAGTAGTTTATAAAATCTTCACTAAAGTTCTTTCACACCGCTTGAAGGTAACACTGGACATGGCTCAACCGAGAGAACAAGCTGGATTCAGGAGTGGCTACAGCACAATAGATCATATCCATGTGCTGAGAGAACTAATTGAAAGAGCGAGGGAATATGAACTTCCATTGTGCATGGCTTTTATCGATTATGAAAAAGCCTTTGATTCGGTGAAACCATCAGCAGTTACAATGGCTCTGAAAACCTGCGGTATTGAAGATGCATACATTAATATTATTAATAACATATATGAAAATGCAAGTGCAAAGATTCGGCTGTTTGAAAATACAACACACATAAAAATTGGAAAGGGAGTGAGACAAGGTGACACCATATCTCCGAAGCTCTTTAATACCACATTGGAGGGTGTTTTTCAGTCACTGAGCTGGGAAAACAAGGGGATAAAGATTAATGGAGATTATCTAACCCACCTTCGTTTTGCTGATGACGTAGTCATTTTTGCAACTAGCCCATCAGAGCTGCAGAGTATGATCCAGGAACTTGCTGACAAGAGTAAAGAAGTGGGATTAAAAATGAACTTTCAGAAGACAAAAGTGATGTTCAATGCTTTTACAAGAAATGAAGATTTATCGATTGATGGAGAAAAGCTGGAGATAACAGATACGTACGTTTATCTTGGACAGCAGATATCAAGTGAGGGTCACATTGATGAAGAAATTAATCGGCGTACAAAACTTGCCTGGAGAGCTTTTGGAAGAAACAGCATAATTTTCAAGAGCAATATGCCATTATGTCTTAAAAGAAAAGTGTTTGATCAATGCATCCTTCCAGTGCTTACGTATGGTGCAGAGACGTGGACCTTAACTAAAAGAGACATACAAAGGCTGCAGACAACTCAAAGCAGCATGGAAAGGTGCATACTTGGTGTAACCAGGAGAGATAAGAAGAGGAACTCGTGGATCCGAAAAATGACAAGAGTGGAAGACATCATGATCAGAGTTAAATCCCTGAAATGGCAATGGGCTGGACATACTGCCAGAAGGACAGATCATCGATGGACAGCCGAAATTTTAGATTGGATTCCAAGGGACAGGAAAAGACCCAGAAGAAGACCACATGGGAGATGGGTGGATGAAATTCGAAAGTATGCAGGGGTGACATGGAGGAGACTGGCACAAGACAGACCGTTGTGGAGGAAACTTGGGGAGACCTTCGTCCAGCAGTGGATTGATAATGGTTGACAATGATGATGATGATGATATATGTATATGGGTGCTGTATTCTCAAATAGCCAAATCTTTGCCCTTGTATTTTCATTGATGTTATTAATAATATTAAGATGCATACATTAATAATATTAATAACATCTATGAAAATGCAAGTGCAAAGATTCGGATGTTTGAGAATACAGCACACATAAAAATTGGAAAGGGAGTGAGACAAGGCGACACTATATCACCCAAACTCTTTAATGCCACTTTGGAAAATGTCTTTCATTTACTGAACTGGAAAAACAAAGGGATAAATATTAATGGCGATTATCTAACTCACCTTCGTTTTGCTGATGACATAGCAGTGGCGGCTCGTGGTTGGAAAAATAGGTGAAGAGGTACAAGAGCAATATGAAAAGATATCTACTGTCTACAATGAAAATCCCTTAATGAGGACTTACCTATTTTTTGTATATTAAATCAATTTTTCTTCCTTTTAAAAGCTGCAAATTTGTCGATTATGTCGTCATAAGATGGTTGTTTCTTCGGGAGCATCAATAAAATGTCTTCCTGAATAGAAATACACTGACGGAAAAAAAAATCCCAACACCACGAAAAAATAATTGTATAGGAATGAAATGGCGGCAATACATTTGTATAGGTAACATATTTAATCGATTAAGGTTTCAAGATCACAGCTTAATGTAAGCGCGAGAAGAGCCATTTTAAATGTGAAATGCTGGTACACTAATAATCGGTGTAACCGCCAGAATGTTGAATGCAAGCACGCAAACGTTCATGCATTGTGTCGTATACAGGTGCTGGATGTCAGTTTGTGGGATGGAGTTCCATGCCTGTTGCACTTGGTCGGTCAATACAGGGACGGTTAATGTTGGTTTGGGGTGACGCTGGAGTTGTCGTCCAATGATGTCCCATACGTGCTCGATTGGAGAAAGATCTGGTGATCTAGCAGGCCACGGCAACATGTCGACACTCTGTAGAGCATGTTGGGTTACAACAGCGGTATGCGGGCGAGCGTATCCTGTTGGAAAACACTCCCTGGAATGCTGTTCATGAATGGCAGCACAACAGGTTCAATCACCAGACCGACGTACAACTGTGCAGTCGGGGTGCGTGGAATAACCACGAGAGTGTTCCTGCTGTCATAGGAAATTGCTCCCCAGACCATATCTCTAGGTGTAGGTCCAGTGTGTCTCGGCCGCAGACAGGTTGGTTGCAGGCGCTCACCTGGCCTCCTTCTAACCAACACACGACCATCACTGGCACCCAGGCAGAACCGGCTTTCATCAGAAAACACAACAGATCTCCACTCCGTCCTCCAATGAGCTCTAGCTTGACACCACTGACGTCGCAAATGGCAGTGGTTTGGAGTAAGTGGAATGCACGCTACAGAGCGTCTGGCTCGGAGCTGTCCTTCAAGTACCGATTTGTAACAGTTCGCTGTGTTACTGTGGTGGGAACTGCAGCTTGAATTGCTGCCGCAGACGCAGTAGGATTTGTCACGGCCATACGCCGTACACGGCGGTCTTCCCTCTCAGTAGTGCCACGTGGCCGGCCGGAACCCGGTCTTCTTGAGGCAGTACCTTCCCTTGACCACCGCTGCCAACAATCATGCACAGTGGCTACATTCCTGCCAAGTCGTTCTGCAATATTGCGGAAAGAAAATCCACCTTCTCGTAGCCCTATTACACGACCTCGTTTAAACTCCGTGAGCTGTTGATAATTGCTTCTTCGTCTTCTTAAAGGCATTCTTGACTAACATCAACACACTACGTCGAATCTCAACTATAACTAATGCTCACGAACGTTACAGCGCGTATTTACAGCAAACCTTCTTTGCATGTTCCGAGGGGCGCTACTAGCGCCACACGTATGCGCCGAGCGCGAAATTAGCATAGACGTCATCTTACAGATGTAATCTCACCGCCTACCAACTGTCGTTTACCTAACACAACCCCTTCTTGGTGTAGGGATTTTTTCCCGTCAGTGTATTTGCCAAAGAAGTAAGTCTATCTTGGGAACTAGTGTTTCTAGAGCAAGTTTGTATTCTTTTAAGAAAACTTCTTTCCACTGGCACACTTGTGGATGGAATTGTTAAACTGAGGAAAACCAATTTATAATCTTCTGTAAAAATGTCTCTGTCTCCGTGAAACACTCGAAAGAGTTCTTGAACCAATATATTCCTTAATTTTTCATCGGCATATACAAGACTCGGTTCATTTTTAAGGCGCTGGTGTTTATTAAATATGTTTCCATAAAAATGTAGATTTTCAAGAGCGCGAGGGTGAAAGCATGCATTAAATTATTCGAATTTGGTTGTGTCAGCAAGTTAGACAAATTGAACTTTCTTACAGTCTTGAAATCTTATATCCATTTCCATAAGAATGTGGTCCAAAATTTCAAAATACAATTGTTTATAATTTTGAAAAATTGTTTCCTGTGTAAGAGCAGCCTAGTCCCGTTCTTATTTCTGTGATTTTGCTAGCTTTTCCAAACTGTGTTTCTAATAACTCATCGTTCCTTTTATATGGCTCAAAATTTCACGAGTTTTTTTTTGTTTTTGTTTTTTAATTTGAGTCACACAGTAGTTTATGTTTAGTTATTTTTTCTTCAAAAGTTCGAATAATAGATCGGTGGAGCCAAAAATGCAAATTCGAAAGTGTTCATATCATTCAAAAACTCCTTGGCAAGATGAACTGATTTTTTTTTCTGATTATTCGCTATTCGTCAGAAATCCGAACACTTCCTTCAATTTATCCCAATCTTCAACAACTACACTTACTAATTTCGAAGTGGAGGACCCTCGAGTTTCTGTTACGGTTGGTCTGTTTCTTGCGGTTGTTGATATAAGTGTATAAGACCGCTTCGCAGAATTATGAACAAACGAAGCAATTCCACTGAGGCTTGCAAAAAGTATTCGACACTTAGAAATTTTAGAAAAATTTTGGTGTAATACAAGATTCAAACGATGAACTAAGCAATGAACAAAAACAGCTTGGGAAGCTTTGTCCTTGACTTTTTTTCTGTAGCCCATTTAAGTGTCCAAACATTATACTTGCCCCATCGTAACATTGTCCTATTTGTGTTGGTAATCAGACTGTTCCAAAATTTTGTCTAGCATTTTGTATAAAGCTCCTGACGTTCTATCTTCACACAAATCTTGGAAACCCAAAAATCCCTCAACCAATACAATTTCCGAATCAACAATCAAAAATTATTTAATTTTTGACGTGATCGTTTATATATTCAGAAATACATTCAATTAATTCATTTTGAATAGTTTTTATCCTTTCGTATTGTTTTTCAATTTCTGAAGAACTTCTTCATAGCAACAATGAAAGTAATTCAATGAAATTTCCACGATTTATCGAGCCCATGCTTTCTTCATATCCATGGAACGCTAGTTCTTGTTTGCTCAAATACAGTACAGACTAATACTGCATCAATCACTGTATGCAGGAAAAGTCTATTTAAACGAACGTTTTCGTTAAAATGCGTTTTCAAAAGCCTAGCTAGCATTCTTCCTCAGGGCATCGGCAATGGTGTTTTGAATTTTTTCAAAATTCCTTAACATTAATACGCATTTCAGGTGTTTGCTAGAATCACGATGTTTATGAAGTGACCGTGTTACGCTTAATAAATCTGAGAATCCGTCTTTATTCCACGCCGAATGTTTATTATTAAAAAGTAAGCAGGGCCAAAAAATCCTTTTATATTCAGTAAACTAACAATTTTTAAAATTAATATTGTTAGATTTTCCGCTCTTTTTGATTTCGTTGTTGGCAACAATTGTCAGTGAATCCGTCGGTCGTCCTTGAAGCAAAATGTCTCTTTTATCTTCAGCTTTCCACAGATTAAATGGAGTTTGCAATAAATTACAAACAATGTCGTCCACAGGATATCACTATCAGTTAAATTGTACACAAACCTAAAATATCAGTTAAAGCTTTCAACAAATAATCACAAAGCACGAAAGAACAAATTCGCTTAGGAAAATAATGTACCACAGCACCACAAGGAAAAAAGCCCTAGCAAATTGCGAGGTACCCTACCCTGGTAGTCCGCCCACTCCACCGTGATCTCTCACGGCTTTACGCTCAAAAACTGAAAGATGCAGAGGTAATGCGCATGCAGCTGAAACACTTCACTTGAGCGAGCAGATTGGGGAGAGTGACGTCACGGTTACCATGACAACTCGGTGGAAAACTGCAGACTTCCAAGCATTCTCATTTCGGCTCTTCACTTGCACTGTTTTGCGTATAAGGATTTGTTTTCCGTATTGAGCGCGCCATGTGAATTAATATCTTTTCCAAATTTTGAGTGTTTTGGAACGGAATAAAGGCAAAAAAGAATATATTATAAAAAAATACTGAATAAAACTTTATTTTGAGTAAAATAGGTGAAGAGGCACTTCACCTACTTCACCTGAAAAGCCGCCACTGTGACATAGTCATTTTTTCTACTACCCCATCAGTGCTGCAGAGTATGATCCATTAACTTGCTGACAAGAGTAAAGAAGTGGGATTAAAAATGAACTTTCAGAAGACAAAAGTGATGTTCAATGCTTTTACAAGAAATGAAGATTTATCGATTGATGGAGAAAAGCTGGAGATAACAGATACGTATGTTTATCTTGGACAGCAGATATCAAGTGAGGGTCACATTGATGAAGAAATTAATCGGCGTATAAAACTTGCCTGGAGAGCTCTTGGAAGAAACAGCCTAATTTTCAAAAGCAATATGCCATTATGTCTTAAAAGAAAAGTGTTTGATCAATGCATCCTTCCAGTGCTTACATATGGTGCAGAGACGTGGACCTTAACTAAAAGAGACATGCAAAAGCTGCCGAAAACTCAAAGTAGCATGGAGAGATGCATGATTGGGGTAACCTGGAGAGACAAAAAGAGGAACTCGTGGATCAGAAAAATGACAAGAGTAGAAGACATCTTGATCAGAGTAAAATCCCTGAAATGGCAATGGGCTGGACATATTGCCAGAAGGACAGACCATCGATGGACAGCTGAAATTTTAGACTGGATTCTATGTGACAGGAAAAGACCCAGAAGAAGACCACATGGGAGATGGGTGGATGAAATTTGGAAGTATACGGGAGTAACATGGAGGAGACTGGCACAAGGCAGACCGTTGAGGAAGAAACTTGGGGAGACTTTCGTCCAGCAGTGGATTGATAAAATGGTTGACAATGATGATGATATCATCATCATCATCATTGTCAACCATTATCAATCCACTGCTGGACGAAGGTCTCCCCAAGTTTCCTCCACAACGGTCTGTCTTGTGCCAGTCTCCTCCATGTCACCCCTGCATACTTTCGAATTTCATCCACCCATCTCCCATGTGGTCTTCTTCTGGGTCTTTTCCTGTCCCTTGGAATCCAATCTAAAATTTCGGCTGTCCATCGATGATCTGTCCTTCTGGCAGTATGTCCAGCCCATTGCCATTTCAGGGATTTAACTCTGATCATGATGTCTTCCACTCTTGTCATTTTTCGGATCCACGAGTTCCTCTTCTTATCTCTCCTGGTTACACGAAGCATGCACCTCTCCATGCTTCTTTGAGTTGTCTGCAGTCTTTGTATATCTCTTTTAGTTAAGGTCCACGTCTCTGCACCATACGTAAGCACTGGAAGGATGCATTGATCAAACACTTTTCTTTTAAGACATAATGGCATATTGCTCTTGAAAATTATGCTGTTTCTTCCAAAAGCTCTCCAGGCAAGTTTTGTACGCCGATTAATTTCTTCATCAATGTGACTCTCACTTGATATCTGCTGTCCAAGATAAACGTACGTATCTGTTATCTCCAGCTTTTCTCCATCAATCGATGAATCTTCATTTCTTGTAAAAGCATTGAACATCACTTTTGTCTTCTGAAAGTTCATTTTTAATCCCACTTCTTTACTCTTGTCAGCAAGTTCCTGGATCATACTCTGCAGCTCTGATGGGGTAGTTGCAAAAATGACTACGTCATCAGCAAAACGAAGGTGGGTTAGATAATCTCCATTAATCTTTATCCCTTTGTTTTCCCCGCTCAGCGACTGAAAAACACCCTCCAATGTGGCATTAAAGAGCTTCGGAGATATGGTGTCACCTTGTCTCACTCCCTTTCCAATTTTTATGTGTGTTTTATTTTCAAACAGCCGAATCTTTGCACTTGCATTTTCATAGATGTTATTAATAATATTAATGTATGCATCTTCAATAACGCAGGTTTTCAGAGCCATTGTAACTGCTGATGGTTTCACCGAATCAAAGGCTTTTTCATAATCGATAAAAGCCATGCACAATGGAAGTTCATATTCCCTCGCTCTTTCAATTAGTTCTCTCAGTATGTGGATATGATCTATTATGATGATATATTTATACATATATTGTGTGTATGTGTGATCGGACCCCCTCTCCTCCAGATTTTGAAACACGGTTACGTCACTTGTATGATAGCGTCTGATGACCTTTTCTAATTTTTAAAACACAGAACACGTACGCAATGAGTAACTCTCAAGAGTTGTGGTATAAAAACAGCAAAACTACTTAAATTATTAACTCTTAAATATAAAAACCGCACTTAACATAATCTCACAATATTTTGCACATAGTAAAAATTTTCTCTTGTCTTTGTTGTAAAAAAAAGTCTCTGTTTTTTCGTTCCCGTGAAGAACATGTTTTAGTTCATTACATTCTGAAGGATGCGTAGTTATGTGCAAACAACTGTAATACATAATACCTTATCCTCATTGGTACAAAAATTTCATTCATTGAACTGATATTTCTTTCACGTTCGCTTGCTAATATACGAGTACATGTATATGGCTGTGAAAAGTGGACTCCAGTCGTCTGGAAAAGAAAATGGATGCTTCCCCTCTAGTTTTTTTAAACTGAAACCGAGAAAATGTTTCTAAATATTAATGTTATTTATTGGGAAAAAAAAATGCCAAAAATTGGTTTTCTTTTTAAAACTTCATTCAAATCAGCCGTCAAAAATTACTTGCTATTTTTTTAACTGCTTTCATATGAAATTTTTTTTAAAACCTTTTCATTGAGGCAAGAGGCCCTCCGCAATGCCGGTTTGCGGGGGGGGGGTATCAGTGCGCCCTTGCACACAAGGAGTGGCGGCCTAGCGGTCATAAGCGACCCTGGAAGCCAATATGTGAGGCCCGCACCTGAAAAAACGGTGTGTCAGCATCACCGTTTAAACATCTTTTCGACACAAGTCTACGAATAATTGAAGTTTTTGGCATTGAGGCATAATTAACAGCATTTTATCCATTGGACCTTATTCACCTCGCATTGCATCATGGGAATGCTTTTCTGTGTCTACGGACCACCAATAGTTTGTTTGCATGCGTTTCCCCATTGCTTAACATGGCGTTAAGTTGCGGGGGTTCAGGAAAATCTCGATTTTCGTAAATTTATAAACGACATGTCTAAATTTTTCTCATCGTATGGCTGTGCTAATAAATCTTGCCACCTAAATTGTGTAGAGGAAGGAACAACTCTCCTTAATTTTCTTCTGAAAAGGACGAAATTGTTAAAAGAATGGCTATGTAAAATGAAAAGCGATAATTTACATCCCAATGTGCGTTTTCCAAAATGTTCTGCCCACTTTATCGAAAAAGATTTCGAATAGTATGACACTAAAAAGCATTTGAAACCTCGTAATGTTCCTTCGAATTTCAATTTCAAAAAAAAAAAAAAAAAAGGGGGGGGGGAATGGTAGGAGAAAATTGATGGAATTTTTGGATTGGTAAATTACAAATCAAGTTCTACGTTCTTTCCCCAAAGAACGAAACAAAAATATCTATAATTTCTCTTTTACTTAATGTTACGCTTTCATTTTTTTTTAACCCTAGTTTGTTTCCATATTGCGTATTTGTCTGGGCTTCTAAATGTTTTGTTTTGCAAAAAAAGGTTCCCAAGTTTATGTTTCAGATGTTTTGCCAATTCTGACAATATAAGAACATGAAAATTTAATATACCATGTACGAGAAATGCTACATTAAAAACTTCATGACGGCTAATGGCGATGCTCTCCTGGGTCATTCGAAATAAACACCGAACACAAAATTGTCTTGGTTTGTTTTTGCAACCTTGATTTAATCATCTACGAAATTAATTCCTTCTTCTTCGCCTTGTAGCTCTATTAATTCGTTGGTAGACTCCATGACGTTAAGATTGTAAAAATTAGCCAACAGTAAGGGATAATCAAATACAGAAAACATTGAATCAGCAGCCATTATGAGAAAAAATTACTTCCGCTGTTGAGAAGTAACACGCAAGGTGCGTTCTCTGAGAGAAACAGTTGAAGGCTGTATTCCATTCATGTGAATTTTATAGCGATAACTGAATTCAGAATTTGTAATAGTTTCTTCGCTTTTAATGCCAACGGAAACCCAAATGCGCCCAAAATATATTTTTTTCATGACTTACCTATCATTGCTAAAGTAATTGCTAAAAATCTCTTGAAAAGGTGAAAGATATTCAGAATTGTGAGAATTTCAGGGCAAATTTATAAAGTGAGGGAAATTAACGAATGTAAAAATAAATTCTTATTTAATTACTGTCTTATTTAAAAGTCTTTTTGCTGCAGCCGAAACGGACTTCCCAGAACTGCAGCTCAAAAATGCATGTAAGGTCAAAAGAAGTACCAACAAATCAAATGCAGATATCGTTGGAGGGGGTATAAATATGAAAAGCAGAAATCCAAAAATTTGGCCGTGATTGAACCTCAATGCATTAATATGCACAATGAATTTCGACTTTTTATCTCAGACTGTTGATAGCATATATGTGATTAAATTGCGTTAATTATATTTAACTGCAAATGCAGTCGGCAAAAGGCGATCTGAAACAGGATATCAGCCCAAAGTGACGGGGCTTAAATTTGAAAGTCGTAAAAAGGGAAGGCCGTGTATTGAAAACAGTGTTTTGCTCAATTTGCTACGTAGTTTCCTTTTCTCTGATGCCGGTAAAGTGGCAAACAAACTTTGCCGTTTATAGTATTAGTTTTCTTCTACAAGAATAAAAAGGCACATATATTCAACGATTTGTGAATTAGCGCGCTGATGTGCTACCTTCTATCGGCCTATGTGAAAGATGATACGCGTGAGTTGTGCAATAATCCTGTTTCATGACAATTTCGGCTTGTCTTTAAAAAGACCTTTTTGAATGCTAATTTTGTCCCTAATCCGAAACATTAATCACGACGGAAAGGTTTTCTGCAATCCTGTGGCCAACTCTCCGTTAATGTTTCTTATTTATTATAATTACAGATCAGCCGACAGATGACAGCACATTGCAGTGTCCTTCGCTGTTTAGTACAACCAAATATCAACGCTTCGCGGGCTAGTGTATTTGATGAACGTGTTTTGTAGCTGGAGCAATAAGGTTCCCTTTGTTTAGCCGACTTTTTTACTGTGCTTTAAGATGGGGAATTGGATAAGATTTTTCAATGAGATTGGTAGGGATGAGGCTACGCTTATTTCGTAATATGAAAACTAAGGATTGCTACCAATATCGTGTAGCTCAGAGGTTCACCCAATGACTCCCAGAGTGAATATGTGTTATCGTTTTGGACAATTCAGGTGTGGGAAGAAGCACGTTTCAGGGTAGAATGAGTTGTGTTCCCGTATATGTTGAAAGTGGTACATGGTGCTCATATTCCTTATGATACCGTGGTGATTCTTATGTATTGTTTCGCCAAAGGATTTTCCTACAATGAGGTATCGAAGAATCGTCATGGAGTGAAGTTCCACATCCACTGAGACATTTTGAGACTGTTATCAGTATTTTAGACAACTAATTTGCGTCCCTTAAAAAGCAAACTAATAGAGGGATATCAAAATTTCATCTGAAAGACCATATTCTGGAATATTTATTCCGACGGAATTGTCGTCTTCCTTGGAACACTGCCTTCCGGTGTTCGCATCAGCAGACAGTTCTTCCCTGGCATGTAATCAATTGATTTTTAATTTACGTAATCGTTTGATTTATTCTGCCAAATAGACAATTTCCCATTCATGAGAAAACAATACTTTTCCAGGTAGTAAATGTTTTGGTGCAGAGACATAATTAGCATTCACAAAAGTTCTTGTAAGGCTCACCCATACGTAATCATGAAATTAGATTGTTACAGAACTTACATGATGATCTTTCCAAGTGGCCGGTAGATAGCAGCACGTTATATCTAACACGTAAATAACAGAGGGTTGGTTGCAGTTGGAAGAATAACCGTGTGTGGCACCCCATTGCTAGGGGTGGACAACCATCGAAGTATAACCTAAAAACGTAACAATGACATTATTTTAAATACTCTGGATCGTCAATATTCAAGGAAACGCAAGACTTGTAGATTAACGAGCGCCAGCACAAATGTCACAATGGTCCGCAGATACCAGCATATGAGTAAAGCAAAACTGAAATAGTGCTCTAAATAACGATCAAACACTGGCTATTACTTCTTTATTACAATTATATTTCAAAAATCGATGGCAACCCATGAGTAAAGGAGATAACGTCATGTTATTATCATTAGTGTCAATGATATACTGCTTGCAGTCTGTTATCTGTTTCCGTGCTGTTGAACAATATGAAAATTTGGGAATTACCTGCAAATGAAAGAAGTGCTGTTTCATTTCTTCAAGATAAAGGAATTCTTTTGCTGGAAAGGGTACGTAAATCGGGACATTATTTAATAGGAAGTTATACTTTGGAGGTGAAAGAATTCAGTGGCGGTGCAACATTAGAACATGCATAAAGTAGGCTTACGCGCAGGAAATTGGTTTGAGAATAGTCTGATTCCTTTTGTAGCAGCTGTTCGGTTTATTTATACACTGACGGAAAAAAATATCCCAACACCGAGAAGGAGTTGTGTTAGATAAACGACAGTCGGTAGGCGGTGAGAGTACATCTGTAAGATGACGTCTATGCAAATTTCGCGCTCGGCGCATACGTGTGGCGCTAGTAGCGCCCCTCGGAACATGCAAAGCAGGTTTGCTGTAAATACGCGCTGTAACGTTCGTGAGCGTTAGTTATCGTTGAGATTCGACGTAGGGTGTTGATGTTAGTCAAGAATGCTTTTAAGAAGACGAAGAAGCCATTATCAACAGCTCACGGAGTTTGAACGAGATCGTGTAATAGGGCTACGAGAAGGTGGGTTTTCTTTCCACAGTATTGCAGAACGACTTGGCAGGAATGTACCCACTGTGCATGATTGTTAGCAGCGGTGGTCAAGGGAAGGTACTGCCTCAAGAAGACCGGGTTCCGGCCGGCCACGTGGCACTAGTGAGAGGGAAGACCCTCGTGTACGGCGTATGGCCGTGACGCATCGTACCGCGTCTGCGGCAGCAATTCGAGCTGCAGTTGCCACCACAGTGACACAACGAACTGTTACAAATCGGTTACTTGAAGGACAGCTCCGAGCCAGACGCCCTGCAGCGTGCATTCCACTTACTCCAAACCACTGCCGTTTGCGACGTCAGTGGTGTCAAGCTAGAGCTCATTGGAGGACGGAGTGGAGATCTGTTGTGTTTTCTGATGAAAGCCGGTTCTGCCTAGGTGCCAGTGATGGCCGTGTGTTGGTTAGAAGGAGGCCAGGTGAGCTCTTGCAACCAACCTGTCTGCGGCCGAGACACACTGGACCTACACCTGGAGTTATGGTCTGGGGAGCAATTTCCTATGACAGCAGGAGCACTCTCGTGGTTATTCCACGCACCCTGACGGCACAGTTGTACGTCGGTCTGGTGATTCAACCTGTTGTGCTACCATTCATGAACAGCATTCCAGGGAGTGTTTTCCAACAGGATAACGCTCGCCCGCATACCGCTGTTGTAACCCAACATGTTCTACAGAGTGTCGACATGTTGCCGTGGCCTGCTAGATCACCAGATCTTTCACCAATCGAGCATGTATGGGACATCATTGGACGACAACTCCAGCGTCACTCCCAACCAGCATTAACCGTCCCTGTATTGACCGACCAAGTGCAACAGGCATGAAACTCCATCCCACAAACTGACATCCAGGACCTGTACGACACAATGCATGAACGTTTGCGTGCTTGCATTCAACATTCTGGCGGTTACACCGGTTATTAATGTACCAGCATTTCACATTTAAAATGGCTCTTCTCGCGCTTACAATAAGCTGTGATCTTGAAACCTTTATCGATTAAATATGTTACCTATACAAATGTATTGCCGCCATTTCATTCCTCTACAACTATTTTTTCGTGGTGTTGGGATTTTTTTCCGTCAGTGTAGTTGGAGTGAGGAATTGAGTTCTCTGGAAATGATGTAAACGACAGTTGAATATGGCAAGTCACCCAACTGTTGATTGGAATAACTATTTGCCAGAAATTTGTGTAGCTGTTCTGGAAGATCAGTCGAGCAAACAAAAAAATCTGCGGCCCAGGAATGAAAGTGGAAGTCAGAATATTTTAACTGTGAGGAAAAATTGCAACACACAATTTTTTAAGCATGTAAAATAATAGGAAAAGCTGCAAAAATATAGTAATTTTAGATATCAGGAAATAATTTTTACGAAGTATATAGCTGAGAGTCCGATGGTTTGGAAGAGTGCGTGCGGTAGGCCTAGTATGATGGAGCGGCGACAGGTGAAGTTATAGTCCGGTGAATGGAAGTTTCGTTGAGGAAGGCAAGTAACGGGCGGAAGAATACAACAGGAAGAGGTCGAAGGCTGTAACATTAAGCAAAAACAAGGACAGAAAAGATTAGTTGTAATGCAGCGCCATCTATTGACGTAGTTCGCATAAACAAACTGATTCCGTATCATTATTTACATTTGAGATTTTATTTATATTCACTCTTACGTGAACAGATCAATATTTACATTCTGAATTCGTAGTACTTGGGCAAGAGAATTTTTCTGTAGGGACTGGTGTAATTGATGTGTAAATCACATTCCTCCTTTATTCTTCAAATATCTAGGTCTGAGATTTTGGTAAATGTGTAAATTAGCGTCTTAAATTATTTCGTCTGAAAAATATTAGTACCTGGAGAAAGTGCATCGTACAGATTTTAGAGTATGGAAATTAATGGCAAATCGTGCAGAAATTTGCTGTTTTAAATATTTTTATCGTAATATTCATGGCATCGCACTTACACGTAAATATTACGATAAAAATCTTTAAAAGATATTTGAGATAGGAAATTTTTGCATCATTTGCCATTAATTTCCATAATCTAAAATCTGTATGTCACACTTTTTCCAGGTACTAACATTTTTTTACGACATAATTTAAAACGCAAATCTACACATTTACTTACTATTTTACTTAATATGAGTTTATATAGCTGAGGGTTTTTTCTAAAATCGAATTAGGTACGTAATTATCAGAATGAAAATGCTTACCACAAACAACAGTTGAAGGTGACTTGTCATTTGGAGCAAAATCCTGACGAGATATTGCGTTAAGTTCTGATCTGAGGAGAACTCGTGGAATGAAAATCCTACGTTTTTCTTCTCAGAAAATGTTCACATCGGCACACAACAGTAAACCATTTTGAAAGTGGGTTAGATTTTGTTGTGAAAACATCAGTTTGGTTTTAAAACTGTAAGGTTTTTTAAAAAGAAACGCAAGAAAAAACCTTGGGACCCAGTGCCTTCTAACGGCTAAAATCGTCCCTAACGCCCACTGGGCAATCACTATTGTCTTCAACGTTAATGTCATAGCCTGTTCTTCATCCAGTTCAGCCTTGGCAGTACGTAGTCATAGATGCGTCTTGTAGGAATACGCTGAAGAAAAGAAGTCAGCTTTACGTAGCATTGTAAGTAGTGTTGTTTCAAGAGTAATTTGGAGAAAGTGTAACTAGAAAATTGTTCTGTTTGGGAAGGAGCTGAAAAGTTCTCTTCTGGTCCCGAACTGGCGCCGTAGCTGCCTCTTAAACCGCATCCACAAGTTTTTCGCATTCTGTGTGTGAATGTTAGGATCCTGTTGATTAACAAAATTTTCGCTGTGGATAACTTTGAAATGAGCGCAAATTCCATTTCTCAAGTTGTCTAGCCTCCGTGCCATACTGCGATTTCTGAAATGAAGAAACTCTTTTATTATAAAAAAATAACCGTTTCAGGACGAAACAATGTGAGCTACGATGTACGGAATAATAGCAGAACTACAAATGAAGTGGTTGAAGAAATCACCTACCCCTAAACATCTTCGAAACCATAACCAAAACTTGGGGTTCAACCGGAACTAAAACTTCTAACTCAACACTTCTGTCGTACATGAAAACATTTACATTCCTTTAATTCTTTCCACTCTGAGACATTGTGAGGAGCCGAAAAGTCCTCTTTTCATAAGGACATTCCGCTCATTTCTGTCTCAAAAATTAAGAAACCAGTTTTTAACTACTTCCACTTGCGCAGGACTAGAATACGCATCACACTCTTCCGAAGATTACACTCCATTCCTATTGTATTCTTCCGCGCATTCACTGCGAACTCCTGCACCTTTTCGACGTACGGAAGCTTCACGACGTCTCCATTAGTATCGCTTAAGCCTCCCGCACCAACTACTGCGCGGTAAAATTCTTTCACGTTCTCTTAAATTACTGTATTTCTGCATCTTTCCCCAACAAAATAAAGGGTGGATGATTGGGACCTATTTTCTGTAGCGGATCACTACAACATTTATCGCTCTCCTGCCAACAACGTAACTTCTTTCTCTTGTACTCTTCCGCTCGTCATTTCCGCACAGCAACGAACCTTACTTTTAACGAACCAAAGCTTCACATCTTCGTCCGACCAAAAACCCAGTTTGGATTTTTCTTGCGAAGCGAGCGGACGTGTTTCTGAGCGCTGTTTGAGAATTTTCCAACTTTGCGGAAATTATTATTTTAAGTGTATTTGCTGTGCTTTTCTTGTAATCGTTACAGGTCACTACTCTCTGAGGTCATCTTGCCGAAGGATTCGTCTGCTGTTTTGGAATTACTGGACCTTTTTTACTTGGAGTCGTTGTGCCATTTTCCTTGCTGCTGACGAAGGGTCGAAATGCCTAAGGACAATGAGAACCGTTTCAGAGTAGATGGTAACAAGGATGGCAAATTCTCTTAACTTCAAAATGCTGCCGCCGGACTTTTCTTCTACAGTGTCTTCAGAAATTCACCGCAGAAGCAAGAACAAATCTCCAATGCTACTAAACTTGGGTATCCCCTACTCTTCAATTTTCTGCAGAAAAAACTGCAAAAAATAAGTACGAAAGTAGCACTCACACAATTTCCTCTTCAATAAAGCCAACACCATTTACAGTTGTCAAGACAAAAAAATTCCCAAAAAGCTCCGTAAGTAATTTCAATAAATTAAATAAATCTCCCTCTTCAAAAAATCCCGTAGTTGGTGAGTTTAATGCAGATGCTGTAGTTAAAATTCCTAATAAAGGCGCATCTGGATTAAACTCACTGATTATAGAAATAAATGCGCTCATTAGCCGTAGTGACGAGGGTTCCCCCACAAATGAACCACCGGGTTCGAGCACATTAATTTCACCAAGGCACAACTCACCCTCGTATTCTCCACACCAAAGTACTTCTTCTAATAAATCTCCTCAAGAAAAAATAAATCTCCCTGCTGCTAAAAGAATTTCCACATCCGCTCCATCTACTCTTAAATTTCCCGAATACTTCTTCAAATTTCCTGCAAAATAATATTTCCAGAGTGCAAAACCTCGCGGTTTCGCATTTCCAAAATATCTCCCCTTGCGGTCCGCACCCGACGTGTGCTTTCGCTTCACCAAGTTTGCATATAAGGAATACAGGAGCGACCACGTAATTACTTTTCGGCTGTCCAATCTCCCAAGAACGGAATCAAAAGCATTTCTACTTTTCACTCCTTACCGCAAATGGAGCGAAAGGTGTGGGAGGTAAAGCAAAACAAAAGAATGGTTCCAATTTTCTTTAATTTCATTGTTTGTTTTAAGAGTCGATTAATTCTGCTTAATAGGCGGATGAATGTCTTATCTTGTTTGTCGGTAAATTGTTGGAATAACTACGAAATAGTTAAAATTGAATTATTTATTATATTTATATTTTCCAAACAAATTACTAAACGCAAATCTAAAATAATGGTTTTGTCTTAATTTGTATGTATTCGGAATTTTCACTTTACCAATATCAACATTTCAAATTTCCGGGACATTATCTCCACACTTTAGAAAACTTTTATCTCCACTTCCAATTATGTGTCCCTTGTTTGGCCCTTATAAGGGTTAACTCCTCAGCTCCTAATTTCCGCTACTACCCAAGCAGTTTACCCCACTATCGCTATTTTCGTTAAAAAAAAAAAAAAAAAAAAAAAAAAAAAAAGAGAAGAGAAGAACCCCTGATAGGAAAGTAAAATCTCGAAAACTACTGCTATGAGATAAAATCTCACTATTTCCCTTATGCTTTCTCCATTACAAATTCCCTGTACACCACTAATTCCTCACGCCAGCTCCCCTGGCATTACCAAATCAACAGGAATTACCATAAATTAGTAATACTATGCTCAACCGTCACCCATCGTACTACTACCGCTGCGACGGGAATTCATCGACTTTAGAATTTCAGATTTAATTGTTGTGTTGTACATATTAGTTAAGATCTCCCCTGCTCCCTTCAGCACTGTGGTTAATTATTTAACTTTAAAGGACGGTCTTTCGGCTGTCCAATCTCCCAAGAACGGAACCACTAAGCATTTCTACTTTTCACTCCTTCCCGCAAGTGGAGCGGAAGGTGTGGGAAGTAAAGCAAATCACTTGAATGGTTCCAATTTTGTCTTCGTATAAGACCCCCAAATCATGGGGGCTGGGAGAAGGAGCGCCCTAATGTGCTCTCGCACGACGTCCCCTCCTCCATATACGAACTTTGTTGCAACACATCTTAACACTGTTCACCACGCCCAAAATAAACACCTAGACATGGTTCACTGATGTTTACACACACTCCCACCACGGTCCAACAAGCAACACCAGACAAACCCCCGAGTCATACAGATCCTCCGAAGAACTCGAAAGGACCCACACACAAATAGGCGGCGATGTCACCTAGAACGGCGGGTGCAACCCGAAGGTACACCCGGAACGTCCATGTAGGCGGACAAATGTCCCCTTCAGAGGTGACCACGTGACAGCGACCCGGACGGGAGACTGTCAGAGAGGACACCGGGCCGACGGGTGCACCAAGGCACTCACACGACCCACGGCAGGTGCGTCCTCGGCCTACTTCCACCCGGAACCGGCACACCACTAACAGCAAATACACAACACCCTCCCTTCAGATACTATCCATTCATACCACATCATAGGAGAAAGGGCTGAGACAGAACCAAAACACTCACTCCCCCCGACTCACACAGACTCCTGCCGTCTCGGCCAGCGGCCAGCACCGCCGACCTCGACCGGAGAGAAGACAGATTAAACCGCCGATGAAAGGGTCGGAGGCTAACCTCCACACCCTTCATCAAACACAAGTCACAGAAACATAACACTAGAAAAAGCCCAACACTCCCCGAGAGATCCCTCGGGCTTCAAGGGCCGAAACTAAGGGGGTAAGTTACCCTAATGAAAGGTGTAGTTGTTCTTGGTCCCGGTAACAATCGGAGGCCAAGTCCCCCACCGATACCTAAAGGCTCGGTCGGTCAAAGTGCGGGCGTCCACTCTCTCCCTGTCTCGGAGCTCACACTTGACTTGAAGGATAACCGTTGTCGGAGAAAAACCGAGTTAGCCGTCCGGGAATACAGACCTCGGTGATAATCCTCCTCCAGACCTCCCTGCCCGCCGCCGGGGCAGGATGTAGATAAAACACATTAGCCGGGTGAAACTGGAGGGCGTCAAGCCTTTTGTGCCAAGCCCAAGTCCAGATTCCCTGCCAAACCTTGTGTGCCATGGGGCAGGCCGAAAAGAGATGGAACCTGTCCTCAATGCCCGCACACGAAAGGCATCTATCGGAAGAGATGCCACCCCACCGGAACTGCCTATTCTTGGTTGGAAGGACATTGTGGGCCAACCGCCACCTAAAGTCCCTCTTCTCGCAGTCCACACCCGTCGAGTGAATGCTCATCGAAGCCTCTCTCATACAGAAGTTCCTAGGAAAGTGGAAATCTTTGACGACGTGTTCCCTAGGCCTAGGGAGCAGGTCAATGTATATCTGCTGCGTGTTCTTCCCGGCGCGGTCAGCTTTCGCAAAGTCCTTCAGGCGACCTCCAAGCTGGTAAGACCTATGCATCCTCTCGCGTCGGGGGCCAACAAACCTGTGGCCGGAAACGTATTTGGACGAGTCCCACCCCGTGAAATAGGAGGCCAAAAGTCCACACGGGTGATCGGCGACCAGGGCTCCCTTCACACTCTTAAACTGGAGTGCACTGAGCCATGTCGGAAGGTGCCCCTGGGCCAGTATAGGACCGCCCGAACCACCTCTTCGGTCTTCTTCTCGGCCCAAATGAAGCCAAAGACCGCTCTCTCCATCTGCTTCATGAGACTTCCGGGTGGGGGATCAATTTCCCCTGTAACAGTGCATTTCCAAACCAGAAACGCATTAGCTAACTTGGCCCGATTCACTCTTGAAATGCCCACCTCCTGCCACCGTTCTTACTGCTTCTTCCTCTCCGCCTGAACTTTACCCCAGGTGCGCACGTGGACCACTTCCTTAGAAATTGACCCAGTGTTCAGTAATCCACTCAACGTTAAGAATCTGACACGAACGTACAGTTAATGAAACGAGTCGACTGTTTATTTGTTGTAAGTCCAAGGCAATCAAAATCAAATTATATATTATATTTATATTTTCCAAACTATTTACTGACTCCAAATCTGAGATAACCGTCTTATGTTAATTGATGCATTCGGAATTTTCACTTTTAGCAATCTCAACATTTCAAATTTCCGGGACATTATCTCCACACTTTACAAAACTTATATCTCCAATTCAAATTATGTGTCCCTAGTTTGGCCCTTAAAAGGATTAACTCCTTAGCTCCTAATTTCCACTACTACTCAAGCAGTTCACCCCACTATCGCAATTTTCGTTAAAAAAAAAAAAAAAAAAAAAAAAGAGAGGAACCCCAAATAGGTAAGTAAAATCTCGAAAACTACTGGTAAGAGTTAAAAAAAAAAAATCTCACTATTCCCCTTATGCTTTTCTCCATTTCAAATTCCCTGTACACCACCAATCCCTCACGCCAGCTCCTCTGGAATTACTAAATCATCAGGAATTACCATAAAACGGAATTCCCATGCTCCGCCAGAACCAGCACCCATCATACTTCTACCGCTGCGACGAGAATTCCTTGGATTATCCCTTGGCTCCGCCCCTTCTCACCAGCCAGACTAACCCGGCTTCCTTGTTAGTGACAGGAGTTGTTACTTTTCTCTCAACTGTTAAAAGTGCATATTTCTCGCGCTGACTTTTAGCAGTAAAAATCTACAACTCTATTTTTCTATTCCTCTTTAAACCTATCCAATCAGGGGACTCTACCCCGAATCTATTTACTTATTCTCAGCTTCATAAAACTGAATGTGAAGTGGACCTAAACCTTAAATATTACCACTTACTACTACTACATCTTCGTCGGAGCGATGCCTTAGGCCTACCGCAAGTTCTCTTCACAGCGTCGGACTCACAGGTCAATATTTCGATAAAAATGTTTAAAACACATTTAAAATATGAAATTTCTGCACCATTTGTCATTAAATCCCATACTCTAAAATCTGTACGTCGCACTTTTTCCAGGTACTAACATTTTTCCGACGAAATAATTTAGGACGCTAAATTTACTAAATATTCATGCGTAGATGTTTTGCATCGTTGGAAAGACGATATACATTCAGTCTGTATTTCTTAAACGTTTTGCTTTACATTGTTAATTTTTATTATTAAGAAATAATAATTATTATTATTATAAAAAAATAATTGTCATTAGCCAGCGTTTGATCATTATTCAAAGAACTATTTTAGTTTTTTTACTCATGTGCTGTCATCTATCGAGAATTACGACATTTGTATAGCGCTGAGTAAATACGGTTTTTTTTAGATGTAATATGAATAAATTTTTGCCAAACTTCTTTCACACTCCACTGAGAGGCTTTTCAAGACAGTGTAGACATAAAATATCTACATTGCCTTGAAAAAGCCTCCCAATGTAACTGGAGCGGCTCCAGGATTTTCGGGGGAGGGTGGGGGGGGGGGGGGGGGGGTGTCGGGAATAACCGGATACTTTTCTGATATTCTCCCGCAAAATAAAAAAGTGTGGCCTCGTATGTCTATACAATACATTCATCATATTTCGCACAAATCGCTAAGTTCATCATGGGATGCCAACTTTCAAGTATCACTAAAAGTTTGATATTTTTCGAAAAAAATCGAGAATCATCCGTACAATTTTCAAAATAGGTAAATCCATGTTTTTGACCCATTTTTATATGTTTTGCTTAATTAGTAGACGTCCTGGAAACTGAAATCTTATTCTACTTTGCCGGCGCCTCCCTTTAGTCAGCAGTAGTGTTGCCGAAATATTGAATACGCAGCCTATGGAAATTAAAAATACAAATCCCCATTAATTCCGAATGATAAAATCGATCGTTGTTATCTTCCAATTAACGAAAGTAATATGCTTTTAGGTAACACTTTTTTCACCAAAATAATTTCGCTACTTATGCATTAGCCGCTAGTACAATGTCGCAATTTCCAGTAGATGGCAGCACATGAGTAGATGCGCTCCCCTCTCCCAGCCCCCATGATTTGGGGGTCCTATACGAAGACAAAAACTAAAATAGTGCTCTAAGTAACTATTAAATACAATAATGATAATAACAATATCTTTTTATAAAAATATATAACAGATATTTCTTTATAATAAATAATAACAATGTAAAACAAAACGTTTAACAATTTCTGACTGAATGTATATCGTTGTTCCAACGATGCAAAAAATCTACACATTAATTTTTGGTGGCCAGTAAGTTTTAATAGAATTTAAAATGGATTCAAACGGGTCTGAGATAAATGAACGTCGGCGGCCGGATGGTGTTGTGGTTCTCTGTGATGTTGCGCGGTGCTTGGTGCCCCTTCCCCCTGGACTGGTGTCACGGTCACAGTTTGAAAGATATATCACCCTCTCCTTTCACTACATTTTTCTGCTTATCGTTCCTTTTGAGTTCACTTACTCAGATCTCTTAGCTTCCTATTTCTGAGGGCAGTTTTAGACCTGGGGCCAGACTTTTCCTTCCTAGAACTTCTTCAAATATCGTATCGTATCGTATAAATGAATGATATCTCCGCATAAACTCAGCTAAATACGAATCTATATGTTGTCTAGCTGTTCCGCAATAATGCTTGTTTCTACATGTGAGTCTAGGCCCCACAATCTTTCTATCGTTTGAACTTGGGCTCCACTTTCTAGGTCAACAAAATGATACCTATGATTGACTTTAAAATTGTGAAAACCTGTCTCTTTTAGCACCTCAGTCTTATATGAGTTCCATGAATCGGAATATATTGTAGAATGTTCTGCAACATGATTTTTTATTTCTATCATTAGGGTTTTTACACTTCTGTCTGGCACTTTCACTAAAAAACACTCATTAGTAGAACGACAAATTCCTCCGAATATCCACTCTTTCGGTAAAATACGACCTGTATTAGACTTTCTCTTCCAAAATAAGGTTTCGTCCACTTCCACTATTAGTCCTGGGCAGCCGATTTTTTTTTTTTTTTTGTTCGCCTGATCTTCCAGAACAGCTACACAAATTTCTGCCAAATATTATTCCAATCAACAGCTGTCTGACTTGCCATATTCAACTGTCGTTTACACCACTTCCAGAGAACTCAATTCCTCACTCCAACTATAATAAACAAAAATCAGTTACAAAAGGAATTCGACTATTACCAAACCAATTTCCTGAGAGTAAGCCTATTTTACATCTGCAAGTTATAATGTTGCACCGCCACTGAATTCTTTCACCTCCAAAGTATAGCTTCATATTATGTCCCGATTTGCATACAGATTTGCAAGAGGGGTTGATAGTGATTTGATAAAACAATTAAATGAAAATTCTGAACGGAACTATAAATGCGTGATTCGTAAATATGTATGATCTCCTAACAAAACAAAGTGGCGTGTCAACATGTATCCGAAGAAAATAGTGTTAAAGAAAGTGAAGTGAGTGCATGGATTTTTTATTTATTTATTTATTTATTTTTTTGGCTGACGGAGCATGTGTTTCGTTTTATCTTATTTTTGGCACACACCTCTAGAATTCCGAATCATAGTGTTGAAGAAAGTGAAGTGAGTGCACGGATTTTTTTTTTTTTTTTTTTTTTAATTTTGGCTGACGGAGCATGTGTTTCGTTTTATCTCATTTTTGGCACACACCTCTAGAATTCCGAATCATTGTGTTGAAGTAAGTGAAGTGAGTGCACGGAGTTCTATAATTTTTGTCATGTACCATATTTCATTCTAGTGGTATTTAAAAAGTTACTGGATATCGCTTGATATTGAATGTTTTTACCAGTGCTGGGAAGTAGCGCGCTACTAGTAGCGACGTTACAGTAGTGTGCTACTTTTATTGTAGTTTGTAGTGTAGCGTAACTACAGAAATAAAAAAGTAGTTTTGTTTGTAACGCGCTACAAAAAAATCAAGTAGTTGTAACGAAATTTCGCGCTACATTTTTCACTACTTTTACGAGGAACGAGTTTTATTGACAGAAGGAATCGTTTGACGAATTCAGCTTGACCTTCGGAAGAACTAATTTTGTCCAACAGGATGCATGACCTTTACAATGCCAGGTCATAGGTCACGATCGTGGGTGGAGCATAAAAGGGTATGACCTAATGAGGCTAAGAGACATCTCCGAGGGGTAGGAACAGTCATAAAACAGGGAACCCTAGGTAAGTTATCAACGTGAATGTTCGACCCTGTTGTAAGGCCATTCTTTCAGAGAATGCGTAAATGTTTCATTTGCATCTCAGTTTCAAAAATTGGCGGCATCTCTTTGGCTTACCATCTCTTGAGCTTAATCCCAAATTACATATTTCAGGATGCTTTAGCTACGAATGAATGCTGAAACAGAACTTCTTTGGAGAGTTTCCTATAATTGTAAATTAAAAAGCGAAACAACAAAAGGAGATTTTATTACTGTGCACGCTTCTATTGGGTGCTTGAATTAAGGCTGTTTCACTTGCCTTGCAGTACCATGGAAGGAACCGAAATACGTAATTTGGAGTATCATTCAGAACCAAATGTTATTCAGTGAGCTAGAATGTTTTTTGCCACACAAACACCTGTGTGTTGCCACAGAACGGTACAGGATAGTCTATTCAAAGTATAGTGCCCGTTGGCAGCTATGACCCTTTCCTACCGTTGGGGTAACAAATGGATTCCGCGGTAGAAAAATGCAGGTTCTTTCGAGGCGAACCATTCATCGAGCCGTTTTTGGATATCCGCGACAGAAAGGAAGTGCTGCTCTGACAGGCCATGTTGTAGCGACCGGAACAAATGGAAGTCCGAGGGAGCAATGTCCGGGTAATAAGGTGGGTGGGGTAAGAAGTCCCAGCCAAGTGCCTCCAAGAGTTCCTTCACGGATTTGGCGACATGAAGTCTAGCGTTGTCGTGGTGAAGAATAACCTTGTCAAGGGGGATCCAGTTTCCGAGCTTTTGGATAACTCCCATTGCCTTTAAATGTTTGCTAACCATTGACTCATCGGCCCGTTGTGTTTCAGACAACTCGTGGAGCGTCTGACATGAATCCTCGTCCATAAGGCCTTCAATGCGCCATCTTCGAACTTTTTCGGCTGCCCAGGGCGTTCTTTGTCCTTCACGTCACATTCGTTGGTTTTGAAGCATCGAACCTTCTCTCTACATATTGTTTACAATAGGGCATGTTCCCCATAGGCCTGCACTTGCAAACAAATGACTTTCCTCTGAAGATTTCTTGAGATGAAAGCAGAAGAGTAATGCTTCCCGCAAATGCTCCTCTTTTGGTACGAAATTCGACATCGTGAATGCGATACAAACTCGTGTTCTGTGCCCTCCGATCGCGTGTCACACACACTGCTTCGCCCAGACTACGGACGGTACGTGCGTGCGCAAGGGAGGTCACGTGTGGCCCGGGTCACAGCGCACCACTGCTGCGCTCTATTGGGCAACAGCGGGAATTAATTCAAGCACCTAATAGTAAAGGAGGTGAAAAGTCCTTTGGCTTCAAATCATGACCTCGAACTTTAAAACTTCATCTCTAAGCCATTGCATCACACATTCTTTCTAATATGTGCATGCACATATTATTTAATTTCATGCATGCATGAGCTTTTTTTAATTTCTTTGTTCAATAATTTACTTGGAGTCCGTAAAAACATGTGTGAGCTTTCATTATTCACTACTAACGGAACCAGCCTATGTGTTTCTACTTTTACTACGTATTACAGCATCCACTACACATTGATAACGCACTTACTATAATTGATGTTATTAATTTCATAACACGATTCTTCGTATCTACTAGAAACATGAAACTATTTATATTAGTGGTTTATAGTATAGCTATCATTAAATAGACTTAGAACTCATACTGAAATATAAAGTCATCCAAATGTTTCTGCTCCTCATGTTTCCTTCATGAATACTTTATCAGTAAAAAGCCCAACTGTAGACTTAGAAAAATCATTTAATTCAAAATACAGTTTTAAGTAACACTCTGAAAAGTAAAAAAAAAAAAAAAAAAAAAAAAAGGTTAATGTTATAAAATGGACTAAAAATGGTTCAACATCAACCATTTTTAGTCCATTGATGGGTGAAGGACTTCCCAAGTCTCCTTCTGAACTTTCTGCCCTGAGATATTTTCTTTTAGGTCACTCCTGCATAATTTCGAACTTCATCCACCCATTTCCCACGTGGATAGATGACGTACACCAAATGGGATTTTTTCCTCCCGCCTATTCATTTGTTGGACTACAGGCACAATACTAATGCATCAGCAGGCCGAATCTTCCTTTCCGTTATTTTTTTCATTTTCTTTTGAACTGGCGTATAAGAGTTGATGATCCATGCTATTTTTCAAAAGTTTCCTGGCTTGCGAGGTTAATGTGCATCTCTATTTAACTCGACATTTCCATTTTTAAAGAACGACTGTAAAAAAAACGCATTTTCATCGGGCAGCTGACATTGCGCAGTATATTTTTTTCAGTTTTTGGAAAAAAAAAAGAAGATAATGTATTCTATTTGTATCCATTTCTAGTATCAGGCTCAAAACTTTCTTTTTGTTTGTTTTTGTTTTCATTTAGTAGCACCAGTCTCGAAGATTTTTCAAGTTCCCGCTATCTTTCATCTTGCTGTAACGACTTTTCTTTTCTTTTTCTTTTAATGCTGTAACGTATACTCTAGATTCACTTTCCTTTTGATTTTACTATCTCTGGTTATTTTATTTTCCTATGTAAATTATCTTCTTACTGAACGAGATGTTATTTCTCCCGCTGAATGAGATCTGGCAATGAGTGTAAGTCATGACGTGGTGGTAGCCAGTATAAATAGGCGCGTCCAACGATACCTAGGAGAGCTTTTGTTTATATGGAGAGAGCTTTTGTTTGTGTTACGTGAGAGAGCTTTTGTTTATATGGAGAGAGATTTTCGTTTATGTGTGGAGAGCTTTTTGTTGATGTGCGTAGGGAGAGTTTTGGTTATATGTGCAAGGAGCTACGTTTTATTGAGTAGCTGTGTGTCCGGTGAAGTGTATGTTGGATCATATCAAGAGTTTCTCTAATAAAAAGTTGTTCTAGTAAGTACGTTTTTCTCAGTTCATAGTTTTGTCAGATCTCTGTCTGGCTGTTAGGTTTATTTCATTAGTTGTTATTATTAACAACCAGTTCTTCAGAACATAAGAAAACTTAAGTAATAAAGTATCTTAATTACTTTATTCATCTTAATTACTACTACAACATTACTAGCATCTTAATTCATCTTAATTACTACTACAACATTACTAGCAGTTAAAAGCTTGTTCATTATTATTACTACACTACTAGCAGGAAAGATTATTCATGTTATAATTAACAAAACAACAACCATTAGAAGAAGCTTAGAAAAAGCATTATTCATTATAATGCGAATAACACGCTTATTGCATCGACATTTTTTCTTACGTCTCGTAAGGTGTCCAAAACTGAATCCACCTATAACATAAATGTTGCTCCAAATTTGTGTTCAACAAAGCTATTGATTTCTTTCATTTCACAAAATTCCGTTCAGGAGAAATATTCGTAATTTACGAACAAATTGCAGAAAATTACATGATACATATATTCAATATTTTGGTCTAAAAGTTATTTAAATTTTGTAACCCATGCCATACACGATACATCACTTAACATAAATAAGTCACTGAAAATCTTACAGGCTCACATATATCAGTCCAAAGGCCCTTAATTCCAACGGATTTACATCGTAAAAAAACAGCATTAACACTCAGCGGAGCGCCTGTTTTGCAACGCTTCTTATGTTCTCATGAGGTAATTCCTCATCATAAACGTTTTAAAATGTAAATGTTACAGAAGTTAAATGGACTCGTATATTGTAGTATATCTTCTCATTTTGCTCATGTTCCTGCGCATGCGTTACGTCATTGTATGAATGTAATAAGTATTGTAGTTTTGCAATTACGGTCCGCAGCTCTTCAATTACACGTTTGACGCCCATCTGAAAAGGGCATGCCAATTGGTCCGCGCCGGGATTCTGTCGACCAATTAAGTAACGCACAAGGCAGTGATTTTCCATTCAGGGATTTTTCCCTGTCTGACGGAATTTTTACGCAAAAAGGGAATCCTAGAGGTAAAACAGGGAAATTTGCAGAAAAAGCCAGTAAACGCAAATTTCTAGAAATAATCTCAACACGTGCGTAAAGGCCGTTTGAACGTAACTGTCGAAGAAGTAAGCATTAGCAGATGGTTCGAGTTATTTCCTATGGGGATTACTCGATTTTACGTGATTTATGATTTCACAAAAATCACATGTTTTCATTATTATTTTTAAATTTTATTCTTGGAACTTTTCCTCGTCATTTATTTAACATGGGTACAACGTGATGGGTTTTTGTTGATGTGGTTTGATCTGCATTCTCCATTGACCGTTTTGTCAAGAAGGCGACAGGGTTCGCAGTCAATGTTTCTTTCAGGCATACATTGGGGGAGCCCTCCCGGAAACGACCCCCCGAGACCTTTTAGGTTGCCGAGCCAAAGGAAATGTTAATAAATTCAGGCTATGGTGAAAAAGAAAGTTTCGTTTCTTTTTTACTCTACAAATATTTCTCCAATTATGTAGTTTTTAATATTTGTAAAGTATTATAGTTTATTTTGCTAAAAAGTAAATTACGACGCATGCTATTCTTGAAAATATAATAAGTAGACTAATCACACCTTTAAATGCATTTTAGTAGATAAAAATCTCCAGCCTGCTGATTCTCCCCCCCCCTCCCCTCGTTTAGCTGAAGAAAAGTTTGTTATTCTTGAGTAATTACTATATCAAGGGTGTATATGAAATTTTTCTTGGGGTGGGGGTGGGGGTGAAAAATGGAAGTTTGGGAGAATCCACCAGAACAAAATTAAAGTTCATGAAAAATTAAAGCATATTTTTCTAATGTAAGTTGATACATTTTAATTAAATTAAGGCATTTTTTTTCTGATGTAAGTCACATTTTAACCAAAAAAAAAAAAAAAATGAAACACTTTCTGGTGGGGGGAGCAAGGCCCCCTCTAAATGCGCCCCTGTATTAGATATACATATAATAATTATTTCTATATATATAAATATAGTACTTAAAATTTGTATTTATATATATATATAAAACGGAAAATTTGCCCCCTCTAAGGTTCTATTTGCCTCCCCGGTCCAAAATTCCTGAAAGAAACACTGTTCGCAGTTGAAGGGGGCAGGGGACTTGTTTCTATACTCCAATTCACCCTAAAAAGTGTACTACTAAGAATGGAGGGAGAGTCTTATCACATCTCGTCGTGGAACGCAAAAACGGTATCCATCCGCGTCAATGTGCTCTTCTACTGTTTCCTTTCTGACCCCCACCCACCCACACATACATCTCACAAGCAGTGGGGGTCTGGTGGAGGCCGAACTGCTTTCCCTACTGTCTAATTAAGTAACACACCCTTAAAGTTCCCCCGATTGTCAATTTATTGCCTCTGTGTTGTTAATGTTGGCAGAGATCTTCCACCCCTTCCCTCTGTCCGAGTTGTATCTCAAGTGGGCAGAAATAGCCGAAAGTGCGAAGCTCTGGAATCAGCAACTTCTCAGAACAAATTTATTTGTAAAAGCGCTCTAACTTCTAGATTTTTTTTTTGATTGAAGGTTTAACGACCACCGTGAGCAACTCAAATGGGCTATAAGCAGTCGCCCGTCCCTAATTTAGGGTCACTGGTTCCAGGGAAGGGAGAGAACCAGTGCCGTAAGACAAACACAACATCCATGCCTCACCGGGATTCGAACCCGGACCCCGTTCGGATGAATGATCAGAGGCCATCGCTTAGACCACTGCGCCACCGGGGCGGCGTTTTTAGATTACAATTTGGTCTGATAAACTGTTGAGCAAACAAAACTGGATTCTAAGCAATAATTCTGATACTTTTCGCTCTAAACGATAGAGACTATTTTTTGTAGCTGTTTTGTACCCTTCACTCTTAGGTTGACTTGGAGTATAGTTCCAATTTTCACTGAATGTTTTATGGATTCACCCCATCTGATGGCATTTCATGGAGATCTGTTTAAATAAATTTAGTGTGCCAAATACCCCACAAGGTATTTTCTAAGATTGGCGTTTCCAATCTTGAATCGTCCATTTACCACAAAAACGTATTAACTCGGGTTTCCAGATAGTAAATAAATGTATTCATCGTTTTTGACTTTTCTTTTCCTCCAGTGAAAATTAAAGAAAATGCGCTGCGTGGAATCTGGACATTTCCCTGTTGACATTGAGTTTAAAATAGCGAAAAAGAAAAGAAAGCAGGCAAATACAACAGAAAAGACTGAGGGATCCACGTAGTGTTGAAAACGGTAGAAAGATCGTGCAACGGAAGGGGAGGGGGTGAGTTTGTGCTTACCCAGGCTCATCACGTGAGTGACCTGTAAACGTATTTTTCAAAGCAAAAAATGAAAATTCGAGCGAACCGGGGAAGTAATAAATCTCTGTGATATGTAATGCTATATTATAACTCTTTTCGTTCATTTGGAATTGCGGGAATTTCGGTGGCAAAAAGGGAACTTGTTCCAGGAATGTAGCATCACTGGCTCTCTTTACCCTTAAAGGTGTACTACTGGGAAAGGCGGGAGGGTCTTATTACATCTCGTCGTGGAACGCGAGAACGGTATCCATCCGCGTAAATGTGCTCTTCTACTATCTTATTTACATCTCGTCGTGGAACGCGAGAACGGTATCCATCCGCGTAAATGTGCTCTTCTACTATGTCCTTTCTGATACCCATCTCACAAGCAGAGGGGGTCTGCTGCTTTCCAGTTTCCCCGATTGTCAATTTATTGCCTCTGTGTTGTGCGAAGCTGTTGATTCAGCAACTTCTCAGAACAAATGTATTTGTAAAAGCGCTCTAACTTCTAGAATTTTGTTTTAGATAGCAATATTGTCTGAGTTTTTAAGTAATAATTTCGATGCTTTTCGCTCTAAATGCTAAGATTCTTCGTTGCGGAGGTAGCTGATTCATACCCTTAGCAGTCGTTCAATCAGACCGATTAGTGATGCGCCTATTATTAATTGTTAGGGGTTGCGCGTACGCAACCCCCGCTACCAAAAATTATGCACCCCAATCATCCGCAGTTTGCGGATGTGGCAGACGTCAGCCCCACGAAGTGCAATGCGAGGCCTCTGCCTGGGGGAACCAGCTTGCTGAGCCTGGAGTCCCCAGTGCCAGGTAAGTATGATACCACTCATTTCACTTTTATAATATATTTACTTTTTACAATAGTATACTGCGTGCAATTAGTAATAGTAACACTAAGATCAATGAAATGTACAATGTGTTTCTCTCTGCAACACGGTACTCATTATATACGTATTTATGTACTCAACATGAAAACGAGAAGAGTTAATTAAATAAAAATCCTACTAGTTTACATACCTCATTCGCGTTTCCGGAGTCCCTGCGTCATGATAGAATAATTTTCAATCGTTTGTGTGATACTAAGAATGTAATTGCATGTAAAGTTTCAATCTTTTACTCAGCGTAAGTCAGGCGTCATCACCATGGAAACCCGAATGTGATTACGGCTTAACTTCCGTATTGCTGCCCCAAATCAAATATCACTGTTGATGTCTTTCTCTGCCACTTGATGGCGACAGATCATCACTAATTGTCATGCAATGTGTTTCTCTCTACAACACGGAACATTTTCGAATAAAAAGTTTCTTTCTTTCAAAAGGATATTCTTTTGAAAAGATCAAAAATATTAAAATTGCTTTATTCCTATTGAAATCATAATATAATTATGTATAATATAATTACCATAATTATTATATAGTATAATTATCTACTTGTCATGCAATGTGTTTCTCTCTGGAACAGGGAATTTTTCGATTCGAATAACAAGTATCATTATTTGAAAAGGTATCATTCATAAGTAGCATTATGTATAATTAAAAGTATCATTCATATTCCAAACATGTGGCGAATATTCCACGTTTCGAAAATGCGAACTATAAAAATAAAAAAAACCACCTGCTAAAAGGTCACGATGAGTTTGTCATGCAATGTGTTTCTCTCTGCAACACGGAACATTTTCGAATAAAAAGTTTCTTTCTTCAAAAGGATATTCTTTTGAAAAGATCAAAAATATTAAAATTACTTTAATTCTATTACAATCATAATATAATTATCATATATAATATAGTTACCAAAATTATTATATAATATAATTATCTACTTGTCATACAATGTGTTTCTCTCTGGAACAGGGATTTTTTTTATTCGAATAACAAGTATCCTTCTTTGAAACGGTATCATTCATAAGTATCATTGTATAATTAAAAGTATCTGTCATATTCCAAACATGTGGCGAATATTCCACGTTTCGAATATGCGAACTACAAAGAAAAAAAAACCTCCTGCTAAACAATCACCATGAAACTGATTGTTTAGCAGGAGGTACGAAAAAAATTGTCATACGGAGGGACGATTTGTCGCCATCTAGTGGCAAAGAAGAACGTCAACAGCGATACATGACTTGGGCAGTAATATGGAAGCTGAGCCGTGATTATTACTTCAGCACAAACAGCGTTGTCCCTAATACCGGTTTCTTTTCTTAGGAGAAGCATACGAGACTGAAGAGTGCGTTTCAGAACTGTTACACGGGAGAGATGATAGTGAAACCTCCGAATAACCGTCACTACTCGGACCGGGAGAGGAAGGTGGCTGTTGTTCGGAGTTTAGACCTAAGTTAACGCTGCTATGCTGTTGCGTTCTTGCAAAAGCAGAATAAACATAGGAAACGTATGCACAATACAGAAAATGTTGCAATGCTTTTTCCAAATTCTCACTGCTGAATAAAACTGAATATACAAGCTAGTAAAACCATGCAATGCATTGCTTATGATACGCTTTCCAGCATACCAGAAATCATTACTCAAGTTATGAGGATAATGGCTGTACAATAAATTTCGCTCCCATGCCCTGATCTTTGAACCCACTTCGATGCTATTCAACAGAACCGGTTCAGTATACTTCCGGAACAACATGATAAAGTTTTGTCTCAATCGAAGCATTTTTACTTAAAGTTATGACGCATAAGTGCGATGGAAGGGACACCCACTCCTATGTCCTGACCTTTGACCCCCTTTTCGCCCATTTTCAATAGGGTTTGTCCCCAGGTGAACCCCTACCACATACTAAAATTTCATCGAAATCGAACCCTTTTTACGCAAGTTATGACGCATAAGGGCAACGGAATGGATCCCTCTCCTATGTCCTCACCTTTGATCCCATTTCTTCCATTTTCAATAGGGTTCGTCCTCAAGTAGTCCCCTACCACATACTAAAATTTCACCGAA
This sequence comes from Macrothele yani, assembly GCA_039090855.1. NCBI lineage: Eukaryota > Metazoa > Arthropoda > Arachnida > Araneae > Macrothelidae > Macrothele > Macrothele yani. The sequence goes on along the minus strand of CM077000.1, from coordinate 65,241,066 downwards.
ATCAAACGATTTTTACGCGTGTCGTGCGGACGGACAAAGCTGGAGCATGTACGACCTACGGTCGGAAAGCTTAAATCAATATACGAGTACTAACGGTGATGGAACGGGAATGTTAATTTTATTCATTTTAATGAGTATGTAAATAATTAAGAACCCTTGCAGTTTAAGAATGTTTCAAAAGAGTAATCGAGGGAAACTTCTTAAGAATATATCATCATCATCATCATCATCATTGTCAACCATTATCAATCCACTGCTGGACGAAGGTCTCCCCAAGTTTCCTCCACAACGGTCTGTCTTGTGCCAGTCTCCTCCATGTCACTCCCGCATATTTACGAATTTCATCCACCCATCTCCCATGTGGTCTTTTTCTGGGTCTTTTCCTGTCCCTTGGAATCCAATCTAAAATTTCGGCTGTCCATCTATGGTCTGTCCTTCTGGCAGTATGTCCAGCCCATTGCCATTTCAGGGATTTAACTCTGATCATGATGTCTTCCACTCTCGTCATTTTTCGGATCCACGAGTTCCTCTTCTTATCTCTCCTGGTTATACCAAGCATGCACCTCTCCATGCTACTTTGAGTTGTCTGCAGCCTTTGTATGTCTCTTTTAGTTAAGGTCCACGTCTCTGCACCATACGTAAGCACTGGATTTCAATAGGGTTCGTCCTCTATATATATATAACATTAAAATTAATATATATATAACATTAAATATATATATAACATTATAAGAATATATATATAACATTAAAATTAATAAGATTCTGATTAATCTATAGAAGCTCACTAAGGTGGTTTAATACATGCAAAGATTATTAAATACACCACTCGTGTATTTTATAATATTTCTCATGTATTCTGGAGAGTTAATTCTGCTCTTTCTGATCATACAGATCCACAGTCTTAAGTATATATATATATTTTTTTCTCTGGTTAAAATCTCCGCGAGTTGATTTCTTTCAGTATGAGGAGGCCATCAGCCCCACCCACACTGCCCCCCAGCGACTAGGGAGTGGCAGAAGTGTTAGGACGCGTGGGGAAGAGGTCAGCCATGTTTCTCTTGTGTGGAGAAAGTTTAGTTGCACAAGAGGTAAGCTCTCTTCCTTGTATTTGGGTTTTAGGTTTTATAAGTTCAATGTTTGTACTTCATGTACTTTTTTTCTCTGTTGATTTTTTGCTTTTCAGCTTTTAGGCACTGGCTTGTCTGTTAACATTTTTGCGGGTTTTAACTCTTTCTTTTCTTGGTAACTTTGCGCGTCTTTTAGGGAACTTAGGCACAGCAGATGGCTAAGCATAGTTCCTTTTCTTTGCGCTGTATTTTAAAAGTAGTTAAGTTCTTAATAACTACTTAATTATGCACTTAAAGCACTGCTGAAATACTTTGTACATATTGCAACTAATTGTTTAAGTCATATAACTTTCACAAAGCTTTTCTTTAGTTAATTATTGTCTTTAACTTATTCTCGTTTTTGTGTTGTCAAAAGTTGTAGAGTAGGGGGTTTTAGAATCAAGTTTTCTTTCAAAAATCTGATTTTTTAAAAAAATAATATTTCCTTTTTTAATTGCAATGTAAAAATTTGGATTTCTTTTGCATTGTTTCTCAGGTTTAAATTCTCTCTCAGGCGAACTTGGCATTTCGTTATAGCTGAAAATTATTTCTAATTATTATGTCACTCTCACAGCTTGAGTTCTCTTTAATCTTCTTCTCTCTGTTTAATAGTAACAGATGAAGAGCATGGGTCGGGCCAGGAGGGTTATGGATGCAAGCGAAATTGTTAACTAGTGCTAGGTCATACAACTCTGCGGAGGACATGACATATATATATTTTTTAAAACAATTTTTGGTGGGCATGTTACTTGCATCTATGGCCTTGCAGAAACCCATTTCCAACTAGGTCTTTGTGGAAGTGAGAAAATGCAGAGTTTTTGCTGGTCCTTGATAAAGCCAAGGCTCAGTATTCTCGACACCTTCTACATTCAGTTGTTTTATTTTATTTTTTTATCTTTTTCTCCTTTTACTCACACCGGTAGATACATAACCTTTTCTATGTTGTTCTTGGTATGAGTCAAAAATATATATGTATTTTTTTGCTTAGGTCTCTTCTTAATAGAATATATATATATAGTGACATGGAGGAGACTGGCACAAGACAGACCGTTGTGGAGGAAACTTGGGGAGACCTTCGTCCAGCAGTGGATTGATAATGGTTGACAATGATGATGATATATATATATATATATATATTTTTTTTTTTTTTTAGTTCTATTTGGCAGAGGCAGCTTGACCCCAGTAATAATTAGTTTATCGGCTGACTTCCTGGCGAAGAACAACGTGCGCCGGATGTCATGTGTAGGTAGCTATAATAGAAGACTGCTTTTTTAGAGCCATCCAGCAGGAAGTACTTCCGTTCTTCGTATTAGTGGCATTGAGGAACGGACATTCTTTGAAGCATGGGAAAAGAGCTTTTCGTCGTGAGTTGGGTCATGCAGTCTTTTGCTAGAGGCGAGAGTTTAATAGTACATTGGATTTTAGATTCGGGGTTTAACGACCACCATGAGCAATTCAGTGGGCTATAAGCAGTCGCCCGTCCCTAATTTAGTGCCACTGGTTCCAGGGAAGGGAGAGAGCCAGTACTGTAAGACAAACACAACATCCATTCCTCACCGGGATTCGAACCTGGGCCCATCGCGGACGAATGGTCAAGAGCCATCGCTTAGACCACTGCGCCACCGAGGTGACGTTTGGTAGTAGTGAAAGACAATGGCAGAGAAAGATACGATACGATATTTGAAGAAGTTTTAGGAAGGGAGTGCCTGACCCCAGTCTAAACCTACCCTTAGAAATGGGAAGCTAGGAGATTTGAGTAAGTGAACTCAATAGGAAAGACAAACAGAAAAACTGAGTGAAAGGAAAGAGTGATATATCTTTCAAACTGTGAACCGTGACACCAGTCCTGGGGGAAGGGGGGCAAGGGGAACCAAGCACAGCACAACATCACAGAGAACCACAACACCACCCGGCCGTCGACACACCAAGGGGTCACTGCAACTCAACGAGACCAAATCAAAATGCTCGAGCAGAATCCGTTTTCAACGTGGTCTTCTGAAGACGGGAAGATGACGTGCTGTGGGCAGATCGGACGGAAACGGAGCCGCCGGGACTCCTCCTCCTCTCTATGTTTAGGGCCTGGCCGTGACCCCCGGAAAGAGAAGAATCTCAAGGCGTGGCCACCGGATTAAGAACTTGGTTGTGACCTCACGCTAAGCGACGGGCACCGTTCATGGCTGAAGACAATGTGAAAATATTCATTATTTGCTTCAGTTTTTTTTTTTAATTTCTTTTGACTGATGATTGTGAGCAGTTACTCCATGTATAAAATGTAAATTAGTCTTAAAAAAATTGTGGCAAAGAAAGTTGAAAAATTGAATGTGGCAAATGGAAAATGTTCAAAATGTAATCAACCTAAATTTGAACTGGGACTAAAGTGCGATTCTGTAATATATTTTTAAATAACTACTCAAAGTTGAAAAATCACTGCTAAAATAACAAGTCGGGGAAAAGAAAATATGCTATGTTTGCAGTGGCTATACTTAATGAATCTGACAATGGAATTATCTCGAAATTTTGGCAAAGATATTTGATAATCATAATTTCAGGGGAACTAAATCCTAACCCCAGTCTAACTACCCTAAACCCCATACAAATAAATATATTTCAGTTTTATATATTTTCAATCTTCATTTCATGTGTGGGGAAAAAATTATCAACTATGCATGTTTTAACACATGTTCCTAAACGGGTGGGGAAGGGGGCGAAATCGACACAAGGTAAGTTTATTTTTCATTTATTTATTTCTGTGCGTACATTGTGCTGAAAGTTACACATTCTCAGTATCAATTTAGTCTAGTTGGCAGCCTCAAAACTTTTTTTATTTATATCTGTATGCCCTGCAACATTATGCAGATAAAAGTAAGATTATATCTGTAATTCCTTCAATTTCAAAATAGACTAGGGGAGAGGGAAAAACTAAGTTGTTAAAACCACACATAAATACAGACTGTAGTAGCATTACTAGTATCTTTTTTTTTTTTTTTTTTTTTTTTTTTTGTGACTTTCTTTTCCAAATCAAGGCTGAACTGGATGAAGAAAAGGCTATAACATTAGCGTTGAAGACAATAGACTTTTGGTGATTGGCCACTGGGTATTAGGGACGATTTCAGCCGTTAGATGGCACTGCGTCCCAAGGTATAAACATCTCAGTTTTCACGTTGTTTGAATTGCTGGATTGTGTATGTTCGTTGTTTTTTCTTGTGTTCCTTTTAAAAAATTATACAGTTTTAAAACCAAACTGTTGTTTTCACAGCAAAATCTAACCCATTTTAAAAATGGTTTACTGTTGTGTGCCGATATGCACATCTTCTGAGAAGAAAAACGTGGGATTTTGATTCCATGAGTTTCCCTCAGATCAGAACCTAAAGCAACTGTTGCTGAAAAAAATATCTCGTCAGGATTTTGCTCTAAATGACAAGTTACCTTCAACTATTGTTTGTAATAAGTATTTTCATTCTGATAATTACGTACCTAATTCAATTTTAGAAAGAAAAAACTCAGCTATATAAACTCATATTAAGTAAAATAATAGGTAAATGTGTAGATTTGCGTTTTAAACTATTTCGTCGGAAAAATATTAGTACCTGGGAAAAGTGCGACTTACAGATTTTAGATTATGAAAATTAATAGCAAATGGTGCAAAAATTTTCTGTTTCAAATGTCTTTTAAAGATTTTTATCGTAACATTTACCTGTACGTTCGATACGTTAGGCCTACGGCAGCGTCTCTTCACAACATCGAACTTACGGTTAAATGTTACGATAAAAATCTTTAAAAGACATTTAAAAAACGAAATTTCTGCACCATTTGCCATTAATTTCCATACTCTAAAATCTGTACGTCGCACTTTTTCCAGGTACTAACATTTTTCCGACGAAATAATTTCCGATGCTTATTTATCTACACATTTACCAAAATCTCAGCCCCAGATCGTTGAAGAATAAAGGAGGAATGAGATTTACACTAAATTACACCAGTTCCTACAGAAAATTCTGTTGCCCAAGTACTACGAATTCAGAGTGCAAATATCCATCTGTTCATGTGAAAGTGAATATAAAGGAAATCTCAAATGTAAATAATGATACGGAATCAGTTTGTTAATGCGAACTACGTCAAATAGATGGCGCTGGGTCCCAACTCATCTTTTCTGTCCTCGCTGTTTTAGCTTAATGTTAGAGCCTGGTAGGATCCAGTTCAGCCTTGTCCAAATACGTTCTCAGTATTAACTCAGTATATAGTTGACCTTCCCCAATTTTTATTAATTTCGCCGCGGATGGCTTAGTGGTTAGCGAGTCAGACTATCGATGCAAGGTTCTCTGGTTCGGGCATAAGCTGATCTTTCGGAGATGGTGTGATTTACTAACAATCACTGAATATCCGCCGTACATCGGGCGAGCACGTTAAGTGACGGCCCCCAGGCTGGTTAAATGGGTATCCTTCCCTATGCCCCCCCTCCTGAAATTCTCTCACCCTTCTGTGTGCAACATCGTACTTGTGTGGTGGCGCCATCTACTGTACTCTAATCTCACTACAAACTGTTCTGTCAAAGTCGCTAGGCTTTTTTTTTTTTTATTGGAGGTTTAACGACCACCGTGAGCAACTCAATGGGCTATAAGCAGTCGCCCGTCCCTAATTTAGGGTCACTGGTTCCAGGGAAGGGAGAGAGCCAGTGCCGTAAGACAAACACAACATCCATGCCTCACCGGGGTTCGAACCCGGACCAATTACGGACGAATGATCAGAGGCCATCGCTTAGACCACTGCGCCGCCGGGACGGCCCGTTTTTCTTTTATAGATGCAAATTGCAATGTAACGGCACGTCAACGTATACTAACAGATTGGATTTCAGTTATTTTCCGAGTCTGTTCAAAACTGCATAAGCATTAACAGTTGATTTTTTTGTATAACCGTTTATAATCGTACAGAACAGAAATATCGAGAAAGCGTAATTCCTGAGAAAGGCAAAACAGATGCAATTTTCTTTTTTCTTTTTTTTATTTCGGTAGTACTGCTGTGTCATAAAATAATTTGCAGAAAACTAAAATATGGACTTTATTAAGCTGTTCCTTCAAGTAAGTACGATTGAATGCCCAGAAACGTATTGTGCTGTAACCTTCTCGTTACACAACTCCGTCGCTTAGCGTGACGTCACAAAAACGATGGCCAAGCCCGTAAAGATAGGAGAGGTGAGTGGTGAGTCCCGGGGCCCGGGCCTGGCCATGACCCCCGGAAAGAGAAGAATCTCAAAGCCTGGCCACCGGATTAAGAACTTGGTTGTGACGTCACGCTACGCGACGGTCACCGCCCATGGGTAGCTGAAGACATTGTGAAAATATTCATTATTTGCTTCACATTTTTTTAATTCCTTTTGACTGATGATTGTGAGCAGTTACTCCATGTATAAAATGTAAAATTTGTCTTAAAAATTTTGTGGCAATGAAGGTTGAAAAGTTGAATGTGGTAAACGGAGAGTCCATAGGCGGCGTCTTGAGAAAATTTCGAGGGGTGCTGAAATTCAAAAGGCTGGTACCTTTTCCAGTGTTGAAATTTTAGATGTTTAAACGGACCTTGCCTTCAATGTAAACGCAAACAACCCGATACATGATTTCATGATAAAGATATTACATGTTTTATAGCAACCATAATCTTGAACCCCGTTTTAATTCTTCCGATTTAATTTTCTATAATGTGCGCACAAGAGCTCCTATAATTTTTTTTTTTTTTCCTTTTGGACAAAATTTGAGCATTTTGTTGGAGACTACTACCAGAAAACCAAACCTGTTGAAAAAGGCTGAGATTGGCAGTATGTATCATTAGTCAAAGCAGACAGTAGGCTAATAACGATACCTTTGAGAAGCTCGCTCTAGCAGTAGCAAACAAACTGACGTGTTCAGTGTTGAAATGGAACGCGCTTCATAATCATTGCACTGTATGATTTTCCTTACTTGTTATTGTTAGCATTTAGCGTATAACGGAGCATATATCACAGTGAAATTTTTGCTTTGATCAACAAGTGTAACTTGGAAATATCCACCCCCACCCCGCCATCATTCATCTTGCAGTCCATGTGAACCAGTTGTTATCGATTTGGCATATCACCCTGCGTGGATTGATTGGTGTTACTATTGGTGACTGCTTATGTGTTTTATAAAGCTAGGGAGAAAAAAAAGCCTCAACAGAATTATGTCAAACAAACAATAACTCCAACAAAACCTTTAAAATTATCCTTTGAGCGAGAAAAGACCATTCGCAGTCTCGCTGTGTGTCTTCTGCTCTCGGACGGTCATTCATTACTCCCAGTCTGACATTTATGGCTTTATGACCCTACCGAAGCTTCCTGAGTGCATGGTGAGCTGCTGACAAATTACTGATGTGCAAGGAACATGATTGAGAATAAAAAAATTAAAATAAAATTGGTAGCTTTAAACAATTAGGAAGGTAGGGTACAAACCTCATCGCCCATCCCCAATTTCTCACTTGCTTGGCTGTCTTATTTCTTAAGTGCTTATTCGGTATCGGCGGTTAAAACACGATTTTTTGAAGATATTGATTTTTTTTTATATAGAAACCAAATATTTGCGCTATATTCCAATTATCGTATTTAATTTTATGTAAAGTGGAACTAAATTTTTAAGTATGAATCCAGTACATATAACAAAAATTCGGAGGGGTGAGGAGCACCCCCAAATGATCTCAAGGGGTGCTCAAGCCTCTGAGTACCCCCATAGTTGGCGCTAGTGCGTGAGTCCCGACAGCCCCGGCCCGAGCGAAGAAGAAGAAGAAATGTATCGAGGAGTGATGGCTAGAGGTCTAATAATCTCACGGTGACCCGGAGTTATAATTAATTAAGCAGTTTCCCGAAAATAAAGGATTTTATCAGACACCAAATCGCTTTTGTTGAATGACCTATTGCTTCTTTTATTTAAGGTGCTCAAGGTGTGAAAACACAAGTCCGTGACGGCAGGGACGTCGTCAAGGGACTGCGAGAGTGGGCTTGAGCCCACCCTGAAATTTGTCTTCCTCAACCTGCCGCCCACCCAGTTCAAAATGTGCCATTTTTCAATACATGTATTTAACTTTAAAATATAATCTGCACTTTGCCATCTAACAAGCCTTGTGTTTTATTTCATACAGTCCCATGTATTTCCCCTAGGAAGTGTGTTGCTTACGTATCCAAAAAAAAAAAAAAAAAGTGATCAAAATAGCACCGCAGGGCCATGAAAATTTAATTGTTCTCCACTCTTCCACTGCCTTAGTTTAAGTCTCTTTTTCATGTTTGTATGATAATGAGGGTGAACAGGAATTCACTGAGGGATATAGAAATAGATTGCACCTTTAGTATCAGGGTTATTCAAATTAAATCTTTTTTTAGATTCTCCCGAGGGGAAGTGAGCTACTTAAAAAGGTCTAGGGTGGTTCATAACTCTAAGAAAGTTTCAAGTAGGTGTGATACTAATTGCTCTGTTTGTTTTCTTTACAAAATCGGGGCCAAAGTCACTGGCTGGAATGTAGTTAAAGATGGGGGTTGGGGGGGATTGCACAAATTCCTTTGTAGCCGGTAGTGAAAAGCATTACAGCCGCCCCCGGTGTCGCAGTGGCCTAAGCGTTGGCTTCTGATCATTCGTCCGAGAAGAGCCCCCTCCCCCTGTTCGAATCCTGGTGAGGCATAGAAGTGATTGTCTTACGGCACGGGCTCGCTCCCTTCCCTGGAACCAATGACCTTAATTTAGGGACGGGAGACTGCTTATAGCCCATTGAGTTGCTCACAGTGGTCGTTAAACCTTCAATAAAAAAAAGAAAGAAAAAAAAAAGGCATTAAAATTTTTTTCTTTCAGTGTTTCATAAGAAAAACAAGTTGCTATTAAAGCTGTCTTTGAATGAGTGTAAGAGAAATTCTATCCTATATCTGCAGTGTAAATTCTTTTGTACACATTTTCTTGAAGACTATTACTTTGCAGTGTTTGAAATTTTGAGCACAAATAAAAACGACCTATAGCTAATATGTGCCGCACTTATTATTCCGAAAAATTTGTTAGAATATTTTTTTAATTCTATTTATCTGACTCGAAGTTATTCCTATTTGGACGCTAGATGGCGCGATAGCAGTGTTCTGTCTGATTTTTTTTTAATTATCTAGAAATAATTGAATGGGGCCAAAAGTGAGACTGGAGTCTTGTCTCTCATAAATCATCTTAAATCCTACTGTACGTTCATTTTATGAAGAGAAAATCTGTACATTAACAGAGTACCTCTGAATTTAAGCTATAGAAACTCCGCCTACCTACTAAGCACCACACCCAATTAACGTCATTGTTTAAAACGTAACAGCGCGTATTTTGTCTTTTCACTGTGTAGCCAACGAGAGACTGCTTCCATTCTGAATATGGCGATGTCTGCAGTGATTCGATGACGCCAATTTCTGGGACAGTCCCTCAAGACGTAAAAGCCACGCTCAAGGAGTGATTTTTGCGCCATCTATCGCAGAAAAGGAACCCTAACACTCATTCGAAGACAGCCTTAAGCTTGCACCCACCAAAAATAATGCTCGTCCACCCGTCGCCCATCCTGATTTCGAAGTCAAGCAACGTCGCTGCGTGACGGAGATCGAACTCGCTTTCCCTCACTCCGGAGTAAGTTGCTCTCCCAAATAAGCAGCTACACGGACGGAATGTATCGCTGCAGATTTGTTGTTTTGACACGTGCTTTACCTCTGTAGTACATCACATCATCTCCCTCTTAATGTTTTTTAGTTTGATTTTTGTAAGCGAAGAACAACGAACTTTCATTAATTCTAGACAATGTGTGGAACAAACAACACATTTTTTCGAAGAACCCAACGGCCAGGGCCTCCATTTTTACATTCGGGCGCCAATGGGGAAAACTCAAATTTGTCCGTGACGAAGATCGAGCCCCCTCACTCCGGAGTAAGTTGCTCTCCCAACCAAGCTACTCGGACGGACGTACTTTACCTCTGTATAGTACGTCACAAAGGAATCTTTCATTTTCTTGCTAAGTAATATACAATGCTGGCCACCCCAAATGCAACACCAAGAAGGAAGCATCCGATTGGCTGAAATTCTCAGCATGCGTCGCCCGCGAGAGGACATGCAAAAGATTAGCATTGCAGGGCACATGCAAATCATGTGCGACCGGCACGCCACCGAGAAGCACTATAAGAAGGGTGCACAGAAGGCGGGGTGTGTTGTCCTGCCGGACATGTGCTTGGGAAGCTTCCTGATGCCTCGTCGCAGAATACGGCTGTCATTCCAGCACGTTTCGGAGTTCGACAGAGGACGAATAGTGGCTTATCGCGACAGCGGTTTATCGTACCGAGACATCGGCGCCCGTGTGGGACGACAACCGGCCACAGTGAGGCGAGTATGGATTCGGTGGGTGCAGGAGGGACGGACGGACCGACGTGAGCGAATGCCCGAACGAGAGGACCGGCATGTTGTGCGGCGGGCATTGACGGCTCGCACCGCCGCACCACGAACGTTAGCGCAGGCATTAGGGTGTGTTGCGCAACAACCTGTGTCAGCACGTACCGTTCGACGTCGTCTGCAGGAGCGGGGACTTATCGCACGGCGCCCATAGCTCCGATTACCATTGACGTTACACCACCGGCGAGTGCGGCGACAGTGGGCCGTTGAACCAGCACCCGGACTAAGGAATGGCACGACATTGTCTTCTCCGACGAATCCCGCTTCTGCCTGCAACACCACGATGGTCGGATCCACGTGTGAAGCACTGCGGCGAGAGATTGTATGACGCCTGCATTATGCATCGCCATACCAGTCCGTCGCCTGGTGTTATGGTTTGGGGTGCAATTGGATATGACACCCACACCCCTCTGGTACGCATCGCCGGTACACTCAACAGCCACCGCTACATCCCCGACGTTTTGGAGCCTGTAGTCTTCCTTTACCTGCCAGCGGCCACGTTTCAACAGGACAATGAGCGCCCGCACGTGGCACGCATCGTGCAACAATTCTTCACGGCCCACCAGGTGTCACTGCTGCCGTGACCCGTCTATTATCCCGATATGTCGTCTATCGAACACGTCTGGTAGCTGATCGGCAACCGAGTGGCACGGCAAGCACCACCCGCGTCTGCGCCTGATGAACTGTGGCAACGTGTGGAAGCAGCCTGGACCGACATACCCCAAGCCCATATCCAAAGCCTCTTTCGTTCGGTGCCGCGGCGTGTAGCGGCAGTTATTGCCAGCCATGAGGGCCACACGAACTATTGATGTCTGCGTGTTCCGCAAGTCGTACGGGCCTAGCTGTAAGCTCAATCGTTTCATCTTTGTATCTGTTGTTATGTGTCCAGTAAATCTGGCTTTGCTATCTCGTGTCCTTCTTGGTGTTGCATTTTGGGTGGAAAGCAGTGTAGATAAGTTTCTACACCTATCTCTTTGCATTGTGAGAAAGAGCAGTAAGGAAGTATCACAGCGCTGTTTTATAACAGCGCTGTGATACTTCCTTACAGCTCTTGCTCACAATGCAAAGAGGTAGTATAACGAAGTAAATTTCTCCGTCATTTTTATCCGCGCCGGGGCTCGAACCCGGATCCCCTCATTCCGGAGTAAGTCACTCTACCAATTGAGCTACGCTGACGTTTTATTCTGATTCCTATCTGCCTTTATGTTGTGTGCGTCCTTCTGGCAGGTACGTCACATCTCCTGGTACGTTACATCATCTCCCCCTTATTATTTTTTTTTTTTTTTTCGAAGTGCTGGAGAAGGGATTCTCTTATTTTTCCTATCTCGCGGTGTGGAAATAACATCACACCATTGCGAGATTTTGAACGGTCGGGTCATCCGGATAGTTCGGGCGCCATTATAACGAAGTAAATTTCTCCGTCATTTCTGTCCACGCCAGGATTCGAACCCGGATTCCCTCATTCCGGAATAAGTCACTCTACCAAATGAGCTACGCGGACGTTTTTCTGACTACTATCTGCCTTTATGTCGTGAGCGTCCTTCTGGCAGGTATGTTACAGTAGGTGTAGAAGCTTATCTTGTGAAGAGCACCAGTGGCGCACCCAGGAATTCTTCTTGGAGGTGGCTGTATATATTTAGTATGCATACACAATGTGTGTACATATGTACTGTAAAGTGTACGCTAATAGTTTATACATGGTTGTGGCATACGTTGCTCTTAATCTCTTTGACGTTTGGGGAAGAAGACACCATATAATAGAAGACACTATGTAATTTTCTGAACATGTAAATTAATATTTTTGAACGTTTAATTTATTACGTTCGTCGCTCTTAATCTCTTTGGGAAGAAGACTCTGTGTAATAGAAGACACTATGTCGGACACTACGTAATTTTTTGAACATGTAAAATAATATTAGGTGTGCAACTTAATTCTCGGCCACAGGCACGACACGTTGACAGCAAATTATAGCAAATCGAATACGTACCTAATCAGGGAAATAATCCCCGTCGTGTTGGATACATTTGAGCAATCGGTCAGGGAGCTGCCGAATGCCACTGCGGAAAAAAGAGGGATGTTTCGAGTTGATAAGTCAACTCGAAACAGCCATCTCGGTCTGGGAGCTGCCGAATGCCACTGCGGAAATAAGAGGGCTGTTTCGAGTTGATAAAGTCATCAATACTTGTGTGGACCTCCTCGACAAAAGTGAAGTGCGTGTCACTCTGGTGATGTTGCAGGGAGCGAAAGAGGTGATCATCCGACGGGGCGAAATCTGGAGAATATGCTGGATGGGACAAAATCTCCCATCCCAGGTCGGTGATCGTATTTTAAGTCGTTTTCGCGGTGTGAAGACGCGCATTATCCTGAAGCAACAGGACCGACCTTCTGCCCTTGCCGGTGTATGGCCTTTTCGCCACCATTTGTGTCACTCACACGAATGAGTTGCTGACAATAACGCTCAGCATTGACCGTTTCACCAGGTTTGAGCAACTGATAGTGTACGAGACCGCACTGATCTCACCATATGCACAGCAACAACTTCCTGGCATGTATATTCGGTTTGGCGGTACTGGTGGTAGGCTGACCTAGATGAACCCATGATTTGCGCCGCTTAGCATTATCGTAGAGGATCCACTTCTCATCACAGGTCAAAATCTTGTGGAGGAAATCCTTCTTCTTGAATCTGAAGAGCAAGGACACAGCAACATCGTAGCGCCCAGACTTGTGCGCAGCTCTGAGTTGGTGGAGCATGCAACGGCCCCCTTGTGAATCCGTCCAAGCTTGTGCAGGCGCTTTGCAATGGCTTGCCGTGTTACTCCGAGTTCCTGGACAAGCTCTGATTATGTGCGACAGATATCCGCGTCCAACAGTTGTTCCAGTTCCTCATCGTCAACTTTCAGTGGCTGTCCCGGACGTTCTGCATCACGGAGATCGAAATTTCCCGCTGGAATAACTTTCTGCTGGAATAACTTTCTACATGTACTGTAGGACACAGCAGCCTCACCCAAAGCAGCACAGATCCTTTGCTGGGCTTCCGCGGAACTTTTTTTTCAGCTGAAACGCGAACAGGAGGCAATGCCTCAAATATTGCTTCTCGAACGACATTGCTTTGACCGTGAACTTTCGTCCCTTCTGTCACTACAGCTGTGAGCGGTTACGGTTTCCTGGAAAGTTATTGGATGGCGCTGCAATCAGCCATTATCGCACACAGCTAGTTGCATTTGCCGACGTTCTATGATCGCTTGCGGTTAGGGTCCGAGAATTAAGTTGCACATCTAATATTTTTGAATGTTTAATGTTTGAAGTACGTCGCTCTTAATCTCTTTGGGGCTTTGGGAAGAAGACGCTATGTAGTAGAAAACACTATGTCAGACACTGTGAATTTTTTTGAACATGTAAAATAATGTTTTTTGAATATTTAATTTTTGAAGTACGTCGCTCTCGATCTCTTTGGGGCTTTGGGAAGACGACACCATGTGATACATGACACTATGTAATTTTTTGAACATGTAAAATTATATTTTTGAATGTTTAATTTGTGAAGTACGTCGTTCTTAATCGCCTTGGAGGGGACTTAAGCCCCAAAAGCGCCCCCCCCGGTGGGTACGCCAGTGAAGAGCACCTGTCGTTTCGTAAAAAAAAAAAAAAAAAAAAAATAAGAAGAAAAAGAAAAGAACAGCAAAAAGAAGAAGAAGAAAAAGAACGAAAATTATATATTTCTTAGAGAACACACCCTCTTCCGTCCTCCTTTTTGGTTTCATGTGAAGCTATTAGAACAACTGAATGAATTATTTCCAAATTCACAGCAAACTTTAGCTCTCGTAAAATTTGCAAGAAATACTGAAAATAAATTGCAAAGTTAACTATTTCAATCAGCCACCTATCCAGGATTTCTGTTTTCTTTTTTGAGGGGGGGGTCGTCCAGAAAAATTGCATGTATTTAAGAGTTGTTTAAATTTTACAAAACGATTCCTGGCTTTCAATAGTAACCAATTAGCACATATAAATTTTGCGCACTGCTTATCTACCTACTTAAGGCTATTTTTGAATGAGTGTAAGAGAAATTCAACTCTATATATATCTTCAATGTAAATTCTTTTGTACACATTTTCGCGGAGGCTCTTACTTTGTAGTGTTTGAAATTTTAAGTATAGAAATAAAAACGACCCATAGCTAATATATGCCACAGTTATTATTCCGATAAATTTGTTAGAATTTATCAAGGTTTTGAAAAAAATGGGCTGGGAATACAACACGAATATTTATCACAAGAGCGTGCAGATTTCCGTTTAAATGGCGTAAAAGAGCACAAATTAAAAAACTAAAACGCTAGCTTTCACCACCGAAGACGGGAAAGCTAGCGTTCTAGTACTTATTACATGTAGTTCGTTTTTTGTATTTTTTGTTTAAATTTTCTCAGTATGATTCTATACTCAACTTTGTAAACATTAACCTGATGAAGCCGCACGTCTTCGTCGGTGAAAGCTAATGCTCTAGTTTTTTTTATTTGTACTGTTTAACGTCAAGTAAACGGAAATCTGCACGATCGTGTTGTAAATTGTTAGAATTTATTTTAAAATTCAATTTATCTGATCGAAAATATTCCAATTTGGCGCTAAATGGCGCGATAAGTTAGCTTAGCTGTGTTTCTGTCTGGGAAAGCCGCGGGTGGTCGAGTGGGCAACGTTCGTGACTGCCACGGGAAGGGCCTCAGGTTCGATCCCAGGCAGATACGAACGCTCGATCCACTAAATACCCGCCGTGCGTCGGATAGGCACGTTAAGCCGTCGGACCCCGAGTACTGGACCCCCGGTAATAAATAAGGGTGTCTTCTTCCCCCTTCGCTTCCGTGTCACTTTCCTATCGGGCGCTCTAGCCCAAATCTCCTAGTTTCCTATTTCTAAGAGTTGTTTAAGACCTGGGGTCAGACACTCCCTTCCTAAAATCCTCTACATCATGATCTGCCTGGGAGAAACGAAATCTCTCATTTCTGTCTGTTTTTTTTTTAGTTATCTATGCCAAATAAAAATCATTGAATGTGGCCAAAAGTGAGATTGGAAGCATGTCCTCCATAGATCCTCTAAAATCCTACTGTACGTTCATTTTTTTAAAAGAAAATGTGTACATTAGCAGAGAACCCCTGAATTCGAGCTATAGAAACTCCAGCTACTTACTGAGCTCCACCTATTTCATTAGGCGCTAGATGGCGCTATAAGTTAGCGTAGAAGCGTTTCTCTCTGGATGCAAGGAAATCTCTTATTTCTGCCTGATTTTTCTAATTATTTGCGCAAAATAGAAATCAATGCATAGGGACAAGAGTGAGATTGGAATCTTGTCTTCTATAGATCATTTAAAATCCTACTGTACGTTCATTTTTTGAAGAGAAAATGTGTACATTAGCATAGAATCCCCGAATTGGAGCTATAGAAACTCCTGGACATGACGCAGTCAGTCCTGAGCAACGCGAGCCGTGTGCGGCGGGCATTATCCTGCTGGTATAGCGTACCTGGAATCGCGGCCAGGAATGGGAGCACATGGGGCCGTAGGATCTCATCCACATACCGCTGGCCCGTCAATTATTCACGTACCACTACTAGAGCTGATTGGTTATCGTAAGCTATTGGCCTTCAGTATCGTATACCATAATGCCTTCAGTGGGGAAGATGTGGCGCTCGATAGCGAGGTTGGGATTGTTCCGTTGACCCGGGGACATCCACACACGGACACGATGATCATCTGTCCCCAAAACGAAGTGGCACTGATCGCTAAACACCACGCCTCGCCAGTCTGTGGCATTTCACGACGCTCTGACCTGACACCACTGCAAACGGAGGGGGCGATGTTTTAATGGTAGCACAGGTAAGGGGTGCTGGGATCGTAGATTCGCTTCCGCGAGGCGTCGGGAAATGGTTCGTGGGCACACAGGAGCCGCTACATTTGCCTGTATAGTGGACCGGGTCCCCGTGGGATCCGTTCGTGCCTGGCGCACGATCCGTCGATCCCCTCTACCGGTGGTCCTCCTGGTCCGTCTGGAGCTGCTCCGCCGTGTGGCAGTGCCGTCACGTGTCCACTCTTCCCAACACAGTCGGACGGTATGGTCAGAACGATCCACGTGGCGGGCTATACGGCGCGCCAACCACCCTGCGGTTTTCAGCCCGATGATCAGGCCGTAAGTTGCCTAAATCGACGTCGCTGGCGTCTACCCGGCATTCTTGTCACTCTGTACTCTTGCTTAAGTCGGACGGTGCTTTTCACTGTCATGGGGCATCGACTACACGCCGGTTTATAAGGCTGCCGGTTCGTGCTTGCAGCGCCACCACAGGGTGTGGGGTCATGCGCAATCGCACCAAACGTGGATCATTTGCATACCAGCACGCACTCTTTTTTTTTTTTTTTTTGATTGGAGGTTTAACGACCCACTGTGTGCAACTCAATGGGCTATAAGCAGTCGCCCGTCCCTAATTTAGGGTAACTGGTTCCAGGGAAGGGAGGGAGCCAGTGCCGTAAGACAAACACAACATCCATGTCTGACCGGGATTCGAACCCGGACTCCTTACGGACGAATGATCAGAGGACAGCGCCTTAGACCACTGCGCCACTGGGGCGGCCAGCACGCACTCTAGCTGCTTGGAAAGTTTCGCGATTGTAGCATGTTTTCTTCCAGGTGCGCAAATTTTATTGTCCATGAGTGTATATATGCCTGACAATTTAGAGTAATTCAAAATTGCGAGTTTTCCCCCTTTTACTTTTGGAGGCTTTCAGAATTTTACCATTTTTAGATTTCATTTACACGATTTTTTAAGGCCATCCTATAGGAAAACGTAAAACCGAGTTTATATATAGGCAATTTTTCTGGATCTCCCACTCTCAAACAAACAAACAAAAAAGATTCTGAATTTATGCCTATTTATATTTATTCAAAATCCACACTGCCGCGTGCCTCGGTAGCGCAGTAGGCAGCGCGTCAGTCTCATAATCTCTAAAACTGAGCTATCTGAAGGTCGTGAGTTCGATCCTCACCCGGGGCAGAAGATTTTTTACTCACTTTTTTCCCCTTCCAGCGTACGGTCAAACTTCTTGAAATTGAAACTAATATTAGAATGTCAGATATATTGTTAAAAAAATTCTAGAGTACAAAAAAATTAATTTCCGACAATATATTCAATAAAAAACGCTATTCCGGAGGTATTTCTCCGCAGACGTAGAGGAATTCATTTGTGATATATGTGGAAATAAAATTTCTTTTTATTTCAATTCCTTCTTTTAGTTATCATAACTTGGATTTTATATGATTTAATAACATACAAGACAGTCAATAAAATAAAATGACGATCTTGAAGCTTATGCATATATTCCGTACCAGTGGCGTACCGGAAAATCTCGCCCCCCTTCCTGCAAAATTTTCTTCGAGGCCCTTTTGCGAAAATACATCAGCACTCAATTACGTAAATATTTAATTCCATATTATTAACTAAGTTTCATAGGCATTTTAATAATTCATATTCTTTGGATGCTTCAGGTATTTTTCGCAAAAATAAAATTAGTGCACTCTACTGCGTGTAACACAATTGAGGAGTTTGCAGCAAAAGGGGGCAGCTCCATTAGCTATTATACTTCCGTATGCCGCCCCTGTGGTCAGCTACGAGAGACGCGGTGCTAGTAACGTGCTGCCATCTTTCGGGCAAGATGAAATACTCGGTGTGGGTTATTTCTGTAACGAATGTGTTTCTGCAGTATTTTGGCTGGCCCTTAATTCATCGTGTACTGTACTTATTCTGATACATTTACTGGCACGGAAAATATGTGTTTCC
The DNA here is from genome assembly GCA_039090855.1 of Macrothele yani. NCBI lineage: Eukaryota > Metazoa > Arthropoda > Arachnida > Araneae > Macrothelidae > Macrothele > Macrothele yani. Next base: position 65,222,702 of record CM077000.1, on the reverse strand, counting down.
ACCAGATTAATAAAAACTTCCCTTTCTGGTACAATAATTTCATTAGATTTATTAGGTATCGGGAAAGAACTGTTTGATGATGAGAATCATCTACCTCAAAGCCGTGTTCTGAGGAAAGACGACAATTCCGTCCGAATAAATATTCCAATGCCAAATGATTTTTGTGAGGGCCAGCTGCTAAGCTTTCCTTCGCCTTCTTGCGAGGCCACCATGAATTCTGAGACTAGTCTCTGCTATCCTGATAATAGTCGCTGACTGTCTCAGAGGCAGTGTTTCTTTCAGGCATACATCTAGGGGGCGAAACCCACCCGGAAACGACCCCCGCGCCGAGACATTTTAGGTTACCGAGTCAAATTTTAATAAATTCAGGCTATGATGAAAAAGGAAGTTTCGTTTCTTTTTATGCTACAAATATTTCTCCAATTATGTTTTTTAAATATTTGTTCAAATGGTATTAGTTATAATTTATTTTATTAAAAAGTGTATTACGACGCATGGTATTCTTCAAAATATAATAGGTAGACTAATTATGCCTGATTATCTGGGAATCGTGATTCAGGATCAAGAGTGTGTTGAATGCATTTTAATAGATGAAAATTTCAATCCTCCGAACCCCATCCCCTCCTTTAGCTGAAAAAAGTTTGTTATTCCTGAAATGTTTGAAGAAGTAATAACTATATCAGGGATGTATATAGAATTTTTCTTCGGAGGGGGGGACGAAAATAGGAAGTTTTTGAAATCCACCATTTGGAACAAAATCGAAGTTAATGAAAAATTGAAGAAAAATTAAAGCATTTTTTTCTAATGTAAGTCGCATTTTAACCAAAATACAAAAAATGAAACATTTTCTCGGAGGGGGGGGCAAGGCCCTCTCTAAATATGACCCTGTGCTAGATATATAGTAATTACTTCTATATATATGTTACCACTAAAGCTCGAAAGCCGTTAATGTGCACATTACCTAGCTAATCTGCAGATTAACTGATTTGCTCCGTTAACGTGCGGAATCAAGAGTTTTCCGCATTTTACCTAGGTAATGTGCACATTAATGGCTTCCGTATCGTTAAAGTTCAAAAGTTTGTTTCTCTCATTTACTTTCCCTACACCTTCTCCCTCCACTTTTAGTTTGGTTTCGCCTGTTTCTCTCATTTCCTTTCCCTACACCTTCCCCCTCTCCCCCCACTTTTAGTTTCGTTTCGCCAGCGTCTAGTCGTCGCCGGTTGTTTTTATTTCTCGTAATTGGCGTCGGCTGCCAGTGCGTAGCATAGCTAATTCTGTTTTCAAATTCGTTTCTGGCTGTTAGCGCGTGAATTTGTGTCGTGATTTTTTTTTTAAAGCAGATAAATTTAACTCCTAGTATGCAAGCAAGCACCGAATTGGTGAGTAAAATGAAGAAAAGATTCTTCGAAAACCTCTTTAGCGAAGATTCAAAATATAATAGTGTTTTAATGACAAAACGAAAGTATGATTGCATAATTGAAGATGTAAAGCGAATAAAAGTTTCCAAGAAGAAAGAATCATCTCGAGATTATCGAATAATTCAAAGGTATGATGTGTTAACTGTACAAGGCTGTGAAAAACTCATTGAGCCGTTGTCATATGCGCGAGAAAGTGTGAAAAAGTTTGTCCATGCCGAAGAATTGTTTGACATATTGTATTCTACTCATTTGTCAATTGGCCACGGTGGAAGAGACAGAATGATCAAGCAATTAAATACACTTTATAAAACATAACCCAAGCCCAAATAAAAATGTTTTTGGATTTATACGAACCTAATAAGTAAGCATAATTTTATCATATGTTTTGCAAATTCATTTCCTTAATTATAATAATATTTTAAACCGTTTGATTCTTTCTGTTATAGTTTTTTAATTGATTGATGATTGATTCTATCAACTAATTTGTTGATTGTATGATTGTATTAACTTGATTCTTTATATATCGAAAAATAAATAAATAACATTATGGTAATCTAAGCGTACAGAAACGTTGCTGTTGTTCCAGCAAAGATCTTATTTTCACTTTAACGAGTGCCTAGTAGGTAATGTGCTGATTATCTAGGTAATTTGAGCAACGAAACAATTTTCGACACTTTAACGGATCACCCTAGTTAATCTGCACATTACCTAGATAATCTGTAGAATAACTGATTTCTGCACTTTAGCGGTAACATATATAACTATAGCAGTTAAAGTTATATATATATATAGCAAATGAAAAATTTGCCCCCTCTAGGGTTCCATTTGCCCCCATCGGCCAAAAAATCCTGAAAGAAACACTGCTCAGAGAACGTGGTAACACCACACTGTGAAGATTCCTCGATTGCATTATCGTAATAAACAATATACAAGAGTCATCACCGTATCAATAGGAATATGAGCATTCTCAAACCACGTCCCAGATGCACGGGGACATTGCTTGGATTTCCGTAAACGTGATTCTTTTTTTTTTTTTTTTTTTTTTTGATTGGAGGTTTAACGACCACCGTGAGCAACTCAATGGGCTATAAGCAGTCGCCCGTCCCTAATTTAGGGTCACTGGTTCCAGGGAAGGGAGAGAGCCAGCGCCGTAAGACAAACACAACATCCATGCCTGACCGGGATTCGAACCCGGACCCCTTACGGACGAATGATCAGAGGCCAGCGCCTTAGACCACTTCGCCACCGGGGCGGCAAACGTGATTCTTCCGACACCTGAATTGTCCTAAACGATGATACATGTCCACTCTGAGAGTCATTGGATGACTTGCTGATTGCTGAACATCTTCCTACAGTTGGACGCAATCCCTTTCGCTCGCACCAAGCAGTGCTTGTATTCTCATCCTTCGCAACTTCATCGAAAAAACACTTCCAATTCCACGTGTCGAAATCCACAGACTCACAACGCATGCTAAAAAAAAAAAAAAGAAAAAAAAAAGAAAGGGCAGCAGCAAGAAATACACGGCCTGGGGCGGATTGGCCCGGTGGGCCACTCGAGAAATGGCCCATTTGCTCGTAAATTTTAAATCTGAAAATTTTTAACGCACGAATAATTATTTTACAGCTTATGAATAAAAATTGATAACTTCATTTGGGCTTTATAGCTGTCAGAAAAGTTATTTCCCTAAAAAAAGAAAATGTGTTTCCTTCTATCTATAATTTGGGTGATCGTTCTGAAAAGACATAACAAAATTCTTTGCAGTTGTGCGAGAAAAATGCAGCCGGACTAAGTACACTGTTACAAACAGGGCTGTAGTGGAGGATATACGGTGGTATACGCCGTGTATACCCTCAGTTTTTTTTTTTACAGAATAGCGTATACCTTCAATGTCCATATTATCAACAGAACTTCAATCTCGAACAACATCGCTGCCAAGAGTTGAACATCTAATAAAAAAGAACCATAAGAATTATAGAGAGCTTTGGAGAAAATCCTGGGAAAAAAACTCATTTAGCATTAGCAGCGAACGAGGAATTATTATTTAAAAATACCCCATTGATTCCTAACAACAAAATTGTACCTATTAACCAAACCAGTTTATTCAAAGCACGGTTGACAGGATGAAATCAAGACTGTGTTCAGATTCAAACAGTGAAAGCGTACAACTTCTTAAAGATATTTCGTCATTAGAGGGAATAAATATTAAAACAGACGACGTGCGCTATGGAGAATTAGAAACAAGGCGAATCTGTAGACGTTTTAATGTTGATGCTATTCAGAGACGGAGAGAATGTACTGAAAACGTCCAAGTTGTACCAGAAAACTTAAAACTCCTCTTAAGAACGATTTCAACTCTGCTTTTTCAACACCTGAATTCAGTTTAACGAACAACATTATAACCGACCTCGGAGAATCTTTGTTAATCTCCAATGTGTCTAAATTCAAATGGACTGCCCATTGAACTATTTAATCCAAAAAAATATACAAGATGTTGGTTGATGAATCATCGTTCAGATACTGATAGTAGATCAAGAGTTTCTTCTAGAGAAGAACAGCGCTGTAAGGACTTATCTCGTCAGGCTTTTTTTTTTTTTTTTTTTTTGATTGGAGGTTAACGACCCCCGTGAGCAACTCAATGGGCTACAAGTAATCGCCCATCCCCAATTTAGGGTCACTGGTTTCAGGGTAGGGAGAGAGAGCCAGTGCCGTAAGACAAACACATCATCCATGCCTCACCGGGATTCGAACCCGGACACCTTTCGGACGAATGATAAGAGGCCATCGCTTAGACCACTGCACCACTATGACGGCTCAGGTTTTATGGGATATATTTCAATAAAAATTAAAATAATCTTGTGCATGCTCTTCAACATGTCATAATTGACAGGAGAGAGGTAAAAATACTTTATTCATATCGGTGAGTTCATAGTCATTATTGTTAAAAAGGCACGGTACCCCCACGAGAGTACCGTTCGTTTTCTTTCTTTTTTTCCTTTTTTTCATCCGTGTAGTATAACCTTTGATTTTTTAGGATTTGCACATATATATCCTCTACTGATTTTACGACTACAGCACAGGTTACAAATTAACAAAGAAAAAGCTAACTACAGTTAGATGTAGGCCATTGGACTTGCAGCTCAGCATAATTGGTAGCCTCTAGCATCCTTTTGTAACTTTGATGGCACCCACTGTGATGGCCCACCATCCCCACACCCTTATTTACATACAGACAAAGCGATTCTTGGGCAGATATGTTCTGAAATGGTGTCCGTCTCGCCTTTGTCTTAAAAGCACCAATGCTTACCGCAGAACTGGTTCATCAAAGTCTACTGAAGGAGGAGGTGCCAATACTATAAATAGATGTACAAACAAAACGTTAAATTAAATTTTAGATTATTTGGTAACTGTGTTGAGTGACCAAATAAATCAAATCTGATTGCGTAGTAAAATTGTAATGTGGCATGTGCACACATTTTAACTCTCAGAATAACCTTCATGATGATTAAGTGGAAACTGGGGCTTCTGAGAGACTCCGGATTTTGCCAAAATCAAATTTTTCAAAGAAAAAAGTTAGCAAGTACAACACCCTGTTTTCATCGTGGTTTGAAGCTGCATTCATCATGGTTTTAGAAAAAAATTTACCATTAAAATGCTGCTAAAATTCGTTCACGACTGAATTCGTTTTAAAATGCATTTTGAACAATTCTCTTTCATCCAGGATCTAATAGATTTTTTTTTACATGAGGGAATTTATGAGGTATTCACATACCCTGTAGGTATGTGAGTTTTTGTAATGGTCCGCAAGACTGAGATTCCCGGCCTGGTTTGGCCGTCCCAATCCGCCCCTGTCAAAAACCCCTAAAGATTTTTGGTTTTGCCCCTGTACACGGCGAACAAACTAACACCCACGGAGAGAAGAGTGTTCAGTGGTTACGTAACTGAGGTGAAAATACTCCAAATACGTGGCGACAGTTAATAAATACGTAACTGAGGCAGCAGACCTGGGAGGAAAGAGCGTAAGTGCCACCTATCGGGAAACGTTTCATTTCCCGTGATTCCACGTTATTTTCTTCTAGCAGACGACGTAGGCCGCAAACCGAAGTGCATCCGCTCCATTTTTGGTTGATTTTTACTTAACAGTTTTACTGATCTAAGAAAAATATGCCAGATCGATTGGTCAACAACGAGGCAATAATGAATGGATGATTAATACACACAATTGACGTGGATTAGGAACATCAAACAAGTCAGATCATATGCAGAGGATTTTAGGAAGGGAGTGTCTGACTCCAGGTCTTAAGGTGGACGTCAAGTAATTTTGCTTCCTAACTTCCAATGGAAAAATTCCGGTACACATTTTCTTCACCATTAATGCGTTCCCAAGGATGAAAATTTGAACATCGATTAAAATAGCTTCATTTTATAACTTGAAATACTTAATGTTTTCTAAAACATAACCATAATTATTTTAAAAATCAATAACTTTTCCTTTGGTGGTGTTGAAACCAGAAAAAAAAAAGCGACCTGTACTTTTATGACGTCAGTAGACAAACAAATGTTGGATTGCATAATTATGGTTATGTTTTAGAAAATATTAAGTATTCCGAGTTATAATATGAAGTCATTTAAATCGATGTTCAAATTTTCATCCTTGGGAACGCATTAATGGTGAAGAAAATGTGTACTGGAATTTTTTCATTGGAAGTATAGGAAGCAAAATTACTTGACGTCCACCTTTAAATACCTAATGACTTAATTTTAACGCATTTTGGTAAATGAATTTTATCTTAAATGCTAAAAGTCTATCGTACGAAAGGTCACTAACGTAATTCACCGATGCTGTCATACGTACGGTCATTCACAAAACATAATTTTTTTCAAATTGTAGGTCAAGATTAAAAACACTTTATTTACAATTAAAAACTAATATTTACACGCGAGATCTTTCGGGGCTGAACATAGCACCCATCATCAGGCTCAAGCGCCACGAAACATAGGAGAGGACATTATATACTTTCAAACATGACCCACAATTCACTCGGTTTTCTCAATCACCGGTGATGCCATCAACAAATCGTTAAAGCCCAAAAATATAAAGTCTAAATATCTTATCCTATAAAGTCCTCTTCTTCAGAGTTGTGTGAGGAGGGGGCAACCATTTTTCTCCACTGTCTTGGAACAAATGTCGGGAGTTCAATGTTACAGCATGTTTCCCCATATGCAAGAATGTAGAGGCTTTCCGTAAGGAAGACGGTACGTTTATTAACACTTGAGTTAAGTACCCCAACATTTTCCCAATCTGGGGAGTAACCTCCCTGGTTAACAGCTTGAGTGAAAGCTGTGGAAACTGTTCCAGAACGAAGAGCGTATTTATGTTCACCCATTCTGACATTAACGGTTCTTAGGGTAGAACCTATATAGTATTTAACTGCAGTATCTGAATCCTCATGAATTAATGGTATGCAGTAGATGCCTGGTTTGTTAAGTGCTGGGACTCTATCTCTATCATTTCTTATCATGGAAAAAAGGTTTCTGGTGGACACTCCAAACGTTAGATTGTTTTTGTAACAGGCTTTTCTTAAGATAGACACAAGAGGTGGAATGAAATCAACTTTGCCAATGTACTTAGTAGGTTTTTTCTCTGTTGACAAAGTCGTGAATCTCAGTTTTTGATATTGTTGTAATAGTCCTTGGAAGAGGTTGATAGAGAACCCAAACAATAAGGCCAAATTTTGAACTCTAGAAAGTTCATCACGTCGAGTTTTACTTGTCGAAGAATGGGTGAAGGCACGTCTTATTAAGAAGCGTAATGCTGAAGTTTTATGTTCGGGAGGGTGAGAGGAAGTGAATGGGATCATACAAGGTATGAACGTCGGTTTACGGAAGACACAATGCTTGATTTTATTGGAATTCGAATTCCGAGACAGTAAAATGTCCAGGAATGGCAATTTTCCCTCTTTCTCAAGGTCTATGGTAAACTTTATAGTCGGAAACTGGGTAGAAAGACAATCTACAAATTCGTCCAGTAAAGGTAAAGTATGGGGCCAAAAAACCAACATGTCATCAACGTACCTAATCAACAGTGACGGTTGATAAGGGAAGTCCAACAAGACCTTGTTTTCGAGATGCTGCATGAGGATCTCGGCTAGAACGGGGGAGAGGGGGGAACCCATTGGTGCCCCTTCCTTTTGTTGATAGAACTTACCATCAAATTTAAAGTAAGTTCTCTTAGCTACGAGTTTGAGACCAGAAATTATTGCATTAGCTTCAAGTGGAGAGATGGAATTGTCTTCTTGTAATTTGTCCTCAATAATTGAGTGAACGGTGTTGAGTGGTATGCTTGGAAAAAGTGATACCACATCCAGCGAAGCCATTATGAAGTCATTTCCCCCAGAGTCAAAGGTTTGGATACGAGATATAGCCTGCATTGAACTTTTAATGGATACAGAGGAATTTGAGGTGAGAGGTTTTAAATAAGATATTTAGACAAATTTTGAAGATGACAATCCGATTCAAAATTTGTATTATATGGCGTAATCCCGTATATATTTCTTTCAAGATATTTAGACTTTATATTTTTGGACTTTAACGATTTGTTGATGGCATCACCGGTGATTGAGAAAACCGAGTGAATTGTGGGTCATGTTTGAAAGTATATAATGTCCTCTCCTATGTTTCGTGGCGCTTGAGCCTGATGATGGGTGCTATGTTCAGCCCCGAAAGATCTCGCGTGTAAATATTAGTTTTTAATTGTAAATAAAGTGTTTTTAATCTTGACCTACAATTTGAAAATTATGTTTTGTGAATGACCGTACGTATGACAGCATCGGTGAATTACGTTAGTGACCTTTCGTACGATAGACTTTTAGCATTTACCATATCTTAGCTGCAAAGTTCTTATGCTTTGTAAGGAATCCTCTGCAAGTGGATACCTTACCTAAAGTGCACGAGGCATGGAGAGGGCTTTTAAAATCTTCTGTGTTTTTCGCAGAAAATTATCTGTCAACGAGGCCCACTTAAGCTTTTTAATTAATTGTCGCTCACTGAAAGTGATGCCAAAGTTTCTTAGAATCAGATGTATCGCAATATCTCAAAGAGATGCCTGGGTCATCGCCAATACACAACAAAAAAGATTAACAGCTGAAATAAGGAGGAAACGAAGCTATGTGGACATGCTCAACCGTAAGTCATATAATGCATATGCCTACCTGACGAGACATGCTCACCAAATTATCTTGGGTAAGCGTTTAATGATTTTCTTTTCTAATTTACAAAAAGAGGTGAATGTGGTTAATCAACGACATATACGGAAACTCTGTGACCTGGTTCTGGTATCAAACCGACCCGTACAAATTCATCTACGAAGTAAAAATGTTGAACATGCTGATGAATACTCGCTACAAGAACCATTCCTTAACTACAGTTCTGTAGAACTCTCGGACAGCCAACGTTCAGCCCTAAGTCGAGGATTTAAATTTAGCTTTCCAGTGTCTTCTTTTCGACCTCTAAATACAATCCCACAGGTTGAAAACATTATCAGTGCGCTTCCCGAAGAAGTACGTGATTCTACTCGTTATACTTTGGCCAAGTCTCTTGCAGGACCTAATAGAACATCACCAGCCCTGAAATACGAACGAGATCAGTTACTACAGCTAGCAAAAAACCCAAACTTGTCAATCATCTGTGCAGACAAAACACAACAAATCATTATTCTGGACCGTGATGACTATTACGCTAGGATGAAACAGGCCATCAATTTAATTCCACACCGTGTTCTCAGGTCTGACCCAACTTCAGCTACTATTGCAGAATTAAGTAAACTAAGAAACCAAGGTTTCCTACCTAAATCTATTTCTACAAAAATGAGACCTCCAGTAGGACCTAGGGTTCCCGAGGTCTTTGGAAAAATGAAAATTCACAAACCGGACCAACCTCTTAGGTTGCTTGTATCAGGATATGCTAACCCCACTCGCACACTCGAGACAACGTTGGCTTCATTTTTAAAACCTCTCACCTCAAATTCCTCTGTATCCATTAATAGTTCAATGCAGGCTATATCTCGTATCCAAACCTTTGACTCTGGGGGAAATGACTTCATAATGGCTTCGCTGGATGTGGTATCACTTTTTCCAAGCATACCACTCAACACCGTTCACTCAATTATTGAGGACAAATTACAAGAAGACAATTCCATCTCTCCACTTGAAGCTAATGCAATAATTTCTGGTCTCAAACTCGTAGCTAAGAGAACTTACTTTAAATTTGATGGTAAGTTCTATCAACAAAAGGAAGGGGCACCAATGGGTTCCCCCTCTCCCCCGTTCTAGCCGAGATCCTCATGCAGTATCTCGAAAACAAGGTCTTGTTGGACTTCCCTTATCAACCGTCACTGTTGATTAGGTACGTTGATGACATAATGGTTTTTTGGCCCCATACTTTACCTTTACTGGACGAATTTGTAGATTGTCTTTCTACCCAGTTTCCGACTATAAAGTTTACCATAGACCTTGAGAAAGAGGGAAAATTGCCATTCCTGGACATTTTACTGTCTCGGAATTCGAATTCCAATAAAATCAAGCATTGTGTCTTCCGTAAACCGACGTTCATACCTTGTATGATCCCATTCACTTCCTCTCACCCTCCCGAACATAAAACTTCAGCATTACGCTTCTTAATAAGACGTGCCTTCACCCATTCTTCGACAAGTAAAACTCGACGTGATGAACTTTCTAGAGTTCAAAATTTGGCCTTATTGTTTGGGTTCTCTATCAACCTCTTCCAAGGACTATTACAACAATATCAAAAACTGAGATTCACGACTTTGTCAACAGAGAAAAAACCTACTAAGTACATTGGCAAAGTTGATTTCATTCCACCTCTTGTGTCTATCTTAAGAAAAGCCTGTTACAAAAACAATCTAACGTTTGGAGTGTCCACCAGAAACCTTTTTTCCATGATAAGAAATGATAGAGATAGAGTCCCAGCACTTAACAAACCAGGCATCTACTGCATACCATTAATTCATGAGGATTCAGATACTGCAGTTAAATACTATATAGGTTCTACCCTAAGAACCGTTAATGTCAGAATGGGTGAACATAAATACGCTCTTCGTTCTGGAACAGTTTCCACAGCTTTCACTCAAGCTGTTAACCAGGGAGGTTACTCCCCAGATTGGGAAAATGTTGGGATACTTAACTCAAGTGTTAATAAACGTACCGTCTTCCTTACGGAAAGCCTCTACATTCTTGCATATGGGGAAACATGCTGTAACATTGAACTCCCGACATTTGTTCCAAGACAGTGGAGAAAAATGGTTGCCCCTCCTCACACAACTCTGAAGAAGAGGACTTTATAGGATAAGATATTTAGACTTTATATTTTTGGACTTTAACGATTTGTTGATGGCATCACCGGTGATTGAGAAAACCGAGTGAATTGTGGGTCATGTTTGAAAGTATATAATGTCCTCTCCTATGTTTCGTGGCGCTTGAGCCTGATGATGGGTGCTATGTTCAGCCCCGAAAGATCTCGCGTGTAAATATTAGTTTTTAATTGTAAATAAAGTGTTTTTAATCTTGACCTACAATTTGAAAATTATGTTTTGTGAATGACCGTACGTATGACAGCATCGGTGAATTACGTTAGTGAATTTTATCTTTCAGTATTTTAACTAACTAACAGAAATTGTAGTCATATTGCTTCCCAATTACATACACACGCACACGTTACATAGTTTTCCACACTGTTTTGAAACTTCACCAGTGAACAATATGTGGCAAGTCATTTAAGCAAAAATGCTATCTATCAGATCATCTATGGATTCACACTGCCGAGAAACCTCATCAATGTGACCTTCGCAACAAGTCATTTACACGTAAAGTGTATATTTTACGGATGCTCTTCAACTGTGTCAAAATATTTTAACACCTCTTGGCAGTGGCGGCTCGTGGCTGAGACATTGGGGAGTTCACTGCATTTCTATACTTACCTACGTATGTGAGTCTGTGTCATTTTTTTGTGATTGAAGGTTTAACGACCACCGTGAGCAACTCAATGGGCTATAAGCAGTGGCCCGTCCCTAATTTAGGGTCACTGGTTCCAGGGAAAGGAGAGAGCCAGTACCGTAAGACAAACACAACATCCATGCCTCACCGGGATTCGAACCCGGACCCCTTTCGGACGAATGATCAGAGGCCATCGCTTAGACCACTGCGCCACCTGTATGTGTCATAGCACGTGTAGACTAGTTTGGCGACAATAAATTAATAAATCGATTCGTGCTCCGAATATGCAAATGAAAAAGTTACTGGTATGGTCAACCTTAAGTGAAAATACGAAGGAGTTGTAGTACTATATAGTGAGTTAACAAAAATAATACAACAATACAAAATGAAAATGTGCTTGATAAATAGTATAATATTGGCACCCACCTCGAATCAATATTGCGTCTGTTCCCGCCAGCTACAGAAGCACTGCGACTTCCATGCCCAGTAGATGCTACTGCAACCGTACTTCTGCTGATGTTGTGGCTGTGTGTTTGTATAAGAAATCCATCCTTCGTTCCTTTTCCCCCGCAAATCTGTCAATTACGCATTCGTTAAAATTCTCAAGCTGGTTAATTTTTTTTCGATGGACAGTGTTGCTAGTGCAGTCAATCTGTCTTCCTCCATTGTACTCCTCAGAAATGTTTTAATCCTTTTTAAACAAGAAAAACATCTCTCTGCTTCTAAATTGTAATTATTATTTTCAGGAGTTTTACTACCTCCCCGAAACACTCTTTAAGTTATTCTCTAGCAAAAATCTTAATAGGTCAGTTACTTTCTTTACATTCTGAAAATCATCTCTTCCGTAGATGGTCGGCAGTTCTGTTTTCAACTTGTTCTTCTTAAGAAATGGATACGACACCACTGCGCATTCCAAAGTTTGCTCCGGCAATGCCTTCCTGAAACCGGTGAAACTATGATGATAAAATAAATTTGAAGCTGACAAATGTCCAGAAAACTAATCTTTCTTCGGCTTAATTTATAATTAAGTCATACACTTCTTTTGCAGCAGCATTTCGTAAAAATTTCGTTTCTTCAGGTTTTCTCTTCACACTGACTTCTTCCATAGTAATGTTGTCAACATCCTCTCCGATCTTAACAATTTCATTAACAAAGCCCGATATTGCAGTTTTCGCTGATAGGGGGCTTACGGCTTCTTTCTGTAAAGTATTGTACAAGATATCAATATGAGACATTTTTTTGATTGGTGGTTTAACGACCACCGTGAGCAACTCAATGGGCTATAAGCAGTCGCCAGTCCCTAATTTAGGATCACTGGTTCCAGGGAAGGGAGAGAATCAGTGCCGTAAGACAAACACAACATCCATGCCTCACCGGGATTCGAACCCAGGCCCCTTTCGGACGAATGATCAGAGGCCATCGCTTAGACCACTGCGCCACCGGGGCGGCCATGAGACATTACCCTGTAGAAAAACTGAACCCAGAAGTTGAATGCAGGTTACAGAATTTTTTTTTCATTGGAGGTTTAACGACCACCGTGAGCAACACAAGCAGTCGCCCGTCCCTAATTTAGGGTAACTGGTTTCAGGGAAGGGAGAGAGCCAGTGCCGTAAGACAAACACAACATCCATGCCTCGCCAGGATTCGAACCCGGACCCCTTTCGTATGAATGATCAGAGGCCATCGCTTTTACCACTGCGCCACCGGGGTGGCAACAGCATTTTCAGTTGGAGTCCTTGAGCTTGATTTATCGTTGTCGTTTGTTTACTAGTTTCTAGAATTTTCTGAGAACACTCAATTAAAGCGACTTTATTTTCGTAAATTGTTACGATTGTCCTTGAACGGAAATTTCATCTTGTATTAGAACCTGAGGGTAGTCTCCTTCCAACTATTTCATCAAGAACTTGGGTCATCTGAGACGAATAGGCGAAAAAGTTAGGCATCTCAGGAACGTTAGTACAGAAGACTCTAACTTCTTTATTCTGACTTACTGCTTGTGCCATTATTAATTAAAGTTCGTGAGCGTAACAATGAACAAAGTACGCATGCGAATAAACGTCCCTTAGGATAGTATGTACTCCCGAATGTCGAGCACTCATAAATAAAAAGTTATAAATGTCGTTTTTTCACAAGTTCAATTCGCATAATTTTAAAACATCATTTCACAGTAATTTTTTATATTTACAAATGAAATTGTTTTTTTAACACACTTCTGAAACATTTGCCTGCAAAATTTTGGATTGAAATTTACAACGTATATGCAATATCAATTTTAGAATTTTTTAAAAATATAATGATAGTGCTGCTACCAATGTTTATTGTATATCGATTAAATGATTGAGAGATAGAAGAAATGAATGAACATAACTTATATACAGTAAAATTACTCACCACTAAAAGATTTTTTTCTCGATTTCTTTGTGGCAAAATCCTCTACTATATCATCAAATGTTAATGTTTCTACAATGTTCGAATTAAGTGACAAAGTTTATAATGAATAAAGCTTTTAACTAAGCTAGTAATGTTTTATAATGCTTCTGCTACTGAATTATATGCTTGTACTAAGCTAATGCTTCTTCTAATGGTTGTTGTTTGTTAATTAAATCATGAATAAACTTTCCCGCTAGTAGTGTAGTAACAATAATGAACAAGCCTTTAACTGCTAGTAATGTTGTGGTAGTAATTAAGATGAATAAAGTCTAACGCTGGTTGTTAATAATAATCAACTAATGACATAAACCTAACAGCCAGACAGAGATCTGACAAAAACTATGAACTGAGAAAGACGTACTTACGAAAAAGCTCTTTTATTAGATAACTCTTAAATCATCCAACGCACACACACTACTCGTATCACAATAATGAAGAATCAACCTAATCACATAGAACGAAGCTCTCCCTATCCAACAACAAACGCTCTGGCTATACAACAACAAACGCTCTCCTTCACATAAAATAACGCTCTCCTTAGGTATCGCTGAACGCGCCTATTTATACTGGCTACCACCACGTCATGACTTACACTCATTGCCAGATCTCATTCAGCGGGTGAAATAACATCTCGTTCAGTAAGAAGATAATTTACATAGTAAAATAAAATAACCAGATATAGTAAAAATCAAAAGGAAAGTGAATATAGAGTATACGTTACAAGTTGCCAATGCACCTGTGCTTTCTTGAGAACTAGATGTCCTCAAATAATTGTGGATGATTTTCAAAAGAGAAAAACTTCTTTCTCCAGAGGCATTAGTGATGGGTATACATAGGTAAATCCTTAGGATAACATCAATGTTCGGAAAAGTTGAATCAATTCTTTTTTCCCTAATCAGTTTCATCATATCCTCAACAGGAACACTAACATTTGAATCTGTCACTGCTTCCCAGCAAAAACAGCCTTGCTGGCCCAGCACTATGTTGCCGCTGCCGAACCGTCAATAAAATGTCCGGGCGGCCAACAGAAGGGCCAGAAGTTCAGGCCAACAGTTGGCACCCCATCAGTTGTCATATGCCACAACAGGGCCATCAGTGGTCCATCACAGGCAGTAGCTGCCACAAGTGGCCCTACAGCGGCCCTGCAACCACGTGCCAGAAATGTTGGCTAGCCTAATGTGGTCCGCTAGTGGGCCGCTAGTGGGCCGTTAGTGGCAGCCAGCAACAACGTGACGTAACCGGTGGTTTGCCGAATCTTGTCCTCCAATTTCCCAGTAGTAGCCATAATAATAAAAAAAAACGCAAGGATAACCGCAGTTTTCTAAAGCTACAATTTTTTTCTACCCTTACGAAGCTTGTGAATTAACGCACTTTTCAAAACAGACTTTATTTACAGAGATATGATACAGTGAGCTGAGGAAACTTTCTCGACAGACCGGAAAAACGCCCGTTTGCATCTGACTAGATTCGATCGGGGGCCGTTTGCGTGAAAGCCGCGCTCGCTACCGACCGGACTAATTTGCCACTCGCGGATATGTGCTGGAAGCTATCTGTTTGGTATGCAATTTGTAATCGAATGCTTCCTTCTTTCATTTTACAATATTGCGAGGTATTTTTCATAAAAGTCAGTTTCATATAATTGATAAATTAACTTTTTCAACGTAACGATAGTTTTTTTTTTTTACCTTCAGGGAACTTCACTCATTTTCAAGGCGTTTACATACTTAGAGTCGCTTTCCAAAGTTTTGTACTGTACTTGCCGTCTTGAAAAGAGATTGTTGAATAAATATATATTTACCCGGGTTCATGTCACATTCTGTTACATTTTTAACGTTGTGTCTTTCCTTTCCGTTGTCCGAAGCTACATTTGTTTTAAAGAATAAAATATATTTTATTTTACTTCTCGTTATTTTTAGAAGCGAATTCCTCCCAGTCTTGTGTATTCAACCCATGGATTAGTACACCACATAGCGTTGCTTTTTTTCTTTTCTTTCAAATAATTAATAAATTTTGTACGCGTATAATTCTTTTTTTCCCCAACAAACGCTATTTTAATGGTTTTCCAGGATATGTGTTTCAAGCGGTTTCAAATTTTTTCTTGTTATTCATCCACTCCATTCCATGAATGCTTATTCATGGGAATGGAGTGGGTGTATTTCATGGCTGTAATCTAGTATTTCACGGCTTAATCTGATATCTTCGTCGACGTAAAATTTCATTAGGAAATTAATTCGCCTCTCCACATTAAGATTTTTTTCTTAACATCCACTAAAATAACACGATGGCGATAGCGTCGTCTTTAACTAACTGGTACCATGAGAGACACAGCAAGTGTTGCTTCTGCGCATGCGCAGTCCCGATGCTTCCACCTGCTGTTGGGGGTTGCATTGGTTGCCAGCAATGGGCCACTAGTGGCACTTGCTTGGACGCCCACAATTCACGGCGATGCTGCAGGGCCATCAATGGCTCGCCAACTGATAGCGCTGCCACCAACGGACCACTACCGGGCCATGAGCGGCAGATTTCAGCCAGCAGTGACCCATCACTGCCAGCAGGTGGCCAGCAGTTTCCCAGCACTTGTGTTTTTGCTGGGTTGTCTATCTAAATTATTCCAAAATTTCTGGAAATGAGGACATTCTTGTTCAAATTCTGGGCCTAAATCTTCAGTTTAAACTGTCAGTAGATTTTTTGCCTTTTGAGACACTGTTGTCTCATCAACATCTGATGATTGCGTTAGAAACCCAAACATGCTCTCTACATCGGAATACGCATCTCGTCGACGTTTCAACTGCTGCACCAAGTTATCAATGATAGTATGGAAAACGCATATTCACATATGTTCCTTTCCAGTGAAAAAAGTTTCCTTATTGCCATTCATCTCTTGAAATTGTAGATTTCTCCGACGGGTTCTGGTAACGTTCTTCTTATATTCGTCGCACTGAGACAAAAGTTTTCCATCTTCCTCATACTTATCAAATTTATTCCGAAGATCACTTAAATATTTAAAAAATTAAATAGTACAGTCAGGGACGCGCCAAGCGGGGTTTAACGGGTGCTAAGCACCCGGGCGCCAGATTCCGGGGCGGAAGGACCCACAATCAATTTTTTCGGTTGATAAATTAATATCAGTGACGTGGGAGAAGTTATGAAAACGTTATACTGTGAGAAATCGTAATGCTAAGTGGAACCTTTACCTCTTTAGTGAAAATAACTCGTTTATAATTCAACAGAAAACGTCTTGAAATCAGAGAATAATTTTTACTGTTTTGTTCAGTAACAGATGCCGCGAGCAAAGGATTGAAAATCCTTTTTCTAATTTTTTTTTTTTAATCTTGAAGATTTCAGCATTCATGAATGCGTGACAAATGGGGCCAATATGTAGGAAAAACACAATGGACTTCAAAAAGCATAATTTGTGGATTTAAGACCCTTATGCATTTTATGTACTTTGAGCGGCTCATACTTTAAATCTGGTCGTAAATGCCGACGAAAAAAATTCCCTACAGATTGTGAAACTTTTCAGCATTGTTCAAGAAATATATGCTTACTTTTCTGAATTACCTTATTGTTGGCAAATTTTCAAGAAAGAGCTTCCAGCGTTGACCGTAAAACAGGGTGGGAAAATATTATAAGATCGATGCAATACAGGTAACGAGCACTGGGGTACAATTTCGATGTATTCCACGATATTAGATATTTTGGTTAGAATAGTTAAAGAGACGCCCACCATGTTTAATATTACATGTATATATATCATCCTCCTCCTCAGCCATTATCAGTTTTCTGCTGGATAGAGGTCTCCCCAAGTTTCTTTTACAACGGTCTGTCTTGGACCAGTCACCTTCATCTTACTCCCGCATGCTTTCGAATTTCATCCACCCATCGCCCACGTGGTCTTCTTTTGGGTCTTTTCCTATCTCTTGGAATCCAGTCTAAAATTTCGGTTGTCCATCGATGGTCCGTTCTCTTGGCAATATGCCCAGCCCATTACCATTTCAGGGATTTTACTCTGATCATAATGTCTTCCATTCTTCATCAGTCTCCTTACCCACGGGTTCTTCATCTTATCTTGCTTAGTTATATATATACTGTATATGTGTGTGTGTGTGTGTGTGTGTGTGTATCCATCGAGAAGCTGTAAGATATTTATCATCGTACATGACGAAACTTTTTTTACTGGGAATGCAGACTTTTGTGTAAATTGACAGAGAGAGAGAGGAAGCTGACTTCTTGAATTATTCGTAGCGTCATCCGAATTAGAGTTTTACCGATTTTTTTCTTCAGTTTTATATGAGACAGTAGTGTTTTGTGGAAAATCTCAATTTACCGGAAATAGAAAAAAATGTTGCTAAAGATATTTGTTTCATGTAAAAATGAATAAAAATTGAAAAATATTCTCGTGCAGGGGGCAGGAAATCTGAGCTTGCACCCGGGCGACAAATGCTCTTGGCGCGCCCTTGCGTACAGTTCTACAGCAACTGAAAGGTCAATATTCACTTTCTGCAGTCTTTTATTGCAACTATCAATTCTTTGTAAAATATCACTCCAAAGCTCTAAGTGAATGCCCATTTCTAACAAATTCATCATACTTATTAATCCCTCTGCTTCTACTCTTGCTTGTAATTTTTCGCCGGTGTGTTCTGCGAAGTATTGAAGTTCATCTCTAATGCAGGAAAAACTAGAACGTAAGGCCTTGCATGCATCAACCCTAGCTGACCATCGGGTTTCACATAACGTTTTGGGTACAAGAAGTGGTCATCGCGAACCAGATTAGCTGTGGAGCTTATAACTACCTTGAAGACTTGTCTTCAAGATTTTTTGATTGTAGGTTTAACGACCACCGTGAGCAACTCAATGGGCTATAAGCAGTCGCCTGTCCCTAAGTTAGGGTCACTGGTTCCAGGGAAGGGAGAGAGCCAGTGCCGTACGACAAACACAACATCCATGCCTGACCGGGATTCGAACCCAGACCCCTTTCGGACGAATGATCAGAGGCCATCGCTTAGACCACTGCGCCACCGCGGCTTCTTCAAGATTTGCCACCTATGTGATGAAGATGACCAAAAGTTGTATATGTTCTGTACGAACATAAAAAAGATGTAGCTTCAAGGCAGCATCCCGCTGCGGATTTCCCAACCAAATTAAGAGAGTGTGCTGCGCATGGAGTATAGTAGGCTAAACTGTTATGACTTTTTAATCGAGCTTGGAGACCTGAATATTCACCAGACATATTTCTCACATTGTCATAACTTTTGCCTCTGCAGTCTTTAACATCTATTTTTAAATCTTGTAACAACTTAAATAAAGCCTTCTCAATGTCTGCTTTATGACCAGTGTTGAGCAAGAAACAAATAAATCGTTCCACTGGTTGTCCATTTTCCAGAACATAACGAAAAATAACAGTCAACTGGTCAACTTTTGACAAATCTGGAGTGGAGTCTGTAATAATAGAATAATATTTGCTCGACTTCAACTCTTTAACTATATTGCGTCAGTGACTGATAAGGCCATTAATGAAATGAATTATTCACATACATCCTACAAAAGGTATAAAACATTTCCACTTCCCTTATTTCCAAAATTTTTCAAATGTTGCTCCAGAAAAGGGTCAAATTTTCCTATAAGTTCAAGGATACCTAGATAATTGCCAGTATTGTTATTCCCTAACTTGTTCGCTCCATTTCCACGAAATGCTAATCCACGGAAGGACAGAAATTTAATGACTTCGATAATCCGTAAAAGTACTGCTTTCCAATAATTTTTTCATTCAACAGTTGCTTAATTACAGCAGAATCAATGTTTCCACTATTCTCTTCACGTGTTATGAAACACTTTACAGACTCTACATGCTCAAATGAAGCACTGCTCGTATAAGGTTTTCGTGTTTCCAATCATTGAAACCTATACCTGAGAAAGAACTTCTTCGCTTTGCAAACAGTTTACACGGTAAACAAAAAACGCGTCCAGTTGACTCAGAATATAATGTCCATTTTCTTTTTTTAATTTCGCCATTTTGAAGAGGGTTATAAAATAATCCTTTTGAGGCAGATCTAAATCGATCAATATGAGATATTTTTGAAACTGTAAAATCTATTTCGTTCAAATTTTAATTCGGAGGATTTTTTGTAATATAATCAACAAATGAATCGTCTACTTTCTGTTTAGCAGAATCTAATATCATATGATGTAACAAAAGTTCATTTCCTTCACAGCTTGAAAATTTCCTCCAAGATTTGTGTTAGACTTACCTTCCTCATCCTAACTATCGGAAGACTCACAAATTTGATCTTCGCCATGAGTCCTTAGATCTTGTTCAGTTGGCTCCTTCACTTCTTCAACGGTAGATCTTGCAACCAAACACTGCATTTTCTTTTCACTTACTGTGTCATCTTCTGCCGGTTTAAAAACGTTTTTTAGTTTGGGTATGTTTTTTAACAGTTGCCCTTCTTTTTCAATCTTTTTAAGCTTTCTTTTTCTATTTTCGCATCCAGAAAACTTCCTAGTTAACATTTTCGCTTACGGTGATGATTAATAGTAATGATTTCCCCTAAAAAAGCAAAACGAGAATGAAAACACACATGTAAACTGACGGGATGGCGGAGGAAGAATCCTAAAACATGCAGCTGGTGTCATAAGCTGAATTGGAATGCATTTTAACCAGTACTTTGTCCTCTCTTGTCACCCACAATACCCTGGGGCCTTGACCTTGAATTTATGAAGTCCGATTCGGGTCTTTCAATCCACATCCGCCCAGATTTTTCTGTGCCTTGTAAAAATTATGCACCAGTGCAGTGCCCCTCCCCTAGCCTCCCACTCTTGTTTCCCGTTGTCTGCGAGTTCAGTAAAAGAAATGCTTTCCCTCTCCGCCCTCTTCTAAGTTTTGACCTTGTCAGGAAGAAGAAAGAAATAACTTCCACGGGGGCTTCTGAGTCTTACTGAACTCACTTTCAAAACAAATTAATATTTTTAATAATTAAACACATCGAATGTACTAACACCATTTAATATTTTCTTCAGCATAAAAGGTATTATACTACTTAGTTTATAATTTGTAAAAATGAAAAATCCCATTTCAATCTCTTTTTTGGTTTGGGGGGGATGAGATAAAACATCTTGTGCCACATGTATTCTCAAACTTTTGGCACCCCTCTATGTGCAGCGCCCCGGGCCATGGCCCAGGTTGGCCCAATGGTAAATCCGCCCCTGTACATAATACATGCATTACCCATCTTCTGTTCATAAAATGCATGCCTCGGATGTTGGCACCCGATATTGTCTTTTATCATTCGATTTTTGATTTGTTTTATGGGACGGTTTCCCACTTGCATCATGTATAGACCATCTCATTGTCACTCATTGTTTTTTTGTTTTTTTGTTTTTAACGACCACCGTGAGCAACTCAATGGGCTATAAGCAGTCGCCCGTCCCTAATTTAGAGTCACTGGTTCCAGGGAAGGGAGAGAGCCAGTGCCGTAAGACAAACACAACATCCATGCCTCACCGGGATTCGAACCCGGACCCCTTCCGACGAATGATCAGAGGCCAACGCCTTAGACCACTGCGCCACCGGGGCGGCCACTCATTGTTTTGACATTTTAATTTGCTGTCGAGCGACTCATTGTACCATACCTTCTTTTAATGAAGAATTTGCCGCCCCGGTGGCGCAGTGGTCTAAGCGATGGCCTCTGATCATTCTTCCGTAAGGGGAGCGGGTTTGAATCCCGGTGAGGCATGGTTGCTGTGTTTGTCTTACGGCACTGGCTCTATCCCTTCCCTGGAACTAGTGACCCGAAATTAGGGACGGGCGACTGCTTATAGCCCATTGAGTTGCTCACGGTGGTCGTTAAACCTCTAATCAAAAAAATAAAAATAAAGAGTTTGAACTGCTCACAGTGGTCATTAAATCTTCAATAAAAAAAAAAACCACCAGCTTTCCCATACTTTAATAGCCGCACTCGCAGTCATAGTCTTCATGCACAGTGGTTTTGCTGCACTGACAAGAGCATGTCCAGATATTCTAACCTCCTCGAGGAGGAATAAGCACCCCTCCCCCGCTAAAAAAAATTGCCTTTTTTTGTCGGGAAAGGGTTGCACCTAGAACCGCAGCCTTCAACATCTGTAACTAAGGGTCAATGGTTTGAAGCCGCCCCTGTGTCGCAGTGGTCTAAGGCGATGGCCTCTGATCATTCGTCCGTAAGGGGTCCGAGTACAAATCCCGGTCAGGCATGGATGTTGTGTTTGTCTTACGGCACTGGCTTTCTCCCTTCCCTGGAACCAGTGACCCTAAATTAGGGACGGGCGACTGCTTATAGCCCATTGAGTTGCTCACGGTGGTCGTTAAACCTCCAATCAAAAAAAAGCCTCCCCGGTGGCGCAGTGGTCTAAGCGATGTCCTCAGACCATTCGTCCATAAGGGGTCCGGCGGGTTCGAATCCCGTGAGGCATGGATGTTGTGTTTGTCTTATGGCACTGACTATCTCCCTTCCCTGGAACTAGTGACCCTAAATTAGGGACGGGAGACTGCTTATATCCCATTGAGTTGCTCACGGTGGTCGTTAAACCACCAATTAAAAAAAATGGTTTGAACCTTAGACTGCTCGTCCATCTGGAGACACTTTTTTTTGTCAAAATTATTCTCTATTTTTCTTTTTAATATAGATGTGTGCTTGAAAAGTAAAGGTTTCTCCTTTTATCTGAGTTTTATATAATGCCAGCTTCTTTCAGATTACACATTTGTTGGAGTCTATTCTAGTCCCATGCAATAAATTAGGAGAATGAGCAGGAGTTAATAGGGTTAAAAACCTCCACTGCACAAACAAATTTACAATACATAGGCAGGATTTTAAATGTGATCCCGAATGCTGCACCAGTATAGGCCAGACCTATTGCAGAAAATTGTCTGTCTTATAGATGTGTGAGCCTGCGTTGGCTGTGTAAAAGGTAGGCGAATTGCGTAAATGCCGCCCTTCTTTTGGACACTAAAGTGTCGAAATACCGCCCAAAATAAAATAAAAAAGATTAAAAACTTTTGGCGGATGCCTCGTGTCCTCCCTCATGCCACTGCTGGACCCTGTGTGTGAGATGTGACATATGGATGGGAGTACAAATCATCATTGGAATTGCTTTTACAATTTCCTTGGGTAATTACTCATAATCCGTAGACTTGGATGACAGATGCAGCGTTTCAACTTCATGTTAATTATATTGAAAAACATGGAAAACGTTTTTGTAATACCTCCGTTACATTTGGTGTATTATTCCATATTCTAAACCCAATATTCTGTGATAAACGTTACATCAGTGTTAGCACCAGTCTGCGGCGATTTGCGAAATTATTGCAGAGCTGCGTAGTCAAGTCAATGTGTACCTAACTAGTCTTAGCCGCTTAGTCCGCCAAGAAAATCTATTGTTAAGAAGTAAGGAGCTGCTATAAAATTATTTTGGTGAGTGTGAGCGCTTTAATATTGTGTAACAAATTTTATTTTGAGGGTAATGTTCGCTTTACTGAATTTTTGTTTTTTATCTTCTGTGCATTTCTGCTGTACAAAGATTTTTCGAAGGCGGCATTTTTGTGGTGTGTTGCCGTATGATTTTCGAAGATCTTGTAACCCAGAACATTTGGTTAAAAAAAATATTTAGACAACAAATGTTCTTCAGATTTGTGTGCTCCGAGTTGTAGATTCAAAATGTGTTGCCTTGATTACGGATCATAAAATGTAGGTAGTGACAAAATTCAGTTTTGGAGGGCGCCATTGAAACTACGTTTATCAAGATGGTGTGCTGTAGCAATTTTTACAAATTAAAGTTTTGCCCTGAACGTTTCAATTTTCGCAATGTGATCGTTCATTTTATGTTGAACCTTGTGACATGCTAGATGACATCTTATTTTGCCTTTATAATTGGTTTTAATCTACACTCTCCTTTATGTGTCAGATTTCCCAAAATTCGTTAAGAGAATAGGAATTTGTGCCCGGTGGATATATGAGTAAATTTAATTAAATTACAAAAGGGGGGGGAGTGATGTTGCGCAAAATGAATCTGTAATGGTAAAACAATTTTCTTTAAATTTATGTTGTGTGAAGAAATGCATAATGTGTAAAATGCCGTGAAAGGAGTTTAGTTGGAACTTCGGCAGTGGAAAATTTTTACTCTTGGTTACTTAAAAGTTAACTTCAATTTCTTTTTTATTACCGTTGAAACTGCGAAGAACATAAAACGAACTTTTAGTTATATTAAACTTGTATATGTGTTCTAGAGAGATGTAGAGCAGTATAATCATTGTAAGGTTCTTGGATGTTTTTCTGTATAGTTGAATGGTGTTCTCCCCATAGCCTTTTCACTGGGCGGCCCACCCGACTAAATTTTCTTTAATGAACATTTTCCCAATGCACATAATAGAAAGAGTGGAAAACTTATTCTCGCATGCACCATAAATATTGATGAAAACTAGCTGAAATCTGAGTCAAATATGATTTATTAGTTAAGTGCTCTTTTTATTTTTACAATTCATGTACAATTTTCTAATGTTTATCAAGTTATGTTACATAAATTCCTGCCACACACTAAAGATGCTTAATAAGTATAATAATGTTAAGCAAAACATTTTTTTTTTTTCTTGATTGGGGAAGGAGTCATGAAAAGTACCATCCAGCTAAAATAATTTGCCGCCCAGCTGTAAAAAAAATCTAGGTAGAACACTATTGAACATTAAGGTTGTGTTAGCTAACTGTATTTGGAACAGGTAAGACAGAAATAAAGACAAGATATTAAGAAAAATAAGAGTTTATTAATGCAAGAGTTAAAGATTTTTGACAAGAATTCAGGGGAGCACAGCTTTGAAAGGTGTGGCATTGATGTAAAGCTGTGTCTCTAAATAAGCAATACAAACACAAGTAATTAAACTGTAGAAAACTTCCTAACTGATGATACAAAAAAATTGAGCCATGTAAATAGTATTACTGATGATTAATGGTAGAAGGATATTAATCATTATAATTTACCACTTAACAAAACATGATATTGAAGAAAATGTTTCCTAACTGGTGTGTTTGTGTGAAAGATTCAGAAAGTATAGGCCTTCCGATTATTGGCACATCAAATAGTTCTGTACATCTTGTGTGGATTTTTGCTTTAAATGAAACACTGATAAACAATTTTATAAAGAAAAACAGGATTTGTTTTATAGTAATCAAATAGTGAATGATAAATATAATTAGGCATTGCTAATATTTTTTGCCCCTCTAATGTAACTACTTGATGCATTGATAAAGTATGTATATGTTGTGCCAATTTTTGTTTGAATTGAAACACAATTTATGTTTGAAGAAATTCATACTGTTGTGTAAAGAAATGCATATCCTGAAAGGATTTTAGTTGGAACTTGGGCAATGGAAAATTTTGGAGAAATATTTCTTTATATAATTATTTATTGCTAGTTTATCCAGGAGCAGAAAGTACTTAAAACTGTTACGTGCATCACAGAACAAAGTCCTCTCACAGAAAATTTTTCTTAATCTTTGATTTCAATGCCTTGCAGAATGTATATTTGGCTAACCTTTCGAAAGTGGCCCGCTCCGATACATGGCGTCATGGTTGCACTTCTCCTTCTCTCTTCTCGCGCTTTCGCGTAAACCAAATGCATTATAGCTACTTACGTCACTTTGTTCGCCATCTCTGCTCCTGTGTTACGTAAGTTTGTTTTTTCGATTTGTACTACTCCTGTGATATGTGGAACTGGAGAAAGTTCTTTAATGAAGTTGGGAAGGATGAGGATACCGCTATTTCATGGTGTGAACAACAGGGTTTGTTTCCGACATCCAAAAGATGTTCTGAGGGGCATGTCATGGCTGTACGTGTCGATGCGTCTCATCGTTTAGGACAACTCAGGTGTCAGAAGAAGCACACTTCAGGGAATGAAGAGTACTCTTCCCATATACTTGGTATGTGTTTTTTTTATGCTCACATTCCTATGGATACAGTGATGATTCTGACGTATTATTTCGCCAAAGGATTGCTTTACGATGAGGCGATTGAGGAAGCGTCACATGGTAATGTTACCACATCCACTGACACAGTTAGCGACTGGTATTCGTATTGCAGACAACTAGTCTCAGAGTTTATGGTAGCCTCGCAATGTGACGAAAGAAGGCTTGGTGGTGTTGGAATCATCGTCGAAGTGGATGAAGCCAAAGTGGGGAAAAGGAAGTACAACTGTGGTCGGCCGCCCTGGTGGCGCAGTGGTCTAAGCGATGGCCTCTGATCATTAAAAAGAGGGAGAGCAGCATGCATTCCCTCTTAGCGGGAAGGAATGCGTGCTCCCCAATCAGAACTATAGTTGCCAAAGAAGGGAATTCTTTGGCAACTGGTTCTGATTGGGGAGCACACATTCGAGATGGCTATTTATTCCGGGCTTGGGTACAAAATGACATAGGCCGCGCATTAGTGTGTTTCTGCAAAAAAGAAGCTTTTTCAAGAACTATAGATACTGGATTGTTGATAGCTTACCGATGATAATTTACCCCCAATCTCCACGCAGTAGCTCCCTGCTAATTCTATTAAGCAACTTACATATTTCAGTGCATTATGGCGTGATAATATTAGTATCATTTGAGCGCCATACAATTGCAGCACCGCATAATCATTTTGGATGGCCGCCCGCCCGAAGCACTCAGATGGAAACGAACAGTCAAAGAAAATCGTACAGTTACACTGCAAAAATAGATAGAGGTCCCTTCCTCACTCCCTGTTTGAGAAATACGTTGGTTAATTGCAGGAGGAGGAGAGAACGGAAGTGTGAAAAAGATGTTTTTTATTAATGGTTGAACAGGTTAGCCAGTTTTCGTGCTCGTTCGGGCCCGGTCTTTATCTTTCAATATAAAATTCGGGCTTGGGTGGACTTGGGCTGATATACCACGGGCTCGGGCTCCGAGCCGTGGTATATGGGCCATTGGCCAGTAAAACTTCTGCCGGACCACTGAACTATTGATTTTACTGGCACAGATTGCCAGTAAGTTTTTTTTTTCTTCTAATTTGTCACAAGTTAAAAAATGAATTTCTATTTCTTCTTCCTTGCTTTTTAGGCTGCAAACTAATGATATAATTAAAAACAAATATTGGAGATATAATTTCATTGAAATGATTTGTTATTTTCTACATATATTGTAAATGTCTTTAAAAATTTTTATTTTTTTACGGGCCAGTGGGCATTTTGTTGGACCAGTGGTTTGTAAATCCTAGTGTCCGCTGGGCCAGTAGAAGATTTATTTCTAATTCTAACACTGGTATACCTGCCATCATGCTGCAAAAAGCCAGCACTGTAAGAAAGCAAAGACATAGAAATTACACTAGACTGATATAAGTGTGGGTTATATTAGGGGTATGCAAAGTTTCCGCAGCCCCTCGAAATGGTGCTGTAGGGGTCTAACCGGCTGGCGACCTGTGCTGTCAGTTCACATGTGAAGCCAAGCATGGCGGCCGATAAAGTTAATTTGTGGTACTGTTTGTTATTCATGTTTGATTTAGGAAAAAGTGCGAGTGAAGCATACGGCTCAATATGTCAGGCGTATAGCGAAACGGTTATGGGTGATTGGACGTGTTGAGAATGGTTTGCCAATTTTAAGAAAGGTGATCTAAGCTTGGAAGACAAGCCACATGCAGGTAGACCGCAGGAACTCGCAGACAAAGAGCTGGAATCGCTGTTGCAAGAGGATGCCACACAATTGACCATGCAACTGGCGAAACATTTGATGAAAGTGGTTCAGTTGACAGTGGCACGGCATCTATAATCCTTAATGAAGATCCAGAAGATTGGTAAGTGGGTTCTGCGCACTTTAACGTAGCGTAATATTGGTCAACGATTGGGCATCTGTTTGTTGTTGCTGAAGAGGTTTCAAGGGAAGAATTTCAGGGGTTAAAATTCAAATTTGAGATGGGAGTCTCCCCACTTGTGCTTGTAAATAGAGGGGATTGAAAATTTCAGGTGGGGAGTTTTGAATATGTGACTTATTAATATTAAAAGACTGGGAAAACAGTAGTAATTTTTCAAGCAATATAAGCTATACTTAATTCTTAAAACAAACTGGTGAATTAGATAAAAAAATGTACTACATTCAATCTAATACAAATTATGATTCCTTTTATAAAATTAGAGTAGTTCATTTTGCAGTACATTGATATCATAAAATTGCTCCTGAAGTACATATGGTTGTCTTTCATTCCTTGTCACAGTTAGCAAGCTTTAATCAGCCGTTGTTTTATTTGAGGGTTTATCTGGCCCAATTTCAAAAGTATGCATAAGATTTTGTTGCTCGTGAATCTCTAAATTTTGACTCAAATTTGTTTTGTGTGTGCTAAAGCCACATTCACATGGTACATTTATTAAATGTAACACAAGACAATTTACTTGCAGAAGAACCTTTTGACACTAATGGAAATGTGTACAAATGGTTGTTTATAAAACTCGTAGAAAACTTTGGACATTGATTTGCACATATAGTCTTCATTTTTTACAGCCATGTTTGAAGAGTGAATATTCCATAACTATTTTCATTAGTTTAAAAAAAACAACAACAAAAAACTGATCTACCAGACTTTTGAAAGACCGTACCAAAACTTGTGTGTGTGTTGCTTCACAGATTCATATTCCACACACTCAAACTTCAATAAGAGTTCCATTGTGGAGAAAGGAAATCTACAGTCTATCTCAATCACAAAACACAAAATAAACCTTTATTGGACATTGTGATGTGC
The DNA here is from genome assembly GCA_039090855.1 of Macrothele yani. Classification (NCBI taxonomy): domain Eukaryota; kingdom Metazoa; phylum Arthropoda; class Arachnida; order Araneae; family Macrothelidae; genus Macrothele; species Macrothele yani. The sequence continues at coordinate 65,194,098 of CM077000.1, read as the reverse complement.
AAGTTTAGTATTACAAGCGTCAACTAATTTATTATTTTTGAACATGTTTCCCCTCAGCTCTGAAAAAAAAATCTTTAATACTATGTATGAGATGTTTACATGCACATAATTGATATGAGGAATTCTTCTGATATGAGGAATGTCCAGATTTTCCCTTTGCAACTATTTATATGGGGAAAATAGCATTTAAAAATAATTCAGGACAGTGAAAACATCGCGAAAAAAAAATTTACGATTACGAAAAAAAAAAATTGCTGTTTGACTTCCGTTTTCGGAAATTTTTTCTCCGTTTTCAAACTGAAACACAATCAGTTATCAAACAAAATTATATTTTACAATAACACTGATCACCGGGAATATTGTGAGGGAAAAAAATTATGATTACAAATTAAATCTGTAGTTCGTCCAACTTCCGTTTTCGAAAGTTTTGAAAGACGAAATTCCGTCCCCAGCCGGAAAATGCCCCCACCCCTTCCACCGCCACACACACCAACACCCCACCCCCAAAAAAATTATCTTTCAGTTTTGCATCGTTATGAAAAACGACGCTATTTAAATAATGACCACAGAGTTCCTCGAATTCGCGGTAGAAACTTTTGCTCTAAAAGTGGAATTTTCAACAGAGTCCGAGAAATAAAACGATATAATTAAATAAAGAAATTCATTTTTAAAGAAACTTTTTTTAATACATTTTTATCTTCAGACGCAAAAGAAGCTTCGTGGCGTGGCATCCATAGAGCACAAAATTTAATCACGCCGATGCAGCAGCTCTAATTGCATTACACATTGCCAATGATAAAACGCTGATACAGAACAATTCATAGAAATGCCATATATACTCGCGTGTAAGTCGAAAGGTTTTGGAAGAAAATTTGACTTCCGTGAATTCTCCCACGGAGTTTACCGACGGGTTTGTTTACGTTTTAGACCGCAGCTTTTCGCGTGTCCCTGCGCGTCAGTTTTCTGACCTTTTGAAAATTTGCGTAGAGACACGATCATATCCTCAGCTGTGCCCCCAATTTAAATTTAAATCCGGCAGTGTAACTGAAACGCTTCCTTTTCGAAGACATCATAAATAGCAATAAAAGAAAATATCAGCAGCAAAGACTTTGGTCAAAATGGCGAAGGACTAACTAAAATACAAGGTGCAGCACACAAGAGATCCAGAACGTGAAACTTTGAAATGAGGTATGCATGTGCATGTTTGTGCAACGAGCACTGGGCCTACATTTTTATTGACCGACTGACGAAGAGAGGGCACAAGCATGGCCAGCGTTTTGTCTTTCCCAACAATACTAAGACAATAACTCCCGCTGTCCCTCCCTACAACTTTAACGGTTTTTCATGAAGATGCCCCTCCTCTCCGCTCCGTACAAACTCCTTAACTGAGGAAAATTTTACTGACAAAGTTACTTTTTCAATTATACTTCCTCTCCTGCACAATTACCTTGTGGATTTTTTAAAAAAATCAAACGGCAGCAAAAACTTTTTTTTTTAATCTGCGTTTATCCATGGATTATAGGACAAACATTACAGTACATGTTTTTCAATGATGCTTTTCTGTGGTGGCCCAGACAATTATTTTAGTCGCCCTAGGCGACCAGGCGACCGTATTTTTCGACCCCTGGGTGGCGCGTATGTTTTGTGTCGATGCAGTTGCGGTAAACCCATTTGGCAGTTTGCTGTGTCTGTTAGATCGTTTTCATTTGAATGACCCTTTTACTTTAATCTTGTGATGCCATAAGTTTTTTAGTGAATGAGTTCAGAAAACAAAAGCTTCTTCCTTATTTTGGCCTATCGTTACAGGGCTGCAGAGCTCATGATGGATCGTCGAGGAAGGTAGATGAGTTTGCATGATCCTTCGATGTGTTAGTGACATATGTTGGTAAGTGTATATTCTGTATCATTTGCAGTGAACCTGCTATACCACTTGTTTTCTAATTATTTACAAGTATAAATAACTTTTGTAGTGATGTATAATCATAGAACATGACAAAATACGAGGGTTGTACCAAAAGTAATGCAAAAGTGGACAAAACTTTAACTGACAGAGGTCATTCAAATTCTACATGTTGGTAGAGTAACTCTTTCTCTATTCAAAGGTACTACTCAACATAGTCTCCATCACAAGCGATGCTTTTGTGGCATCCTTGAACCCAGAGTCGCAGAATATAGGCGTACGCCGTACGTGGATAGTTTCCAAATTAATAGCACATTTTTTGGATAGTTTTTGCTTGTAGATTAAAAAAATAAAAATTATTTACAGCAATTAAAACATTTACTCAAGGCTTTACTCGGATTAATATATTTAATTTTATCTTAACGTGAGAATGTTCAACTATTTCTCATATCTTCCAATAGTGAGTTCTTTTGTTTTTACAGACGTTTCTGCCCTCTTGATTTTATCAAGGCCTATTTGTTTTCAATATATACGAACTGTAACAAAAGTTTCATTTACACAGAAATACTTTAAATTTTATTGGCAGGTTCCTTTGCAAGTTGCCAGTTATTAAATTAAAATATTTTCCTTATGTATTTTGTAAGTACAAGTTGTTGAAAATGCTATAATTTTTGAAGGTTCATTAACAAAACTGCTTTTCTAGATATAAAAACTTTCTTTAATTAGTCTCTTGTTTTTATGAGGTTCATAGTCCAATATTTGAAAGTTTTGGCCCTAGGTCCATTTTACACACATTTTTGCGGATTTAGTCGTAATGTACTTTTGTCCTCTGGAATCTGTAAAGTTCTAATAAATATTTATTGTTATATTAATTTTTCTTTAAATTATCTTATTCTATTGTTATCGTGATATGCGGGTTTGCAGCAAGTTTTCTGTTTCAATGATTGTGTACGCAGATACATTTTATTTTTATGCAACTCTGATTGAACCCAACTCTTGAATCCTCTTTGAAAAAATTCAGGTGTAGACTGTTGTACCCACTTCTTCACAGCCACTTTCACCTCTTCTGTGTCATCAGATTGTTGTTCCCAAAAACTGTTCTTCATTGGACCGAACAGGTGTACATCAGAGGGTGACAGGTCTGGACTGTACGATGAATGGGCCACCACAGACCAGCCTGATTTGTTGCCAAAGATGTGTGTGGACTTGCATTGTCATGGTGAATGTGGATCCTTTTCAGATTCTTGTTTGGTTTCTTCCTCATGTTTTTTAAGCTTCCTGAGTGTCTCAATGTACCGATTACACTACGGTCACATTCTAGAAAATCAAGGAGAATGACTGACACTCCTGTCATCCCCCAAAAACAGTCTCCATGATTTTCTGTGTTGACCGCTGGCTCTTGAACTCCTTAGGCCTTGGTAAAGAGGTGCGATGCCATTCCATGGATTGATTCTTCATTTCTGGATCGTAAAGATACATCCACACTTCATCCCCTGTCAACAGATCGAAAAAAAAAAAAAATGTGTCTTCATGCTTCTTGCAAATCAGAACAGACTTCCACCCTTATCTTCTTCAAATCGGACGTCAATTGTTGAGGTACCCACTTTGCGCACACTTTCCCATAACCTAAATCTTCCACCATCTTCTGTATGACATTGTGACCACAGTCCGGTTGTGCAACAAGCTCACGAATTGTGCCTTGTCTCTCCGCACAAATAAATTCATGCACTCGCTGACGATTCGTGTCAATGGTTGCAGATGATGGGTCTCCCACTGCATGGTTTTTCTTCAATGCTGGTTTCCCTTCTTTGAACTTCTTCATCCATCTGTGCACACTGCTCTTGTCAGTGATGTCATTTCCATAAACATTCTGTTTCCTTCTGTGTATGCTGGACCACCTGCACCATAGATCAATCTACGGTCACTATTTTTGCGAAATGCAATGATTTAATCCAAAATGCAAGAGAGAAATAAGTGTCCTTAGCAAAATGGCACCAGTTGTTAAATATTAACCCATTACAAGATTCTGCTCAGACTGGGCAGTGAATGGCCTAGTAGTCAACGTTCGTGACTGCCACATCGGAACGTCAGGTTCGATCCCGGTAGGTACGAACGTTCTAACCACTAAATATCCGCCGTGCGTCGTATGGGCACGTTAAGCTGTCGGACCTATGGTACTGGCCCCCGGAAATAAGAGCATCTTCCTCCCCCTTTCTACCTCACTTCCGTGTCACTTTCCTATCAGGCACTCTAGCCCAAATCTCCTAGCTTCCTGTTTCTAAGGGTTGTTTAAGATCTGGGGTCAGACACCCCCTTCCTAAAATCCTTTACATATGATTTGATTCTGCTCAGATTTTTCTATTTCTATTAAAAACTAGTTTACAATTCTGCCCATGATTCACACTTCACTTATGTTATTTTCCTAATTCTTAAGGTATTCCTACAGCACCTGTTGGCTCAATACCCCACCCCCACCCCTTTCATACATTCTAGAGCACTCCATAAAGGGTGAGTTCATATTATAGAGGCTAGAGGGATTAGACCCCTTCCCCCATTCAAAGTTCAAGTTTAAATCTGAGTCAGCTGTGACATTATAACATTCCCCCCAAAGCCATAAACATTAGTTTCTCACTTATGCTCAAAGTGTTGTCGGTGTGAACGATTTAGTTGATGTTACGATTTTCCGAGCGACAAAAGTGGCTAACTTTCTTTATCATTTTACTACAACAGTGGCTAACTTTCTTTAGCATTTTTGCTACATTTTTTGAGCCAGCGTAAACTCTGGCCTGCACCCTTCCTTCATCAAAAACTCAATGACTGCATGTTGCTTCTGCTTGGAATCCATCATTTATCTGCAATGAAGAAGATGGGTTACTATAGAGGAAGAGTTACTCTACCAACACGTGCAATTTGAACGACCTCTGTCAGTTAATAAAAAAGTTATTAATATGCTCACTTTTTCATTACCTTCGGTACAACCCTCGTAAAAATACTTACAAAGGTTCACAGTAACAAAAAATACTGATCTTACGGTTCTGTAATATTTTTATTTGAAAAAAAAATACTTAAAAATTTAATTTCTTGGAGCGTAAACATATGACGCAGTTGAAAAATGACCTTGATTTTACGAATTTTAAATAACATGGTGCAACCATTTCGGTTGTTGCAGGTAACAGCAGTTATTTGTTATCTATATATCCACAGGGGAAGGCAGGCAGCTGTGATATAACTGGCAACCGCAAAATGTGTGACGCTTGCTCTGCTGCTTAATATAGATATCAGCATGCTGCCTAGTACAAGGGAAGTAAGTTTTTAACATACACTATATTGACAAGTCACCAGACAGCCCTTCAAAAACAAATGAACGGATCCGATGCGCGGTACAGCTGCAAACGGTATAAAAACAAGCCTGCAGCTGACTGCGATCGTATCGCACTGTGAGATTGAGTAAAAATGTTGCGGTGGGAGACAACTGACTTTGAGAAAGGAAAGATAGTTGGGTGTTATATTTGTGGGTTGTCCATAAGAGGAACTGAGAGGCATTTAAATATACCCAAGTCAACTGTTTTGGATGTACTGAATAAGTGGAAGACACATAGTGTTCCTGAAGCAGCAAAATGTACCGGCAGACCAAGGAAAGTCTGTGATAGAGGACGTCGAAGCTTCAGGAGAGTCGTTACAGCTAATCGACGGAGTACTACACAAGACCTTAGTGTACAGATGACTAAAACTGCTGGAACCTTAGTATGTACACGTACCATTCACAGAAAACCTCGTTCCATGGGTTACAGTGTGTTGTGCGGCTGCTCATAAGTATAGGTGCAAACTGGAATTTTAGCTAAGTGGCCAGTAAGTCCAAAAAAGTTAGTGGCCACGAAAGAAAAAAACTAACTTACTGGTAAGTTAACAAATCCTAGAGGCCAAAAAGAAGCCTCCAGCATAATAAAGGGGGGGATTCATAGGAACTTTAATGTCACTGCTATTATTAACATGGATGGTTTTATCTGAACATAAAAGTCACTTACTGTGCAAAATAAAAAACATTTTGTAAATCTTTTTTTCCCTTCTGTTTACTCATTCCTAAAACATCGATAGTATTGGTGGAAATTTACCACGTATCAGTGAAAACCTCGTGATGTTTCGATGTTTTTGCTAATAAGCCGATGAATTCGTGCTTTTCCATCTGCAGCAGTAAATAAATGGGCACATCGGTGGGTAAAATCTCTGCTCAATGTAATGGTGATTACTCATCAAATCAAATCGAGTAACCAATATCTGTTAAAACGCTCGATGTATCGGTGGAAACCTCAATGTTATTAGTGTTCCCCCTAAGCCATTTCAGCAGGGTGCAGCGCCCTGCCCTTTTTTGACATGTTAAAATCTGCCCTGCCTTATTTTTGGATGGTAAAAATGCCAGCTGCCCTCCCCCAATTTTTACCCTGCCCTTAATCTTGCATTGCCTTTCCGCGACTTGCTAGGACCATAATCACAGCGTCAGTCACAAATGCACCCGTGTAATTGTCTTGCTCGAAGACAATACCCGCAAACCTTATGGTTAACGTGATCGTGATCGTGTGGAAATTGCAACCTTTTTTTCTTTGGGGGGTTTAACGACCACCACGAGCAACTCGAAGGGCTATAAGCAGTCGCCCGTCCTTAATTTAGGGACCCTGGTTTCAAGAAAAGATAAAAATTAGTGGTTACCACTAGCCGTGTGCATACCTGCCAGGTTTTACGGTTTACCCATAAAATTTACGGAAATGTGACTTGTTTTACGAGCAAAATGTTAATTTTACGGATTTGGTGATTCTCCGAGATTTTTTTCTTTTTCTGATTATTTTGCACCCTATTAAAACTTTTTTTTTAACTTAATCCATTCAAAGTAAAGTGCCGATGTAAGTTACGAATAAGTTTTCAGTCCTGTTTATTTGGGAACATTTTGCTTCAGTTTTCCCTCGTTTTAGGTTATTGTTTTGCCTTTTTTCAAACACTAGATCACCAACCAGCTGGGCTTGTTAAATCTTGGGCAACTTGGTTCTCTCCCCCTCTTTCGTGTGCGCTGTTTCCCACCTTCTTTTCAGATAATGCATTGTTTGTCACCCGAGTCGAGTTGCAACTTCTCAGCAGGCAGGCATGGGGTGTGTCTTGCATTGGAGCCAGGTGCAGGGATGCCAACTTCTACGCATTTCTTTAGCTTTACTACGCATCATATGCCTAATACTACGCTTTTGTTGCTATGACGCCGCATTTTTTCCCCGCTAACTTTTTTTAGCATAATTTTTGTGTTATTTGCTGTGACCCCCTTAGCGTTTATCATGGACCCAAGTGCTTTAGCATATTCAGACAACTCAATAACAGGTTGCATATAAGAATAGTCAAAAAGCGCAATGCAGGATCTTCATTATTCAATGTTTTACCAGCTATACTTCGGTATCTGGCCTGCGTCGTCTGCTACAACGAAGCAACTGCCGATAGGTGACGCTTCCGCTGCTTCGCCGCCGAGGCTGGTAACTGCGCATTAAAGACTGGATGTTACACGCTGATCCTCGGCTACGTCACAGTCCCACTCGATCGCCTGTGTCTCCGTTTCTCTTTGCTGCTTTACACACACACACACACACAATAACCGACTGGAACTGGTTTCACCCTCCTGTGATGGGTAGCAGCGTCACGTAGGAATGCGAGTGTGCACGCTCTGTACTAAGGAGTATTATTCGAAGCGTTTTCACTGAAGTAAGCACGTGGTTTATTTTAGCATATCGGTTGATCTTGCATGCGTGCGCACACATGTTTCACGATCTTCTAATCGGACAACGTGGGAACGCCGCCGTGTCGTTCGCATAATAGTACAGCTTCGGATTGGATTTTATAGTGCTTTTCTTTCTTTATGACCAAGTGCGTCTGCTTGCTTTCCTTTCCATGTGCTTTTGCAACTTGTGAACACATTTAGCGATTACACGTTTTAATATGGCTGAACAAGCAAGAAAAAAGGTAAAGATTGCAGATCAGAAATTTAAGTCATCGTATTCAGAAAAATGGCCATGTTTGCGTGCATCAAATGTGTCATCGAATGATGCATTTTGCACTGTGTTTAACAGCAATTTTTCTGTTAAACATGGTGGTTTCTATGATTGTACCCGTCATATTGCATCAAAGAAGCATCAATCGATGAGTAAAATTATAACTCAGACAAAACTTTTGTCTACTTTCTTGGTGAAAACTGACTTGGAACTAAGGACAACGAATGCAGAAATGCTTTTTACTGCATTTCTGGTTGAGCACAATTTGCCACTGAGTGCAGCGGATCATGTTGGGCCGTTATTCAAAAATATGTTTACAGACTCGGAAATCGCAAAAGCTTATTCATGTGCTCGTACAAAAACTACAGCTGTGTTAAAATGTATGGCTGAAAAAACTGTTTCAGATATTATGTTATCATTAAGGAGTTCACCATTTTCAATGGCAACTGATGGCAGGCAGCAGTGATCAGAATTCTACTAAATTATATCTTGTTGTGTAGTAAGATATTTTGATGTAAATAAGCAAAAAATAGTTTCTACAATATTGTCTCTCTTGGAATGCAGTGGTAATACTGGTTATGGTATTTTTTGTATTCTGGATAAAGAAATGGAGAAGAAAAAAATTCCATGGAAAAATTGTATTTCTTTTGGTTGTGACAATGCAAGCACCATGTTAGAGCATTTGAATGGTGTAGCTGCGCATATAAAAAAAGTAAACTCTAACATTTGTGTCCAAAGTTGCATCTGCCATTTGCTTCACATATGTGCTAAAAAAAATCAGCAAAAGAGCTTACTTGTGAAGTTGAATCACTGCTGTTGGACATTTATTTTTATATTGACAAAAGTTCAAAGGGAAAGAAAAGGCTGTTGGACTGTCAAGAAATGTGTGGGCTTAAATCGTATAAATTCTTAAAATATGTCTCAACAAGGTGGCTGTCATTGTTAGATGCTGTAAATAGAATGTTATCTCAATGGGATGCTATAATAGAGTTTTTTTGCTCAAAGTCGGACGATTTGAAAGACAATGACCGAGTCAGAAATGTGAAAAAGATGCTTCTGTCCCCAGATACAAAGTTGTATCTGTTATTTCTACAAGCAGCATTACCTGTATTTACATCATTAAATGTTAAACTACAAAGTGAAGCACCAATGATCCATCTTGTTAGAAGAAACCTTTATTCTTTCCTTACTGATTTATTGGTAAGATTTATCAAACCTTCTGCCATACCAGACTTATCGAGTGACTTAAGTAAACTAAAATTTCTAAAACTGAGCTATCAAAAAGCAAACGAAGATTTAGTTATTGGTGCTAAAACCAGAGCATATCTAATTGAAAATAAAATTAGTGAAGCAGAAGCAAAGAACTTTTATTGTTGTGTAAGAAAGTTTTATGAAGCTGCTGCATGTACATATACTATCAAAAAGTTCCCCTTGTGTGGTGAATTTTTGAAACATGCTGAAGTAGCTGATCCAAATTTAAGGAAACGAGTCTCTTTCTCTTCAGTCAAGTATTTTGTAGATACTTTCACTGGAATTGTAGCTAATGATGACTTGGACAGTCTGTAAATGGAATTTTCCAGGTATCAAGCAGATCAATTTGACAGTGATTTTCTATCTTCAAATGCGGATATAGCTTGGGCAAAAATTTCAGAATTGAAAGATGGAAATGGGGCAGCAAAGTACTTTTTTCTTCCAAAAATAATGCTGGCGATTTTAGTTGTGCCGCACAGTAATGCTGGGGCTGAAAGAGTTTTCAGCATTGTAAAAAACAATATGACTGAGTTTCGACCACGTTTAAGCATAGAAACATTAAATGCACTATTGGTCGAAAAAATTAATATGCTGAATAACAGTGAGCCATGTTATGGTAGGAAATTTTTAAAAGAAGAAATTCAAAATGCAAAGCATGCAACTGTTCAGCAACTGAAACAGGCAGAATAAACATGTTCATATATTATTCTTATTGATTCAGACCATGCTGATTGATAGATGGCAGACTTCTACTTTTGACTTTTTTTCCCTCTCTAGTAAAGAGAGGGTCAGTCAATTAGAAGTTGTGAAACGAGCATGGTGAATCATTTAGTTTGCTATTATAAATAATTTGTGTACAACCGGGAGATATTATATTAAATCATGTGTTCATGCCTAACCTGTGATTTCTTATTTGTGTGGATCCTGTCATTTATTCTAGCAGGAATAGGGGTAAGTAAAACACCCTTTTTAATTTTCTCCATTGTCGATGTTTCGTAAGTCGCCAATTGTTTAAATCAAAATCTCAAATCTGCACATACAGTTCTCAATATTGATTTTTTCTGGTTATTTTTATAACTGTCTAGTCTGTAGTAAATTTACAACATCTTAAAATACTTTTTCGTAATATTTCTTGTGTCTACACATGAAAGCTCAAAACTACACATTTTTATGGCTTGGACTACACATGAATGCTGTCAGAGGTTGGCATCCCTGCAGGTGTCTTTATTCCTCCTAGTTCGAAATGCTATCTCAGAACGTAGTTATCGTAATAAAAAAATTCAAACGGATTTTAAATCTGTGGAATTTTTAAGCCCAGATCGATACCCAACATGATGAAATTAAGCAAAAACTGCCAGTTTTGTAAAATTAAAAATGTATTGGGGCATGGTTTCGTGACTTTTTCTCTGCCAATAAATTTGACCTAACAAAAGAATGTTACTATAAGAGGAAGTTAAAAAAGAAAAAAAGAAAAGTAAGTCCAATGTCATTGAAGCCAGTGCTGCTCCAGCAATGATTTATTTTACTGGTCCGTTAGTCAGTAAGTTTTCTACGCTTTCCAACCGTGCTTTGTTCATCGCTCGATAACGTTCATAAAAATGTCTTGGCTTGATTCAACGAAATAAATATGTTGGGGTACATACTAATTCGTCAAATCCCTATTGAAAAAAATGGTCAAAGGTAAGGTCAAGACATTATTTTCAGTTGCTTTCTATTTCTTTCAGTTGCTCTCTGCTTTCCTATTCATTCTTCCGCCCTTTTGCGTGATGACTTGCGTAAAATCAAAGCCTTTTGCGTGATGACTTGCATAAAATCAAAGCCTGATTGTGATGAAGTTTGGGTATGCTGTTCAGCACCCATAGTGAACCTATCCTATTAAAAATGGTTGCTATCAGCATTCACGGGGACAGTGGAGTAGTACACTTGCGAGATTTGTTCGCTCGCGTTTTAGAATTTCAGCACAATATCTTCTGTGGAAATTGACCGATTTGGATAGAATTGTTAATTATAAAACGATGCGTTTGTGGTAGCTTTTTAATTTAGAAATTAACATGTGCAAAAAAATTTTCTATTTATAAAGCAAAAACGCGCAAAATATACGGTATCAATTAATTCATACTAAGTGATTCGTAAAGAAAACCGTAAAGTATCTTGAAGAACACTGTTGCTTTGCAAACCCACTTTTTTGGTAGGTATGAAATTTTGGGCTTTTAGAAAACAACTCTGAATTTTAAAATATCCGGATTTCGACAGCACGAATTTAATCTAGAGTAGACTTCTTTTCTTTTTTTTTTTTATCTGTTTGGAAAAAAAAAAAAAAACGCCATTGGCTTTGTAACTTCTATCAAACCGAATTGTGTGATATTTAGAGATTTTCATTTTTTAAAACAGAACAAGTGTATTCTGCATTTTGTCATGTTAAGCCATTTTTTTTTTCAGAGATATAAGATTAGAATTAAAATCCTGGTTCAAACGTTTTGTGCCGTGGCTACGCCGCAAAGAGAGCAGGGGATGAGATGGGGATTATGTCACCGATAAAGTGGCTGTTTCTCGTGACACCTGATGTAAAAGACTTGGTTTTGATCTGGCAAAACACATTGTGTTAGTTTACTGCAGGAGAGGGAGTAATTCAGACGTTGATGGGCCCAGATTGTTTTTGTAAAGAAATAACTAGACTAGAGAAGCTCTATTCAGTAAGATGAGGAGGAGGGGAGGAGTGGGGGGGGGGGGGGAGGACAGGAAGGGAAGACAGAACTATAAAATCAGTGCCATTTGGAAGTATAAAGGATGCCGCTAAAGGGGTCGGATTTGGTAAAAGACAAGGCATCGATCCGCCTGTGAGGAATGATTGGGAGGGAGGGGAGGACCCCAGAGGATGACATTTGTAACTAAAACCTAAAACTTTGTTTTCTAGATGAAAGAGCCTTTCAGTTGCTCCCTGCTTTCCTAGCTGACGAGCTCGAATCGGATAACTCTGCAATTGGTATTTTTTTCCTCTTCAAATTGCAACTCTTTAAGCTGCTACTATTTTACTGTAGCAGTTTTTACTTGCATTTTTTTTTCCAAGTGGTAATAAATTTTGTATTAGTGATTCGCTATGAGCAGCAATATAAAAGGGAAAAAAAGTACTATCAAACATTCCGCAATGTGTGTTCTGCGGAATTCCCGTGTATTTCGAAATCTCCAAAAATGGAAAATATGCGTTTAGTGCTACGTGTTGATACAATTTCAACATTTCGCATGATGGAACGAATTATATTATAAATCATATTTCTAGTGACAAGCATAAATATAACGTTGACTGCGTAGAAAAAAAAATAACAAAATTGACTTCCTCTGTTAAAAGTTATAATGAACTGGATGCGATTCGTACAAAATGTTCACTTCATTTTTAGTTGAACATAATTTACTAGTTAGTGTCTCTCAGTCACTCTTACTTATTTCATTTTTTTTTAATTTGACTGTCTCATCGTCCGTGTCTCCGTAAGATAAAAAAAAAGCCTAACATGAAAATGGTTCGTTTTTGAAAACATTTTATTATGTTTCATGATGGCATGGGACACGATCCCATTGAAAGAACATCCTTCTCTTTAGATGCAAACTTCTGTAAAAGTAAATTTTTATCACTTTATAGATCATAATGATAGCATAGTAATGAGAAATTATGTATGGAATCTATTTTAATCGATATAAATGTGCCAATAAATTCAAACATCTGTAGTCACTTCAATTACAAGTTTATACTTAATTTGGATAACGTCGTTTTTAAATCGATATGTTCGGTACATTTAATTGATATGCGCGACAAGTAATTTAATTGAATATGGCGATTAAAATTTTCATCGAATATATCGATTAATTTTTTTTTACGGATTTCTGTTTCTGAAAGTTGGCAGGTATGCGTGTGGCAACTGGATAAAACAAATAGCCGGTAGAAAAAGTTGCTTTAGTTGCCAAGCTTGAAAATTTGCCTCTTACAATGGTCTGGTGGTCAAATTATTTTTTCGGTAATGTCCTAATACAGGCACCTTTGAAATCCACTGGCAGATGCAGCTCAGCTTTGCGGCCACAAGTACTGCCGAGGACGGCGTGTCACAGAAGGAACTACCGTCGACTCTCATAGCCTTAAGGGGACCGTAAACAAATTGGAAATGTAAAAATCATCTAGGAAACGAAGACTGGTTCTCTTGAGGGACCATCAACAAATTGAAATGTCAGTTATTACGACGAAAAACCACGTATCTTAACAAGTAAGTAACCGATTTGCAAGCAAATGGTCTCTTTCTACTCAGGAACGAATTACCCATGTGATACGAAGCAGAATTACGTTCCATCCGGCTGCCGTCTGTTCGTCCGTCCAGAAGAATAAAAAACAATTATCCGCCGATAAACAACCGATTTGCACGAAAATTATTTCTTTCGACTGAGGGACGCCCGACACCTATCAGATACAATACAAAATTACGTTCCATCCGTCCCAAGTCTGTCCGTCCGTCCGTCCAAAAGAATAAAAAAAATTTCTCCACCGATAAACAACCCATTTGCACGGGGATTATTTCTTTCGACTCAGGGACGCCTGATACCTAACAGATTTACAAAATTACGTTCCATCCGTTCCAAGTCTGTTATTCCGCCCGCCCGCCCGTCCGTCCGTCCATCAGGAAGCATAAAAGCACATAACTGGACCGAGAAACAACAGATTTGCACGCAAATGGTCTCTTTCGACTCGGGAACGAATTACCCTTGAGATACGATGCAGACTTACGTTCTGTCTGTCCTTCCAGAAGAATAAAAAAAATATCTCCGCCAATAAACAACCGATTTGCACGGAAATTATTACTTTCGACTCAGCGACGCCTCACACCTATCAGATACAATACAAAATTACGTTCCGTCTGTCCGGAAGCATAAAAGCACATCTCGACCGAGAAACACCCGATTTGCACGAAAATGAATTCGTTCTACTCAGGTACGGCTCACACTAATAAGATATAATAAAAAATACCGTTCCATCCGTCCGCCATCTGTCTGTCTGTCCAGAAGAATAAAAAAATATCCGCCGATAAAGAACCGATTTGCACAGAAATTATTTATTTCGACTCAGGGACGACTCACGTGAACCTATCAGATACAATACAAAATTTATGTTCCATCCGTCCGCCGTCTGTCCGTCCATCCTGAAGAAAAAAATATATCCGCCGATAGACAACCGATTTGTACGGAAATGATTTCTCACTCAAGGACGCCTCACACTTATCCGATATGATAAAATATTACGTTCCATCTGTCCCCCTTCTGTCTGTCCGCCCAGAAGAATAAAAATAATATCTCCTCAAAAGAAAAAAACAAACAAAAACGATTTTGTTCGCTTTATACAATATATAAATATATCATCATCATCATCATCATCATTGTCAACCATTATGAATCCACTGCTGGACGAAAGTCTCCCCAAGTTTCCTCCACAATGGTCTGTCTTGTGCCAGTCTCCTCCATGTCACCCCTGCATACTTTCGAATTTCATCCACCCATCTCCCATGTGGTCTTCTTCTGGGTCTTTTCCTGTCCCTTGGAATCCAATCTAAAATTTCGGCTGTCCATCGATGATCTGTCCTTCTGGACGTATGTCCAGCCCATTGCCATTTCAGGGATTTAACTCTGATCATGATGTCTTCCACTCTTGTCATTTTTCGGATCCACGAGTTCCTCTTCTTATCTCTCCTGGTTACACCAAGCATGCACCTCTCCATGCTACTTTGAGTTGTCTGCAGCCTTTGTATGTCTCTTTTAGTTAAGGTCCAAGTCTCTGCACCATACGTAAGCACTGGAAGGATGCATTGATCAAACACTTTTCTTTTAAGACATAATGGCATATCGCTCTTGAAAATTGTGCTGTTTCTTCCAAAAGCTCTCCAGGCAAGTTTTGTACGCCGATTAATTTCTTCATCAATGTGACCCTCACTTGATATCTGCTGTCCAAGATAAACGTACGTGTCTGTTATCTCCAGCTTTTCTCCATCAATCGATAAATCTTCATTTCTTGTAAAAGCATTGAACATCACTTTTGTCTTCTGAAAGTTCATTTTTAATCCCACATCTTTACTCTTGTCAGCAAGTTCCTGGATCATACTCTGCAGCTCTGATGGGGTAGTTGCAAAAATGACTACGTCATCAGCAAAACGAAGGTGGGTTAGATAATCTCCATAAATCTTTATCCCCTTGTTTTCCCAGCTCAGCGACTGAAAAACACCCTCCAATGTGGCATTAAAGAGCTTCGGAGATATGGTGTCACCTTGTCTCACTCCCTTTCCAATTTTTACGTGTGTTGTATTTTCAAACAGCCTAATCTTTGCACTTGCATTTTCATAGATGTTATTAATAATATTAATGTATGCATCTTCAATACCGCAGGTTTTCAGAGCCATTGTAACTGTTGATGGTTTCACCGAATCAAAGGCTTTTTCATAATCGATAAAAGCCATGCACAATGGAAGTTCATATTCCCTCGCTCTTTCAATTAGTTCTCTCAGCACGTGGATATGATCTATTGTGCTGTAGCCACTCCTGAATCCAGCTTGTTCTCTCGGTTGAGCCATGTCCAGTGTTACCTTCAAGCGGTGTGAAAGAACTTTAGTGAAGATTTTATAAACTACTGATAGGAGGCTGATAGGTCTGTAGTTTCCGAGATCCTCAATGTCACCTTTCTTATGTAGCAGGATCATTGTAGCGGTGTTCCAATCCTCAGGAATCTTTCCTTCATTAAGGCATCGAGTGAAAATTTGGGCGAGTACTGTTTCGATTTCTCCACTTGCTTCTTGTATGATGTCTATAGTAATTCCATCTTCTCCTGGAGCTTTTCCCCACTTCATGTTCTTGATTGCATGTGCAACTTCTGCTGGAAGGACTGGAAGAACTCTGGTACTGGTACCTTTCATGATGTCTGGAGTGCATGTATCATCTCTTTCATATAATTTGGAGTAGAAATCTTTCACTCTTGTCAAAATTTCGCCTCTATTTCTTGTTACAGAACCATCTTCTTTTCTCAGTGCCATAATCTGTTTTCTTCCCTTACTGAGATGTCCCTTTGCTATCTTTAGGCTTTGGTTGTTTTCAATTGCTTTCCTCACTAGTTCACAGTTGAATTTTCTTACGTCTTCAGTGATACTTTTTCTTACTGTCTTGCATAGCTCTATATATTCCACTTTGGAAGTCACATCTTCTTTAGTTGTCCTCATCTCTCTTCTTTTTTGCATCAACATTTTCGTTTTTCCTGATAATATATATATATATATATATGTATATGTGGGATGCTGCGTAACATCACAGCCTCTCCTTGACAAATGTCAACCCCGCCTTCTCACGGTGCATCCTGTTCCCACTAAAGGGGCTCTGACGACCGCCAATAGCATTATAATTATACCATCGGGATTAGAGGAAATGCTATCCCACACTCACCAACCCGCTTGGCCAGCGTGGTGAGTTATGACCAAACCCCTCAAATGACTCCACAACTTAAATCTTGAATCTTGGCCCTCAGTCTCCGGCAGCTGGAATGTACCTGGTCAAGGCAGCGGCTAGTGCGACATGAAGGCAGAGGGTGCTAAGAATCCCCGGAGGACCGGACTAGGCTGCCATCTGATGCTGACCTTAGCTACGTATAATGGTCGCTCCCTATCTTCTGATTCAAGGCTTCTTGAATTGGAAAAGGAACTACAAAGGACCAAGTGGGACATCGTCGAGCTAAGTGAGGTAATGAGAAAAGGAGATCTCATTGAACTGAAAAGTGGACATCTCTTCTACTATAGTGGGGCAGATACAGGCAGAAGTAGTGGTGTTGGAGTTATAATAAACAAGAGACTGAATTATAAAGTTGTAGAAGTTGAAAGTTCCTCTGACAGAGCTGCACGACTCGTTATCCAACTCTCAAGAAGATACAAGACTCAGATTATTCAAACTTATGCACCCACCACAAGTTATCCTGAAGAAGAAATTGAAGAATTTTATGAAGAAATTCGTCATCTAAATAATAAAGGTAAGCAGCACTTGAAGATAATTATGGGGGATTTCTATGCAAAAATAGGGCAGCAGCAACAAAATGAAACTTCAGTAGGTAAATTCGGTCACGGCAACAGAAACCAGCGTGGAAATACTCTTGTTGAGTTTGCAGAGGCAGAAGGGTTTTTCATCTTGAACTCCTTTTTCAAGAAAAAGCCACACAGGAAATGGACATGGAGACATCCAAATGGGACGACAAGTGAAATTGATTTTATTATGTGTAACAAAAAAATTCGTCATAGAAGACTGCAGTGTGCTAAACAAGTTCAACACAGGTAGTGACCATAGATTGGTGAGATGTAAGATGCACCTCAACACTAAACTCGAACGTGGCAAGCTCATAAGACAAACAACATGTTTTTACATAACCAACCTTAAAAAACACCCTAATACCTTCAAGTTGGAACTGAAGAACATATTCTCTGCTTTAGAAGGCCTAACATCGGAAGAAGTGGATATTTCTGAAGTTAACTGAAAAGTAACCAAAGCTCTTATGGAAACAGCAACAAAATTAGCTGGGTCTAAGAACAAGTTGCATGTGAACAAATTATCAGGAAAAACCAAAATGTTGATGCAAAAAAGAAGAGAGATGAGGACAACTAAAGAAGATGTGACTTCCAAAGTGGAATATATAGAGCTATTGAAGACAGTACGAAAAAGTATCACTGAAGACGTAAGGAAATTCAACTGTGAACTAGTCAGGAAAGCAATTGAAAACAACCGAAGCTTAAAGATAGCAAAGGGACAGTAAGGGAAGAAAGCAGATTATGGCACCGAAAAAGAAGATGGTTCTGTAACAAGAAATGGAGGCGAAATTTTGACAAGAGTGAAATATTTCTACTCCAAATTGTATGAAAGGGATGATACGTGTACTCCAGACATCACGAAAGGTACCAGTACCAGAGTTCTTCCAGTCCTCCCAGCAGAAGTTGCACATGCAATCAAGAACATGAAGCAGGGAAAAGCTCCAGGAGAAGATAGAATTACTGTAGACATCATACAAGAAGCAAGTGGAGAAATCGAAACAGTACTCGCCCAAATTTTCACTCGATGCATTAATGAAGGGAAGATTCCTGAGGATTGGAACAACGCTACAATGATCCTGCTACTTAAAAAAGGTGACATTGAGAATGTCAGGAACTACAGACCTATCAGCCTCCTATCTGTGGTGTATAAAATCTTCACTAAAGTTCTTTCACTCCGCTTGATGGTAACACTGGACATGGCTCAACCGAGAGAACAAGCTGGATTCAGGAGTGGTTGCAGCACAATAGATCATATCCACGTACTGAGAGAACTAATTGAAAGAGCGAGGGAATATGAACTTCCATTGTGCATGGCTTTGATCGATTATGAAAAAGCCTTTGATTCGGTGAAACCATCAGCAGTTATAATGGCTCTGAAAACCTGCGGTATTGAAGATGCATACATTAATATTATTAATAACATCTATGAAAATGCAAGTGCAAAGATTCGGCTGTTTGAAAATACAACACGCATAAAAATTGGAAAGGGAGTGAGACAATGTGACACCATATCTCCGAAGCTCTTTAATGCCACATTGGAAAATGTCTTTCAATCACTGAAGTGGGAAAACAAAGGGATAAAGATTAACGGAAATTATCTAACCCACCTTCATTTTGCTGATGACAGTCATTTTTGCAACTACCCCATCAGAGCTGCAGAGTATGATCCAGGAACTTGCCGACAAGAGTAAAAAGTGCGATTAAAAATGAACTTTCAGAAGACAAAAGTGATGTTCAACGCTTTTACAAGAAATGAAGATTTATCGATTGATAGAGAAAAGCTGGAGTTAACAGACACATACATTTATCTTGGACAGCAGATATCAAGTGAGGGTCACATTGATGAAGAAATTAATCGGCGTACAAAACTTGCATGGAGAGCTTTTGGAAGAAACAGCATGATTTTCAAGAGCAATATGCCATTATGTCTTAAAAGAAAAGTGTTTGATCAATGCATCCTTCCAGTGCTTACGTATGGTGCAGAGACGTGGACCTAAACTAAAAGAGACATACAAAGGCTGCAGACAGCTCAAAGTAGCATGGAGAGGTGCATGCTTGGTGTAACCAGGAGAGATAAGAAGAGGAACTCGTGGACCCGAAAAATGACAAGAGTGGAAGACATCATGATCAGAGTTAAATCCCTGAAATGGCAATGGGCTGGGCATAGTGCCAGAAGAACAGACCATCGATGGACAGCCGAAATTTTAGATTGGATTCCAAGGGACAGGAAAAGACCCAGAAAAAGACCACATGGGAGATGGGTGGATGAAATTCGAAAGTATGTGGGAGTGACATGGAGGAGACTGGCACAAGACAGACCGTTGTGGAGGAAACTTGGGGAGACCTTCGTTCAGCAGTGGATTGACAATGGTTGACAATGATGATGATATGTATATGTATAAAAAAAGTAAGAAATATATCTATTTAGTGACAATTTGAGAATCATTACAAAACTCTGTTTCCGGTTGTTTAAATAAAACTGAAAACCCACGTCTATCTCATGCACGTGAGACGCCCTGCTGGGACAACAGCATGACGGAAGGGGGAGGAAGGTCGAGCCCGTAGACGGAAGTCCAATATTCTTTGATCTTGTGGTCAGTCAGCGGCGGTGATGATGAGGAATTTCTGCCCCGTTTTTCCCCTGTGGACAGTGAAGCAATTATACTGACAAGGGGAAAACGTCTTAGCTTTCATTTAATGGCACCATAAAAATAGCTAGAGCAGATGTTGGCTTTGATTAGAAAGTAAACGTTGACAGACGAGTTTTCGGAGACAACAGACAGTCTCAAGCAAAATTTATTGCAAATAAATTAACATCGCGGATGTGGACTGTGAGAAATCGTGGTGGTACATGGAATGTTTATTCTTAGCAGAAATAAATAATTTTTATATTTCAATAGAAAATGAATTGAAATAACAGAAAAGCAATCATATTTGCTTTCCGTAAAACGGATACCACTACCAAAGAAGTAACATTGTGGTATAAATTTTTCGAATCGTGAAGATTTCAGAATTCATGATACGCTTGGCAAAGAAAGACTATATACAATAGGTTCCCAATGACAGACTTAAACAACAACAAAAACTCGCCTTTAAACCGAAGAGTATTTTATGTTCTTCTTTCAGCTGCTCGTAGTTTAAATTTTGTCGCAAATGACGCCGAAACAGTTTTTGTAGAATTTGTTTACTTTTTCAGCATTGTCCAAGGGACCCCGAAAATTGGTATCCGGCAAACTGACATGCGGCACAATGGTAACCAAAAGAAACTTGTGCCCATGCATTTCATCGGATCCAGGGAGATTGATACCAGGGCAATTTGGTACCTATGCAGTTTCATACCAATCTGCCCAATTTTAATATCTGAATTTCAGGCTTTAGCATCATCTTCAGGCCTTAGAAAATATTTTGATGCACTTTTTTCTATTGAAATTCGTAAATTAATGGAAACAGTCCGGGTATTTGGGTATAACTAAATGTTACAAAACTCATACTCGGTATATTGATACCCAGGAAACTGGTACCCCGTTTAATTAATACACGGGAGACTGGAACCTGGAAAACTCGTACCAGGGTGAGTGACACCGTTCGGTTTCTAAACCGTTACGAGGACATATAAAAATTGCCTTACAATCAGGGCGCGATTTCACCGATTAGCAACTAGCAAATAGCTAGTGAAAAATCAAATTTGCTAGTGAAAAAAATCGCAGTAGCAAATATTGCTAGTAAGGTAATTTCTTTATTTAAAGTAACCAAAAATCATTATTAATCCACGAAGTTTACATACCAGTTTCTATTATCACTTGTTAAAACAGCGACGATCAGCGATTCTCTTTCGCCACTTAATATCCATCCTCCCCATATCTTTCATCCCTTCCAAACTGTCGTAGAAGCGTATTGAAACTCTTCTCCATCGTGCCCTCATTGGTCTATTACAGAAACTGAACGTGACGCCAGCAATGGTTGCTGTGGTAACCCAGAGCTCTGGGATGGATCGATTATTTGACCACCTGCTCTGCCACCCTCCCTTCTTTTGCCCCACGAACTTTGTCCTCAACTCCTATCGTACCCTAAGCCAAGCGATCGCCTTTATTGCGTGGCATAGATAGACGCTTTTTTACGAAACGTGTTCGTGGAGGGGGTAAACGATTACGGAAGAAACTTTTGCTTCGTCTGACTTCTGGTTTTGGAAATTTTCCTTGTATTTTCAAGCTGAAATACAAATATTTATCCAGTAAAATGTTAATGAGCAATAATACTTGACAGAGGCAACATCGTGAGAAAAAAAAAAATTATGATTACGGAAAAAATCCGAATTCCGTCGACCTTTCGTTTTCTAGTTTCGTAAAGACGGAATTCCAATAATAACGAAAAAGCCGGAATTCCTTGAATTCGCGGAAGAATCTTATGCCTGAAGATTACAGAAAAATTTTGCAGCAGCCAACTTCCGTTTTTGCAAATTGTTCTCCACAGTTTCAAGCTAAAATGCAAACATTTATGCAATAAAATGATATTTAACAAGAAAAGCGGACACAAAGACAACATTGGGAGAACAATTTGCGATTACGGCAAAATTTTCTTACTCCGTTTCACTACTGTGTTCGAAAGTTTTGAAGCACGAAATTTCGTCTCCGGATGGAAGGCGACCCCCCCTCTCCCAAATATCGATCTTCAGAATGATCTAACTGATGAAAAAAAAAATAAATAAAGCGGTATTCCGCGAATCCCTGTAAGAATCTCGTGTATATCATAAAAATAATAGCAAAAGAAAAATTTGAAACAAAATGAAAATTTGTAGAATCAGTAGTTTTGATAGTGAGTTCCGTAGTCAGACAACTAATTCCGTAGAAACTACGGCATTGTGTGGTAGTTGGCAGATATGAAGTGTGTAGAAGTTTAGCAGAAATTTGTGCGATACTTCCACTTAGTACTGCAAGTTGTGAGGTGGGATTCAGTTTTTTAAAAAGAATACAAGGGGATTGGAGGAACAATTTGTCTGTTGAAACTTTAAATGCTCTGATGACAATTGAAATACTGTAGAAGGGCCACAAGAAGAGATTTTTAATCCACGGTCAGCAGTTATTAAATGGTATGATGACAAAGTCAGACACCCTGAGCGTAAACCATATGGGTAGAAATCTGAATTAGAATGTCAGTGAAATATATTCATGTGGTATGAGAATTTGTTAGAAATTAATAATAAAGATAGTCACTAAACTTATCTAAGATTCTATTCATTATTCAAAAAGGTAAGTCAAAATATTTATACACATATTTAAATTTCTGTGTAACTTTATTAGAAAATAAGTTACGATGTGATTTAGTTTTACTTGCTAGTCATGCAAATGTTTTGCTAGCAAACTATTTGGTCACTAGCAAAATTTGCTAGTGAGCAAAAAAGATGAAATCTTGCCCTGCTTACAATACAGTACGATCATCCATCTTTGGGGATTTTCGATCCATGGGCCATGCTCCCGGCCCTCTTTCGGGGGGTGGGGGAGATGTGACGTACCTGCCAGCAGGACGCACACGGCATAAAGGCGGATAGCAGTCAGAACGAACGTCCGCGTGGCTCAATTGGTAGAGTGACTTATTCTGGAGTGAGGGGACCAGGATCCGAGCCCCGGCGTGGACAAAAATGACGGAGAAATTTACTTCGTTATGCAGCAAAAACACAAGTGTTGGGGAACTGGTTGCCAAAATCTGCCACTCAAGGTACGGTAGCGATCCGTTGGTGGCAGCGCCATCAGTTTGCAGCCATTGATGGCCCTGCAGTATCTTTATGGTTTACGGGTCTCCAAGCAAGCGCCACAAGTGGCCTGTACCTGGACACCGAAACAACTCCAACACGAGACAGCGGGACTGCGCACGCGCAGAAGCAACACGTGCTGTGTCTCTCGTATTACCAGTCAGTAGAAGACGACACCATCGCCATCATGTTTTTTAGTGGATGTTAAGAAATAAAAAAAAAGCCATATATTGACAGACGAATTAATTTCCTAATGAAATGCCACGTCGGCGAAGATTACCGTCGAAGGAAAATTATATAAATAATTAATGAACTGTATGACTTCGTTATATTGAAAAAACCAAACAAAAGGTATCCGAATAGAAAATTCATTAATTATCTGAAAGAAAAAAAAAAAAAGCAAGGCTATGTGGATATAATTGTTCTCAACACCGTCATCCATGGGTTGAATATATTGATTGGAGGAATTCGCTGCTAAAAATAACGAGAAGTACAAAATAAATATATCTTTTTCTTTAGAACACATGTAGCTTCGGACCGTGGGAAAAAAAGGTGCAGCCTTAAAAATGTAACAGAATGTAACATGAACGGATAAATATATTTAAAAAAAATGTTTTCCTGAAATTCCTGAAAAGTATTGTGCATTTGTTAGAAGGGTAGGAACTGTTTCTGTATCATTTAAGTACAATGAAAACAGTCTTTCCGTAAAGAAAGAAAAAATGAAGATAGGAAGAAAGGAATGAAATATTTTTACACGTATATTGTTTTATGTACAATGTAAAAGCTATACTTCTCGTGAAATTTATACTACTTATAGAGATGTCCAAATCAATACCGCTTGACATTGTTTTACAAACAAGAAATATCTAGGTTCTAACTTGAAATCTTATAAAAAGGCCCGCAGCCTTTTTATGCTTTGTACAGAGCTGAGAAATACTCCGTTGAGTGCCTCTGATTGGTTTTACAAAATTTGACAAATACGAATTATCAATGTTGTAACTCCAAATCTTCTAAAAAGACTCGCAGCATAGGTGCCTCGTAAAACGGTGAGAAATAGCCGGTTGAATGCTTTTTATTTGGTTTTCTAAAGATTTTAGAAATACGAAATATCTAGATTGTCATTTAAAATCTAAGAAGGCTTGTGCCATACGTATCTTGTCAACACCTTAAGATCAACTGGTCGAGTCCCCGTTGATCACCTTGTATTGCATGTTATGACATGCGAAATATTAAAATCATAGCTGAAGATTTAATGAATCTAAAAGCTTCTACATAAACCTTTGGTCAATATAATCTTGCATACACATTTCCATATATGCCTAGGAAATAGACGATGTCATCACTCTGTCCAGCGGTGTACGGACAACAATTTTTCAGTTGCTATGAGTTGTTTATAAAAGAACGGGGACAGAGTGATGGCATTGTCTATTTACATTATTTCGACATATTTGTAATATATTCACCATGCCTAGGAAAACTGGTACATTTCGTTATGGTCAGCTAGGAAAACTCCCACACTTTGACAAGATCTCGGAATGAAACGCCATTCGTGTACATCCCCTTACATGAGAAGGTGTATGGGAGTTTTTCGGTGTGGTTGCTTCCCGCCCTTTGCTGAGCAGCACGAGAAAGTGTGGGAGTTTTCGTGGATCCAACTTGAGTTGATACGTAAATATATGTATAAAATCGGTAGAATAAAAACTGTTAAAAAAGGCGTAGGCCTAGGCCCTGTGAAATAATATTTAGTGCTTAAGTAAAAGCGCAATAATATTAACTTGAGTTCATACGTAATTGTTATGAATGTGACATCAATAGAACAAAAACTGTTAAAAAGGCATAGGCTTAGGGCCTGTGAAATAATATTTAGTTAAAGTGCAATATCATTATCTTGAGTTGATACATAATTGTTATGAATGTGACAATGAAAACTGTTAAAAAAGGCCTGGGGCCTGTGAAATAACATTTAGTGCCGAAGTAAAAGTGCAATGCTACTAACTTGATTTGAATCATAATTGTTGTGAATATGACATTGGTTGAGAAAAAAACTTTTTAAATGTCCTAGGCCTAGGGCCAGTGAAACAATATTTCGTGCTTAAATAAAAGCGAAATATTATTAACCTGTTTTGATACGTAATTGTTATCAATGTGACATCGATAGAACAGAAACAGTTGAAAAAGCCTAGGCCTAGGGCGTGTGAAATAATATTTAATGCTTAAGTAAAAGTGCAATGTTATTACCTTGTAATGATACGTAACTTTAGGTTATGAACCTAACATCGGTAGACCAAAAACCGTTAAAAAGGCCTAGGACCTGTGAATTAATATTGAGTGTTTAAGTGAAAAGCATAATATTGTTACCTTGAGTTGATATGTAAACGTTATGAATATGGCATCGGTAGAAATAAAGGCTGTCAAAGGGCCTACGAATGAACAAATGAGTCATAGTAATTTAGTGCCTAATTAAGTAAAAGAGAAATATTAATAACTTGACATGTTATGTAAATACACTGACGGAAAAAAAAATCCCAACACCAAGAAGGGGTTGTGTTAGATAAACGACAGTTGGTAGGCGGTGAGAGTACATCTGTAAGATGAGGTCTATGCAAATTTCGCTCTCGGCGCATACGTGTGGCGCTAGTAGCGCCTCGGAACATGCAAAGCAGGTTTGCTGTAAATACGCGCTGTAACGTTCGTGAGCGTTAGTTATCGCCGAGATTCGACGTAGGGTGTTGATGTTAGTCAAGAATGCCTTTAAGAAGACGAAGAAGCCATTATCAACAGCTCACAGAGTTTGAACGGGTCGTGTAATAGGGCTACGAGAAGGTGGATTTTCTTTCCGCAATATTGCCGAACGACTTGGCAGGAATGTAGCCACTGTGCATGAGTGTTGGCAGTGGTGGTCAAGGGAAGGTACTGCCTCAAGAAGACCGGGTTCCGGCCTGCCACGTAGCACTACTGAGAGGGAAGACCGCTGTGTACGGCGTATGGCCGTGGCGCATCGTACCGTGTCTGCGGCAGCAATTCGAGCTGCAGTTACCACCACAGTGACACAACGAACTGTTACAAATCGGTTACTTGAAGGACAGCTCCGAGCCAGACGCCCTGTAGCATGCATTCCACTTACTCCAAACCACTGCCGTTTGCGACGTCAGTGGTGTCAAGCTAGAGCTCATTGGAGGACGGAGTGGAGATCTGTTGTGTTTTCTGATGAAAGCCGGTTCTGCCTGGGTGCCAGTGATGGCCGTGTGTTTGTTAGGAGGAGGCCAGGTGAGCGCCTGCAGCAAACCTGTCTGCGGCCGAGACACACGCTGGAGCTACACCTGGAGTTAAGGTCTGCGGAGCAATTTCCTATGACAACAGGAGCACTCTCGTGGTTATCCCACGCACTCTGACGGCACAGTTGTATGTCGGTCTGGTGATTCAACCTGTTGTGCTGCCATTCATGAACAGCATTCCAGGGAGTGTTTTCCAACAGGATAACGCTCGCCCGCATACCTCTGTTGTAACCCAACATGCTCTACAGAGTGTCGACATGTTGCCGTGGCATGCTAGATCACCAGATATTTCACCCATCGAGCACGTATGGGACATCATTGGACGACAACTCCAGCGTCAGCCCCAACCAGCATTAACCGTCCATGTATTGACCGACAAAGTGCAACAGGCATGGAACTCCATCCCACAAACTGACATTCAGCACCTGTACGACACAATGCATGAACGTTTGCGTGCTTGCATTCAACATTCTGGCGGTTACACCGGTTATTAATGTACCCGCATTTCACATTTTAAATGGCTCTTCTCGCGCTTACTATGCCCCCCCCCATAGGCACTCTTGGTGCTCTGTAATCATGAATATGTTTTAATCCATATTCATGATTATGGGCTATGTAATCCCGATCCAGGACGACTTTTTTATTCTTCTGGACGGACGGACAGACTTGGAACGGATAGAACGTAATTTTGTATTGTATCTGATAAGTGTGAGGCGTTCCTGAGTCGAAAGTAATAATTTCCGTGCAAATCGGTTGTTTATCGGCGGAGATATTTTTTTTATTCTTCTGGAAGGACGGACCGACGGCGGACGGATGGAACGTAATTCTGCATCGTATCTTCTTGAGTAGAAAGAGTTCTTGAGTCGAAAGAGACCATTTGCGTGCAAATCTGTTGTTTCTCGGTCCAGTTATGTGTTTTTATGCTTCCTGACGGACGGAAAGACAGACTTGGGACGAATGGAACGTAATTTTGTAATGTATCTGAAAGGTGTCAGGCGTCCCTGAGTCGAAAGAAATAATTCCTGTGCAAATGGGTTGTTTATCGGCGGAGAAATTTTTTTATGCTTTTGGACAGACAGACGGACGGACGGACAGACTTGGGACAGATGGAACGTAATTTTGTATTGTATCTGATAGGTATCAGGTTTCCCTGAGTCGAAAGAAATAATTTTCGTGCAAATCGGTTGTTTATCGGCGGAGATATTTTTTTTATTCTTCTCGAAGGACGAGGGGACGGATGGAACGTAATTCTGCATCGTATCTCAAGGGTAATTCGTTCCTGAGTCGAAGAGACCATTTGCTTGGGAATCGGTTACTTGTTAAGATACGTGGTTTTTCGTGTGGGCGTAATGTCATTTCTGGACGGGCGGGCGGATGGAACGTAATTATGTATCGTATCTCATGGGTGATTCGTTCCTGAGTAGAAAGAGACAATTTCCGTGCAAATCGGTTGTTTCTCAGTCGAGTAACGTGTTTTTATGCTTCCGGACGGACGGAAAGACAGACTTGGGACGGATGGAACGTAATTTTGTATTGTATCTGATAGGTGTGAGGCGTCGCTGAGTCGAAAGAAATAATTTTCCGTGCAAATCGGTTGTTTATCGGCGGGGATATTTTTTTTATTCTTCTGGAAGGACGGACCGACGGCGGACGGATGGAACGTAATTCTGCATCGTATCTCAAGGGTAATTTGTTCTTGAGTCGAAAGAGACCATTTGCGTGCAAATCTGTTGTTTCTCGGTCCAGTTATGTGTTTTTATGCTTCCTGACGGACGGAAAGACAGACTTGGGACGGATGGAACGTAATTTTGTAATGTATCTGAAAGGTGTCAGGCGTCCCTGAGTCGAAAGAAATAATTCCTGTGCAAATGGGTTGTTTATTGGCGGAGATATTTTTTTAATTCTTTTGGACAGATGGAACGTCATTTTGTATTGTATCTAATAGGTGTGAGACGTCTCTGTGTCGAAAGAAATAATTTCCGTGCAAATCGGTTGTTTATCGGCGGATAATTTTTTTATTCTTCTGGACGGATGGACAGACGGCGGCCGGATGGAACGTAATTCTATTTCGTATCGCATGGGTAATTTGTTCCTGAGTAGAAAGAGACCATTTGCTTGCAAATTGGTTACTTGTTAAGATACGTGGTTTTTCGTCGTAATAACTGACATTTCAATTTGTTGATGGTCCCTTAAGAGAACCAGTCATTGTTTCCTAGGTGATTTTTACATTTCCAATTTGTTTACGGTCCCCTTAGGGCTATGAGAGTCGACGGTAGTTCCTTCCGTGACACGCCGTCGTCGGCAGTACTTCTGGCCGCAAAGCTGAGCTGCATGTGCCGGTGGATTTCAAAGGTGCCTGTATTAGGACATAACCATTTTTTCATTACTAAAGAATTTATTTGCGTTTTCAAAACCCTCCTATAAATTAGCAAGATCATTTTCTATCACCCAACTCACACATGGGGGAAAAACAATTCTCTGCTCAGTAAATAAGTGGGTGCAATCTATTTATAAGATTCACTCTTCGAGAAAGGGGAGACTGTTGTTTCCCCCACTGAAGTTTGGGCAAGAAGTAACGACAATGGACATCTGAGCTTCAGCTGCAACTCTGACATCACAAACCGACATCAGCAGCTCACATTTTATTAAGTTTTTCCCAAAATACACGATTTCCCATTGACTAGTCACTTCCTGCTTATCATCAGACAAAAAAGAGCAATCATTACTTTTGTTAAGAAAAGAATTGAAGTTCAAATGGGAACTTTAGCTTTTTGTTGATGTCTTTTGTTTCCTGTTGAGTCACGTTTCTTTTGCACGGTGTGCATGCAGTTTGATTTAAACAAAAAATATTTTTGCTCTGCTCTTATAGCAAAAAAAAAAAAAAGTTACTACAGATTGAGAAAACATGCTTTAAATGAAATCAAATGTCAAAAATCTTACACTTTGCCATGATAACAATTTTATGAGTCATGGAAATGGCAGATTCCATCATGGACAGAATAAGTACCGATTTTGAAATTGATTTGGCTTTAAAAAAGAAAGAGGACAAAATGTTTACTATAATGATTGGTTGGTTTTGAAGTGACTGTTAGAAATAGGAAAACATGCATTTTGTTATAAAAAATTCTTCTAATATTGAATCTATCTTTTAAATAGAGAACAACTGCTATGAAGCAGGAAGACGTGGTTCAAATTCACCACTGGCAAAAAGGTTATATGATATATCTTCTTGCCGATGGTAGGATTTTTTTTTGTCTGATAACCAGTGGCACCACAATAATGTTATTTTACTAGTCATGACTGTGTTCTTCCAAGTTAGTTTAATGCTTGCTTCATATGTGCAGGTGATGTTAATGTAAATAAATAGTCGAATAAGTTCCTGAAGTTTTGTATATCCACACTAGCTAATGTAATGAAGTGAAAGCGTCTTCCCATTGTTAACCATTCATTATATGATGCTCATTTGTTCTGTGCTAGTTCATTTTTCATTCGGCATTTCCGCTGAGTGTTGTTTTGCCTGTGTTCTCATAACTTTTACGGCTTGCTTGATTCTTGAATATCTACGTAGTTTAACATTTTTAGTTAAATAGTGCCAAAAACCGAATGTACTGTTTTTGAACGATCATAATATTTTCTTATAACGGAGGTATGAGAACGTAAAAACTGTGTGCTATTTGAGTGGAAGTAGGGAACTTTTGAACTCGAGGGAGCGTGATTCCAAGCACCCCCCCCCCCCCCCACACACACACCCTTTCCAATAAGAAACTTCTACTCCATCCCTGCTTTTAACAACGGACGTGCCCAGTACAATGTGAAGTGTACAATGGCGATAATTTTTGACTGCTGGTGGCATGCAAAGGGTACGTCGTGAAGTATCATCCACAGAAACATAGTGCAAGTGATTAAGGGAAGACGTGATTTTGGAGCAAATAATAATCGTTGACCCCCTTTTAAAACTGTTTCTGAAGATTATAGTGTCATCAGAGGTATACTGCAGAAAAGCTCTCATTTTGTGCATTTTTCTCATATAGTGCACAGATTTCTTGGAAAGGAAGCAATTAAAACATGAAATTTGTTCACCATTTGCAATTGATTTCCATAATCTAAAATCTGTACGTCACACTCTTTCCAGGTAATAATATTTTTCTGACGAAATAATTTAGGACGTTAATCTACACATTTGCCAAAATTCGTACTCAAGCCCCCTCAAAAGGGGTTCGTACACGAGAATCCACCCTGGCCACACCTGTGGTCTTGCTGCAGATGTTGTTTATAGTCAGCTACGGGATGCAAGCTTCTGATGGAACCAGCCTCCGGTGTTTAGTGACAAAGGGCAAAAATTTTAATAAAAGGAACGTGGCAGAATCACCAAATTTCTCAAATACCAATTTCATCATCATGCCGATTTCAACCTTAGCATCTTCTTAAAACTTGAAATACAAGTTTTTTGTGCATTGAATATTTTGAATACAGACCCTTAAAATGGAAATGCAAAACATGAAAACAAAGTTCATTTCTTTAATTTAAAAAAATGAGGGTTCTGATTTTTTACCTTAAAAATAAATTTTCATGGGCATTTAGCTTTTACTACCTGGGTAAGTAAGTAATTTCTGCTCATGCCCAGCTGGGCATGTAACTTCTCAGATATTTTTCAAGCCCTGTAATATGTGGGAGAGGGTGCAGATCTTCTACACTGGCGGAAATTCACCCGTATTGTTTAATACTAAAAGAGACTTCTGTAGCAGCGTGTCAGTGTTATAAATTTCAGTGGGTGTCCGCTATGCAACAGTTTTACTATTAAACTACAAGTCATTAACTTAGGGTGTCCATTCTCTGAAAGACTAGTAGTTTTCTTCACCTCTTGGCTTCGTGTTACTATCTGATATACTTCTATAAAGGTATAATATATTTGGCATAGTGTATACTGTGTGTACCTCTGCATATTCATATACCTAGACAGCAACCCATCTGAATGTCTGGATGCATGCTACGCTGAGGTGACCCCAATACTTGAAACAACATTTTCTCCTGTAAAATGTGTTTGAATATAATAAATTACAGTGCAGTTACTAAATACAAATTCAGTTATTACTGACCAGTAAATGTACTAGTTTAGAATATACTACATAAATAACACTTAGCTATGAATTTCCAACAGTACTCGGTTATTACTGACCAGCAAAGGTACTAATTTAGAATATACTACATAAATAACACTTAGCTACGAATTTCCAATAATACTTAGCTACGAGTTACCATCCAGTAAATTTTAATGATTAAGATTAAAGAATAAGTACTACGTTCAGTGTTAGCTGCATTTATTTTCAGCATATTCAAGCGATAGTGAAATATAAATGTTAACTCATTCTGAAGCTACCACATGCATACAGCAATGAGTGGAAGCACTTTGCATTGGAAGTGGATTTTATACATATAGCATATCACTGAATATTTCACAGTAATAGAAAAATTAGATTAACATTTTTTTCTATGTACATACCTTAATATGTGGTGTAACTGTGAAGTTATCCCTTTTAATGGCACGGATCCACTTTGCACACAGATCTTCGTCTTTTGGGAAATCTGTGAACTCGAACTTTGGGCCCAGTTTTATAATTTCCACGGCAGCCGGGAACACAACACGGATGTGGCATAATCAAATACCTATCTCACTGAATTATCGGTATATAAAAACTATAATAAAAATGTTAGTTGAAACAAATCACGCTAGCATGGACAACCATAAAAACACAAGTCACACGGTTAGGCGTAGCAACAGTGTGGTAATGCATACACGGACAATAGATCGATGAAGTGTGACGTCATTGAAAAGGACGCCACGACTTGATAGGCCTTCAAGAATCTCGAAGGTAACGCTTCAGCCAACAGGATTTTGGAGCAGTGGGACATTATTCAGTTCTATTTCCTTAAGTACAGGCCTCTGAGAAAAAATTCTGCTACTCTTCAATCCAGATCCTACAAGGCTGTTGTGAGTGCCTTAAAGAAACTTTCAATAAAAGCTGAACTTCATTTCATTATTTCATCTGCAGAACTATTCATGAAGAAATAGCGAACGTTCTTCAGACCTTCATGGCTTGTGTTTTGAAGAATGCTGTCATTCGAAAAATCACTAATTTTTCTAAAGTTGATCTTGATGAACTGTCTACATTTGGTAATCTGCTTCCTCTTGAAGAACTTGTCATTAATGAAAAGGTCAAAGACAAGCTTTCTAAACTGAAAGAAAGTGATTTGTTATTTCTGAAGGAAGCTCAAAAGCACTATATTACTGCTTGCAAGCATGTGATGGAAAAGACTTGCATATCAAATGGATCCTTTAAAAATTTTAGATTTTTAGACCCAAAAAAAAGAGTGAATGTTAGAAGCTGCAGAGACATACTGAAAGTTGCAAAAATTATGCCATTTCATGTTCAACTGGATTATTTGTTAGATGAATGGAAAATTTTGCAACTGGAAAAAGATGATGCAGCATTTGAAAACAAAACTGTTGACAATTACTGGCAACAACACATCTCAAAAAGGGACTCATTATCAAAAGATATAAAGTTTCCAAATGTTGCAAAAGTCATAAAGGCTCTTACTGTTGAGAAAGGACATTTCATTATTTCATTCAAATGGAAATGCTGACATAGAGAGATGATTTTTCATTTCTAAGCACATATACGAGAAGATAAATCAGCGATGACAGAAGATTTTTAAACAGTGTACTACTGACTGTGAGGGATGCCTTGAAACAATATCCTAATTTTCTTTTTGTACCCATTAATCCAAAACTCATTAAGTACAAACAACAAGCACATTCAAAGCACACTGCCTTTATGGAAGAATGTAAGAGGAAAAAGAAAATCAAATTAGAAAAAAAGCTAAAAGAACAGATTATGAAGAAGATATGAAAAAGGTGGAAAAGATAAAAAAAGTCAATCAAATGTGAGACTGCTGCTCTGAATGACAAGAAAAAAGAACCTCCACAAACTAAGGAGGCAAGAAAACTCCTTTTGGAAGCTTCGGCCAAACTGAAGAAAGCCCTCAAAAAAAAAAAAAATGATTTAAAGGGAGCAAAATTAGCTGAAGGCATGCTCGAGGGAGTAAAATGTATGCAAATGGAAGAAAGAGTGAGAGAAAAAGAAGTGGAAATCATTCAGAAGAATCTTGAGAAAAGAAAATCAAGTATGATTACATCATTTTTTGCTAAGATGCCTAGAAAACAGTAAGCCATACAGTTTGTTTATACAGAATTGTTTTTCTAGAACATTGAAGAGAATGGCACGTCATTAGATTTTCAGAATACTGTGTAAATTTTTTTTTCTGTAAAATTATATAATGGCAATAAAATGGCCATACCCCATCCAAGACCATAATAAAGAAATTTATTATGATCTTACCTGGCCTTTTTTGGTAGGGGAGTATTAAAAAAAATATTTCTTTGTAACCGTATTTGTTTTGTGGTATTGGGTCTCCTAATCACCTTTTAGTCACTTTTTTAAAAATATTTGTCACCTTTCTCACCTTTTTCAAAGGTCGCCTTAGCTCCTCACCCTATGTTTGTGGTCTCAAATTTAGGACAAATTCCTTAACATTTTGTTTGAATGTGGAATACTTTTGTGGCCACATTAATGCCTATTACCTGTAGAAAGGATTTACTAAAGAAATACCAAATGTGATACTTGATGTAGTCCTTTCTCAACAGTGTTAACAAATTCTATATTGTATGTAAGTTTTAAAAATGTTTTTATCAGTTTTAGTGCTGTTTAACATGAATAAAACATGTTTTCATTTTTCAGCACCAGCCAAGAACACCTAAGCAAGCAAAGAGTGGTGTAGTGCACAACTTTGATCAAGATAGTCATAACATCCAAAATAGTCGAGCACGTTCTGTTTTCCGATACACGTCAACCTATTCCAAAATGAGTCGTGGTATTTATCTTGTTTCTTTTGTTATTTACTGATATTATTGAGTGAGTTATTCAAACTGTGAAGCATCATTCTGGAAGACATTTTCTGTGCAATCAGAAATTGAAATTGGGGGGGCGCTTATATAAAACTGGTTCAAGAGATTCTGGTAATGATATTACTCCGTGAATGTTGTGACTAGTAGAAAACATTGTTTCTCATGATCTTTGTGTGTGAAAATATTTCTAGTAGGCATACGGTAATTAATTGAATATTTTAGATCTTTGGAGCTTTTGTTGGGTTTCATTGTTATGTCCTTTGTGATTCAGAGGTTGCACTCCTCGATGCGAAGTAATCGGCCAAATTGTGATGATTTTTTATGTAAAATTTTGTCAATAAATTTTGTCCAATCTAGTCCAATGCCCAGGACTAGCAGTTTTTTTTATGTTCAGAGTAGAACAAAATATTTTTTATCCCGGGATCACTGTTTAAGTTTTTTTTTTTATATATATACACTATATTGACAAAAGTCACCAGACACCTAGAAGAGAAACACAACATAGCATTTACAACATACATTAGTACGGTGTTGGCCCACATTTGGCCTTAATGCATGCACTGACCCTTCGAGACATCCTTTCGACAACGTTTTGGAACACAGCGATAGGTATGCGCTTCCTTTCGGTACAGAATGCTGCCGCTAACTGTTACTTAGTAGTAGGCCTTGGTTCCAAACTTCTTATGCAGCACTCTAATTCATCTCATCTATGGGATTAAGACCAGGGCTTTGTGCTGGCTAGTCCACACACAATACAGAATTATCGTCAAACCACACCATAACAGTCCTTGCTTTATGGCTCGGTGCATTATCCTGCTGGTACCAACAAGGCTCGGTTCCATAGTATTGCCACAGAATTGGTAGGGTATAATTGTCCAGAATATAAAGGTAGACGTGCTCAATAACAGGTTTGTCTGTGATAACTAATGGGCCGGGACCATACCACGAAAAACACCCCCACAAGAGTACACTGCCAGCTCTAAACTTGACCGTAGGAACAGTACACTGTGGTAAATAGCGTTCCTC
Organism: Macrothele yani; assembly: GCA_039090855.1. Lineage (NCBI taxonomy): Eukaryota > Metazoa > Arthropoda > Arachnida > Araneae > Macrothelidae > Macrothele > Macrothele yani. The sequence continues at coordinate 65,158,833 of CM077000.1, read as the reverse complement.
CGGCTGCCGCCACACCTACACACAGCCATCAGACTGATGGATTGTGTATCTAGATTCATCAGTCCATAGGACCTATTTCCATTGATCTACGGTCCACGATAAATGTTCTTTACACCATGCTAAATGACAAGTAGCATTCCGAGTGGAGAAGAAAGGCTTATGAGCAGCTGCACGACCACAGTAATCCATGGAATGAAGTTCTGTGAATGGTACGTGCAGACATGCCAAGTGTTCCGCTTTCGACAGCTAAATCCGCGTGCTCCGCTCAAGGCTTAAAAACTCCGGTCGTTAGAAGTTTTTATTTTTTAGAAATTTTTTTGTTATCATCCTTATTAATTCGGTGTTTTTTAAAAGCTTAAATTGAAAATTCTTCCAAGTGTATTAAAGTATGCTTTTCCCTTTTTTTTTTCTCTTTCTTTAAATGCCGTTTTTCTGTGTGTGTGTTTGTGTGTGTGTGTGTAACTACGGAAGAATAGGATGTTTCGCTCTTCTTGGCGCTTGCCGTATTATCAAGGCCAAGCATTCGAGCTTGTTCATGGCTAATGGCATTGGAGGGCAACGGAGAGTTGAGTAAGGTGGGGGGGGGGGCATTACTCCGAAACGGCTTTGTGCGTGGCAGGAGGAGTTATGTGAGTGACGTCATAGCGGAGTCTTTCTCATAGGCCGCGGGAGCGTTGGCGCCTCGCCTTGGCTGCTGAAGAACGCGATGCAGGGCGGAAAGCAAAGCTGATAACGGAAGTTCATGCTTTCGACAGTGGAGTCAAAGAATTTTGGTGGAGTGTTTGGAGCTTGCGCTGGACTTTGCTGTTTTCATTGTAGTTATTTAGAACAAGGTGAATTTATTTAATCTTATTGTGAGATATGTCGAAACGACCGCATAGTCAACGCTTTTCAGATGCTTACGAGAAACAATGGCCCATTTTAAAGCGTTCCAAAAAATCCGAAACGCACGCTTACTGTTCCGTTTGTGACATTGATTTCACTATCGCACATGGTGGTATTGGTATAAGCGACTGCAAACGCCATGTCACATGCCGCCGACATTTAGACAATGCAAAAGTAAAGGCATCTAATCAAACCCTTACATCTTCGTTTGTTTCCATTTCGGAAGATGTCTGTGTAATACGTGCGGAAACATTGTTCACAGCTTTTATTATAGAGCATAATTTACCCATCTCTGTAGCAGACCATGCCAGGCCTTTATTTATTAAGATGTTCCCGGATTCAGACATCGCCCAAAAATACGGATGTGTGCGGACGAAAAGAACAGCTATTATTAACAGTATGGCAGATGGTACTGCCCATGAAATGATAGAAATTTTAAAAACTTTTAGTTTAGCGACCGATGCTAGCAACACTAATTCTGCAGAGAAAATATTTCCTGTTGTTGTTTCATATTTAGATACAACAGTGGGGAAAATAATTCCCAGATTATTAAGCTAACCGAAGTTAGATGGTGATGCAACAGGAGAAAATATGTTTGTTACTGGATACCAAACTGGGGAAAAAATCAATACCGTGGCACAATTGTATTGCATTCTCATCAGATAATGCATCTTCTATGGTAGGAAAATATAAAGGTGTCACAAAGTTTCTCAAGGAAAGAAATCCAAATATGGTAATTCATGGTTGCACTAGCCATCTATTGCATTTAGCTGCCAAAAAGGTAGCTAAGGAGCTGAAAATTGATGTTTAAGATTTTGTGGTTGACATATACTATTTTTTGCATAAAAGCACCAAGCGTATTGAAGCATTTAAGACGTGCCAAAAAGTTTAATCTTGAAAGTCACCAAATTATTAAATATGTGTGTACCAGATGGCTTTCATTGGATCAAGTTATTAATCGTTTTCTTGAGCAGTGAAAGTCCTTGGAAAAATATTTTGGAGAGAAAAATATGACTACGCAAGGTTGTGAGAAATACTTTTCTATTCAGAAGAGAATTGGGTCTCCTGAGACAAAGTTGTACCTCCTCTTTCTACAGCAAGCTTTGCCACTTTTCTGCAAGACAAATATCCTGCTGCAAAATGAATCCCCAATTGTTCATCGACTACATCGTGAACTAAATTCTCTACTTAGTGAACTTATGGCACGATTCATTAAACCATCTGCTGTTGTACAGGCTGAGAATGTATCGACCATACCAATTTCTGATAGGAAAAATCAAAAGTCAGATGAGGAACTTGTCATTGGAAGTAAAACTCGGCAGTACCTGAATAGCAGCAATTTGTCTAAAAATGAAGTAATTTCTTTCTGTTGGTCTGTGAGATTATATTATCAGAAATGCTGTGAGTACATGCTAAAAAATTTCAGTTGAATGATCCGATTCTGCTGCATGTGGAAGTGGCTGATGTAAGGCTTAGAACAAGCAGTAAATTTTGTTCTGTTAACTATTTTGTTGACCTCTTTGATGATTTCTCTGATGAAGAAAAGAATCTGTTAGAAGTTGAGTTTGCACGTTTCCAAGTAGATAAGTTAAACAGTGACATTGTAAACTGTGAGCAAACTGATCAAGCATGGTCGTTAATTAAAGATTTAAAAGATCACAATGGTGTCTTAAAGTACAGAATCTTGCCATTACTAATGCACAGAATACTCCTGATACCACACAGCAATGTTGCTTGCGAACGAGTGTTCAGCACTGTTCGCAAGAATCATAACGATTTCCGTTCTAATTTGTCTGTGCACACATTGCAATCCCTACTTGTGGAAAAATCAAGAATGGCTGTCCATAATCTGAGTTGCCACCAGCATAACTTTACGACTGAAGTGTTGATGAAAGCTAAAAAAGCAACAGCTTTGGTTCTAAAAAAGAACCAGTAAACAACAATATATATATATATATATAATATTTCGTAACATCACAGCCTCTCCTTGACAAATGTCAACCCCGCCTTCTCGTGGTACATCCTGTTCCCACTAAAGGGGCTCTGACGACCGCCAATAGCGGTATAACTATACCATTGGGATTAGAGGAAATGCTATCATCCCACACTCACCAACCCGCTTGGCCAGCGTGGTGAGTTATGGCCAAACCCCTCCAAAATGACTCCACAACTTAAATCTTGGCCCTCAGTCTCCGGCAGCTGGAATGTACCTGGCCAAGGCAGCGGCCAGTGCGACATGAAGGCAGAGGGTGCTAAGAATCCCCGGAGGACCGGACTAGGCTGCCATCTGATGCTGACCTTGGCTACGTACAACGGACGCTCCCTATCTTCTGATTCAAGGCTTCTTGAATTGGAAGAGGAACTACAAAGGATCAAGTGGGACATCGTCGGGCTAAGTGAGGTAAGGAGAAAAGGAGAAGATCTCATTGAACTGAAAAGTGGACATCTCTTCTACTATCGTGGGGCAGATACTGGCAGAACTAGTGGTGTTGGATTTATAATAAACAAGAAACTAAAGGATAAAGTTGTAGAAGTTGAAAGTTCCTCTGACAGAGCTGCACGACTCGTTATCCAACTCTCGAGAAGATACCAGGCTCAGATTATTCAAACTTATGCACCCACCACAAGTCATGCTGAAGAAGAAATTGAAGAATTTTATGAGGAAATTCGTGATCTAAATAATAAAGGTAAGCAGCACTTGAAGATAATTATGGGAGATTTCAATGCAAAAATAGGGGAACGGCAACAGAATGAAACTTCAGTAGGTAAATTCGGTCACGGCAACAGAAACCAGCGTGGAAATACTCTCGTAGAGTTTGCAGAGGCAGAAGGGTTTTTCATCTTGAACTCCTTTTTCAAGAAAAAGCCACACAGGAAATGGACATGGAGACATCCAAATAGGATGACAAGTGAAATTGATTTTATTATGCGTAACAAAATATTCGTCATAGAAGACTGCAGTGTGCTAAACAAGTTCAACACAGGCAGTGACCATAGATTGGTGAGATGTAAGATGCACCTCAACACTAAACTCGAACGTCGCAAGCTCATAAGACAAACAAAATGTATTGACATAACCAACCTTAAAAAACACCATAATACCTTCAAATTGGAACTGAAGAACAGATTCTCTGCTTTAGAAGGCCTAACATCGGAAGAAGTGAATATTTCTGAAGTTAACAGAAAAGTAACCAAAGCTCTTATGGAAACAGCAACAAAATTAGCTGGGTCTAAGAACAAATTGCATGTGAACAAATTATCAGGAAAAACCAAAATGTTGATGCAAAAAAAAAGTGATGAGGACAACTAAAGAAGATGTGACTTCCAAAGTGGAATATATAGAGCTATGCAAGACAGTACGAAAAAGTATCACTGAAGACGTAAGGAAATTGAACTGTGAACTAGTAAGGAAAGCAATTGAAAACAACCAAAGCCTAAAGATAGCAAAGGGACATCTCAGTAAGGGGAAAAAACATATTATGGCACTGAGAAAAGAAGATGGTTCTGTAACAAGAAATAGAGGCGAAATTTTGACAAGAGTGAAAGATTTCTACTACAAATTATATGAAAGGGATGATACATGTACTCCAGACATCATGAAAGGTACCAGTACCAGAGTTCTTCCAGTCCTTCCAGCAGAAGTTGCACATGCAATCAAGAACATGAAGCGGGGAAAAGCTCCAGGAGAAGATGGAATTACTGTAGACATCATACAAGAAGCAAGTGGAGAAATCGAAACAGTACTCGCCCAAATTTTCACTCGATGCCTTAATGAAGGGAAAATTCCTGAGGATTGGAACAACGCTACAATGATCTTGCTACATAAAAAAGGTGACATTGAGGATCTCGGGAACTACAGACCTATCAGCCTCCTATCAGTGGTTTATAAAATCTTCACTAAAGTTCTTTCACACCGCTTGAAGGTGACACTGGACATGGCTCAACCGAGAGAACAAGCTGGATTCAGGAGTGGCTACAGCACAATAGATCATATCCACGTACTGAGAGAACTAATTGAAAGAGCGAGGGAATATGAGCTTCCATTGTGCATGGCTTTTATCGATTATGAAAAAGCCTTTGATTCGGTGAAACCATCAGCAGTTGCAATGGCTCTGAAATCCTGCGGTATTGAAGATGCATACATTAATATTATTAATAACATCTATGAAAATGCAAGTGCAAAGATTCGGCTGTTTGAAAATACAACACACATAAAAATTGGAAAAGGAGTGAGACAAGGTGACACCATATCTCCGAAGCTCTTTAATGCCACATTGGAAAATGTCTTTCAATCACTGAACTGGGAAAACAAAGGGATAAAGATTAATGGAGATTATCTAACCCACCTTCGTTTTGCTGACGACATAGTCATTTTTGCAACTACCCCATCAGAGCTACAGAGTATGATACAGGAACTTGCTGACAAGAGTAAAGAAGTGGGATTAAAAATGAACTTTCAGAAGACAAAAGTGATGTTCAATGCTTTTACAAGAAATGAAGATTTATTGATTGAAGGAGAAAAGCTGGAGATAAGACACGTACGTTTATCTTGGATAGAAGATATCAAGTGTGGGTCACATTGATGAAGAAATTAATCGGCGTACAAAACTTGCCTGGAGAGCTTTTGGAAGAAACAGCATAATTTTCAAGAGCAATATGCCATTATGTCTTAAAAGAAAAGTGTTTGATCAATGCATCCTTCCAGTGCTTACGTATGGTGCAGAGACGTGGACCTTAGCTAAAAGAGACATACAAAGGCTGCAGACAACTCAAAGAAGCGTGGAGAGGTGCATGCTTGGTGTAACCAGGAGAGATAAGAAGAGGAACACGTGGATCTGAAAAATGACAAGGGTGGAAGACATCATGATCAGAGTTAAATCCCTGAAATGTGCAATGGGCTGGACATACTGCCAGAAGAACAGACCATCGATGGACAGCCGAAATTTTAGATTGGATTCCAAGGGACAGGAGAAGCCACATGGAAGATGTGTGGATGAAATTCGAAAGTATGCGGGAGTGACATGGAGGAGACTGGCACAAGACAGACCGTTGTGGAGGAAACTTGGGGAGACCTTCGTCCAGCAGTGGATTGATAATGGTTGACAATGATGATGATGATATTTTCTTTGCATTTTCATCTTTGCAGATGAATTCATTGTATTTACATTTTTATCACAGCTCCAATTTTAGTGAATTATGAACATTAATTTAACAGAATTAGACCTTGATGAGGAAAAACAGTTTAAATATTTTTTTTACAAATATATATATATATATAGAGAGAGAGAGAGAGAGAGAGAGAGAGACGTGTGTGTCAACATTTTGCTAATAGACTACTGTACAAGATTTTTGTTGCAGTAGCTGAATGAAAAGAACAAGCAGAATTTTTATGTTTCAAAGAAGCAGAGGTGCTTCAAAGCAATGTTTATCTGGTAAATATATTTATTGAGTAATTTATTTTGTCTTTTCTTATATAATTTGCATTGTTTTTGTAAAAACATAGCCAATTGTCCACGCGAAAAATACCACGCCGAGGGCGCGACTCTGCTCCTGACAGCCACTTTCGAAAGTTGGCTACTCTGGTTACGTGTACATACCGAGGTTCCACTATTTTTACTTACCTGTACACTGAGGTCTTGTGCAGTACTCCATTCATTTACTGTAACGACTCTCCAGAGGCTTCCACGTCCTCTATCACTGATTTTCTTTGGTCTGCTGGTACGTTTTGCTCCTTCAGGCACACCATGTGTCTTCCACTTATTCGGTACATCCAAAACAGTTAACTTGGGTATGTTTAAACACCTCTTGGTTTCTCTTATGGACTACCCACTAATATAACACCCAACAATCTTTCTTTTCTCAAAGTCAGTTCTCTCCCGCCGCAACATTTTCATTCAACCTCACAGTGTGATATGATCGCTGTCAGCTGCAGGCTTGTTTTTATACCGCTTGCAGCTGTACTGCACATCTTAACAGCGCAGTGGATCCGTTCATTTGCTTCTGAAGGGGTGTCCGTTGACTTGTCAATATAGTGTATATAAGGTATACATACAGAGCTGTTGAACCTTAGACATTTTGATGTCTAACCTTTCTGTTTCAGGAACCACATCTGTGGTGTGTGTGTGTGTGTGTGTGTGTGTGTGTGTGTGTGTGTGTGTGTGTGTGTGTGTGTGTGTGTGTGAGAGAGAGAGAGAGAGAGAGAGAGAGAGAGAGAGAGAGAGAGAGAGAGAGAGAGTCAGGTGCAAAAGAAATATTTATTGAAATATTGATTAGGGTTACCTGCTTTCTGGTGTTGGAAATCAAGGGGAAGTGAGAAAACAAAAAATAGTCATCGAAGTTAGATGTGGGAGGGCAGATAAAAAGGGTGTTTTGTCCGCATGTCATACAGAGAGTGGTAATTAAGTAATGAAGCTAATTTAAAAAAAGAACAGTCTCTGTAAAACACATACGCCGAGAAGGTATGGTTTTAGGAAAGCCATTTATCAACTATACGGTGGCAACAACATTTGCACGAGAATTGTGCAGGTCATTGTTTACACTGTGCATGGCGTCATTTGGTGGCAGAACATTATCACCGCTCTGCCGTGGAGCAGAGATCAAATATCCAGTTCTGTTTGGAAATCCGTAAAAGGGTATCACAAACAGTTGAATTGTTGCGTGATGTGTGTGGGGCTAATTGCCTATGTTGTGCACAAATGTTCCGATGTTATGTATGTTTCTAGGATGGGCAGACAGATTTGAAAAACCGTGAAAGGCTCGGATGCCCAATTTCAGGGCGCACACCTGACCTCATTGAAAAAGTTCACGAAAGGATGAAAAGTGCTCATTGTGTGACCTTGAGGATGCTGGAATGTGTGCTTTGAAACGATTTGTAAAATTTTAGTGCATGATTTGGGGAAAAAAAGGTTAGGGCTCATTTATGTTGATGAAGGACAAAACACTTAACAAGATTAACAAATAAAGGTAAGTAGATCATGCTAGCTACGTTAAGACATTAAAACTTTTACAAGAAAAAGTTTGCAAGTTTGGAGCTTTCAACCTTGTCATCATGCCAGTGGAAGACTAAGATCATTTCCAGATTCTACGTTTGAATATTTGTTATTTTCATTGCCAGAACAGACAAGACATTCTGACAATGGAAGACACTTCTGCAATTCCCCGCTGGAATGAAGCAAAACGTGTTTCTTCTTTTTGACAATCGATTTGCCCTCCGTTACCATGAAAGCCTGGAAATTCTTTTCAGCCCAAAGACTTGCAATTCAGAATATCCAGTCTACATCCTGATGACCTGGAGATCGATTCTAAGATCTGGCAACAAAAATAACAAAAATTCAAATGTAGAATCTGGAAACGATCTTAGTCCTCCATTGGCATGAAGACCTAAGACGAGGTTGAAAGCTCCCAACTTACGAACTTTCTTTGTAAAAGTTCTAATCTCTTAACGTGTAACTAGTGTGGTATATTTACCTTTATTTGTGCTCGTTTAGTTCTACATGCTTTGTCAGATGACCAGAACCATGCACGAGTGGAGTATGCAAAAGACATCCTGGAGACTGCAGAAACAATGCAACATTTTCTCCAAAGCATTGTGGCAGGTGACGAGACATGGTGTTTTCATTATGATCCTGAACCAAAGCATCGGAGTGCTCAGTGGAAGTCTGCCACAGTCACCCAAAGAAAAGAAGATCAGGTTACAGAAGTCCAAAATCAAGACAATGCTTGTGTGCTTTGTGACAGCAAAGCTCACAAACATTGTCTCATGTTCGTGTTTCAGCTGAAAAAAAGTGTGCCACGGAAGCCCAGCAAATGATCTGTGCTACTTTGGGTGAGGCTGCTGTATCCTACAGTACGTGTAAGAAGTGGTTCCAGCGGTTTAAGCAGGGAAATGTCGATCTCCGTGATGAATAACGTCCGGGACAGCCACAGAAAGTTGACAATGAGGAACTGGAACAACTGTTGGACGCGGATCCCTGTCACACCCAGTCAGAGCTCGCTGAGGAACTATGAGTAACACGGCAAGCCATTGCAAAGCGCCTGCACAAGCTTGGACGGATTCACAAGGAGGGCTGTTGGGTGCCCCACCAACTCAAGCTGCGAACAAGTCTAGGCGCTACGATGTTGCTGTGTCCTTGCTCTCCAGATTCAAGAAGGATTTCCTCCACAAGATTTTGACCTGTGATGAGAAGTGGATCCTCCGTGATAATCCTAAGTGGCACAAATCGTGGGTTTATCCATGTCAGCCTACCACCAGTACTGCCAAACCGAATATCCATGCCAGGAAGTTGTTGCTGTGCATATGGTAAGATCAGCGCAGTGTTGTACACTATGAGTTGCTCAAACCTGGTGAAACGGTCAATGCTGAGCGTTATTGTCAGCGACTAATTCATGTTAGTGACACAATGGAGGCGAAAAGACCATAAATCGGCAAGGGTAGAAGGTCGTTCTTGTTGCTTCAGGATAACGCGCATCCTCACACCACGAAAACGACTTTAAACATGATCACCGACCTGGGATGGGAGATTTTGTCCCACCTGGCATATTCTCCAGACTTCGCCCCGTCAGATTATTACCTCTTTCGCTCCCTACAACATCACCCGAGTGATATTCACTTCACTTCTGTCGAGGAGGTCCACACAAGTATTGATGACTTTATCAACTCGAAACAGCCCTCTCTTCCGCAGTGGCATTCAGCAGCTCCCAGACAGATGTTTTAAATGTATCCAACACGACGGGGATTATTTCCCTGATTAGGTACATATTCGATTTGCTGTCAATGTGTCGTGCCTGTGGCCGAGAATTAAGTTGCACACCTAATAAATAAATATATATATATCTACACAGACGAGTCACATTATTGTGGCCACCAGCTAATATCCAGAGTAACCGCCGTGTGCAGTGCGGACAGCAGCTAGACGGGCTGGGAGTGACTCAATAAGGTGGTGGAAAGTGTTCACAGGTATGTGGAGCCATGCTGATTGCAGTGCATCTGACAGCTGCTGGAGGATCCATAGAGCGAATAACACGATAGAGGTGGTCCCACAGATGCTGAATTGGGTTTAAGTCTGGGGAATAGGGGGCCAGGGAAGTACTTTGAAGTCTTCATCGCGCTCTTCCAACCACTCTTGGACATTTCTAGTTGTGTGACACGTCGCATTGTCGTGCCGGAAGGTCCCATCCGCCCCAGGGAAGACAATCGGCATGTATGGGTGTACGTGGTCTGCAAGGATGGATTCGTAATGAATTCGGTCCATAGTGCCTTCCACAGGTATGGGTGGACCCGGAGAATGCCACAAAAACATTCCCCAGATATTAACACTGCCCCCACCAGCTTGTGTTCTGCCAGCAATGGTTGAAGGGTGTTTGTTCTTCAATGTTTCTTGCCTTATTTACGTCAACATCCATCCACGATGAAGCAGGAAATGTGATTAATCGGATAAGGCAATCCTTCACCAATCATCTGAGGTCAAATTCTGATACTTCTGTGCAAGTGTAAGCCTTTTCTGCCGATGCACCTTCGTTAGCATAGGTTCAGTGACCATCCATGTCTGCATCAGAGTCCCACACGCAGCAGGGTTCGCTGAACTGTCGTTTTAGACACACTTCCGGTAGCCCTCTTATTAATTTGGCCAGTGAGCTGCCCCACTGTAGTGTGCCTATCGGCCCTCATGCACCTTTGAAGCTGACATTCACCTCTCACATCAATGGCACGTGGTGCTCCGCAGTTTACATGTCACTTATTCGCAGTGATGCCATTCCTCTAGTCACAATACACTTTAACCACAGCAGCACACGAACAGTTCACGAACTGCGCTGTTTCAGAAATATTGCCACGCTTGGCCCGAAAGCTGATAATAATCCCTTTTTCAAATCTGATAAATCACTCCTTTTATCCATGACAGCAACGAGTGATGTGCTTTCAGAATGCATATAGCACACCTTATATACCCTCCAAGCCAGCTCATGACACCACGTACCTTCTTTCATTGGCTATGCACTGTTGACGTCAGAAGTAGGAGGTGATCACAGTAATGTGAATTGACTGTGTGTATCTCATTAAGCTGTTCTCTGAGATTCAGAGGTTAGCTCCACAAAGAAATAGAAACTACCAGATAAATTTTTAACTGATTATTTACTTACCTGTTGCCGTACAAAACTTCTCCATTTACAGCGATCTTGACACACAACTTGAGCTTCACTGGCATCCCTCATACGACTTACTCAAGACCATCTATACTTCATACTCCTAACATTTTTCTCATGCAGACACTCCTGAATCTGATCTTTACAATGACTTCCTTGGCTTTCCTCTGCCTTTCCTTCCTGGCACTTGGGCAAAAACAATTTTCTTAGTAAGCATCTCATCACTCATTTTTTCAACATGGCCAAACCACCGAAGCATATTAGTTTCCACCTTGCTAACAACATTTGGCTTCACATTACACAACTGCAAGATATCTTCATTCCTCACACGATCAGAACGTGTCTTGGCACAAACCCCTGTAAGTAACTCATTTCTCCAGCACACAAACGACTGCTATATTTCTTCTGTAGTACCTAGGTTTCACTGCTATACATTAGAGTAGGAACAGTTACGCTGTCATACACAGCCATGCGAAACTCTCTTGAGAACCCATCATTCCTGTGAAAACCTCCCAAGGCAGCCATGACTTTCAATGAAGAATTCACTCTCCTACTAATTTCACCATCCAATTTGTTTTCTCTGTCAAACATGCTTCCTAAATATACAAACTCATTCACCTGGTCAAACACTGTGCCATTTAGACTTATATTACATTCAGTACTAACAGTTCTTCGCTCAAAAACCATAACTTCGGTTTTTCCTTTATCTATACTCAGTTTGAATTTCATGCAAACTTCGTACATTCTGGGACAACATGCTCTGCAACTAACTTTTGTTTCTCTCTGCCAACAGGACTGTCGTTCGTGGATTATATGACAGAAATTTTGGTATTTGCTGCAGATTATGAAATTTAATGTAAAATTAAAATAAAAAAAATAGTGTGAGGTTCTGATTTCTAGGCACTTAAACGACCTGAAGCCTAGGATTTGTTGAGCTCTGGTGTGAAACATCTAGGTAATTTTGTTGTAGTGATGTTGAGTAACATAAAGTGCTATAATATTCTGAGAAAATCTGTAAGCTGAAAAAAAAATAATAATAAGGTACTAACTTCATCAACATGTTGTAGTTCTTACTTTATGTTGTTCTCCTTGTATTGAGGTTTCATTCTGCAGAAACATGTTTGTTGTTTTTTCAGGTGGACATCAAGTAACTTTGCTTCCTATACTTCCAGTGGAAAAACTTCTGTACACATTTTCTTCACAATTAATGCGTTCCCAAGGATGAAAATTTAAACATTGATTAAAATAGCTTCATTTTATAACTTGGAATACTTAATATTTTCTAAAACATAACCATAATTATGCAACCCAACATTTGTTTGTCTACTGACGTCATCAAAGAACACGTCGCACCATCTTTTTTCTGGACAATTGATACGTTCCCAAGGATGAAAATTTGAACATCGATTAAAATAGTTTCATTTTATAACTTGGAATACTTAATATTTTCTAAAACATGACCATAATTATGCAATCCAACATTTGTTTGTCTACTGACGTCATCAAAGTACAGGTCGCACCATCTTTTTTCTGGTTTCAACACCACCAAAGGAAAAGTTATTGATTTTTAATATAATTATGGTTATGTTTTAGAAAATATTAAGTATTCCAAGTTATAAAATGAAGCTATTTTAATCGATGTTTAAATTTTCATCCTTGGGAACGTATTAATTGCGAAGAAAATGTGTACAGAAGTTTTTCCATTGGAAGTATAGGAAGCAAAATTACTTGACGTCCATCTTTAATGTAAATGAGTGCAAATGGTTTCTGAACTTGTTTTTTTTTTAATCTTTTTTTTGTAGGTGGTGGTTCTTCCGACAATTATATGCCCCTGCAAGTTCAAGAAAAGTGCAAAATTTGCATGTACAAAGGAAAAGATCTAGTGAAGCATTATGTAGAAGATCACACTGGTGTTGAAATACCAATTAATTTAACGTCTAAGGAGTTAGTGTTACTGAAGAACAATGCAAAGACAACAACAGTTGTGAATGAAACAAACCACGAAGATAAAGAAAACATTCTTTTAGAGTATTTAAAAAGTATAGGACCGGAAGCTACTTTTTCCGCTCCGGCGGAGTGCCCACTTTGCCCCTACAACACAACTTCCAGGTCGGAGATGATGAATCATCTTTTAATTCATCAGAGTGCTTCGTTCTTGTGCTACTTTTGTTCTACTACAGAATCAAATTTGATTGATTTCCGTGATCACGTCGCCACTCACACTGGCGAGTATGCCTACCAGTGCCTCCATTGCTCTTATCGTGGTGCTCACTCTAGTGACGTGGCCCGCCACATACTTTCTGCTCATCCTGGAAAGGAAGCCAAAACCATATTTGAGAATGTGGCTCAGTCTGACGAGGACACATTAAATGGCTACGCGTGCAGCCATTGTGGCTTCATTCAGATGTCTAAAACCACTATGGAAAAGCATGTGGCATCGGTAGACACGTTTTGCCGTGGATCGTCCGTCATAGAGTTTGACCTGTCGAGGAACAGGTCGACGCCAAGGTCCTCTGTTGTCAAGCGCAGTACTTCTAGTGGTAAGAGCTCTGGCTACGTAACCAATTCGCAGTCGGGTCAGAATCGGTTATACATTCAGGACGAGATTGAGATTGAACCTAATGAGCCGCCAACGGCTGACTCAATCTTGCCTTTCAACGAAGAACAAAACAGGGAAGGCTGGAATCCCCTCCTAAAAATCAAAACTGAAAAAATAGACCATGGTTACAACAAGCATACCAGCAATACACAAGGAGCAAATGCACCCAGTAACATTAACGTTGTGGCTCGTTCCAACTCTCCTGCCATTACACAGCCTGCAAGAACAATGACACCCTCACCTGTTGTCAGTTCAAACAAAGAACAGCCTCCCAGCCAACCACCTAATGAACCGCGATCTTTCGTTTGCGCTTCGTGCCAGTTTAGCACTAAAGACGAAACCGAGTTCATAAAACACGCCAGGACTGACCATCGCACGGACCTTTCATTGTGGTGCAAGAGCTGTGGCAAGTGTTTTAGCAATGCTGGAGTTTTGGTGACCCATATTAAGGAAGGTACATGCGAAAAGGAAGAAATGATTTACCGCTGTGGTGTGAAGGAGTGCACTTTTGAAACGCCCAGCGGTCAGACATTCGTTCATCATCTTAGACATTGTCATAAGGGAAGCCCATTCATATTTTGTGTTCACTGCCAAAAAATATTTACTCTACCTCACTGTTTAATCCTACACATGCAGAATGACTGCCCCTATAAAGAGAAAAATAGGAAACACCCTGGGCAGACAAGTTCTAACACTCAGGCACCTACTAGTACTAATAATAATGCTGGCATTGTTGCTCCCAAACCAGCTGCACCAGCTGCTCCTATAGTAACGCAGATGAGGCCAGTTCTGCCACGCCCCACACCACCAGCTCCAACTGTTATGAGCATGGTAGGTTCTAGCAGAGGTAGAGGCGAATTACGAGGAAGAGCGCCAAGAGGAGGAAGAGGAAAAGCTAGGAGCAGACCATCAAGATTTGTGGATTCTGATTCAGAAAGTGACCCTGACGACCCCTCTTGGAAGCCTGAAGAAGTGCCCTCGTCAAGGCCAGTGCGGCGATCTGCTCGATTTAGGAGAAGTGACGAGGATACAGTAACCGAAACCCAAGTAAGCTTGCCTAAGGCAGACCAAGCGTTCTTGGAGGCCAGGAAAGAAGAGCTATTCTCGAACACAGTCACTTGCCCAAGTTGTGACTTTTCTACTCTGTCGAAGACCATACTGGAGGATCACTACATAAGCGAGCACAAAAAACCAGACAAAAGTCAGTGTAAAGTGTGTAGCGTTAAATTCGAGACAATACCGTCTTTCATTGAACATTTTGAAAGCATGCATAGAAAAACAATTGTGCTACCAGAAAAGTCGCTTAGTGCAAGAAATGCTGTGCCGGTGTCTCCCGATGCATCCAGCACACCAACCCCTTCTGCACCCGTGCTGATGGAAATGGACGCAAGCCGTGTTGCACAACCGACTGATGAGAGTACCATTATAAAAATACCCTACCAGACTGCGATACACGAAAAAAATCAAAAAGATGCCAAATTGAAGAATTTTGAGGAGTTAAAAGCGCCTAATGACATTGTGAAAATGAAAGAAGATTTGAAACTGAAACATTTTTTTAAGTGTATGCTGTGGAACTGCACTTTCACCACTGACAATAGTAGCTTCTTTGTGAGCCACTTGAGTGACAACCATAGCGGGAAGAAACTTTACTGCTCCTTTTGTTTCATGGAATTTTCGTCAGCAGCTCCTCTGACAAACCACATGCTGCTTGCTCATCGTAAGAGATGCTATCAGTGCAGTGCCTGCTTTTATAGAGCATTCAGTAAACCTCATGTACAGATACACATCAAGTACAACCACTCCAAGGAAACCGCAGTTGTGTACACCAGCACTACACACCTGTCAAACGATATTCCTCCTGAAGAGGAGAACGAAGAGGAAAGCATAATGACTACGTGGCCATACCACTGTGCCATTGGGGAGTGCAAGTTTAAAACTTTCGATCCCAAGGACTTCAAGAAACACAATGAGATTACACACAGAGCTGTCTCAGTGTTCATTTGCTATTATTGTAAGGCAGAATTTATTTCTTTTAAAAGGTTAATGAACCATTATAGGTTGCACGGAATTAATAATTACCAGTGTACGTATTGTCTTCATGGCTCCGACACCAAAGAAGAGATTCTGGCACACTTGAGTCAGAACCATGCGGATAAGCCATTCCAGGTGCACGTTCGTGCATCGCAGGACCCTAAAGCACTTGAAGGTGATGTAGTCAAGCCAGGGATAGCAGACTCCAATAACAACCAAAACAGTAGCCAGTTAGAGAATTTGGACCGTAGCCAGAAAAAGTACGGAAAGTCAGTTAAAGCAGATGCTTCAAACGAGGTGCCCCTCGTTCCCCCGGTACCCGTTGAGAAAATTAAGAAGGAAGATGAAAAAGTGAAAAAGCCCACAGAGAAATTTACCTACGAGAAGGTTTACCCTCACCACATAAGCGACTTTGAATCCAAGTTTTCGTGCGGAATATCTACCTGTGATAAGCAGTTTGAAAAAATGGACTTGTATCTGAAGCATCTGCAGCACAATCACATTGCCATAAACATTGTATGTCCGTACTGCCTGGATGTTACTGAAAGTGAGTTTGATTTTAAGAATCACTTGTGGCACCACGGTCCGAATCTGTTTGCGTGTGGCAACGAATCTTGTCGATATAACCACTGGAAAAAGGAGGAAGTTATTCAACACGTGAAGGTGGAGCATGAGAAGAATGACACTGTTATTACAATCAGGCAGAAGGAAATGAATTCTTCGTTCGTTATGAAGCTCCCTGAGATTTTGTGCTCTGAAGATAAAAAGATCTGGACAATCTGCAAGAAGGTTTCCTGTGCCCTTTCTGCTACTACAAGAGCAAGAGTAGAGTCACCATGAAGAAACATATCTACCGAGAATTTGAGTACATGAGGTTCCGTTGCTCGTTCTGCGACACCAAATTCTGTTCGCAGAAAGACATCAGGCTTCATTTTTTGTCAGAACACTCAAACGAGGATATTAAGGCCACTCTGGACTTGAATGCTGAAATAGAGTACAAAGTTAAGGCGTTCTTGTTCTGTCATCAGAATGCCATGTCTACCAATTCGAGCACTGCTGAGGAAGCGAAGCACGAAGGCGGATGCAGTTGTGGTGTGCACAGATTGCAACAAGAAGTTCCCACGTGCGCGCGACTGGCATGAGCATTTGAAATTCTGCGTGATTCAGCAGTACGACGTGAAGGTCCTAGAGTTTGTCAAGTGTTTGGTATGCGACACAAAATTTACCGAGCTAAACTTGCTAAAAATACACTTCAGTTCTGCTCATTGTGGCAAGCAATTGTGTTTTGTTGAGAAGCCTAACAGAATGGAGTGGATGAGGGAAATGCTTCTGTGTTTGAGGTTACGATATGTGGAACACACCATTGATGGGCTGATTAAGCTGTGTAAGGGTTCGTTGCTGTCTGAAGTACTGAAGTGGAAAACCCAGTGCAAGTTGGAGTCGAAGATATACAAATGCTTCTACTGCCCATTTAGCAATCCCTTCAAATTCAATGTTGAAGGGCACTTGGCGTCTTCTCATAGTGGGAAGCCGATTAAAATTGACCGCCTGACCAGCAGACTGTTCAGTGTTGCTGATTCTAAAATAAAGGCAAATGACAAAGGGGAAAAAGAAGCTACATCGTATTGCTGTGGAATATGCCAAGTGCACTTTCATTCTTTAAATAACTTAAAGCGCCATGTTGTGGCGAAGCATTCACAAGCTTATGGCATAGACTGGTACTATGTATATGCTTCTTCTGGTGATGCTGCCTTAATGGAAGACAAAGAGACATCATATGAGTGTGTTCAGTGTAATTCTGGTGCAGAATTGTTTCCTGAAATTAAAGCCCACTACGAGAAGTCGCACCCAACATCGCAGTTGAGGATTAAGGCATATTTCGATGAATCCACCAAGAGAAAACTCAACGAAGATGACAGCTCCAGCTCTGGTGCAAGCTCTGGTGACAGTTGCCCCCTTCGAAGAAGACCAAGCTTTCCGACGACCGCACCCATTGTTTTCATTGTCAGAAGTCGTTTCAGTCACTCGAGGAACTAAGCGCTCACTGTTACATCATTCATCCTTTTTTGCCTGTGAAGTACGAGAAGCAGCCAAATTCAGAGCAAAGTAAAGCGGGTTCCCCCGTCTGCATTTCGTTAAGTGCCCTTGGGAAAGATATCAATACCTCTGAAGCTTCCACGTCGACTGGCAGAGGAAGCAAGATAAGCACAAATAACTTCATCTGTAATCAGTGTGGTTCAGTGTTTCAATCTGTTTACCAAGTAGAACAGCATAGAGTAAGCCAGCATAGGAAGGTTGCTGGGAATTCTACGAGAAATCCGGAGATATACAACCTGGAAAAAATATCTCTCTGCGTCGAGCACAAAGAAACGGGATCCATGAGGCTTTCAGCCTTGTACTTTGCACGAACTTTTAACATTTTGCCATGTGTGGAACTGACAGACATACACAAGAAGTGAATAAAAGTGACTCTTGAAGGTGGTGCCAGTTTGTAACCTGTACAAACAGTTACACAAATTACTCCATTGTACTTTTTAGTGTGTGCGTGCGTGTGTGCTGGGACATATTCCACATAGTAGTGTTGATCCATCATCCGGATGGTACTGTGATGGCTTCTTTCGTCAGTAAAGCATTTTGATCAGTAGTTAAATAACCTTCAGCCATAGCCACCAAGTGTAAGCAGTCCTTCTTGTGGTCTGTAAGGCTCTGTTGCACCGCCATCTGAATTATGCTTTGCACTCCACCGTCTGCTTTAAGCAAGTTCCCAGTTGTGTTGTTTACTTTTTTTTTTATTACTGTATAATGAGTTTTACATGTACTTTGAAAAATTTAACAGGCATATATTATTTTTCTGTGTTATTTCATTTGGTGTATACTGTTTGTAATTGATTCCATTTGTACACTGCGTATATACTTTTCCAGGCCTTGTTAGATTTCTCCACATTGCAGTTTTAGTAGTGTGTAAAGGTAAATCGCAGGATGCAGGATTTTTACTACTCGACATGTTGCGTTCTTTCAAAATTTTGGAATAAGCAGGTGAAGCACGAATCTCCTGTATTTTATATTGGCTCTTCCTGGGAGATGGCAACACTACGTTTGCTGCACTTCATTCGAAACGTGGCATCTCTCTTGTTCATGCTTACAATGGTAGGGCAACATGTGCTTTAGGTCATAATGGTATGCAACCTAATTAGCAACAATGTTATGTTCCTCTGGTGTGGACACAGGTGAGATAGGCACTATGCTCAGAATGCTATAGCAGCAAGTAAGTGTGTCATCTTTTTTTTTTTTTTTTTCATTTTGAAAGTTCATCTTCCTTCTGAGTCTACTAAGGTGTAATCATAACTGTGGGAGTTGATATTTTTTTGCTAAAGACACTGCTTAAAAAGAAAAGAAAAGATAAAAGTTCAGTCCAAGTACCTAGATTGTATTTCATCTTGTTTAAAGATACTCCAAAGACTGTGGTTTAACTTTAATATTCAGTACTCATTAGAGGCAAATTGTTTTTCTTCTTGAGCACACATGTACAGAAATTCAAGAAGAAATTGGGATCAATTGATAAGACAACAACTTCTATGAACAGTGTAGAAAATATTTTGTTGATCATTAATACTTCGAAGCTAGGAGCTGTGAGTATTGAGATTTTAGTTCTCATATATGTGTATCTCTTGTTGAAGTTTTTTGAAAAAACTAGCAGCATGCTTGCTTGTTGACCATGCTCCCATGTTATTGGGGAAGTATAAGGTAAAAATTGGCAGTTAAGAGTCCAACCAAGTAAATTTTTCTTACCTTTTCTATTTGTTCTGTGGGTTTTCTTTCTGAACCATCTAGAAGAAAGTCTGAAATCCGAGAGGGAAGTAGGTTGCACACGTTTTCTGATTTTACCTTTTGAGTGCCTGAGAAAATGACCTAAGTAATCTTTTGGTATGTATTTTGAACATGTGCTACACAAGAGCTTTGATTTCAATTTGCATTAGTAACAAAATTGGTAGGGCCAAACTGTGTCGCAATTTCAAATTCTGTGAAATGGCACTTGAGATTCCTTGAGCAGTCTTTTTCAAGAAAAGGCATTCTCTACACCAAATGTTAATGCTACTTATAACAGTTATTCTTTGCTCAGAAGAATGGTGGAAATTTTAATAGGTGACTTTTTGTAGTTCCTCAAAATGTGATCTAGTTATTAAATGAGGTCACTTCCTATTCCCATCATAAGGGGGTCATGGTCTGTTTATAAGTAATGTAATTAATATAATGACACATTAAGACTTGCTCTTCCTTTTGTGTAAATACTTGATACCAATTATCTCAACATTTTTCTAATGAAAATGCTAAAGAGCCCCATTTCGAAACTTTCTTATTTAGGTCCGTTACTGAGTCAGTGTAGAGCGAACTGTTGATTTAGGAGTGTGGAAAGAGTTAGAAAATTACAGATTAATTGCAGTGTTGCACTGAAGCTCTTCAGAATGTGTATAAATGGAAAACTTATTCTAAGCCACATTTCTATTTATCTTTCATTGTTAAACATTGCCATTTTTTGTTTGATTTTCAGAGAAATGGAAAATATCTTATTCTAAGATTCATTCTGCCTTATTAAACATTGCCATTTTTTGTTTGATTTATCAGATATTAAGTGTTGTGTAATAGAAGTAACAATTATTTCTGTACTGCAACAATAAGTAATCATGAAAAATTGCCATTTTAAAATGCACCGATTCAAGTTTTTAGTGTCAGAGTATTATCACTGAGCATTGAAGTATATCTTTGTACGCAGTCAGTGCTTTTTTTTTTTAATAATTTGTGCATTAATGTGAATCCTGTTCATTCACTTTTGCATGTGTGACTGATTGTGGCGAACTATGACCATGAAAGCGAAATGTTTGCTGACTTGATATGTGTAATTTTTGTAGTGCTGACAACCAAGTTTTGTGGTAAATAAAATAGCTCTGTTGATACAGGAATCTATTGCCATTAAATCTTTAATTATTTTAAGCAGTTGGTACCATGTTACATTTGGCTTTTCTGAAAAGCCAGTGCAAAATCTCTTTTAGGGAAATATATATTATGAAAAAAAAGTTTTTTTGAGATTGCCTCTTAACAAGAAATGCTGAAAAGGCATACAGTGGTGTTCAGTCATGCAAATTATTCACAGCAAAGTTAAAGTTTTCTATCTTAACTTTCCTGGAATTTTTTGTGTAAAATTTTGTTCGAAATTTGCAATACTCATGTAGCATTGACTTCAAGTATCAATTCCTAAGTTTGAAGATATTGTGGAAAACAACAGTTTTGCATTTCAGCTTTCATATGACTGATTTGTATATTTATTTTTATGTGTGTTTACAGTTTCATGTTTCTTTCCACATTTTCTCATCATTTAGTTCATAATTACATGTACTGTAGTGTAGGAAGTAAAAGCTAAAAGGAATTACATAATAAATGTTTTGAAATCATCATTTTAACTCATTTTCATTTTGTTACACTAAGCTGCCAAAGATGAATTCAGTAGTTTAAAGTAAATGTTTGTGTGGTCATTGAAGGAAGAAATATTCCTCATAATAAATACATGGGGAATCGATAGAATATTCATAGAAAACAGAATATAAATTCTGAATTTGCTTGTAGCACTTGCTAGTCATCCATGTAACACCTGGGGTCAGTGAAATATGCTCTGAAGTTGCAATAATTGAACTCGGGCACGACCTCTCACATAACTTTCTGAAGAGATCTTGCGACCATATAACAATACAAAATTGTAAGTAGTAATTAGTATTGCATCACATTTTGTGGTGCTTCTTAGCATTAGTTGCAACACATTTTGCATAGCTGCCAATCCTTCCTATTTACCCGGAAAGCTTCCGATTTTGAGGCGTTTTTCCGATATTCCGATCGGAAAGTAATTTCTTCCGATTTTTCATTCTCATACCAAAAAATCCCTATTTTTTTCTCCCCCATTTCAAGAGCAAAAAAAAAAAGTCTTTATTCCACTTCAAAAAATCCTTAACATGAGATGATTAAAAAGAAAAAATTCTCCTTATTTCCGCAGTGAAGAGAAAGTGCGAGCGGCACGTTTTTTGCTTCCACGTGGACTTTTGGATGGATCCGAGTACCTTCCCCTGTGCAAGCGGCACAACGCTGGTGACAATTCCCATCACGCTATGCAGCTGCGTAACGTAAGGGTTACAATCACATTCTCTCTCTCGCTGTTTCCCCTCTTCCCATTCTCCTTTTCAGATAATGCATTGTTCGTCCCCCGAGTCGCAGCTGCTCAGAGGCCAGCGTGGGTGTGTCTTGCATTCGAGCACTCTCAGTTCGAAATGCTATTTCAGAACGTAATTATCGTAGAAAAAAAAATTCAAACTGATTTTTAAATCTGTGGAATTTTTAAGCCCAGATCGATACCCAACATGATGAAATTAAGCAAAAGCTGCCAGTTTTGTGAAAATAAAAATGCATTAGGCATGGTTTCGTTACTTCTTCTGTGGCAATAAATTTGACCTAACGTAAGAATGCTACTATAAGAGGAAGTTAAAAAAATAAAGTCCAATGTTCATTTGAGCCTGTGCTTCTCCAGCAATGATTTATTTTGCTGGTCTATTAGTCAGTAAGTTTTCTATGCTTTCCAACCATGCTTTTTTTGTTCGTTGCTCGATAACGTGCATAAAAATGTCTTGGCTTGATTCGGCGAAATTAATATGTTGGGGTACTATTTTTTCCTCTGCAAATTGCATCTCTTTAAGCTGTTACTGTTTTACTATAGCAGTTTTACTTGCATTTTTTCAAGTGTCAATAAATTTAGTATTAGTGATTCACTATGAGCAGCAATAGAATGGGGAGGGGGTACCATCAAACATTACGTGATGCGTATTCTGCGGAATTCCCGTGTATTGCAAAATCTTCAAAAAATGAAAAATATGCATTTTGCTCTACGTGTCGATGTAATTTCAGCGTTTCACGTAGTGAAAGGAATGATATTACTAATCATATAGCGTCAAGCATAAATTTAATGTTGACTGCATGAAAAAAAAAATACGAAATTAACTTCCTTTGTTAAAAGTTATAATGAACTGGATGCGATTCGTGCAAAATATTTGTTCACTTCGCCTTTAGTTGAGTATGATTTACCAATTAGTGTCCCTCAGTCACTCATTTATTTCATTTTTTTTATTTGACTGTCTCATCGTCCATCTCTCCGTAAGATAATCCTAGCAAGAAAATGGTTTGTTTTTGAAAACATTTTAGTTTGTTCCGTGACGGCGTAGGATACGATCCTATTGGATTTTGGGGTCAAAGGGTGTGGAACATCCTTCTCTTTAGATGCAAGCTTCCATAAAAATAAATTTTTATCTCTTTATAGGTCATAATGATATAGCATAGTAATGAAAAATTATGTATGGATAATCGAAATAAACGTGCCAATAAATTCAAACATCTGTAGTTATATCAATTAAAAGTTGATACTTAAGTTAGGTAACATCGTTTTTTAATCGATATGTTCAGTACATTTAAATGCGCGTCAAGTAATTTCATTGGATATATATCGTTTAAAAATTTCATCGAATATATCGATTATTTTTTTTTACGATTTTTGGTTTCTGGAAGTTGGCAGGTATGCATTTTGTGATGCAAGTTTCAGATCTAGCATATATAAGGAATGATTAAAGGAAATGTTATAGAAACAAAAGATTATTGATCTCAAAGACTTACAGTCTTGTGACGATTATCAGACCTGTTTGTAATCCGGGTGTAGCCTGGAATTCCGGGTTTTTGCCACATTCCAAACCTGTAAATCCGTGTTTTTAAGTTTTAGAATTTGAGATGCTTCGGACATTTCGTTTCTAAAAATGCTATGAAATGATAACTAAAAGTCCAAGTTTTATTTTCTTTGGGAATTACAATGTTTGATTAAAAACACTGCATGTCTGTGTGGATGGTGAATGTAGGTGATTTGTGACTCCTGGAGTGTTTCTTTTGGTATCAAACAAGCTCTCAAGATAACAGCCTGCTGAAAGGAAGGCTTTTTTTTCATTATTTTGAAAGTTGCATCTACATCAAATAATTTGATTATATTAGATTCGATTAATCAAATGAGCTACTTTTAGAAATTGAATGCAATCCACTGTAAACTTCAAGTAAAACTTATCCACATACACTGCTCAATTAACATATAATATGAAGTGCTAAATTTGATTTCAAGGATCAATGCCTGAAGTCAAGGGTTTTGCACAGTGAAAGAAAATTGGGTACAAGAAAAGATGCGAAGTTAACTGCAAAAGCACTCGGGCCTATTTGCTGTAACAGCCAGTTCATATGTGCATAATATATATAAATATTCGTAATATGCATTATATGTGTCAGAGTTCAAATTACCCAGAATTACCCAGTGGTCCGCTGGCCATTGGCCAGTAGAACTTCCGTCGGACCATTGAATTGTTGATTTTACTGGGCCGGATGGCTAGTGAGTTTTTTTTTTTTTTTTAATTTATCACAAGTTAGGAAATGAATTTCTATTTCTTTTACCTTGCCATATGGTTTTCTTTTTAGGCTGCAAACTAATGATAGGTTTAAAAACAAATATTGGAAATAATCGAATTGAAATTATACCTTATTTTCTACATATATTGTAAATGTCTTTCAGTTTTTTTTTTTCGTTTTTTTTTTTGCGGACCAGTGGGCATTTTGGTGGGCCAGTAAAAGATTTATTTCTAATTCTAACACTGTGTATATTGGCACTGAGCTGAGAGTTTCAGGGTTTCTTGTGTCATCTCACAATTATCCCTGGGTTATATGTATATATAAGATAATACAACATAGTTTGTCACATAAGTTTTTTTCAAGCCGATCATGGTTTGTTTTGCTGTTCGGCTTGCAAACATTTTTTTCAAGCAACAAAAGCTCAGCGCCTTTTACAGTTGCGTGTATCACGCGATACATATATGTTCAGATAAAGACAGTTTGGAAAAAGAACTTTATTTCCTTAAACGTGTTGCTGCAGTACAGCAAAGATTCAACCTTTCCATTATTGAAGATCACACTTTCGTTTAAGCTGGGAACAGAAACAGCAAGATGTGGCGACGCCCGTCGCAGATTCTCGGAAAGATTTGCAGACTTTTTCTATTTTCTTTACATTGTTTTTAAGATTTATTTAAAGTTTAAAACAAAAGGAAGGGAAATTTCCACGCATTTTTAACGTTGGCTCCCATTTAAGATGTAAAGCTGTAATTGATAGATCGCCACTCTCTCTCTCTCTCTCTCGTTTCATTTTAGCTTTCATTCTTCCATATTTTTCAAACAGATAACTTCAACTTGATGAGATATAATTGCTTTTTTTGAGCTTTGAATCTCGGAAGCGATATTTTTATGCGCTTTAAACACACCGCGCACGTTTTGAAGTGCATAAAAACATTTCGGAAGCTAGTGGTCGCAGTTCGTCCCCCTTTTATTTTCTTTCTTGGCATGGAGGCCAAAATTTTAATCTAACTGAAAGTTAAATTAAGGCGATTTTTTTGTTACCAGAGCCATGCCCTATTTTTAAAGCGTTTTTCCTGTTTCCGCGGGAGGCAGCTTTCCACAAGTTGACATTGCAACTTTTTTTTCCCCTTTTGTTTCCAGACAGCTCCACTTCAGTATTCAGTTAGATTGATAAGGTGTTTTTTTTTTGTTCTTTCTCTTTATTTCTTTTTTAAAACCATATTTTTACACATTTTTATTGCTTGTCTTCCATTTTTCACGAGCGGGCATTAAAAGGCATGCCGGAAGTTGATCGCAGTTTTTGAGTTTTTTGGTTTCAGATAGCTTCATTTCAGTTAGATTGCTGTTTTTTTTTTTTTTTTTTTTAACGAAATCCGTATTTAACTTGTTAAGCATTTGCAACATTCCCTTCCGTTTCTGCGGCATTTTTCGGAATTTGACGGTCGCATTTTGTTTTATTTATCTTTTTTACTTCCAGATGGCTTTCTTTATCTCGGATTTTCTTTTTTCTAAAGCCACATTTTTAAGTATTTTTTAACCCCCCTGCTTTGTTTCCACAGCCGTTATTACGTCGTACTCCGAAAGCTGGTGGTCGCAATTTTTTTAGCTATTATTTTCTCCCAGATAGTTTCATTTCAGATTGATGAGGTTAAAAGTTTTTTTTTTTTTCACATTCTATTTTATGTTTAGATTTTTAGGAAAGCTATAGAACCCTGAGATTTATAGACCAAATTTGAATTTCATTTAGTAGTACGTAGTTGTTTGGGTAATAGGCAGTGCTTAATACACTTATATTATTACTCTTTATTCCAACATCATCGCCATGCATTACGTTTGTGCATGATACTTTGAAATTTGCTTTTATTTCACCTGGCTCCTAGATCTGGAGCTTATTTTTCCAGCCCTGGGTTAGCATACTCGAGTGCAAATTGGGAGATGCGGGTTCAATTCCCGTTCCAGGACGATTAAATTTTCAAATTTCTGTGGTTATATTGCATGGAAAGAACTTGATTTGTGTTTATATTAATTATTCCAGGTGTTTTCAACTTGATACTCTATCACTTATTCAAGCTTGTGCCAAATTGTCAACATTCTTACAGTATTAACCTGAAATGGAAAGGGCTTTCTCAGCAGTGAAATATTGGAAAAACTCACTTCAGGAGCAGAATGGACTCTGTTACTTTAGATGATTTTCAAGTTATGTTGAAACCTAAAAAAAAAAAAAAAAAAAATCTCACACCGTCAGCATTAGATCATCTTCAGGTTATGGTGGAACACAAAAGTTGTAATTCTGTTAGTTTTAAATCTTACAGTTATGGAACCCGAAAATTTTACTTTTGGTCAATTTTAGATGATCTCCAGGTTATGATTAAGCCGAAATATTTTAACTTGCAGTCAGCTTTAGAGTATATCCAGGTTATGGTGGAACCAAAAAGTGAACTGTTAGCTTGTGATATTTTAGCAGGGGACAAAGACGTTTTAATGTAAGGCTATACAAAGCAAATATCAGTGTGAATCGGAGAGCAAATTTCTAATGGTAACGCCACTCACTACGTCACCAATAACCTTGCAGCAGTTTTGTCCCCCCTTTTTTGCTTTATAAGAGTGCAATTTCTTTTCCATATGTTTTATAAACTGCATTTTCATTTCAGTGTGTCTTGTATTTAAAAGTATCACACGTCCAGTGGCTGCTGTTTCTTATGAAAGTTTTCATCAACCCATTTGCAAAATTAAAATTTTTTTGGCCAAAGTGTTGTTAATAGTAGAAAAAGGTAATTGCCAATATTTTTGCCAAAACTTTTTTTCCATTGCCAAACCAATTTTTTTTTCGCAAATTGCGAAGAATGCAATTGGCAGTGTGACCCCTGCATGTCATACCATAAGGATACCCCAGAAAAAATATTCACGTACCCCATTGGTGTTTGTGACATCCACATTATGTGTAAAGGTGCGACTCATCTAGGGGGGGGGGGACATTAGCGCAATGTACTATTCACTATTTTACTATTCTTATAATTCATTACTGAAAACACTATTTTTCAATAATTTAACATATAAGACTTAAAACTTAAAAGAATGTTATTATTAAAAGCTACTTCATTACACTTTAAAATATGCTTAAGCATGTAAAACAAGCAGGTTTTAAATTGTAACGCATGTAAAACATGTTTTAAATTGTAACAAATGTTTGAGGAAGGCCAAGGAAGTCATGGGAGGATCAGATTCAGGAGTATCTTCATGAGAAAAAGATTATGAGTATGAAGTATAGAAGATCTTGTGTACGGCGTATGATGGATGTCAGTGAAGCCTGAGTTGTGTGTCAAGATCGCTGTAAATGGAGAAGTTTGATACGGCAACAGTAAGTAAATAATCAGTTAAAATTTTTTCTGGTAGTTTGTATTTCTTTGTAGAGCTAACCTCTGAATCTCTGAAAACAGCTTAGTGATATGTATGTATACAGGGTGATTCAGCTAAGCGTGTACAAACTTCTTGGAGAGGTAGGTTGCCCAAAGACAAATCACAATCGCATAGCAATGCAGGGTCGGAAACACCATCTTCACGCGGTAGATGGCGTTTGGCTGCAAGACTGTTCATACATTCTTTCAGGATACCGTCATTTACACTGGAAGGTTGTTTCAGTGCACATAACGCACATGTATGGGCGGTGGAGAACCTCCATGCTGTACGACCACGAGGTATGGACCAATTTAGTGGCATTGTCAGGGCCACTTAATTGGCCCATACCTCATGCCTCCTCGTCTGGACGGAAGGAGTTGCCGGATATTTCTGGAGGACGCCTTGCCCGAGCTATTGAGCGAACAACAGGTCCCTCAGTTGCTGCACCGTGCAGTGTTAGTTCCAGCACGATGGGCCCCCACCCATTTCAGCAATGATGTTCGTCATCACTTAAATATGACATTTGGCCATCAGTGGATCCGGGCGTGGTGGTCCCGTTCATTGGCCTGCAAGATTGCCGGACTTAACATGCCTTGATTACTTCTTCTGGGGTTACATCAAAGGACTGACGTATGACACCCCCATTGAAAGTGATGAGCACCTTGTAGCACGCATCTCTGTAACTGCTTCGGAAGTCCGAGACACGCCAGGAATTTTCCATAATGTACGTGATTCCATGCGCCGACGATGTCAAGCGTGTGTTACAGCTCATGGTCGCAACTTTGAACACCTTCTGTAACCTCAATGTATTTCGCAAATGTCTTGTGAGTAATAAAAATCATTTTGTTCTCTTACGTGCTGCTCTTTCATTTCTCGTCCTCTCTGTACACCATCACATGAAGATGGCATTTCCGACCCTGCATTGCTATGTGATTCCGATTTGTCTTTGTGCAACTTACCCCTCCCAGAAGTATCACTGTATATATGAATCACCCTGTATATATGTACGAATGTATGTAAAAAAACATGTTTTAAATTGTAACAAAGTAGTTTTTAATAATAACGTTCTTTTTAGTTTTAAGTGTTAAATTATCAAAAAATAGTGTTTTCAGCAATGAATTATAAGAATAGTAAAATAGCGAATAGTACATTATGCTGCTGAAACTGTCCTTAGATGAGTCACACCTTTTCAAATAATGTGGATGTCACTAACGGTAATGATGTATGTGAATTTTTGTTCTAGGATATCCTTATTGTATTATGACATGTGATACTTTTAAATTGTATGGTATGTAAACAGATATCATTCCTTGAATTACTCTATATCAGAATTGTGTGTTCTTTATTTGTTTTTGGCAATACATAAAACCTTTGCATTCTCATTTCAAAGTGTTCATTTTTGTTAATTTTTTGTGATGTAAAAGCTTTAAACATTTTTAGAGTGCCTCTAGATAGTTACGAAAAGTAATGGACATTGAAGAAAGTCAATGTGGGAATTTGGGTATGGTAGCTCCAAAATATACGCAAGGACATCTGTCGGTGCTATTTCCAATACGTGAGATTCTTCCGCGGATTCGTCGAATTTTGCTTTTTTTGTCATCATTTAGGTATTCTTGTGACGATGCAAAACTGAAGAGAAATTTTGGAGGATTAGTTAGGGGGTGGGGTGGTCGGGATAGTTTTTCATTTTTTTTAACTTTTAAAAACGGAAGTTAAACGTAGTGGAAATTTTCCTTGTAATCGTGATTTCTTTTTCTTATGATGTTTCTTCTGCACAATATTATTTTAAATATAAATTTATTCCATAAATATTTGCATTTCAGCATGAAAATGGAAGAAAATTTTTGAAAACGGAAGTAGCTGGTGTGAAAATTTTCCTGTGATCTTCAGGCACGAGATTCTGCCATGGATTTGAAAAATTCCCCCCTTTTCCATTGTCATTTTGATGGTTTTCGAGATCGATGCAGAACTGAACAGAAATTTAGGTGGAATTGGCAATGGGGAGGGAGGGAAGGGGATTCTTCTACCCAGTAGTGTTGTTAAATACAGTAAAACTTCCAAATAGTGAACATCGAAGGGGAAAGAAAAACTGTCCGCTATTGGGAAATCATGCTTTTTATGACAGTATACATCAGGGTTCACACGGGTGCTTGAAAACCTGGAAAATCCTTGAAAATCATGGTAACATTTTCAAGGCCTGGAATATCCTGGAAAAACGTTTTTTTTTAAAGCTGTCTTGAAAAACCTTGAAATTTGAAATTAGTGCTTAAAGGGGAAATGCTTATTCTGTTTTTCCCAATATCTATGCTTCTACACGTGCGATTAATAAAAAAAAAAAAAAAAAAAAAGGTTTTTTTGACGCCAGATGCCATTTACCCTTGTAGAACACTTTAGGTTAGTAGACGAGGAATTTTGTAGTTCACAGTTCTTTTGCTAAGTGGTTGTTTTGTACTTCATTTTGCAGCTGTATTGTTGCTTCTAAAAACCGTACTGAGAAATTTCTTCTTTACTGTATTACAGCCATTCGCTACAATAGAGATGTAGATCATTATCCTCTTTGAACAATGCAAAGATTTCCCTGCTAGGGGCATAAAAATCAAAACCTTTTCTTTTTTTCTATCTCTGCTTCCAGGAGACGTATTTGAAAAATTCTTTTTCCTTAGCAAAGCTTTTTCCATGAAGAATATTTTGCGTCTATTTTCATCTTTTCCATTATTCTCAATTCTTCTAGCACGCATGTTACCTTCTATATTTCTTCTATTAACTCATTAGACGTGTGCCCTCCCCATTCTTAAATTCTGGATCTGCCCTTGCTTTATTTTATAATTTCAGTTGTTATCAATAATAGACTGATTACATGAGAGATAGTGCAGAATAGTGATGCAACTGAAATGGCTGATTGAATTAATCATTTTCTGATTGAGGGAATTTTTTTCTGAGATAGGCCTTGTGGCTATTGTACCACCCTGATTCAGTTTTGCATTATTGGGTAATTCTCCAATTAAAAACAGTAAAAAGAAATTAACGTGTAAAAAAGCACACTCATCCATTTACATCTTTCATTATTTTTCTTACTTAAAACCGAAATTACTTTAAAAAATGAAGTACCTTAAAATTCACTGGGCCTCGGGAATAAAACTGTTAAGATAGAGAATGAGGAAGGGTAAAATAACAAAAAGGAAAAAAATTGCGAGTTTGGGCGAATTACACCCCTAGGAATTCCTAGAATCGAAAACAAATTGTCTGTTATATTGTACTTTATTTTCCCACATTTGTTATTTAGAATGCCTGCTGTTAAGAATTGAATGCCCCATAAGAAGCCAGTCATTTCTGCAGGGGAATAAAAATTGTCCATTCTAGAGAGATGTCCGCTATTAAGAGGTGTCCGTTAATCAAAGTTTCACTGTATAATTTTATCTCAGAAATATTTGTATTGCAACCTGAAAATGCAGGAAAACTTTCCTAAAACAGAAGTTGGACAAAGAAAAGATTTCGCCCGTAATGTTTTTTTCTCTCTCTCTGCGATGTTCCCTTTATCCTGTGTTGTTGCTAAACGTAGATATATATATATATATATATATATATATACTTAAGAGCAAAACTGAAGACTAAGGAAAAATTTTAGAATTTAAAACGAAGGGTGCAAAATAACCTGAAAATCAAAACGCGCAACGCAGCAGTTTTGAAAATTCAGAATTCACATACTATAAAGATACCTAAGCAAAAAAATACATATATAATTTTGACTCACACCTAGTACAACATAGAAAAGGTTATGTATCTACCTGTGTGAGTAAAAGGAGAAAAGAAAAAAATAAAATAAAACAACTGAATGTAGAAGGTGTCGAGAATACTGAGCCTTGGCTTTATCAAGGACCAGCAAAAACTGCATTTTCTCACTTCCACAAAGACCTAGTTGGAAATGGGTTTCTGCAAGGCCATAGATGCAAGTAACATTCCCACCTAAAATAGTTTAAAAAATATATATATATAAGTCATGTCCTCCGTAGAGTAGCATGACCTAGCACTAGTTAACAATTTCGCTTGCATCCATTAACCTTCATGGCCCGACCCATGCTCTTCATCTGTTACTATTAAACAGAGAGAAGAAGATTAAAGAGAACTCAAGCTGTGAGAGTGACATAATAAATAGAAATGATTTTCAGCTATAACGAAATTCCAAGTTCGTTTGAGAGAGAATTTAAACCTGAAAAACAAATTTTACATTGCAATTAAAAAAGGAAATGTTAATTTATAACGAACAGATTTTTGAAAGAAAACTTGAGTCTAAAACCCCCTACTCTACAACTTATGACAGCACGAAAACGAGAATAAGTTAAAGATAATAATTAACTAAAGAAAACTTTGTGAAAGTTATATACCTTAAACAGTTAGTTGCAATATGTACAAAGTATTTCAGCAGTGCTTTAAGTGCATAATTAATTAGTTATTAAGAACTTAACTACTTTGAAAAAACAGCGCATAGACAGCGCATAGAAAAGGAACAAGCTTAGCCATCTTCTGTTCCTAGGTACCACAAAAGACGCTCAAAGTTACAAAGAAAAGTAAGAGTTAAAACCCGCATAAATGTTAACAGACAAACCAATGCTTAAAAGCTGAAAAGCTAAAAAACGACAGAGAAAAGGTACATGAAGTACAAACATTGAACTTATAAAACCTAGAACCCAAAAACAAGGAAGACAGCTTACCTCTTGTGTTACAAAAACTTTTCTCCTCACAAGAGGAGACATAATAAATTAGTCTTCAGTTTTGCTCTTAAAGGGTGGGGCTGATGGCCTCCTCATACAGCAAGAAACCAACGCGCGGAGATTTTAACCAGAGAAAAAAATATATAAACTTAAGACTGTGGATCTGTATGATCAGAATGAGCAGAATTAACTCTCCAGAATACATGAGAAATATTATAAAATACACGAGCAGTTTATTTAATAATCTTTGCATGTATTAAATCACCTTAGTGAGCTTCTATAGATTAATCAGAATCTTATTAATTTTAATGTTGGTTTTACTATTTTTAGTATAGCTATCCTAGTGATGAATAACTAGTTTTCTTTTTTATTTGTTTTTATTTTCTTTTATAAACAGATTTTTAAGCTTTTTTGTGATTTTGTTTATATTATTTAATTTTTTTGTTTTAATAGGACCGTCATATCCATAGCACTAAGGTTCCTTTAGGTAGTTAATAGGCATCCTCTAGCCAACTTCCTTACGGCTTTGATTGGTCAGAATCATATTATTAACTGTGTAGAAAATTAAAGCAGATCTGCCAACCTTACTCTATTATTCAGAATAATTTTTCTTAAAGTTCTTTTGATGAAAGAAGAAGGAATTTTGTTCTCTAGAAAACTTTCTAATAGTATATTAATGTGGTAATTGAAGTCCAAATTGTTGCTGCAAATTCTTGAAATTCTTAGGACCTGAGAAATTAGTACATTCTCAATTACTTTGGTTGAAATGTTATTATTCCAGTGTAGATATTTAATTACTTTGAAAGGAAAATTAACTCTTTTATCAAAGAGGCTAATAGATGGGTTACCTCTGTTGAGCTTAATGCTTAAGTCTAGGAACTCAAGTTCCTGATTACTGTGGTTGGTTTTACATAAGTTAAGAGAGCTAGGATAGATATTATCAAAATCACTCTCTATAACTTCGGAATTATTGATACACAGCAGATCATCAATATATCTAAAAGTGTAAAGGTAGTTATCTGAGCAGGTGGGGTGATTTTTAATGAATTTATATTCCTTAAAGAACAGGAATAGATTAGCGATATTCGTTGACGTTGATGTTCCCATTGGAATACCGTTCACTTGCTTATAGAGAGTATTATTATATAAGATATGGTTATTTTTTATGCAGCAATTGAGATAAGAGTTCCAAGTTCCTACATCAACAAATTGGTTAAGTTTAAATTCTGCATACAGCTCTTTAAAGGTAGTGATTATATCTGATAGAGGCAGATTAGTATATAGGTTTTCAAAATCATAACTATTAATATCTAGGGGACACACTTTGAGTATAGTAGAAATTACTTCTGCATTATTATTAATTATCCAAAAATCTCTGTACATCAAGTTAGAACAGTTTCTAATGTGTTTCAAAACCTTCTTTAAGACATCTTCAAAAGCAAGATCTATTTTCTTATTATGACTCCTTACTCCACTAGCTATGAACCTGAACTTCACAGGATCCTTATGAAACTTAACCGTTGCAAAAAGAAATGGAAATTCAGGCCCATATCTTCTAGTTTGCGGAATTTTAAGTTTCTTGAAGAATGCCTTAAACCGATTTTCTAACTGCTTGGTAGAATAACTTACGGGCTCGTATGTTACTCTATTATTGAGTTCCATAGTTAACAATTCAAAATAGAACTTCTTACAGATAATTGCAAAATTATTGCTAGCTTTATCCGTAGTGGTAAAAATAAATTGGTCTTGTAGTTTGGAGAGTGACCTTTTAGCTTCTCCAGAGAAAAAAAGATTTCTGTCGAAACAAAAGTCCAGACCTGCCAACTCACCGGTGAAGCTATTGATTATATTATATTTCCATTCTGCGAAGGCCTCAATAGGCTGATTGTACGTTAAACTGGTTTTTACGATGTACTTATTTACATCTTGAGTGAAGCTCTCAAGAATCCTTTCTTTGGAAATTGTGAAGGAAGGTCTGAAATTAGAGCCATACTCTAATAAATTCCTAAGCTTTTCATTTTCAACAAAACTCAAGTTTCCGGTGATAATATGGTTGTAATTCTTATCATAGTGAACTGTTTCTTTATGTTCATCACAAGAACAAGTAGTAATTACAGGAATGTAGCTCGAAGAGTTAAGTTTGTAGTTTTTAACTATTGACCCTAAGGTCTTTACATATTTAAAACTTACAATAGACTGGTGCCTGTGGATGGGGAAAAAAATTGCATTATTGTAGAACAGCTTCCTTACATTGAGATTATCGTAGGCTTTATTTAGGAACCTGATGGTAACAAAATTACTGGAAAATTCTTTAAGAGAAATTTTATCTTTAAGAATATGTTTAAGAATGTCCAGAACCAAAGCAAAAACATGCTTATCAACATGGTCAGCAGTTTCATTCCAGAATTTGAAAAAACATTTAAGGACAGAGTGCTTGAAGGACTTGAGAATTTTGTAAGTATTTTTAACAAAATTAGTGCCAGTTTTAAAGCTTTCCAGAGTTTTTAGCAAGTTAGCAAAATCAACTTTGCTTGATGTACGAAATAACCTCTGTCCTCTATTACCTCTAGAGCAGCTCTTATTATTAACAAGAAAGAAGAGTTCACGAATTGAAAATTTATGCTGATTATGCTTATTGTCAGATAGAGTGGAATTAAGGCCATAGGGATAAAGAGACTGATGCTGCAAAATTTCAAGGGATTCAGTTTCTAGCCGAGCATAGAGGTCAGGGATAATATGTAGTACCTCTATTTTCACTTTGTCAAAACCATGAGTATGGAAATGCTCTAATTCAAAGGAAGAGTACTGGTTGGCGTTTGTGGAGGGGTTCACTCCTGAATTAGAGAACTTGTTTACTAGAGACCTGTGACCATTAATCCTAAGATGAAGAGGATTTTTACTTTGGCCAATATAGCTAAGGTTGCAGACAGTACAGGTATTGGACACATTACAAAATTATGTACAAAAAAAAACTATGAGCATTGTCTGTTTTCCTATGTTACATATTACTAACACAGTTTCTATATTTTTATTTTGCAGAATTGTTATTCCCAGAATCCGATAGATGGTGCTAGGTGTGGCCTGATTAGGAATGTATGAGAAATGCGCAATCAGTAGTCATGTCATCCGCACAGCAGAAGGCGATGTGTGTATTATGGCTTGCGGAATTAGTCTGTCATTGAAGATAAAAGATGGTACCATTTAGAGTATGGTTGTAATCCTCCGTCAAGGAATTCAATTAAGCGGTGGATGAAACAGTTTAAAGAAACTGGCAATGTGGAACATCGTGGAGGAGCCGGTAGGCTTAGCGTCAGCAGTGAGACAGTTGACCAAGTTAATAAAAGTTTCTGACGAAGCCCCAGGAAATCTGTTCGTAAAGCAAGCAGAGAACTGTGCATTCCGAAATCGACAGTTCATGATATCTTCCACAAGAAATTAAAGTTTCATGCTTATACACTGCTGGACAATTGCTAAGGACGGATCATAAACGGCTATATAGCGCATAAAAAAGTAAGTGTGGTTGGATGCCAAGTGAAATAAAATAATGTCAGAATGCCAGGACATTACAAGAAAGACAATTTATTGTGCTCTGAAATTCAGAAGGCTTTGGAACGTGTTCAAAGGACAAACAGGCCATTTTGTGCAGAATACGTAAACGTGAAAAAAATGCAATTACCGTCCGCAGGCGTTCCGGCGTAAGATGTCAATACGGGATATGGCCACCGTGGAGGGCGATGCAAGATTCCACACGTCGTGTCATGCTTTGCACAACATTATCAAGCAGCTGTTGGGGTAATTTATCCCATTCCTCTGTCAGTGCACGGATGAGGGTGTCCTTGTTTATTGGATGGCATTGGTGACCAGCAAGACTTCTCCCCAAAGCATCCCACACATTTTCAATGGGATTCAGATCTGGAGAACGTGCTGGCCGTACGAGGCGTTGAATATCCTTGCTCTCAAGACACTCCTGGACAGCGACTGTTTGATGACATGTTGCATTGTCGTCCATGAAAATGAATCTATCACCGACAGCACCACGGAACATGCGAACATGAGGTAGCAGAACATAATTAATGTATCGTTGGCCAGTCATAGACCCAGTTGGAAGCACATAGAGGGACGTACGGCCATTGATCATGATGCCAGCCCATACCATGACACTACATGTCGGATATCGGTCCCTTTCCTGTATGTTTGCTGGACAATATGCAGTACCACTATCACGCCAGATCAGTTGTCGTCGACAATCAGACGATAGACTGTATCTACTCTCATCTGAGAAGAGGACAGCAGACCAGTCGTTATCAGTCCAATTGCGATGTTGTGGCACCATTGCAAACGGGCGGTACGGTGACGTCTGGACAATGGGATGCACACAACAGGACGGCGGGCGTATAGTCCTCCTTCATGCAAACGCCTGGCGACTGTTTTTCGGGAGATCCGCTTGCCAGTAGCAGCCATAAACTGATTTGCTACCTCACTAGCTGTGCTGCGCCGGTGTCTTTTTGTTGATGGCACTATGTACCGATCTTCTGCAGGTGTCGTACTGCGAACACGACCTCCCCCGTGACGTTTGCTACACTCTCCATTTGTTTGAAATGATTTCCAAAGCCTTGAAACAACACTGTGGCTGACGTCGAACTCCCTGGCAACATCTGTTATTTTTCGCCCTTCTTCAATCTTGCCAATAATACGGCCACGCGTAAAATCATCTGGGTGATGTCGGGAAGACATACTGAAAATTGCAAGTTCGTCAATTGATTCTTTCCCTTTCAACTTTGCGTTTGAACAACAACGGTCAATACGCGTCAAATCCTTTATATCTCTTATCAGCGCTATGACGTCACGAACAAGTTCGGCAATCCAAAATTTGCATACGCACAACACATCTTACTGTATCCCGCACTTATGCTAATTTCCACATTTTCCTGCCTTCCATTTTATGGTTGCTATTGTCATCCGTCCTTAGCAATTGTCCGGCAGTGTAAAATTCAAATGGTGCAAAAGATGCATGTAAATGATAACGCTCTGCGATACGATTTCGCTGTGAATATGCTGAATCGAGTGGAAAACTTTCTCAGTACTGTAATTTTTAGTGATGAATCCACATTTCATGTATCAGGTATTTTGAATCGTCAGAACTGTAGGATATGGGGCAGTGAACCGCCTCATGCTCCTATTGAACTGGAACGTGATTCTCCAAAAGTTGTGTGGTACGCCCTATCGAAAAGAGAAGTGATTGGCCCTTTCTTCTTCTGCGAAAAAACCATAAATGGTGACATTTACTTAGATATGCTAGAAAAATTTGCTATACCCTAGATCAAAAGATATGATGTCGGTTTCCAACAAGACGGCGCCCTCTGCATTGGTCAACGTGTGTACGTAAGTGCCTAAATGAGCATTTCCTCAACAGATAGATTAGGCGTTGTGGTCCCATTCCGTGGCCTCCTCGCTTTCCAGATCTAACTCCATTGGATTATTTCATGTGGTGTTATGTGAAGGATCGTGTCTATCAGACGCCTTGTACTGATTTGCAGGAACTGGAGCAGTGTATCGCAGCTGCTATTAATTCCATAACACCTCAGATGCTTGCCAATACATGGCATGAAATCGAGTATCGCTTGGACGTACTACGAGCAACCAAGAGATCTCACATCGAAATTTATTAACTTGTGTAGTTACACTGTGAGTTAGTGCAGTCAGTTTCTATCTGTTTAATGCTTTGTTTTATGTAATTTTGTAATGTGTCCAATAATTCTCAGACACCCTGTATATCTTTTGAATACAGTGTGCTCCAGTTTAATATTTACATAAATAAATTTCAGTGAACAAATATTTCTTGCTCATGTTGAGCTATATTCAAGTTTTTTCACAGCACGTTCATATTTTTCACCCTGCTAAAAATTTTGTTTCTTCATCAGTCTCACTTATGTATTTCTGATATTTTTTTTTTTTTTTTTTGTCACTAAGGGTGAATGATATCCAAGTAGCACACGGAAACTCATAATTCATTGCACTCAGTAACACAGTGGGGGCATAGCCAACAGGTGGGTCCTAAGAGTTCAGACCCCTGAAAATTTCACCTGTAGTGTTTTTGTGTTGTTCTTCATAGTCATTTCTAAATGCATACTTTTTTGACATATTTTTGCATTTTTTTGTTAACTTTTAAAAAATGAATCACGTTAGCTGTAGTTATTGCAGCTCAATTTAAATATACATTATGTTACGCATTCAACACTTTTTCTGTAATCATTACACTTTTTATGCGAGTACTGACTTATTTCTCTCTGTACTCGCACAAGAACACAGTGAACTCTGTGGACAGTAAAGTGCTGTTGGACAAAGTTAATTGACTGCTTCACACATACATACATACATACATACATACATACATACATACATACATACATACATACATACATATCACAAAGCTGTTCTTTGAGATTCAAAGGTTAGCTCCACAAAGAAATACAAACTACCAAAAATTTTTAACTGATTATTTCCTGTTGCCATATCAAACTTCTCCATGTACAGCACTTTTGATACACAACTGGGGCTTCACTGATGTCCATTATACGATGTACACAAGAGCTTCTTCGTTTTTATCTTTTTCTCATGCAGATACTCCTGAATCTGATCCTCTCATAACTTCCTTGGTCTTCCTCTGCCTTTCCTTCCTACCACTTGGTCTAAAAAATTTTTTCTTAGTAAGCATCTCATCACTCATTCTTTCAACATGGCCAAACCACCAGCATATTAATCTCCACCTTGCAAACAACATTTTGCTTCAAATTATGCAACTGCAACACATCTTCATCACTCACAATAGAACATGTTTTGCCAAACCCCACCCCCCGTAAGTACTGCATTTATCCAGCACAAATGACTCCCATGTTTCTTCAGTAGTACCCAGGTTTCACTGCCATACATCAGAGTAGGAACAATTACTACACTTTCATACACAGCCATGCGGGACTGTCTTAAGAACCCATCATTCCTGTAAAAACCTCCCAAAGCAGCTATGACTTTCAATGAAGAATTCACTCGTCTACTAATTTGTTCTGTCTGTCAAACATGTTTCCTAAATACACAAACTCATTCACCTGGTCAATGACTGTGCCATTTAGACTTACATTAAAATGTTCAGTACTAACAGTTCCTCGCTCCAAAACCGTAACTGGTTTTATCTTTATTTATACTCAGTTTGAATTTCATGCAAACTTTGTACATCCAGTACAACATACTCTGCAACTCATGTTTGCTCTCTGCCAACAGTACTGTGATATCAGCATAGAACAGTGTTTCTCAAAGTGTGGTCAGTGGACCACTCTCTGCCAACAGTACTGTGATATCAGCAAAGAACAGTGTTTCTCAAAGTGTGGTCCACTGTGGCCTATCAAGTGGTCCGCAGGAAATTTCAAATGAAAAATTAATGAAGAATGTGAGAATCCCTCCTCTTAAATTTTGAGAAACACTGCTGAACGACGGCAACCATAGACAGAATGATGACATACAATGCTGATCACAGCAACAACTACTACTTTATAGCCTTACGACTGTGTGCAGTGCACAACTCGAACTACTTTAAACATGTGACATACCCGCTGCAGCACATGCATTTAGGCAAATATTGCAAAACTTTGACTCTCCCTCTAGTACATTTTGCTTCAAATTTAATCATCGATAGCGTATACAGTAATTAATACAGACATTTGATGCGGACCAGGAACATCAACTAAAGGTCTTTGTTCTTTCCACGTTTATAAGTGAATCACGGAAAAATTCTCATTGGCCGCCACCGGGAATCGAACCCAGTCTTCCACTTACGTGCCGGATATGCTTCCACTACACCACAGCAGTATGTGTGAGTCTGGAGGAACTCGAGACCGCTGTGGTGTAGTGGAAGCATATCCGGCGCGTAACTGGAAGACCCTAGGTTCGATTCCCGGTGGCGGCCAATGAGAATTTTTCCGTGATTCACTTATAAACGTGGAAGGAAAGAGCAAAGACCTTTGTTTGGCGTATACAGTACACTCCCGTTATAAGAAACTCTGATATAAGAAATTTACTGTTACAAGAAAAGAAATTGTAACGTTGGTTGGCCCCAGTGTTAAAGTATAGGAACATTTCATGTTTATAAGAAAGCAAAAAAAGTCATTTTGATTATAAGAAAGTTAAAAAAAAAAATTTATTTCTGAAATAATTTTTTTTTTGACCTGTATTGCAATATTTTATCTCTTTATGTCCCATAGAATTTCAAGACTATTTTCAGAGCGATTTCCACCAAATAGTGCACATTGCTTTTTTCCCCTTCGCACCTCCCCACAATTAATAATAAACATTTTCTTGGAAGGGGTAAATTCCGTTCTGACTTGACCCTTCCAAGAATTCTAGGTCGTAACCTCTAAGTCATTAAGCGCCACACCTCTTCCACTGCAGGTATTATAGTCTGGGGAGTCATTGCCTGCAATAGCCGATCAGCTCTAGTATTGGTACGTGGAACATTGATGGGGCAGCAGTATGTGGATGAGATCCTATGGCCCCATGTGCTCCCATTCCTGGCCAGAATTCCAGGTGCGCTATACCAGCAGAATAATGCCTGCACACAGCCTGGGTTGCTCAGGAGTGCTACGTCATGTCCAGACACTTCAATGGCCTGCCCGCTCCCCAGACATGTCCCCTATCGAGCACGTGTGGGACCGGTTGAAACGCCGGCTGCCGCAAGAAAGCATCAATCGTCTGTTCGCCTCCATGCCGGACCGTATTGCAGCATGTATCGCCGCACGAGGCGGTGCGACACGTTATTGAAGATGACCGGACTGCGTGCCACAGATCCCTCTGTAATTGTCCTGCAGCTCTGTTTTTGCCATCATGTGTATCATTCATATATATCATTACATCCGTGCCGCCCCGGTGGCGCAGTGGTCTAAGGCGTTGGCCTCTGATCATTCGTCCGTAAGGGGTCCGGGTTCGAATCCCGGTCAGGCATGGATGTTGTGTTTGTCTTACGGCACTGGCTCTCTCCCTTCCCTGGAACCAGTGACCCTAAATTAGGGACGGGCGACTGCTTATAGCCCATTGAGTTGCTCACGGTGGTCGTTAAACCTCCAATCAAAAAAAAAAAAAAAATTACATCCGTAAAAT
Organism: Macrothele yani; assembly: GCA_039090855.1. NCBI lineage: Eukaryota > Metazoa > Arthropoda > Arachnida > Araneae > Macrothelidae > Macrothele > Macrothele yani. Next base: position 65,117,463 of record CM077000.1, on the reverse strand, counting down.
TTCAGTTCAATCCGATGCTCCCTTCTTGGTGCGCAAATTTCATTGTCCGCGAGTGTATATCGAGATAGAGAGCTTTTAGAGATTGTCATGAAATTGCATTTCTAAATTTGGCAGACACCCTGTATATCAAAACTTCCATAACAGAAAGATCAGGGACTTTACCTGATTAGTATGCGATGGATAGATACCATGGTGCTGCAAAATAATATACAGAGAAGTCAATGGGCAAGACAACAAACAACCCCTGGATGCTAAAAAGAACAAAAAAAATTTTATTGAAAAAAATAAAATAAAAGTCACCATCTTATATTTCTTTCACGTAAAGACGCCTAGTGTAGGTAGGCATTATTTTTCTGTAGTGATAACGGATCAAGAATAGTGACCTGAACCTAGAATAGCCGCCCCGGTGGCACAGTGGTCTAAGCGATGGCCTCTGACCATTTGTCCGTAAGGGGTCCGGGTTCAAATCCCGGTGAGGCATGGATGTTGTGTTTGTCTTACGGCACTGGCTCTCTCCCTTCCCTGGAACCAGTGACCCTAAATTAGGGACGGGCGACTGCTTATAGCCCATTGAGTTGCTCATGGTGGTCGTTAAACCTCCAATAAAAAAAAAAAAAAAAAAAAAAACCTCCAATAAAAAAAAAAAAAAAGAGAACCTAGAATATCTTTGGTGAATGAAACAACAGTTTTGACAACTATAGGTGAAAGCTATCGGGCATTGCCAAGACTGGAAATTTTTTCATTCAACAACACCCTCCCATTTAACTTTTACAAATTATACATTGCCGCCCCGGTGTCACAGTGGTCTAACGACGGCTTCTGATCATTCGTCCGAGATGGGTCCGGGTTTGAATCCCGGTGAGGTATTGATGTTGTGTTTGTCTTACGGCACAAGCTCTCTCCCTTCCCTGGAACCAGTGACCCAAAATTAGGGACGGGCGACTGCTTATAGTCAATTGAGTTGCTCATGGTGGTCGTTAAACCTCCAATAAGCAGCCCCGCTGGCGCAGTGGTTCGAATCCCGGTCAGGCATGAATGTTGTGTTTGTCTTACGGCACTGGCACTCTCCCTTCCCTGGAACCAGTGACCCTAAATTAGGGACGGGCGGCTGCTTATAGCCCATTGAGTTGCTCACGGTGGTTGTTAAACCTCCAATAAATAAAAAAGACATGCTCAAACAAGGTTCCCACGGTCCTTATAAATAAATCCATAGAAATGATTAAAAAATGCTTATTTTTTGTTATTAGGGTGCTTAAAACTCCTTACTTTTTCTGCCAAAAATGGGGAAAAGTCCTTAAGTATTTTTCTCCTAGCTGGCTGCGCAAAATGCAGAAGTTACGATGTAGTGTGTAGAGCTTCTGACTGGCTATGTTGGTGACATCAGATGAAAGCAAGCAAGGGACATGTGAGATAAGTAATCTGTTGAAAAAAAATCCTCCAATAAAAGAAAAAAAAATCAAGAACCGTAAGCTAAATTAAACTCTTACAGCTGATTCCGGCCAAGCCCCATCACCATCTCTTGGTACTGATATTTCACACTTGTTTACTCTTTTTGCATATGTAAATAAATATTCAATTATACCATGAGAAGATGAAGTGCAAAATAATGAAATCCCCCCTTTTGACTGATGGTTTAACTACCACCATAAGCAACCCAATGGGCTACGAGCAGATCAGATCATATGTAGAGGATTTTAGGAAGGGAGTGTCTGACCATAGATCTTAAACAATCCTTAGAAATAGGAAGCTAGGAGATTTGGGCTAGAATGCCCGATAGGAAAGTGACACGGGAGCGAGGCAAAAAGTGGGTGGAAGACTCTCTTATTTATAAACGGGGGGGGGGGGGGCAATACCCGGAGTCCGACGGCTTTACGTGCCCATCCGTCGCACAGCAGATATTTATTTAGTGGTTTGAGCGTTTGTACCTGCCTGGGATCAAACTTGAGGTTTCTCCGTGGCAGTCACGAACGTTGACCACAAGGCATTCCGCGGCCCATGGGCTGCAAGCAGTCTCCCGTCCCAAATTTAGGGCCACTGGTTCCAGGCAAGGGACAGAGCCAGTGTCGTAAGACAAGCAAAACATCCATCCCTCACCGGGATTCGAACCCAGACCGTCCTAAATGAATGGTCATAAGCCTTCACCTAGACCACTGGGGCGGCTGAAATACTTTTTATTTTCTATTTTTTTATTATTGGAGGTTTAAAGACCACTGTGAGCAACTCAATGGACGATAAGCAGCAGTCCGTCCCTAATTTAGGGTCACTGGTTCAAGAGAAGGGAGAGCCCTGCCGTAAGACAAACACAACATCCATGCCTCACCGGGATTTGAACCCGGACCTCTTTCAGACTAATAACCAGAAGCCATCACTTAGACCAGAGGGGCGGCACTTTAGTTTTGCATGAGATGGTTATGTGCAAAATTCAAATGGCCGCCCCGGTGGCGCAGTGGTCTAAGCGATGGCCTCTATCATTAATCCAAAAGAGGTCCGGGTTCGAAACCCGTTACGCATGGATGTTTGGTTTGTCTTACGGCACTGGCTCTCCCTTTCCTGGAACCAGTGAACCTAAATTAGTGACGGGCGGCTGCTTATAGCCCATTGAGTTGCTCACGGTGGTCATTAAACCTCCAATAAAAAAAGCCTAACGAGATGAGTCCTCACAGTACTGTTCTTCTCTAGAAGAAACTCTTTATCTACTATCAGTTGCTGAACGATGATTCATGAACCAAGATCTTACATATTTTTTTGGATTAAATAGTTCAATGGGCGGTCCATTTGAATTTATGAACGTCAGGTTAGATACATTGGAGATTAACAAAGGTGCTTTGAAATCGGTTATAATGTTCATTAAACTGAATCCTCGTTCGCATTCAGCTGTCGAACAAGGCAGAGTTGAAATCGTTCTTAAGAGTGGTTTTAAGTTTTCTGGTACAACTTGGATGTTTTCAGTATATTCTCTCAGTCTCTGAATAGCTTGCATTTCATCAACATTAAAACGTCTACAGATTCACCTTGTTTCTAGTTCTCCATAGCGCAAGTCGTCTGTTTTAATATTTATTTCCTATAATGAAAAAATACACTGACGGAAAAAAATCCCAAAACCACGAAAAAATAGTTGTAGAGGAATGAAATGGCGGCAATACATTTGTATAGGTAACATATTTAATCGATTAAGGTTTCAAGATCGCAGCTTATTGTAAGCGCGAGAAGAGCCATTTTAAATGTGAAATGCTGGTACATTAATAACCGGTGTAACCGTCAGAATGTTGAATGCAAGCACGCAAACGTTCATGCATTGTGTCGTACAGGTGCTGGATGTCAGTTTGTGGGATGGAGTTCCATGCCTGCTGCACTTGGTCGGTCAATACACTGACGCTGGAGTTGTCGTCCAATACGTGCTCGATTGGTGAAAGATCTGGTAATCTAGCAGGCCACGGCAACATGTCGACACTCTGTAGAGCATGTTTGGTTACAACAGCGGTATGCGGGCGAGCGTTATCCTGTTGGAAAACACCCCCTGGAATACTATTCATGAATGGCAGCACAACAGGTTGAATCACTAGACCGACGTGCAACTGTGCCGTCAGGGTGAGTGGGATAACCACGAGAGTGCTCCTGCTGTCATAGGAAATTGCTCCCCAGACCATAACTCCAGGTGTAGGTCCAGTGTGTCTCGGCCGCAGACAGGTTGGTTGCAGGCGCTCACCTGGCCTAATCTACACACGGCCATCACTGGCACCCAGGCAGAACCGGCTTTCATCAGAAAACAACAGATCTCCCCTCCGTCCTCTAATGAGCTCTAGCTTGACACCACTGACGTTGCAAACGGCAGTGGTTTGGAGTAAGTGGAATGCACGCTACAGGGCGTCTGGCTCGAAGCTGTCCTTCAAGTAACCGATTTGTAACAGTTCGTTGTGTCACTGGTGGCAACTGCAGCTCGAATTGCTGCCGCAGACGCGGTACGATGCGCCACGGCCATACGCCGTACACAGCGGTCTTCCCTCTCAGCAGTGCCACGTGGCCGGCCGGAACCCGGTCTTCTTGAGGCAGTACCTTCCCTTGACCACCGCTGCCAACAGTCATGCACAGTGGCTACATTCCTGCCAAATCGTTCTGCAATATTGCGGAAAGAAAGTCCACTTTCACGTAGCCCTATTACACGACCTCGTTCAAACTCTGTGAGCTGTTTATAATGGCTTCTTCGTCTTCTTTAAGGCATTCTTGACTAACATCAACACACTACGTCGAATCTCAACGATAACTAACGCTCACGAACGTTACAGCGCGTATTTACAGCAAACCTGCTTTGCATGTTCCGAGGGGCGCTACTAGCGCCACACGTATGCGCCGAGCGCGAAATTTGCATAGACGTCATCTTACAGATGTACTCTCACCGCCTACCAACTGTCGTTTATCTAACACAACCCCTTCGTGGTGTAGGGATTTTTTTTCGTCAGTGTATATTTAAGAAGTTTTATATTTTCACTGTTTGAAACCGAGCACAGTCTTGATTTCATCCTGTCAACCGTGCTTTGAATAAACTGGTTTGGTTTATAGGTACAATTTTGTTGTTAGGAATCAATGTGGTATTTTTAAATAATAATTCCTCGTTCGCTTCTAATGCTAAATGAGTTTTTTCACCAGGATTTTCTCCGAAGCTCTTATAATTCTCATGGTTCTTTTTATTAGACGTTCAGCTCTGGGCAGCGATGTTCGAGATTGAAGTTCTGTTGATAATATGAACATTGAAGGTATACGCTATTCTGTCAACAACAACAACAAAAAAAAAAAGCAGATTGTATACGGCGTATATCTCACACAACCTTATCCACGTACAGATATAGACCACTACAGCCCTGGAAGCCGTCCGTCTTCGGCGTTGAAAGCTAGCGTTCTAGTTTTTTTAATTTGTACTGTCTTACGTCTAGTAAACGGAAATCTGCACGCTCGTGTTGTAAATTGTTACAATTTATTTTAAAATTCAATTTATTTGATCGAAAGTATTCTAATTTGACGCTAAATGGCACAATAAGTTAGTTTAGCAGTGTTTCTGTCTGGGAGAAACGAAATCTCTCCTTTCTGTCTGATTTTTTAATTATCTAGGGCAAATAAAAATGATTGAATTGGGCCAAAAGTGAGATCGGAATATTGTTCTCTATAGATCCTCTAAAATCCTACTGTACGTTCATTTTTTGAAGAGAAAATGTGTACATTAGCAGAGAACCCCTGTCATATTTACACTAATAAACAGATTCACAACTTTTTTTTTTTTTGGTTGGAGGTTTAACGACCACCGTAAGCAACTCAATGGGCTATAAGCAGTCGCCTGTCCCTAATTTAGGGTCACTGGTTCCAGGGAAGTGAGAGAGCCAGTGCCGTAAGACAAACACAACATCCATGCCTGACCGGGATTCGAACCCGGACCCCTTACGGATGAACGATCAGAGGCCTGCGCCACCGGGGCGGCTATTCACAACTTCAAAATTTGTTTTGTACGATGGCGTAATCCCGTATTTCATTCATTGATACTTCATCTGCAATTTGCATGCTTAAGCGGTTATTAAAGTATATTTGTGCACGTAATTGTCGCGTATGCAATTGGCAAGGTCAGGGGCGGATTGGTTTACCGCTTACCGAGATATTTCCCAGTGTACCACTCGAGAAATGGTCCACTTTTCTGTATCCTCGTTGTCGGATTGTTTGGTAAGAACGAAAATTACTTTGGTACTTACGAATAAGATTCGTTAACTTCATTTGAGCTTTATATTTTCTGTCTAAAACGTTGCTGTCTTTAAAAAAATGGCGTTTATTCTATCTTGATATATGTTGGGCGTTTGCTATAAAATGGTAAGGCAAGTTTCTCCCTACTTCAGTGAAAATTTTGCTGCGGAACCAAGCACGCCATTGTAAATAAAGTAAACTAACTGCAGTTAAGCTTAGGTTGTTGAACTTGGAGCCAAAGGGACATTGGCAGGCTGTACCCTCTTTTTTTAATCTTGAAGAAGGCACTAATACATTTTGGGGGTCCATCATCACACAACCTTATCCACGTACAGATATAATAGACCACTAAGCGATTCTTCGGCTGAGATGTTCCGAAATCTATGTCCCACCGACATTTATCGCAAAAGAAACAACGATTTACCGGTACTGGAAATAAGTTTTGAAGCGTTTTTTGCGTGACGTATACCGCTAATTTAGATATCTGACATACCCCCGCGTTGTTGTCATGTGATCGTAATTGGTCCAGAGTATAAAATGTGACACAGAAGTTTGCCCAACAGTCAAACGCACTTTCACATCGGTATTTGAAAGATGACAAGCGATACTGCATTTATTCGACACTGCATTCCTTACGAATTTCGTCAAGGAAAAAGTGCTGCAAAAGCATGTGCAGCGATCTGTTCTGTTTTGGGGGAGAATATTGTATCGAAAAGCACGTAAGTTTTGGTTTAGACTGTTTAAAGCAGGTGATTTTGATGCTAGCGACCGAGAACGTAGCGGAAGGTTGCACAAGATGAACTGCGAGCATTGCTGGATGAAGATTCGTCTCAAACGCAAAAATGACTAGCTGAACAACTGGGGGTAACTCAGCAAACCATTTCCAATCGCTTACGCGCAGTGGGAAATATTGAAAAGGAAGGAAAATGGGTGCCACGTGACCTGAACCAGAGGAACAAGAATGAGCGCGCCACGAAGTGTTTGAATCTGTTGAATTACAACACAAAGTCTTTCCTGTGGAAAATCGTTACGGGTGATGAAAACTGGATACAATACGATAATCCCAAACGCAAAACAAACTGGGTAGACCCCGGTGAAACAACGATTTCGATATCGAAACGCAATATTCACTCCAGGAAAGTTCTGCTGTGCATCAGGTGGGATATCAAGGGTGTGCTCTATTATGAATTATTGGAACAGGGTCAAACTGTTACTGCTGATCTCTAAAAGCAACAATTGCTGCGACTGAACCAGGAAATCTGTTAGAAACGTCCATTCACAGGCAAAGGACTGTTTCCCGTGAAATCACTGCATGACAACGCTACGCAGCATGTCGCGAAATCGGTCAAGGAAACGCTATTGACGCTTGGCTGGGAAGTTTTGGAGCACCCGGCGGTATAGTCCCGACATAGCCCCTTCAGACTATCATTTGTTCCGATCGATGCAACATGGTTTGTCTGCTGTACGGTGACGAAGTACAAAAATTGGTTGACGACTTCATTGCGTCACACGACGAAGTACTCTTCATGGCTGGAATCCGTCATCTGCCGGACCGATGGCAGAAAGTGATAGATTATGACGGCGCATAATCTATCACCTCGTATCATATGTAGAGGATTTCAGGAAGGAGTGTCTGACCCTAGGTCTTAAACAACCCTTAGAAATAGGAAGCTAGGAGATTTGGGCTAGAGTGCTTGATAGGAAAGTGACACGGGAGCGAGGTAGAAAGGGGGAGGAAGACGCCCTTATTTATTACCGGGGGACCAGTACCGGGGCCCGACGGCTTAACGTGTCCATCCGACACCCGGCGGATATTTAGTGGTTCGAGCGTTCGTACCTGCCTGGGATCAAACCCGATGTTTTCTCCGTCGCAGTCACGAACGTTAACCACTAGGCCACCCGCGGCCCAAAATCCTGTGCAAAAGGAATGGCGCACTATATTGCATCTCCTTCAAAAACCGTGAATTTTTAAGTTTAATTCCTTTTTTTAATATAATTTTCATAGTTATTTCATCGTTTGTATGTCATTAGATGCGAAATTTAATGGAGATCTCAAAAATGTGTTCGTTTTTCCTGTAGATACTTCTGTTCTTAAGATATGACATAAAATATGGGATTTGACAAACACATTGAAATTCACGTTAGTTGCATGTCAGTTGTTACAGATCGGTTTGTCCGTCCGCCTGTTGACACCATATCTCCGCAACTAATAGTCCGATTTGAAAAAATCTTTTTGCATTGGGAAGCTTGAAATGTGCAAATGATGATCCTTTACTTTGTATTGTTTTACACGATGCACAATTTTGCCGTTAGAGAGCGTAAATGCAGATGGTATCTAATTCAAAATACATTTTATTCCATCTATTTGCTTCTAAACGTTCTATTGAAAAAATTCTCTTACTTTTCGATTCCGTTCATGTCGAAGACTATTTTAGGCATATTCACTTTTTTCCAGTAACGCATAGATTTTCCGCTAGGGGGCGTAAAAATAAACTGCGTTTCCCCCGATATCTCTGCTTCTAAAACTCCGATTTGAAAAATTCTTTCTGCAGCGTATACAGTTCCTGATGGGAAATCTGTTGCATGTCATTTCTAATTTTTGGTAAAGAATGGTTAGGCCCCCAGGTGGCGTAAGTGTTAATTTCTGCGTCTGATATATTTGCCACAGAATCTGAGCTCCTAAAATCTTTATTAAAAAATTATTTCGTGGACCGATGCCATGCACGTCGATAAACCTTTTTGGAGTATTTCCTTTTTAATATTGCATGGTTTCTCAGCCAGGGGTCTTGTTTTTGTCAATATCTGCTTCTAATGGTCCGATTTACAAAATTCGTTCTTTATTGGTTAGCGTTTCCGGTGCGACATGTTTTTCATATAATTTCAAGTCGTTTATAGGCTTTCCGCTAGGGTGCGTAAAAGTAAATCGCGTCCCCCCCGATATCTCTGCTTCTAAAACTGATTTAAAAATTCTTTCTGCACAGTATACAGCTCCTGATGTGAAATCTTTTCCATATAATTTCTCATTTTTGGTAAAAAGCGGTTTGGCCACTCGGTGGTGTAAGTTTTAATTTCTGCTTCTGTTGCATTTGCAGAAAAATCTGAGCTTTTAAAGTCTCGACTCAAAAAAATTGTTTGTGGATCGATACCAGTCGCATCGATAAACCTTTTAGGAATATTTTCTTCTTAAAATAATGCACGGTTTCTCCGCCAGTCGGCGTAGACGTATATCTTATTTTTGTCAATATGTCTGCTTCTAATAGACCGATTTGAAAAATTCCTGATTTGTTTTATAGTTTCCAGTGTGAAATGCTTTTCATATAATTTCAAAATTTTCAAGTCATTCATAGACTTTCCGCTGGGGGGCGTTAAAGTAAACTGAGTTTCCCCCGATATCTCTGCTTCTAAAACTTCGATTTGAAAATTTTTATCTGCACCGGATATGGAAAAATGGTTTGTATATGTTTTTTAATAATTAGTAAAGAAATGTTTGGCTACCAGGTGGCGTAAGAATTTATTTCTTCTTCTGATGTATTTGCAGCAAAATCTGAGCTCCTGAAAATTCTATTAAAAAAATTATTCAATGGACCGATACCGCTCACATCGAAAAACCTTTTGTGAACACTTTCTTCTCAAAATAATGGATGAATCTTCCGCCAGGGGGCGTACATACGTATCTTATTTTTGTCTATATCTCTGCTTCTAAGAGTCCGATTTGAAAAATTCTTTGTTTGAATTTGAAATTTTTCTTAACGCACAAGTCTGCCAACAGAGGGCGTAAGCTCACGTTTCCTTTTACAGCAATATCTGTGGGACTAAAAACCCGATTGAAAAACTTCTTTCTTTGGTCAGATGCTACTAACTCTGTGTGCGTTTCTTCCCAAACTAATGCACAATTTCGCCGCTATGGGGATCAAATGTTATGAGGAGCATCTGTTTTCCTCAGTATCTCTGCTTCTACATGTGAAATTAAAAAAAATTATTTCAACACTTAGGCTAGTATATGAGAAATTTTGTTGTTCACAGTACTGCCGGTAGGTGTTTGTGTACTTCAGTTTGCAGTTGTTTCGCAGCTTCTAAAAGCACTTGAAAAATTTCTTCTTACAGTAGAGATGTGGAAAATTATCCTCTTTAAATAATGTACAGATTTCCCGCTAGGAGGCGTAAAGGTCGAAACCTTTTTCTAGCTATTTCTGCTTCCGGGAGACGTATTTGAAAAGGTCTTTCACCTTAGCATAGCATTTTCCACGGATATTTTTTTCGCCGATTTTCAACTTTTCCATTATGCAAAATTGTCCTGCCAGAAGTCATAGAGTTGTACAATGTTTCCTTCTTTCGTATATTTCTTCTTTTAGCTGTTCGATTTGAAAATATTTTCGTCTCTGATATCTTCCTTGCAGCGGCGGATTTACCACTAGGCTAACTAGGCCGCGGCCTAGGGGCCCCAGGCTCTAGAAGGCCCCAGGTGTAGAATGCAGAAAAATGGAGAGCATGGAACAGAAAAACTTTAGAAAGGGAGGTACCGTTATTTTAATTTACTTGAATAAAATAACGTAGTGGTAATTTTTTATTTTATCTTGAATGATAACTAAACAAATACGAACGTAATAGTAGCTCTATTGCGAGCACGCCCGTGTTTGTACGAGTGCGATAGAGAGCGCGTAAAGTGTAGTTCTTTACATTTGAATGTGCGATAGAGAGCGCATTCAAAATGTAAAGTGTTGTTCCTGGACAAGCATGAACCTCTTTGACTATGTTTACAAAATACACTGACGGAAAGTGAAAAAAGAACACCAACAAGGAGACGTCTGATACCAACGAAATTTATACAGCATAATAACGGAATACAGAGAATAACGTGATCAAACCATTATGGCAAAATACAGCTGTATTTGCTGGTAAACTGAAAAATAACATTTCCATGTAACGTGGTTAGTACGAGGTTGAACCGCCATGAACTGCGTCACACTGTGCAATTCTGGCATGGAGTCTGACGTACAGATGTTGGATGTAAGTTTGGGGTATTGAGTTCCAAGCATCCTTAACCTGGACGCGTAAATCGGGGATGGTCGTAGCTGGCCGTGGAGACCGGATAAGTCGTTGTCCCATAAAATCCCACACGTGCTCAATGGGGGACAAATCCGGTGAACGTGCAGGCAATGGAAGTTGTCTCACACCCTAACCTGCATGTTGCGTTGCACGTGCCGTGTGTGGGCGTGCGTATCTTGCTGGAAAACACCACGATGGACCGACCTTACAAATGGCACAACAATGGGCTGAATGATGTTGATGTAGGAGGTGCTGTTTAACGTACCCGGTACAAACACTAGTTGTGTACGGGAGTGATAGCTGATCGCTCCCCACACCAGGAGACCAGGTGTAGACCCTGTGTGTCGCTGGCGGATGCAAGAAGGGTGGAGACGCTCCCCCTGTGCGTCTGCGAACACGCATACGGCCATCGGAGGCTCCCAAGCAGAATCTGTTTTCACCGCTGAACACGACAGATCGCCATTGCGTTCTCCAGGGCAGACGTTGGCGACACCACTGCAGCCGTTCCTGACGGTGGGCTGGAGTCAGAGGTACACATGCCAGAGGCAAACGTGCACGTAGTCCTGCATCCAGTAGACGGTTGCGGCTTGTTCGCACAGTCACCTCAGGTGCGACGGCAGCTCGGATTTGCGTCGCAGTGGATGTTCTGCTTGACAACGCCGCTCTTCTGATGCGTTGATCGGTCCGCTCATCAGTCCGTCTGTGACTCCCGGTTCCATGTCTTCTCGTGTGGGAATGTTCCTCGGACCATCTACGCCACCATCGTACCACCACCGATACTTCCCGTCCAATTCGCTCCGCAATACGACGATACGACCACCCGGCCTCGCGGAGTCCGACTAGACGACCTCGCTCAAAGTCCGATAACTGCTGAAATCGTACACGTCTTCCATGATGTCCAGGCATTGCAGCTTCTTCAGGGTCTTCGCACGTGTCCGTACGTCGACGACTGATTACAGACACTTCGCCATACTTCTTAAATACCACCGACGACAATTTGCATATTATGCCGTGCTGTGGCGTAAGCACTCACCGGTTGTTCGCGAAATTAACATCACACCTACGTAAACTCGACCCCATTAACATATGTAAATTTCATGATCGTCCGCCAGTTCCTTCTTGGTGTTCTTTTTTCACTTTCCGCCGGTGTATTTTTTTCATAACCTTTAATTAATAACAAGTTAATTCAAAATAGTTTTTCTTTAAATAATACTTATATTACAATAAAATTATGGTACCAATTATTATATTTTAACTTAAAGATAAGTTTCTTAGAAAATCTCATAGGAGCAAATTCAAATATGGGTGGCCGGGGGAGGATGGGGGGGGGGGGGCATAGAAAATTTGGCCTTGGGCCCCAAAAACCTTAAATCCGGCACTGCTTCCTTGTGCTATGAGGAACTTTTTGTTCGCATTTTTGTTAATTTTCGTTACATGCTATTTAGCCGCTGGTGGAACAAAGTACATGTTTCTATTTCTGGATTGTTAATCGATTGTTGGAACTGGTTGATTGTTTTCCAAACTAGTTCTGTTGACTTTGAATAGCTTTGATAAATTAAATTCACGTCAGAACGGATTCAAAAGACGTGCTCATTACAACCGAAAATTCGGAGTCGTCTTTCTTGTTTTTTGTTTTGCACGTCTTTTGTAAAAAAAGATCGTGCTTATGTAAAACACTGCTGGCCACCCAAAATGCAACACCAAGAAGGACACGAGATAGCAAAGCCAGATTTATTGGACACATAACAACAGATACAAAGATGAAACGATTGAGCTTACAGCTAGGCCCGTACGACTTGCGGAACACGCAGACATCAATAGTTCGTGTGGCCTCCATGGCTGACAATAACAGCCGCTGCACGCCGCGACATCGAACGGAAGAGGCTTTGGATGTGGGTTTGGGGTATGTCGGTACAGGCTGCTTCCACACGTTGCCACAGTTCATCAGGCGTAGCCGCAGGTGGTGCTTGCCGGGCCACTCGGTTGACGATCAGCAAGCAGATGTGTTCGATGGACGACATATCGGGAGAACAGGCAGGCCACGGCAGTAGTGACCTGGTGGGCCGTGAAGAATTGTTGCACGATGCGTGCCACGTGCGGGCGCTCATTGTCCTGTTGAAACGTGGCCGCTGGCAGGTCCTGCAGGTAAGGGAGGACTACAGGCTCCAAAACGTCAGAGATGTAGCGGTGACTGTTGAGTGTACCGGCGATGCGTACCAGAGGGGTGCAGGTGTCATATCCAATTGCGCACCAAACCATAACGCCAGGCGACGGAGCGGTATGGCGATGCATAAAGCAGGCGTCATACAGTCTCTCGCCGCGGTGCCGCCACACGCGGATCCGACCGTCGTGGTGTTGCAGGCAGAAACGGGATTCGTCGGAAAAGACAGTGTCGTTCCATTCCGTAGTCCAGGTGCGGCGTTCAACGGCCCACTGTCGCCGGTGGTGTAACATCAATGGTAATCAGAGCAATGGGCGCCGTGCGACAAGTCCCTGCTCCTGCAGACGACGTCGAACGGTACGTGCTGACACGGTTGTTGCGCAGCACACCCCAGTTCCTGCGCTAACGTTCGTGATGTAATGGTGCGAGCCGCCAATGTCCGCCGCACAACATGCTGGTCCTCTCGTTCGGTGGTATGCCGCGGCTGCAGCAATCTCCCAGGTCGGTCCGTCCGTTCCTCCTGCACCCACCGAATTCATGCTCGCCTCCTGTGGCTAGATGTCCTACACGGGCGCCGATGTCTCGGTACGATAAACCGCTGTCGCGATAAGCCACTATTTGTCCTCTGTCGAACTCCGAAGCGTGCTAGAATGACTGCAGTATTCTGTGACGAGGCAGGAAGCTTTCCACGCACAGGTCCGGCAGCACAACACACTTCCACTACTTACACCCCGCCTTCTGTGCACCATTCTATTGCTTCTCGGTGGCGTGCCGGGCGCATATAATTTGCATATGTCCTGCAATGCATGTCCTCTCGCGGACGACGCATGCTGCGAAGTTCAGGCCAATCGGATGCTTCCTTCTTGGTGTTGCATTTTGGGTGGCCAGCAGTGTGTAATCGGTTTATCCGTCCGTCCGTCTGTAGATACGATATCTCTGCAACTAATAGTCCGATTTGAAATTTTTTTTTCGCATTAGGATGCTTGAAATGTGCGAATGATGATAATTTATTTCGTTTTTTTTATGATGCAAAATTTTGCCGCTAGAGGGCGTAAATGCAGATGTACGAATTAAAAACACCCTCTATTCCATATCATCATCATCATCATTGTCAACCATTATCAATCCACTGCTGGACGAAGGTCTCCCCAAGTTTCCTCCACAACGGTCTGTCTTGTGCCAGTCTCCTCCATGTCACCCCTGCATACTTTCGAATTTCATCCACCCATCTCCCATGTGGTCTTCTTCTGGGTCTTTTCCTGTCCCTTGGAATCCAATCTAAAATTTCCAGCTGTCCATCGATGATCTGTCCTTCTGGCAGTATGTCCAGCCCATTGCCATTTCAGGGATTTAACTCTGATCATGATGTCTTCCACTCTTGTCATTTTTCGGATCCACGAGTTCCTCTTCTTATCTCTCCTGGTTACACCAAGCATGCAGCTCTCCATGCTGCTTTGAGTTGTCTGCAGCCTTTGTATGTCTCTTTTAGTTAAGGTCCACGTCTCCGCACCATACGTAAGCACTGGAAGGATGCATTGATCAAACACTTTTCTTTTAAGACATAATGGCATATTGCTCTTGAAAATTATGCTGTTTCTTCCAAAAGCTCTCCAGGCAAGTTTTGTACGCCGATTAATTTCTTCATCAATGTGACCCTCACTTGATATCTGCTGTCCAAGATAAACGTACGTGTCTGTTATCTCCAGCTTTTCTCCATCAATCGATAAATCTTCATTTCTTGTAAAAGCATTGAGCATCACTTTTGTCTTCTGAAAGTTCATTTTTAATCCCACTTCTTTACTCTTGTCAGTAAGTTCCTGGATCATACTCTGCAGCTCTGATGGGGTAGTTGCAAAAATGACTACGTCATCAGCAAAACGAAGGTGGGTTAGATAATCTCCATTAATCTTTATCCCCTTGTTTTCCCAGCTCAGTGACTGAAAAACACCCTCCAATGTGGCATTAAAGAGCTTCGGAGATATGGTGTCACCTTGTCTCACTCCCTTTCCAATTTTTACGTATGTTGTATTTTCAAACAGCCTAATCTTTGCACTTGCATTTTCATAGATGTTATTAATAATATTAATGTATGCATCTTCAATACCGCAGGTTTTCAGAGCCATTGTAACTGCTGATGGTTTCACCGAATCAAAGGCTTTTTCATAATCGATAAAAGCCATGCACAATGGAAGTTCATATTCCCTCGCTCTTTCAATTAGTTCTCTCAGCACGTGGATATGATCTATTGTGCTGTAGCCACTCCTGAATCCAGCTTGTTCTCTCGGTTGAGCCATGTCCAGTGTTACCTTCAAGCGGTGTGAAAGAACTTTAGTGAAGATTTTATAAACTACTGATAGGAGGCTGATAGGTCTGTAGTTTCCGAGATCCTCAATGTCACCTTTCTTATGTAGCAGGATCATTGTAGCGGTGTTCCAATCCTCAGGAATCTTTCCTTCATTAAGGCATCGAGTGAAAATTTGGGCGAGTACTGTTTCGATTTCTCCACTTGCTTCTTGTATGATGTCTACAGTAATTCCATCTTCTCCTGAAGCTTTTCCTCGCTTCATGTTCTTGATTGCATGTGCAACTTCTGCTGGAAGGACTGGAAGAACTCTGGTACTGGTATCTTTCATGATGTCTGGAGTGCATATATCATCCCTTTCATATAATTTGGAGTAGAAATCTTTCACTCTTGTCAAAATTTCGCCTCTATTTCTTGTTACAGAACCATCTTCTTTTCTCAGTGCCATAATCTGTTTTCTTCCCTTACTGAGATGTCCCTTTGCTATCTTTAGGCTTTGGTTGTTTTCAATTGCTTTCCTCACTAGTTCACAGTTGAATTTCCTTACGTCTTCAGTGATACTTTTTCTTACTGTCTTGCATAGCTCTATATATTCCACTTTGGAAGTCACATCTTCTTTAGTTGTCCTCATCTCTCTTCTTTTTTGCATCAACATTTTGGTTTTTCCTGATAATTTGTTCACATGCAACTTGTTCTTAGACCCAGCTAATTTTGTTGCTGTTTCCATAAGAGCTTTGGTTACTTTTCTGTTAACTTCAGAGATGTCCACTTCTTCCGATGTTAGGCCTTCTAAAGCAGAGAACCTGTTCTTTAGTTCTAACTTGAAGGTATTATGGTGTTTTTTAAGGTTGGTTATGTCAATAGATTTTGTTTGTCCTATGAGCTTGCCACGTTCAAGTTTAGTGTTGAGGTGCATCTTACATCTCACCAATCTATGGTCACTACCTGTGTTGAACTTGTTTAGCACACTGCAGTCTTCTATGACGAATTTTTTGTTACACATAATAAAATCAATTTCACTTGTCGTCCCATTTGGATGTCTCCATGTCCATTTCCTGTGTGGCTTTTTCTTGAAGAAGGAGTTCAAGATGAAAAACCCTTCTGCCTCTGCAAACTCAACAAGAGTATTTCCACGCTGGTTTCTGTTGCCATGACCGAATTTACCTACCGAAGTTTCATTCTGTTGCCGTTGCCCTATTTTTGCATTGAAATCTCCCATAATTATTTTCAAGTGCTGCTTACCTTTATTATTTAGATGACAAATTTCCTCATAAAATTCTTCAATTTCTTCTTCAGGATGACTTGTGGTGGGTGCATAAGTTTGAATAATCTGAGCCTGGTATCTTTTCGAGAGTTGGATAACAAGTCGTGCAGCTCTGTCAGAGGAACTTTCAACTTCTACAACTTTATCCTTCAGTTTCTTGTTTATTATAAATCCAACACCACTAGTTCTGCCAGTATCTGTCCCACGATAGTAGAAGAGATGTCCACTTTTCAGTTCGATGAGATCTTCTCCTTTTCTCCTTACCTCACTTAGCCCGACGATGTCCCACTTGATCCTTTGTAGTTCCTCTTCCAATTCAAGAAGCCTTGAATCAGAAGATAGGGAGCGTCCATTGTAAGTAGCCAAGGTCAGCATCAGATGGCAGCCTAGTCCGGTCCTCCGGGGATTCTTAGCACCCTCTGCCTTCATGTCGCACTGGCCGCTGCCTTGGCCAGGTACATTCCAGCTGCCGGAGACTGAGGGCCAAGATTTAAGTTGTGGAATCATTTTGGAGGGGTTTGGCCATAACTCACCACGCTGGCCAAGCGGGTTGGTGAGTGTGGGATAGCATTTCCTCTGATCCCGATGGTATAGTTATACCGCTATGGGCGGTCGTCAGAGCCCCTTTAGTGGGAACAGGATGCACCACGAGAAGGCGGGGTTGACATTTGTCAAGGAGAGGCTGTGATGTTACGCATCACCTGACCTTACATCCCCTATTCCATATATTTGCTTCTAAACATCCAATTCAAAATATTTTTTACTTTTCGATTCCATTCATGTCGAACATTATTTTAGGCATAGTCATTATTCCAAGTTATGCATATCTTCTCCGCTAAGGGGCGTAAAAGTAAATTGCTTTTCCCCAGATATCTCTGCTTCTAAAGCTCCGAATTGAAAATTTTTTCCTGCAGCGGATACAACTCGTGATGGGAAATATTTTGCATATAATTTCTAAGTTTTGGTATAAAATGGTTTTGGCCACCAGGGGGCGTAAATGTTGACTTCTGCTTCTGAAGTATTTGCAGCAAAATTTAGGCTTCTAAAATCTCGATTGAAAAAATTCTTTCATAGACCGATACTACTAACGAAGACAAACCTTTTCGGAATATTTTCTTCTTAAAATAATGCATAGTTTTTCCGCCAGGGGGCGTAGATATATATCTTGTTTTTGTCAATATCTCTCTCTGCTTCTAATGATCCGATTTGAAAAATTTGTTCTTTGTTGGACAGAGTGTCCGGTGCGACAATCTCTGCTTTTAAAACTCCGATTAGAAATATTCTTACAGCACCGGATACAGCTCCTGGTGTGAAATTTTTTTATTGTAATCTCTGATTTTTTATAAAATATGGTTTGTCCACCAGGGGCGAAACCGTTAAATTTCTGCTTCGTAATTATTTGCAGCAAAATATTCGCTTCTAAAAGCCCGATTGAAAAAAATATTTCGTGGACCGATACCGCACATATCGATAAACATTTGAGAATATTTTCTTCTTAAAATAGAGGGCGTAGATGTCTATCTTATTTCTGTCAATATCTCTGCCTCTAAAAGTCGGATTTGAAAAATTTCTTCTTTGTTAGATAGCGTATACGGTGTAAAATGTTTCTCTTATAAGTTCAAAATTTTCAAGTAATGCATAGACTTTCCGTTAGGGGGCGTAAAGGGAAATTGCGTTTTTTTTTTTTTTTTTTTATTTTGATTGGAGGTTTAACGACCACCGTGAGCAACTCAATGGGCTATAAGCAGTCGCCCGTCCCTAATTTAGGGTCACTGGTTCCAGGGAAGGGAGAGAACCAGTGCCGTAAGACAAACACAACATCCATGCCTGACCGGGATTCGAACCCGGACCCCTTACGGATGAATGATCAGAGGCCAGCGCTTAGACCACTGCGCCACCGGGGCGGCGAAATCGCGTTTCTCTCAATATCTCTGTTTCTAAAACTCCGATTTGTAAAATTCTTTCTGCAGCGGATACAGCTTCTGATAGGAAATGCTCAGCATATAATTTCTAATATTTGATGAATAATTTTTTTGCCACCAGGGGGCGTAAGAGTTAATTTCTGCGTCTGACGTATTTGCAGCTGAATCTGAGCTCCTGAAAACTCGATTGAAAAATTTTTCATGGACCGTTACCACTCACATCGTTAAACCTTTGGAAAATACTTTCCTCTTAAAATAATGCATGGTATTTTCGCCAGGGGGCGTAGCAGTGTATCTTATATTTGTCGATATCTCTGCTTCTAAGGGTCCGATTTGAAATATTCTTTCTTCGTTTGAGAACGTCTCAGCTGCGAAATGTTTCTCATATAATTTCAAATTTTTCTTAACGCACAAGTCTGCCACCAGAAGGCGTAAGCTAACGTTTTCGTTTACAGCAATATCCGCGCGGTTAAAAACCCGATTGAAAAACTTCTTTCTTCGGTCAGATACTACTGTTTACCATACCGGTTCCATTGATTTTCAATAGCTTTGGTAAATTTAATTCGCATCAGAACGGATTCAAAAGCCGTGCTCATTACACCCTAAAATTCGCTGTCATTGTTTTTCCTTATATGATTCGTATTGGTCATTTATTTAAGATGCCATGTATAGTAAACAGCCTATTTATTGTGCCTTCTCGTTTTTGTAATTAATTTTTTTTGTTGATTATGCTTAACTTTTGGACGCCAGTATAGTAAACACCTTTCTTGTAGACTTTGTAAAATGTTTCTCTTATAAGCGGAAAGTCTATGCATAGTAATGCATAGACTTTCCGCTAGGAGGCGTAAAGGGAAATTGCGTTTCGCTCAATATCTCTGTTTCTAAAACTCCGATTTGAAAAATTCTTTCTGCAGCGGATACAGCTTCTGATAGGATATGCTCAGCATATAATTTCTAATATCTGATGAATAATTGTTTGGCCACCAGAGGGCGTAAGGGTTAATTTCTGCGTCTGATGTATTTGCAGCAAAATCAGAGCTCCTGAAAACTCGATTGAAAAAAATTTTCATGGACCGTTACCGCTCACATCGTTAAACCTTTTGAAAATACTTTCTTCTTAAAATAATGCATGGTATTTTCGCCTGGGGGCGTAGCTGTATATCTTATATTTGTCGATATCTCTGCTTCTAAGGGTCCGATTTGAAATATTCTTTCTTCGTTTGAGAACGTCTCAGCTGCGAAATGTTTCTCATATAATTTCAAATTTTTCATGACGCACAAATCTGCCACCAGAGGGCGTAAGCTGACGTTTCCGTTTACAGCAATATCCGCGGGATTAAAAACCCGATTGAAAAACTTCTTTCTTCGGTCAGATACTACTGTTTACCATACCGGTTCCATTGATTTTGAATAGCTTTGGTAAATTTAATTCTCGTGCTCATTACACCCTAAAATTCGGTGTCATCTTTCTTTTTTTTTTTTTTTTTATATGATTCGTATTGGCCATTTATTTAAGATGCCATGTATGGTAAACAGCCTATTTATTGTGCCTTCTCGTTTTTGTAATTAATTTTTTGTTGTTGATTATGCTTAACTTTTGGACGCCAGTGTATTAAACACGTTTCTTGTAGACTTTGAAAGAAGTCAGCTAATATAAATACTGTTTGAATTGGAGTTAGTTTTTCTAATAGAGTGAGCAAATATTGAGAAGACTCAATGCTGCTGACGATGTTTAAAAATTATTCGCATTACTTATTCAACTCAGAGAAGTAATTCTCTTGTACCTCCTCTTTTTCTCAAAATAAACTCAATTGATCTTTGTAGATTTATTTTAAAATTCAGGAAGTGTTTTATTATTCATTCAGTTAATTATAATGATATTAATCTTGCAGCATAGGTTTAAGGTTAGTAGCCCTTCGAGACAGAATTTCTTCCCTCAGCTTTCAACGATGACGACAAAACAAATTTCTTCTATCAATACTTTTGTTTTTTCTGAACTAACATGATACTTTAATTTAAAAGGGAAACCCGAAGCTCTATTTTACATCATTAATCCCGCGGTTGATATTGCGACTAAGAAAAGAAAGCGTCATCTCTGAATTCATTATGGAGCGCAATTTAGTTTAAAAAAAAAAAAAATACAATTAGCGAGCGAAATAAAACACGTGTTTTTTCGCTTGAAACCAGCAAGCAGAAATCATTTTTTTTTTGTAACATGGAACAAAAAAAAGATTAAAGAAGTATCAACGTTTGTGATTTTAGTTATTTAAGCTTCGTTTATTTTCTTTCCGGAACTTTTTCAGTCTTAGGACTCACAGATCAGAGAAGTAAGAAGCTAACAGGCGGGGATGCATTATTATGACTAATAAGGCGACTATTATTATTTGCATTGTCAGTAAATTAAAAATAGTTTTCACGGTGATCCATTCATTATTTCGATAATTTTTGTAAAAAAATAACCAGCATTTGCTCTTTGCAATACCGTTGCATTTTTTGCTTAATATTCTTAGGTCTTAAGAGTGTAACAACACTGTTAAAAATTGGTACTTAGAAATAAAAATGTACTCGCTTTTGAGTACATTCTGGGCTTATAATAGCTCCGAGTACTCGAGTCTCATTTTTGAGTACATACAGGAAATAAATTGTGAGTATATCTGGTATTTCTAATTTGAAATATATGTACTCATTTTTGAGTATTCATATATTTCAAACATTCATTTCATTTAATTTTTCATTTCATTTATTTATTTATTTATTCAGTTGCCACTACAGCAACTAGGAAAAGGAGGGAAAAGGCCGTGAGGCCTGACATAGCCCTCCTCTCCCCAGAATACAAAAAACATAACGCTTAACAGAAAAGGCAAGACAACACATATATGGTAGGTACACGTACTTGCTCACAACCAACACATATAACAATGTGTTCCATCAACAATAGTCTTCATTATATCTAAACAAATAAGTATCATATACACTTCACTACATCATCATCATCATTGTCAACCATTATCAATCCACTGCTGGACGAAGGTCTCCCCAAGTTTCCTCCACAACGGTCTGTCTTGTGCCAGTCTCCTCCATGTCACTCCCGCATATTTACGAATTTCATCCACCCATCTCCCATGTGGTCTTTTTCTGGGTCTTTTCCTGTCCCTTGGAATCCAATCTAAAATTTCGGCTGTCCATCTATGGTCTGTCCTTCTGGCAGTATGTCCAGCCCATTGCCATTTCAGGGATTTAACTCTGATCATGATGTCTTCCACTCTCGTCATTTTTCGGATCCACGAGTTCCTCTTCTTATCTCTCCTGGTTATACCAAGCATGCAGCTCTCCATGCTGCTTTGAGTTGTCTGCAGCCTTTGTATGTCTCTTTTAGTTAAGGTCCACGTCTCTGCACCATACGTAAGCACTGGAAGGATGCATTGATCAAACACTTTTCTTTTAAGACATAATGGCATATTGCTCTTGAAAATTATGCTGTTTCTTCCAAAAGCTCTCCAGGCAAGTTTTGTACGCCGATTAATTTCTTCATCAATGTGACCCTCACTTGATATCTGCTGTCCAAGATAAACGTATGTGTCTGTTATCTCCAGCTTTTCCCCATCAATCGATAAATCTTCATTTCTTGTAAAAGCATTGAACATCACTTTTGTCTTCTGAAAGTTCATTTTTAATCCCACTTCTTTACTCTTGTCAGCAAGTTCCTGGATCATACTCTGCAGCTCTGATGGGGTAGTTGCAAAAATGACTACGTCATCAGCAAAACGAAGGTGGGTTAGATAATCTCCATTAATCTTTATCCCTTTGTTTTCCCAGTTCAGTGATTGAAAGACATTTTCCAATGTGGCATTAAAGAGCTTCGGAGATATGGTGTCACCTTGTCTCACTCCCTTTCCAATTTTTATGTGTGTTGTATTTTCAAACAGCCGAATCTTTGCACTTGCATTTTCATAGATGTTATTAATAATATTAATGTATGCATCTTCAATACCGCAGGATTTCAGAGCCGTGGTAACTGCTGATGGTTTCACCGAATCAAAGGCTTTTTCATAATCGATAAAAGCCATGCACAATGGAAGTTCATATTCCCTCGCTCTTTCAATTAGTTCTCTCAGTACGTGGATATGATCTATTGTGCTGTAGCCACTCCTGAATCCAGCTTGTTCTCTCGGTTGAGCCATGTCCAGTGTTACCTTCAAACGGCGGTGTGAAAGAACTTTAGTGAAGATTTTATAAACCACTGATAGGAGGCTGATAGGTCTGTAGTTCCTGAGATCCTCAATGTCACCTTTTTTATGTAGCAGGATCATTGTAGCATTGTTCCAATCCTCAGGAATCTTCCCTTCATTAAGGCATCGAGTGAAAATTTGGGCGAGTACTGTTTCAATTTCTCCACTTGCTTCTTGTATGATGTCTATAGTAATTCCATCTTCTCCTGGAGCTTTCCCCCGCTTCATGTTCTTGATTGCATGAGCAACTTCTGCTGGGAGGACTGGAAGAACTCTGGTACCTTTCATGATGTCTGGAGTACATGTATCATCCCTTTCATATAATTTGGAGTAGAAATCTTTCACTCTTGTCAAAATTTCGCCTCTATTTCTTGTTATAGAACCATCTTCTTTTCTCAGAGCCATAATCTGTTTTCTTCCCTTACTGAGATGTCCCTTTGCTATCTTTAGGCTTTGGTTGTTTTCAATTGCTTTCCTCACTAGCTCACAGTTGAATTTCCTTACGTCTTCAGTGATACTTTTTCGTGCTGTCTTGCATAGCTCTATATATTCCACTTTGGAAGTCACATCTTCTTTAGTTGTCCTCATCTCTCTTCTTTTTTGCATCAACATTTTGGTTTTTCCTGATAATTTGTTTACATGCAACTTGTTCTTAGACCCAGCTAATTTTGTTGCTGTTTCCATAAGAGCTTTGGTTACTTTTCTGTTAACTTCCGAAATATCCACTTCTTCCGATGTTAGGCCTTCTAAAGCAGAGAATCTGTTCTTCAGTTCCAACTTGAAAGTATTATGGTGTTTTTTAAGGTTGGTTATGTCAATACATTTTGTTTGTCTTATGAGCTTGCCACGTTCCAGTTTAGTGTTGAGGTGCATCTTACATCTCACCAATCTATGATCACTACCTGTGTTGAACTTGTTCAGCACACTGCAGTCTTCGATGACGAATTTTTTGTTACACATAATAAAATCAATTTCACTTGTCGTCCCAATTGGATGTCTCCATGTCCATTTCCTGTGTGGCTTTTTCTTGAAAAAGGAATTCAAGATGAAAAATCCTTCTGCCTCTGCAAACTCTACGAGAGTATTTCCACGCTGGTTTCTGTTGCCGTGACCGAATTTACCTACTGAAGTTTCATTCTGTTGCCGGTGCCCTATTTTTGCATTGAAATCTCCCATAATTATCTTCAAGTGCTGCTTACCTTTATTGTTTAGATGACGAATTTCCTCATAAAATTCTTCAATTTCTTCTTCAGGATGACTTGTGGTGGGTGCATAAGTTTGAATAATCTGAGCCTGGTATCTTCTCGATAGTTGGATAACGAGTCGTGCAGCTCTGTCAGAGGAACTTTCAACTTCTACAACTTTATCCTTCAGTTTCTTGTTTATTATAAATCCAACACCACTAGTTCTGCCAGTATCTGTCCCACGATAATAGAAGAGATGTCCACTTTTCAGTTCAATGAGATCTTCTCCTTTTCTCCTTACCTCACTTAGCCCGACGATGTCCCACTTGATCCTTTGTAGTTCCTCTTCCAATTCAAGAAGCCTTGAATCAGAAGATAGGGAGCGTCCGTTGTAGGTAGCCAAGGTCAGCATCAAATGGCAGCCTAGTCCGGTCCTCCGGGGATTCTTCGCACCCTCTGCCTTCATGTCGCACTGGCCGCTGCCTTGGCCAGGTACATTCCAGCTGCCGGAGACTGAGGGCCAAGATTTAAGTTGTAGAGTCATTTTGGAGGTGTTTGGCCATAACTCACCACGCTGGCCAAGCGGGTTGGTGAGTGTGGGATAGCATTTCCTCTGATCCCGATGGTATAGTTATACCGCTATTTGCGGTCGTCAGAGCCCCTTTAGTGGGAACAGGATGCACCACGAGAAGGCGGGGTTGACATTTGTCACTTCACTACATAATCACATATATATTTATAAATAAACAACAAATAACGTTTGCACCTCACTCTATAATCATACCAACCCACATTTCTTCCATTTAGTCGAAATTGCCTATTGTTTACTAATTATTTCATAAGATATGCCTTTAGTTTTATTTTAAATAAGTTAAAATTATTAATTGATGTTAGTTCTTGGGGCAATGAGTTCCAGAATTTTGGGCCACTATAATTTATATTCATTTTAAGTTTCTCAGTTTGTGGAAACATTGGAATTAGTAGTGATCTATTCCTAGTATTGTGGTAATGAGTATGTATATTTAGTGTTATTATATCATTGTGTATACCATTTTTAATTCTTTTATACATTATTTTTCCCAAGTTATAATCATATAATTGCTTTATCGTTAAAATATTATATATATTGGGGTTCACTTTTGACTGAATGTATAAGATTGGTTGAAAATTATTTGATGTTTTAAGATCTATTAGTCTTATAAATCTATTTTGCAGTACCTGTAGTTTATTAATATTATATTGTGTGGTTTGTCCCCAGGTTAAAATGCAATAATTAATGTGTGTTTGAATTAGAGTATGATATATGGAAATTAATACTTTTGGTGTTAAGTTCGGCAAAGCACTACTGACCATTCTCAAACTTCATTTGTGCTCTAACTTCATTCTGTGGGCACACAAACTTAAGGAATTTAGAACGAATCTAGCGATTCTGACAGGATAGTTTGTAAGTAAGAAAGAACACACTAGATGGCGCCACCGTACAATTTTGCACATAGAAGGGAGACAGAAATTAGATGGGGCTTAGGAAATACTCGTCACTTAACGCGCTTGTCCGACGCACATTTTTTTTTTTTTTTTTTTTTTTTTGATTGGAGGTTTAACGACCACCGTGAGCAACTCAATGGGCTATAAGCAGTCGCCCGTCCCTAATTTAGGGTCACTGGTTCCAGGGAAGGGAGAGAGCCAGTGCCGTAAGACAAACACAACATCCATGCCTGACCGGGATTCGAACCCGGACCCCTTACGGTCGAATGATCAGAGGCCAACGCCTTAGACCACTGAGCCACCGGGGCGGCCCGACGCACATTCAGCGATTGTTGGAAAATTCACACTATCAGGTTAGGTTCGAACCTGGAGCAGCGTTGCATTCAGAGAGTGTATTACCGGGGGAGCATTTACAAATTTTGAGGGGGCTGAAACTTGTCGACTGATTATATACATATAAATTAATATCCAAAAAACAGAGTTAAAGACAAAATTTAAAAACGAAATTTAAAACTAAATTTTTTTGTGAACATACATTCTGAAGATCATGACGTGCAACGCAGCCGTGACGAATATTCAGAAATTACAACCTACACAGCAGAGTCTGAAACAAAAAGGTTATTTAACGAGGTCAAAAACTACGAATTAAACCTCAAAACCCAACGTGCAAAAGTAAAAATAAATAATAAATTAATAGCAAAACCAGAATGCAGAAAGTGTCGAGAATGCCGAGCCTTGACTTTATCAAGGACCAGCAAAACTCTGCATTTTCTCACTTCCACAAAGACCTAGTTGAAAATGGGTTTCTGCAAAGCTATAGATGCAAGTATAAGTCCCACAAGAATTTTTAATTAATATAACCGCCCTCAATGGTGACTGTCGGCATTTTGAGTGTCGACATTATGACCGAGTCCATTTTTTGATTGTCGACATTTTGATCGTCGACGTAATGACCGCCACCGTTGCCACATTCTATTTCCCTCAAAGTGGCATTTAACACGTTTGCAATATTCTGAGCGGTCTTTTTCTCAGGGAAATGAGCACAAGAATACATAGCATGGTTGAGACTCCAACATGATCTATCAGCACCTTGTTCTTCAATCCAGAAGAGTGTAATATCTAAATAATTTCTCTGTACAATGTTATCAGTTCATAAGTCAGTCGTGAAAGATACAGTTTGTTCTTCTATGGCTGGTTGTAAGGAATATTCAATATTATTTTTCACGCCTTCAACCATCTTCAAGCAGTTGGAACTTACTGTCTTCCTTCCCACTGATACACTACTTACATCTATATTTCCATGCGTTGCTCTCAGTTTCACTAATTCTTGAGCAAAACCACGAAAGTATATATTATCTGCTACATTAAAAGCTAAGTGAGCCCCTGAATAATTAATTATACACTCGACGTGGATAAGGAACACCAAACAGAAGTCGCCGCCCCGGTGGCGCAGTGGTCTAAGGCGTCGGCCTCTGATCATTCGTCCGAAGGGGTCCGGGTTCGAATCCCGGTGAGGCATGGATGTTGTGTTTGTCTTATGGCACTGGCTCTCTCCCTTCCCTGGAACCAGTGACCCTAAATTAGGGACGGGCGACTGCTTATAGCCCATTGAGTTGCTCACGGTGGTCGTTAAACCTCCAATAAAAACAACAACAACAACAACAAAAAAAAAAACAGAAGTCATCGCTCTTTCCACGTTCATAAGTGAGCCACGGAAAGAGCGCGATGACTACTGTTTGGTATTCCTGATCCACGTCGAGTGTTTGAATTAATTATTCAATCGCCTCCTAGTTATTTGTTCAGTTGCTGCTTTCCATCTTTGGTGAATCCCCAGCACTGTGCATGGCTCCACGTAACAACCTGCCATGTGGTTAGGCAGTTAATCACTTGTCAGTGGCGGCATGTCCGGAGCGTAACTGGAAGACACTAGGTTCGATTCCCGATGGCTGCCGATGAGAATTTTTCCGTGGCTCACTTATTAACGTGGAAAGAGCGATGACTTCTGTTTAGTGTAAGTGAGCTTCTGCCACTAGTTAACTTTCACATTTCGTTATTTGATCTAAACCATCATCTTCTACTGTAACTGATGATCGTTTGAACGGCAAAGTAGATTGTTCACTCTTTCCACGTTTTGATGGAGGTGCGCATACTTTCATATGGTCCGTTAGATTTTTGGTTCCATAATCTTTTATTACACCGTCGACATCTTTCTTTGTAATTATACACTTTCCATACATTTTGAACAACAAGCAAGACTAAACAACACACAATCATTCGCCGGTTCCTTAATGAGACGAAAGGATTTCCAGCATTCACTCTTCCCTTTGTGGTTTTCAATAAGCACGTATTTGTTGGCCTCGACGCCTTTCTCAACCTCCTTAATATTAAATCCATCCATATTAACAAATAAGGAGTTAATTTTGACATGACATGTCATGGAAACGCGATGTTACAACATCAATCGAAGACCTCTGAATGCTCAATGTAAAAACTGTGATGTGAAAAGTAACTCTTAGTCATACAGTGAACTTCGCACGGAGAGAGTGAATCAGCTGAGAAGAAGGCGAATGGCGTTTGCCTGCACCTTACCCTGGGCAATCGCACTGTAAAAGAACACAAAGGAAGTAACTTTTTAAGATATGGTGTGGGTGTGTTTGACGTCGGTCGGTAGAAATCTTCGTTGCTTTAAGAAAGAGACGACAATATTTTTGCAATGCAAATCATTATTCATTCCATGGCACCAGTATCGACTACAGAATTCCACAACGCGCATTTTACACTTTTGAAAAATAAAACATTTTTTCTTTTAATAAAATAAAACGTCAATAAAACCAGGTCAAAGTCGGGTCATGGAACGCCTTGACCCGACCCGTTGTACCCGCAAGAAATTGTCGACCCGTTGACCCGTGACCCGTTTCCATCTCTGGCCTGATCATCGGGCTGAACACCGAAGGGTGGTCGGCGCGCCGTATAGCCCGCCACGAGAATCGTTCTGACTGACCATACCGTCCGACTGTGTTGGGAGTAGTGGACACGTGACGGCACTGCCACACGACGGAGCGGCTCCGGACGGACCAGGAGGACCACCGGTAGAGAGGATCGTCGGATCGTGAGCCAAGCACGAAGGGATCCCACGGGAATCCGGTTTACTATACAGGCAGATGTAGCGGCTCCTTTGTGCCCAAGAAACATTTCCCAACGCCTCGCGGAAGCGAATCGGCGATCCCAGTGCCCCTTGCGTGTGCTGCTATCAACACCGGAACATCGCCGGCTCCGTTTGCAGTGGTGCCAGGCCAGAGCACCGTTGAACGCCACAGACTGGGGACATGTGGTGTTTAGCGATGAGTGCCGCTTCGTTTTGGGTACAGATGATCATCGTGTCCGAGTGTTGAGGTCCCCGGGTCAACGGCACAATCCCGACCTCGGTATCGAGCGCCACACCTCCCCCACTGCAGGCATTATGGTCTGGGCAGCAATTGCCCACCATAGCCGATCAGCTCTAGTAGTGGTACGTGGATCATTGACGGACCAGCGGTATGTGGATGAGATCCTACGGCCCCATGTGCTCCCATTCCTGGCAGTGATTCCAAGTGCGCTACACCAGCAGGATAATGCCCGCCCGCACACGGCTCGGGTAACCCAGGACTGTCTACGTCATGTCCAGACACTTCCATGGCCTGCCCACTCCCCGGACACGTCCCCTATCGAGCATGTGTGGGACCAGTTGAAACGCCGGCTGCCGCCGTGCCGCACTATCCGGGATTTGGAGCAAAGCGTCCAACACGTGTGGGCCAGTCTGCCGCAGGACAACATCAGGCGCCTGTTCGCCTTCATGCCGGACCGTATTGCAGCATGTATTGCTGCATGAGGCGGTGCGTCGCGCTATTGAAGATGACTGGACTCCGTGCCACAGATCCCTCTGTAATTGTGCTGCAGCTCTGTTTTTGCCATCACGTATATCCATTCATCTGTATCATTACGTCCATAAAATTTCAGTTCAATCCAATGCTTCCTTCTTGGTGCGCAAATCGATAAGAATATTAATAATAATTTCCAGCAATATTTATTTAAATATTTTTGTGCGAATGTTCCATACATTTAAAAATGCACTCATACCACATTTAGTTATATAAAAATAAATTTCGTAACCCTCCCCCCTCCCCCTCTGAAAAAATTTCTGGGCACGCCAGTGATTGATATTAAGGTGGACGTCAAGGAATTTTGCTTCTTATACTTCCAATGGGAAAAGTTCTACACACATTTTCTTCACAATTAATGCGTTCCCAAGGATGAAAATTTAAACATCGATTAAAATAGCTTCATTTTATATCTTGGAATACTTAATATTTTCTAAAACATAACCATAATTATGCAATCCAACATTTGTTTGTCTACTGAAGTCATCAAAGTACGGGTCGCGCCATCTTTTTTCTGGACAATTAATGCGTTCCCAAGGATGAAAATTTGAACATCGATTAAAATAGCTTCATTTTATAACTTGGAATACTTAATATTTTCTAAAACATAACCATAATTATGCAATCCAACATTTGTTTGTCTACTGAAGTCATCAAAGTACGGGTCGCGCCATCTTTTTTCTGGACAATTAATGCGTTCCCAAGGATGAAAATTTGAACATCGATTAAAATAGCTTCATTTTATTACTTGGAATACTTAATATTTTCTAAAACATAACCATAATTATGCAATCCAACATTTGTTTGTCTACTGACGTCATCAAAGTACAGGTCGCGCCATCTTTTTTCTGGACAATTAATGCGTTCCCAAGGATGAAAATTTGAACATCGATTAAAATAGCTTCATTTTATATCTTGGAATACTTAATATTTTATAAAACATAGCCATAATTATGCAATCCAACATTTGTTTGTCTACTGACGTCATAAAAGTACAGGTCGCGCCATCTTTTTTCTGGACAATTAATGCGTTCCCAAGGATGAAAATTTGAACATCGATTAAAATAGCTTCATTTTATAACTTGGAATACTTAATATTTAATAAAACATAACCATAATTATGCAATCCAACATTTGTTTGTCTACTGACGTCATCAAAGTACAGGTCGCGCCATCTTTTTCTGGACAATTAATGCGTTCCCAAGGATGAAAATTTGAACATCGATTAAAATAGCTTCATTTTATAACTTGGAATACTTAATATTTTCTAAAACATAACCATAATTATGCAATCCAACATTTGTTTGTCTACTGACGTCATCAAAGTACAGGTCGCGCCATCTTTTTTCTGGACAATTAATGCGTTCCCAAGGATGAAAATTTGAACATCGATTAAAATAGCTTCATTTTATAACTTGGAATACTTAATATTTATTAAAACATAACCATAATTATTTTAAAAATCAATAACTTTTCTTTTGGTGGTGTTGAAACCAGAAAAGCCGCCCCGGTGGCGCAGTGGTCTAAGGCGCTGGCCTCTGATCATTCGTCCGTAAGGGGTCTGGGCTCAAATCCCGGTCAGGCATGGATGCTGTGTTTGTCTTACGGTACTGGCTCTCCCCCTTCCCTGGAGCCAGTGACCCTAAATTAGGAACGGGCGACTGCTTATAGCCCATTGAGTTGCTCACGGTGGTCGTTAAACCTCCAATAAAAAAAAAAAGAAACCAGAAAAAAGATGGCGCGACCTATACTTTGATGACGTTAGTAGACAAACAAATGTTGGATTGCGTAATTATGGTTATGTTTTAGAAAATATAAAGTATTCCAAGTTATAAAATGAAGCTATTTTAATCGATGTTAAAATTTTCATCCTTGGGAACGCATTAATTGTCCAGAAAAAAGATGGCGCGACTTGTACTTTGATGACGTTAGTAGAAAAACAAATGTTGGATTGCATAATTATGGTTATGTTTTAGAAAATATAAAGTATTCCAAGTTATAAAATGAAGCTATTTTAATCGATGTTCAAATTTTCATCCTTGAGAACGCATTAATTGTGAAAAAATGTGTACAGAAGTTTTTCCATTGGAAGTATAGGAAGCAAAATTACTTGACGTCCTCCTTAATGCAATAAAAAAACAATAACTAATTTCTCTGTAATATCGATACATTGTAGATTTTTTTTGCCCATTATCTGCGCTATATCATTGATGAAATATATAAAGCTCTGAAACGGAGCACTTTGCACACAGTAATGCTTTTCCTGCCGCAAAAATATTTGTATGAATGACAAGACTTAACTTAAGTACACTTAAGTCCTGTCAGTTCGTTTGAATATATTTTCACCCCCGTGTTTCGCAAGTTTCTCATTACTATTCCACGCAAGACCTCAGTAATTGGTCAAATTACCGGTAGACAAATTGGCTGTCACCGAGGCATTTCATCAAGGCAAAATATTACCTAAAAAATAAAAAAAAGTATTGAGAGCGAAAGTTAATTTAGAAAAAATAAGCAGTTTCCTTGACTCTTAAATAACACTTTAAGCATTCATTACTTCGCCTTTGACGATTCCTTGGCTAAGAATAATAACTCTTCTATAAATAGAAGGGCATAAAAGCCTGAAACCCGCACGATCCAGCCAAAACATCGGAATATCTATTGGAATTCTCTTTGTGGGCACGGTTTCGTGTGGCTTAAAAATAAATCTCACCCCACAATTAAGTGCCCTGTTATCGGTGGCAGTCCGTCACGAAGTGCTATGGCTTCCCGCTGAGCACCTATTCCGTCAAGTCACGTGCTAAGTGGCGTGTCCGGAATCGGAACCCAGGTGTCACCTGAATAAATGACTTCGAGTCTGTTACCCTCTTTGCTTTCTGATCTCTTGGAGCTCTTTACTTACTTCGCTATTTCACAGCCGTTGTCATCACCTGAAATATCGAAACTAACACCAACGTGGGCACTTACTTTCTCCGAAAATAATCTGCCGAGTTGTTTTGTATACACTGTTGAGTTTATTCGTACTAGTTTACTGTAGAGATACAGAAGTTAGTAAAATAATGCAATGCATTAATTATTATACGCTTTCCAACATACCACAAATCATTACCCAAGTAGTAAATAGTAACACCATTATAGTGATCCGATTTATTGGTGTAGGAAATAAACACATAAGTGTTTCCAAGCTTTCGCACATCAACCAGATGGCCTATTCAAGGAAGTTAGACAGAAACTGCAAACTGAAAAATAGAACGCTTAACAATTTGAACGCGGGTACTTGACAATAAATAGACGCGACGTTATATTCATTTAAAGATACGGGACATCACGTTGGTTGCACGCGGGATCATGGTAGAGAAAAGGCGTTACTTGAAGAATTGGTTCCAAATTCGTGGCAACTCGAGTGAGACACAATCATTGCAAGTATCGCTGTTGGTAATGATCTCCAGGGTTTCCCGAATGGCTGTACATTAAGGGGTAGAGTCCTAGCTAGCTAATTTCTTTATATCATTCCACATCGAAGTGGCTGGCTTGAATTTGACTTCTATGGATAGTGCCGTGGCTACTTTACCGTATTTTGTGTCCCTTTTATGTTCGTTGACTCTGATTCCAAACGAACGTTTGGTCATTCCAATGTAGTATCGTTTAGATGGCTATGGAATAAATCTCGCTCCTGCGCCCTGACCTTTGACCCCATTTCGAAGATATTCAACAGAACCGGTTCAGTATACCTCCGGAACAACACGATAAAGTTTTGTCGCAAAGCAAGCATTTTTACTCAAATTATGACGCATAAGGGCCGTGGAATGGATCCAACTCCTGTGTCCTGACCTTTGACCCCATTTCGCCCATTTTCAATAGGGTTCGTCCTGAGGTAGTGCCCTACCACATACTACAATTTCATCGAAATCGAACCATTTTTTCGCAAGTTATGACGCATAAGCGCAATGAAATGGATCCCGCTCCTATGTCCTGACCTTTGACCCCATTTCGTCCATTTTCAACAAAGTTCGTCCGCAGGTGGTCTCCTACCACATGTTGAAATTTCATCGAAATCGATCCATTTTTACGCAAGTTATGACGCATAAGGGCAATGGAATGGATCGAGCTCCTATGTTCTGACCTTTGACCCCATTTCGTCCATTTTCAATAGGGTTCGTCCCCACGTGGTCCCCATACCACATACTAAAATTTCATCGAAATCGAACCATTTTTACGTGAGTTATCTTGCTGGTCGACGGACGGACAAAGCTGGGGCATATACGCTTCTTCAACCTACGGTTGGAAAGCGTAAAAAATAACGCCATCTTTACACGATTAAAAATTTTTACACTATAAAATTAAAACCCTACTGGCTAAAAATTTTATTTACACAGTAAAATACACAAGATCTTTCAACCCTACGTTAGGATCATCATCAGCTGTTAGTCTAAAATTTGCGTCGGTGGAGACAAATCTTTTATACATTGACTGGCTAGTGGTTAGTGACGCAGTCATGTCATGGTGTATGCGCCTTGTGAGAATACATCACGCTCGGCAATGAACACAGTTATAGAATAAATAGAAGCACGATTTAAAAAACCTTATGAATTCCTAAAACCTACACAAGTTAAAATTAAATTTAACACAAAAAGATTTTAAAATACACATGGACACCTTTCGAACCCACAGTGGGTTCATCCTCAGATGCGAACTATATTACAGGAGGACAGTAACGTGTTTATACACTGTCGAGTCACATTATTGTGACCACCTCCTACTTTTAACGTCAACAGCGCGTAGCCAATGGAAGAAGACACGTGTCGTGAACTGGCTTGGAGGGTATATAAGGTGTGCTGTAGGCATTCTGAAAACATATCACTCGTTGGATAAAGGGAGCGACTATCAGATTTGCAAAAAGGGATGATTATCGGCTTTCGGGCCAAGGGTGGCAGTATTTCTGAAACAGCGCAGTTTGTGAACTGTTCGCGTGCTGCTGTAGTTAAAGTTTATCATGATTCGAGAAATGGCGCCATTGCGAATAAGCGACGTGGAAACTGCGGTGCACCACGTGCCATTGATGTGAGAGGTGAAGGTCGGCTTCAAAGGTGCGTGAGGGCCGATCGACACGCTACAGTGGAGCAACTCACTAGCCGAATGAAGCATGGAGCTACCGGAATTGTGTCTAAAACGACCGTTCAGCGCACCCTGCCGCGTATGGGGCTCCGATGCAGACGGATGGTCACTGCACCTATGTAACGAAGGTGAATCGGCAGAAAAGACTTAAATTTGCACGGAAGTATCGGAATTGGACCTCCGCTGATTGGCAAAGGATTGCCTCTAACGATGAGTCACGTTTTCTGCTTCATCACTCAATTAATACAGACATTTGACGTGGACCAGGAAGATCAAATAGAGGTCATCGCTCTTCCACGTTTATAAGTGAGTCACAGGAAAAATTATCATTGGCCGACACCTGGAATGGAACCCAGTGTCTTCCAGTTACGCGCCGGATATGCTTCCACTGCACCACAGCAGCCTCTTATTCTCCAGACTCACACACACACACTAACTGCCAAGACATTTTGGGAGGTTGCTTCTTGGAGCCCCGCACATTGCTGGGGATTCACCAAAGATGGTAAGCAGCAACTGAACTGAACCGTCTGAAAGGGGTCCGGGTTCGAATCCCGGTGAGGCATGAATGTTGTGTTTGTCTTTGTTCAGTTGCTGCTTACCATCTTTGGTGAATCCCCAGCATTGTGCGGGACTTCAAGAAGCAACCCGCCAAAATGGCTTGGCAGTTAGTGTGTGTGAGTCCGAAGAATTCGAGGCCGCTGTGGTGCAGTGGAAGCATATCCGGCGCGTAACTGGAAGACCCTGGGTTCAATTTGCGGTGGCGGCCAATGATAATTTTTCTGTGACTCACTTATAAACGTGGAAGAGCGATGACCTCTGCTTGAACAAACACTCTTCAACCATTGCTGGAAGAACACAAGCTGGTTGGGGCAGCGTTATGGTCTGGGTAATGTTTTCGTGGCGTTTTCTGGGTCCACTCATACCTGTGGAGCCGGCCCGGTGGCGCAGTGGTCTAAGCGACGGCTTCTGATCATTCGCATGAAAGAGGTCCGGGTTCGAATCCCGGTGAGGCATAATGTTGTGTTTGTCTTACGGCACACCCTTTCCTTGAACCAGTGACCCTAAATTAGGGACGGGCGACTGCTTATAGCCCATTGAGTTGCTCACGGTGGTCACTAAACCTCAAATCAAAAATACCTGTGGAAGGCACTATGGACCAAATTCGTCATGAATTCATCCTTGCAGACCACATACACCCATACATGCTGATTGCCTTCCTTGGAGCGGATGAGATCTTCGAGCACGACAATGCGACGTGTCACACAGCTAGAAATGTCCGAGAGTTGTTGGAAGAGCACGATGGAGAATTCAAAGTACTTCCCTGGCCCCCTAATTCCCCAGACGTAAACCCAATTCAGCATCTGTGGGACCACCTCGATCGTGTTGTTCGCTCTATGGATTCTCCACCACGCACCCTCCAGCAGTTGTCAGATGCACTGCAGTCAGCATGGGTCCACATACCTGTGAACACCTTCCAGCACCTTATTGAGTCACTCCCAGCCCGTCTAGCTGCTGTCCGCGCTACATACGGCGGTTATTCTGGATATTAGCTGGAGGTCACAATAATGTGACTCGACCGTGTATATGCTTGATGAATGTCGTTGTGATGACGTAGGAGATAACGTACGTCATCATATGACGTCAGTCTATAACTTCATTTGAGAGTCATTATTGGAGGAAGGGTTTCTCATGTGATCTTGTGGAAACTTGCAAAGTACGGATTTCCAGGGAATTGGAATGCATGAAGAAATATTGTCATTGCAAGCCAATGAACCATAAAGATAGATGTATAGACTTTCGGTGAACTGTAAGAGAGCTTTATTTTGTGGTGTTGTAAGGATAGATGAATCTTTCCATAAGGGTAGGTATGATCCATCAATAGTGAGTCTTGAAAGAACAGTAGACATGGAGGCTGTCTTTACATTATACACATGTTCACTAATTCTCCTCTTTAAGTTCCGTTTTGTAGATCTCATGCATACTTTAGGAGGTACTTCGGTGCCCGTAGCTTGTAAAGGAATAATGCAGACACCACACTTATAGTCAGACTTTATTGGATTGTGGCCTTTTTTAGTTAAAGCTGAAATGTTTCTGGTTTTAACTCCAAAGCCTGGATTATGTCGGCGACAAAACTTTTTACGCTTTCCAACCGTAGGTTGAAGAAGCGTATATGCTCCAACTTTGTCCATCTGTCTGTTCGCACAATAAGTCGCGTAAAAATGGTTCGATTTTGATGAAATTTTAGTATGTGGCAGGCGACAACCTGGGCACGAACCCTATTGAAAATGGGCGAAATGAGGTCAAAGGTCAGGGCATAGGAGCGGCATCCATTCCATCGCCCTTATGCGTCATAACTTACGTAAAAATGCTTCGATTGAGACAAAACTTTATCATGTTGTTCCGGAGGTACACCGAACCGGTTCTATTTAATATCATCGAAATGGGGTCAAAGGTCAGGGCACGGGAGCGAGATTTATTCCACAGCCATTATCCTTATAGCTTGATTAAAAATGTTTCTGTTGCGACAAAACTTGAGTATGTTGTTCCGGTGGTATACTGAACCAATTCTGTTTAATATAATCGAAATGGGGTCAAAGGTCAGGGCATAGGAGCGAGATGTATTCCACAACCATTATCCTCATAACTTGACTAAAAATGCTCCTATTGCAACAAAACTTTAGTATGTTGTTCCGGAGGTACACTGAACCAATTCTGTTTAATATTATAGAGATGGAGTCAAAGGTCAGGGCATAGGAGCGAGATTTATTCCACAACCATTATCCTCATAACTTGACTAAAAATGCTTCTATTGCGACAAAGGTTTAGTATGTTGTTCCGGAGGTACACTGAACCAATTCTGTTTAATATTATAGAAATGAAGTCAAAGGTCAGGGCATAGGAGCGAGATTTATTCCACAACCATTATCCTCATAACTTGACTAAAAATGCTTCTATTGCGACAAAACTTTAGTATGTTGTTCCGGAGGTACACTGAACCAATTCTGTTTAATATTATAGAAATGGAGTCAAAGGTCAGGGCATAGGAGCGAGATTTATTCCACAACCATTATCCTCATAACTTGACTAAAAATGCTTCTATTGCGACAAAGGTTTAGTATGTTGTTCTGAAGGTACACTGAACCAATTCTGTTTAATATTATAGAAATGGAGTCAAAGGTCAGGGCATAGGAGCGAGATTTATTCCACAACCATTATCCTCATAACTTGACTAAAAATGCTTCTATTGCGACAAAACTTTAGTATGTTGTTCCGGAGGTACACTGAACCAATTCTGTTTAATATTATAGGAATGGAGTCAAAGGTCAGGGCATAGGAGCGAGATTTATTCCACAACCGTTATCCTCATAACTTGACTAAAAATGCTTCTATTGCGACAAAAGTTTAGTACGTTGTTCTGAAGGTACACTGAACCAATTCTGTATAATCGAAATGGGGTCAAAGGTCAGAGCACAGAAGCGAGATTTATTCCACAACCATTATCTTTATAGCTTGACTAAAGATGCTTCTATTGCGACAAAACTTGAGTATGTTGTTCCGGTGGTATACTTATCCAATTCTGTTTAATATAATCGAAATTGGGTCAAAGGTCAGGGCACAGGAGCGAGATTTATCCCACAGTCGTTATCCTTATAACTTGAGTAATGATTTGTGGTATGTTGGAAAGCGTACCATAATCAATGCATTGCATGATTTTACTAACTTGTTTAATAAAGGAGTAGATCTTTGATCAAAGTTTATGGCTGCGATGAATTTACGGGGGTTAGAGTCTTGGGTTAATGTAGATGAAATGGAAGACTGCAGTTATCTGTACAAACGGTTCACCACATGTGTTTCACCGCCGTGGCAACAGCGATCTGTTTGATAATTTTTATTTCCTGATTATTATGTAAATTTTTAAGTTTCTTCTGGATGAATAGGATTGTTTTTCAATAACGAATATCTCCCCGATTGTGGTATGTATGCAGGAATATTATCATTACAATATATGTGTTATTTACGAAATATGTGTAAACTTTCTGTGAACAAGTAAGATGATTTTGACGGAGGAGTAGCGATGACTGAGGCCTCTTCCCAAACAGTGTAGTGCTTACTTTCGTTCACCAACTTGATAACGATGTTGATACCGAACCATTTTTAATACTGTATTTGTGCTTTGTAATCCTTGTCCCTAGGTCTTGTGGATCCTATATAAAAATGCGAAACGAAAAACTTCGTGCGAAGGATCAAACTAATTACAAACAATACCGTCTTAGTTTGTACATATTTTTCATCTTTTAATAAATGGTGCTCAGAAGGTATTTTTTGTAATTAGTTTGGATCCTATACAGATCTATTCGGGTTCATCCTGTTGCAGATTTCGTAATGGAATACTATATATTCCATGTCTATCCCTTAGTCCCACGGCGTCACGACCATTCTTCGTGGCTGCCAATATACAGGGTGATTCATAAAGAAGTATACAGTTTCAACGCACTATCACAAGTCACAGAGATGCAACCAGTATACAGATTGATTCATAAAGAAGTATACAGTTTCAACGCACTATCACAAGTCACAGAGATGCAACCAGTATACAGATTGATTCATAAAGAAGTATACAGTTTCAACGCACTATCACAAGTCACAGAGATGCAACTAGTATGCAGGGTGATTCATAAAGAAGTATACAGTTTCAACGAACTATCACAAGTCACTGAGATGCAACCAGTATACAGGGTGATTCATAAAGAAGTATACAGTTTCAACGCACTATCACAAGTCACAGAGATGCAACCAGTATACAGATTGATTCATAAAGAAGTATACAGTTTCAACGCACTATCACAAGTCACAGAGATGCAACCAGTATACAGGGTGATTCATAAAGAAGTATACAGTTTCAACGCATTATCACAAGTCACAAAGATGCAACCAATATACAGGGTGATTCATAAAGAAGTATACAGTTTCAACGCACTATCACAAGTCACAGAGAGGCAACCAGTATACAGGGTGATTCATAAAGAAGTATACAGTTTCAACGCACTATCACAAGTCACAGAGATGCAACCAGTATACATATTGATTCATAAAGAAGTATACAGTTTCAACGCACTATCACAAGTCACAGAGATGCAACCAGTATACAGATTGATTCATAAAGAAGTATACAGTTTCAACGCACTATCACAAGTCACAGAGATGCAACTAGTATGCAGGGTGATTCATAAAGAAGTATACAGTTTCAACGCACTATCACAAGTCACAGAGATGCAACCAGTATACAGGGTGATTCATAAAGAAGTATACAGTTTCAACGCACTATCACAAGTCACAGAGATGCAACCAGTATACAGATTGATTCATAAAGAAGTATACAGTTTCAACGCACTATCACAAGTCACAGAGATGCAACTAGTATGCAGGGTGATTCATAAAGAAGTATACAATTTCAACGCACTATCACAAGTCACTGAGAGGCAACCAGTATACAGGGTGATTCATAAAGAAGTATACAGTTTCAACGCACTATCACAAGTCACAGAGATGCAACCAGTATACAGATTGATTCATAAAGAAGTATACAGTTTCAACGCACTATCACAAGTCACAGAGATGCAACCAGTATACAGATTGATTCATAAAGAAGTATACAGTTTCAACGCACTATCACAAGTCACAGAGAGGCAACCAGTATACAGATTGATTCATAAAGAAGTATACAGTTTCAACGCTCTATCACAAGTCACAGAGATGCAACCAGTATACAGGGTGATTCATAAAAAAGTATACAGTTTCAACGCACTATCACAAGTCACAGAGATGCAACTAGTATACAGGGTGATTCATAAAGAAGTATACAGTTTCAACGCACTATCACAAGTCACAGAGATGCAACTAGTATACAGGGTGATTCATAAAGAAGTATACAGTTTCAACGCACTATCACAAGTCCCAGAGATGCAACCAGTATACAGGGTGATTCATAAAGAAGTATAGAGTTTCAACGCACTATCACAAGTCACAGAGATGCAAGCAGTATGCAGGGTGATTCGTAAAGAAGTATACAGTTTCAACGCACTATAAAACAAGAACAATGTAATATATTTTATGTTACCTGTAACAGAATTGTAGGGAATGTTTCAAGATTTTTTTTAGAGACAGTCACTGATGTTCTATGTGTGCACCCTTAGTCACACGACATACATCGAGTAGGTAATCCATTTCCGCCCAAACGCGAGGTAAGATATCTGAATCAAGTGCAGTGATAGTGGCTGTGATACGCTGTTTCAGCCCAGCTAGATCAACAGGAAGGGGAGTTTGTGTCCCTCAGTAGCGGGGCACAAACTTTATGAGTACATCTACCTAACGGTTTGCAGTTGTGGTCCGTGTCTTCAACTGTTACTGTTTACACCATCTAGAAACTGGAAACAGAAACTGAAAACGGAAATGGATTACCGGCTCGATGTGTGTCGTGTGACTAAGGGTGCACACATAGAACATCCGTGACTGTCTAAAAAAAAACTTGAAACATTCCCCTACAATTCTGTTACGGGTAACATAAAATATCTTACATTGTTCTTGTTTTATAGTGCGTTGAAGCTGTATACTTCTTTATGAATCACCCTGTATTTCTCACTCTCGTCCCAAAGTCCAGATCAAATCTTCGTCAGATTTGTTTTAAAATTGGGGTAACTGTGGGGTGGTATATCATTGATCCTACGAATTTAGTTTGCAATTGGTCCCGTTGTAGAGTTGACTGACCGAAATCTATTAATATTAGTCTTCTGAGAATGTTGTTAACCACATATCCAGAGTAACCAAAAGTTTTTGCTATTTTAATAATGCTTCGAATCTCTGTTTGCCGTATCTCATCGGTAGAAGAGTGCTAGTAAGCCCCTTTGCAACATACAATATTGGGCAACGCTACAGTATAAAAACAATTCTGAAATCAACTTTTCGTGATACCCTTCGTGAATTAACGAAGCATATTTCGGATACAACTTTTTCCGTGAAATGACAAAAAGAAACCTGAATTTCGCGGATTTTTCGTACTACAGGAAAATTCTGAAATTTCAGAAGCCATTCCGCAATACCTCTCGTACATTAACGGTAAACTGTCGTTTTTAAGATGTGTTAACGGAAAATTCTGAATTTTCAGAAGCCATTCCGCAATACCTCTCGTACATTAACGGTAAACTGTCGTTTTTAAGATATGTTAACGGAAAATTCTGAATTTTCAGAAGCCATTCCGCAATACCTCTCGTACATTAACGGTAAACTGCCGTTTTTAAGATGTGTTAACGGAAAATTCTGAATTTTCAGAAGCCATTCCGCAATACCTCTCGTACATTAACGGTAAACTGCCTTTTTTAAGATGTGTTAACGGAAAATTCTGAATTTTCAGAAGCCATTCCGCAATATCTCTCGTACATTAACGGTAAACTGCCGTTTTTAAGATGTGTTAACGAAAAATTCTGAATTTTCAGAAGCCATTCCGCAATACCTGTCGTACATTAACGGTAAACTGCCGTTTTTAAGATGTGTTAACGGAAAATTCCGAATTTTCAGAATCCTTTCCGCAATTCCCTTCTTAAATTGACGGTAAATTACCGTTTTCAAG
Source organism: Macrothele yani (assembly GCA_039090855.1). Lineage (NCBI taxonomy): Eukaryota > Metazoa > Arthropoda > Arachnida > Araneae > Macrothelidae > Macrothele > Macrothele yani. Next base: position 65,075,496 of record CM077000.1, on the reverse strand, counting down.
AGGTGTTAACGGAAATGTTTTAATTGTTTTAGAAACATTTCCGCAGTTCCTTTCTCATATTGACGGTAAATTGCCGTTTTTAAGATGTGTTAACAGAAAATTCTGAATTTTCAGAATCCTTTCCGCAATTCCTTTCTTATATTGACGGTGAATTGCCGTTTTCGAGAGGTGTTAACAGAAAATTCTGAATTTTCAGAAACCAGATCAGATCATATGTAGAGGATTTTAGGAAAGGAGTGTCTGACCCCAAGTCTTAAACAACCCTTAGAAGTAGGAAGCTAGGAGATTTGGGCTAGAGTGCCCGATAGGAAAGTCACACGGAAGCGAAGTAGAAAGAGGGAGGAAGACGCCCTTATTTATTACCGTGGGGGGCCGGTACCCGAGGTCAGACGGCTTAACGTGCCCATCCGACCCACGGCGGGTATTTAGTGATTCGAACGTTCGCACCTGCAAAGGATCGAACCTGAGGGTACCTCTATGGCAGTCAATGACGCTGACCACTAGGCCACTCGTGGGCCGTTTTCGGAAACCTTTCCGCAATACCTTTCTTATATTGACGGTAAATTGCCGATTTTAAGATGTGTTAACGAAAGAGAGCGAGAGGGAAGGGAAGAGAGGCAGGGATGGGGAGAAAAAGAGGGAGAGAGGGTTAGGGAGGAAGAGAAAGAGAGAGGGAGGGGAAGAGGAGGGAAAGAGGGGAGAGAGAAAGAGGGAGAGCGGAAGGGAGAGAAAGAGAGAGAGAGAGTTAGGGAGGAAGAGAAAGAGAGAGGGAGGGGAAGAGGAGGGAAAGAGGGGAGAGAGAAAGAGGGAGAGCGGAAGGGAGAGAAAGAGAGAGAGAGAGAGAGAGAGAGAGAGAGAGAGAGAGAGAGAGAGAGAGAGAGAGAGAGAGAGAGAGAGAGATCCCTTGTCTCTCTCTCTTTGTATCAATCTGTATTTTTGAAGCAATTATACAGAGTGAAATATATTTCTAGATTAATAGCACGTGTATTTACGCCTCATAGTGACGAGGTTATGAATTCGGAAAAGTCCAAAACGGCCCGATCGTCGTTCGCACAGTTCACGCTTTCGACTCCCAAAAATAATTTTTCAAATCGCACTAAGAGTTGGAGATTCATGGTATCCACAGGCGGGCGAAAGAATATAAGGAACTTTTTTATGATACGTACTTAGCACATACTTTTTGATGATGCGCATCTTTCCCGACAGCAGTAAAACAAATTCCAAGTAAAAAATTTCGATGTAACGAAAATGGGTAACGGAAGTAGTCAAAACAATTGTAGAAATCTGATTTGTGAATGCTGTCTCATGATGTTACGCAACAATAGTTAATTTAATAGTTGCTCAATAATATATTTAACCAAACTATCACCAAACATTATTTCATTACGTTTTACATTAACGAAACAATATCTCATTGCGATCTGCGTAAATTACGTGAACCTCAAGCAACTTGTGGTAAAAGCCATTGCAGAAACGCATCCCGCCCCGGTGGCGCAGTGGTCTGAGCGATGGTCTCTGATCATTTGTCCGAAAGGAGTCCGGGTTCGAATCCCGGTGGGGTATTGTGTTTGTCTTACGGCACTGGGTCTCTCCCTTCCCTGGAACCAATGACCCTAAATTAGAGAAGGGTGACTGCTTATGGCGCATTGAGTTGCTCACGGTAGTCGTTAAACCTCCAATAAAAAAAAAAAGTGCATTTTTGATGCTGTTCATCTTATCTCACAGTGGTAAAGTAAATCCCAAGTAAGAAATTTCGATGTAACGAAAGTGGGTTACGGAAAAAGTACGTGAGCCATCTAGGTTGAGGTTTCTCAAATATTGGGTTGTCGGGTAAGTTCTACGCGGTTTTTTTTTTTTTTTTGAATTGCAGGTTTAGCGACCACCGTGAGCAACTCAATGGGCTATATGCATTCGCCCGTTCCTAATTTAGGGTCACTGGCTCCAGGGAAGGGAGAGAGCCAGTGCCGCAAGACAATCCATGCATCACCGAGATTTGAACCCGGGCACTTCATGGATGAATGATCATAAGCCAGCGCTTGGACCACTGCGTCACCGGGGCGGTTCTGAGTGTTGGTGTCAGGTGCATGGTTTAGCGCCACATATGCAGTCGTACTTTTTGAAAAGACACGAGATGTTCGTAACAATAAAAAGTGGTATTTGCATACGGCGTTTTTTTTTTTTTGATTGGAGGTTTTTTTTCTGTTTTTTTTTTATTGAAGGTTTAACGACCACCGTGAGCAACTCAATGGGCTATAAGCAGTCGGCCGTCTCTAATTTAGGGTCACTGGTTCCAGGGAAGGAAGTGAGCCAGCGCCGTAAGACAAACACAACATCCATTATTATTATTATTATTATTATTATTATTATTATTTTTTTTTGGTTGGAGGTTTAACGACCACCGTGAGCAACTCAATGGGATATAAGCAGTCGCCCGTCCCTAATTTAGGGTCACTGGTTCCAGGGAAGGGAGAGAGCCAGTGCCGTAAGACAAACACAACATCCATTATTATTATTTTTTTGATTGGAGGGTTAACGACCACCGTGAGCAACTGAATGGGCTATAAGCAGTCGCCCGTCCCTAATTTAGAGTCACTGGGTCCAGGGAAGGGAGAGAGCCAGCGCCGTAAGACAAACACAACATCCATTATTATTATTTTTTTGATTGGAGGGTTAACGACCACCGTGAGCAACTGAATGGGCTATAAGCAGTCGCCCGTCCCTAATTTAGAGTCACTGGGTCCAGGGAAGGGAGAGAGCCAGCGCCGTAAGACAAACACAACATCCATTATTATTATTTTTTTGATTGGAGGGTTAACGACCACCGTGAGCAACTGAATGGGCTATAAGCAGTCGCCCGTCCCTAATTTAGAGTCACTGGGTCCAGGGAAGGGAGAGAGCCAGCGCCGTAAGACAAACACAACATCCATTATTAATATTTTTTTGATTGGAGGGTTAACGACCACCGTGAGCAACTCAATGTGCTATAAGCAGTCGCCCGTCCCTAATTTAGGGTCACTGGTTCCAGGGAAGGGAGAGAGCCAGCGCCGTAAGACAAACACAACATCCATTATTAATATTTTTTTGATTGGAGGGTTAACGACCACCGTGAGCAACTGAATGGGCTATAAGCAGTCGCCCGTCCCTAATTTAGAGTCACTGGGTCCAGGGAAGGGAGAGAGCCAGTGCCGTTAGACAAACAACATCCATTATTATTATTTTTCTATTGGAGGCTTAACGATTTTCGTGAGCAACTCAGTGGGCTATGAGCAGTCGCCCGTCCCTAATTTAGTGTCACTGGTTCCAGGGAAGGAAGTGAGCCAGCGCCGTAAGACAAACACAACATCCATTATTATTATTTTTTTGATTGGAGGGTTAACGACCACCGTGAGCAACTCAATGGGCTATAAGCAGTCGCCCGTCTCTAATTTAGGGTCACTGGTTCCAGGGAAGGGAGAGAGCCAGCGCCGTAAGACAAACACAACATCCATTATTAATATTTTTTTGATTGGAGGGTTAACGACCACCGTGAGCAACTCAATGGGCTATAAGCAGTCGCCCGTCCCTAATTTAGAGTCACTGGGTCCAGGGAAGGGAGAGAGCCAGTGCCGTAAGACAAACACAACATCCATTATTATTATTTTTTTGATTGGAGGGTTAACGACCACCGTGAGCAACTCAATGGGCTATAAGCAGTCGCTCGTCCCTAATTTAGCGTCACTGGTTCCAGGGAAGGGAGAGAGCCAGCGCCGTAAGACAAACACAACATCCATTATTAATATTTTTTTGATTGGAGGGTTAACGACCACCGTGAGCAACTCAATGGGCTATAAGCAGTCGCCCGTCCCTAATTTAGAGTCACTGGGTCCAGGGAAGGGAGAGAGCCAGTGCCGTAAGACAAACAACATCCATTATTATTATTTTTCTATTGGAGGCTTAACGATTTTCGTGAGCAACTCAGTGGGCTATGAGCAGTCGCCCGTCCCTAATTTAGTGTCACTGGTTCCAGGGAAGGAAGTGAGCCAGCGCCGTAAGACAAACACAACAACTATTATTATTATTTTTTTTGGATTTGGATTTGAGGTTTAACGACCACCGTGAGCAACTCAATGGGCTATAAGCAGTCGCCCGTCCCTAATTTAGGGTCACTGGTTCCAGGGAAGGGAGAGAGCCAGTGCCGTAAGACAAACACAACATCCATGCCTCACCGGGATTCGAACCCGGACCCCTTACAGGCGAATGATCAGAGGCCAGCGCCTTAGACCACTGCGCCATATTATTTTTTTGATTGGAGGGTTAACGACCACCGTGAGCAACTCAATGGGCTATAAGCAGTCGCCCGTCCCTAATTTAGGGTCACTGGTTCCAGGGAAGGGAGAGAGCCAGCTCCGTAAGACAAACACAACATCCATTATTAATATTTTTTTGATTGGAGGGTTAACGACCACCGTGAGCAACTCAATGGGCTATAAGCAGTCGCCCGTCCCTAATTTAGAGTCACTGGGTCCAGGGAAGGGAGAGAGCCAGTGCCGTAAGACAAACAACATCCATTATTATTATTTTTCTATTGGAGGCTTAACGATTTTCGTGAGCAACTCAGTGGGCTATGAGCAGTCGCCCGTCCCTAATTTAGTGTCACTGGTTCCAGGGAAGGAAGTGAGCCAGCGCCGTAAGACAAACACAACATCCATTATTATTATTTTTTTGATTGGAGGGTTAACGACCACCGTGAGCAACTCAATGGGCTATAAGCAGTCGCCCGTCCCTAATTTAGGGTCACTGGTTCCAGGGAAGGGAGAGAGCCAGCGCCGTAAGACAAACGCAACATCCATTATTAATATTTTTTTGATTGGAGGGTTAACGACCACCGTGAGCAACTCAATGGGCTATAAGCAGTCGCCCGTCCCTAATTTAGAGTCACTGGGTCCAGGGAAGGGAGAGAGCCAGTGCCGTAAGACAAACAACATCCATTATTATTATTTTTCTATTGGAGGCTTAACGATTTTCGTGAGCAACTCAGTGGGCTATGAGCAGTCGCCCGTCCCTAATTTAGTGTCACTGGTTCCTGGGAAGGAAGTGAGCCAGCGCCGTAAGACAAACACAACATCCATTATTATTATTTTTTTGATTGGAGGGTTAACGACCACCGTGAGCAACTCAATGGGCTATAAGCAGTCGCCCGTCCCTAATTTAGTGTCACTGGTTCCAGGGAAGGGTGAGAGCTAGTGCCGTAAGATAAAACACAACATCCATGCCTCAGCGGGATTTGAACCCGGACTCCTTTCGGACGAATGATCAGAGGCCATCGCTTTGACCACTGCGCCACCGGGGTGGCAGAATGCTATTGGTGAATCAACAGTTGGGAGGTGGTTTGCGAAGTTCAAAGCCGGCAATTTCCGTTTAGACGACGGGGATCGACGTGGAAGACCTTCAGCAGTAGATGACGATCTCATATAGGCAGAAATTGAGTGCAACCCAAAATTAACGACTCGGGAGTTAGCAGAGACCGTGAAAATGCCGAAAAGTAATGTTCATGAACATCTAGTGTAGCTGGGTTACACTTCTCGTTATGATGTTTGCGCCCCACGCAAGCTGTCAGAGGAAAACTGCATGGACCGGATTCCATATGCGATATTCTTCTAAAGCGCAATACAGGGACCCATTTTTGAAACGATTAGTGACAGGAGATGAAAAATGGATAGTCTACGACAATGTAGTGCTGAAGAGATCCTAGGGTCACGCTGCCGAAACGACGTAAACAAATACGGAGGTAAGGTTGGGCTCTCTGTCTGGTGGAATTCCAAAGGCACTATGTACTGTGAGCTCCTCCAACATAATTAAACGATCAATTGGGATATGTACTGCAGCAAGTTGGAACAATTGAACCAAAACCTGCAACAGAAGAGGCCAGAACTTGTGAATAGAAAGGGTGTTGTGTTCCAGCAAGGCAACGCGCGGTCGCACGTTTCTTTGGTTACCCACAGAAAGTTGCGCGCCACGGGATGTCTTACCCACCCACCACGCTGGGATGTCTTACCTACCCACCACGCTGGGATGTCTTACCCACCTACCACGCTGGGATGTCTTACCCACCTACCACGCTGGGATGTCTTATCCGCCCATCACGCTGGGATGTTTTACCCACCCACCACGCTGGGATGTCTTACCTACCCACCACGCTGGGATGTCTTACCCACCCACCACGCTGGGATGTCTTACCTACCCACCACGCTGGGATGTCTTACCCACCCATCACACTGGGATGTCTTACTCCACCCACCTTATTTCAAGGACAGTGCGCCCTCCAATTTCCATTTGTTTCGGTCTCTGGAAAATTCTTTAAATGGAGAATCATTCGGTGATCTAAGTGCTGTCAAGAAACACGTTGATGACCTTTTTTGCCTCCAAGCCAACCATGTTCTGCAGAGATGGCTTTCTAAAATTGCCCGAAAGATGAACTGACGTCGTGGAAAAAAATGGTCAATACTTTGAGGAATAAAAGGTATTCTCTTAAACTCATTGCATTTGTTTCATTTCAAATAAAAAAAAAATGCTCAGGACTTTCCGGACAACTCAATATTTTGAAAACCGTGCGTCGCAGCGAACTTTGGCTTCCTATCGTTCCCCCACCCAAGGGAGTGTTACCTGCTATTGACGAGAACTTTAAAATGATATATAACACTATGGAGTGTAGCCAGAGCCCATTTAAGAGGGGGTTAGTGGGGCTTCAGCCCTGGGCGCCGCAATTTCAAGGAGCCCCAGAATTATGCAGGAAGATTGAAGAATTGACAGAGTTCTACTGTTTCTTTTTTCAAAAACTGGAGTGATGAAGGGAAGCATATTGTGTTTTCGAACGAGTCCAGATTCAATTTATTGCAGCACGACAGGCGATACGTCTTATGGTACCTCTGCTTCTGCCACACAGCCTGTCCGACCTCCTCGGCTTGTGTTTCCACCCGGGCTGGGTGGTTTATTTCCGGCCCTTGCATTTTCTTCTTCCCCTGTCCCTAATGACACCATTTTCTCTACACATCTCTTACTGGCCTCTCTACTGGATGTCGAGCCTGGTGGCGTGGCTACCACCACGCCACCAGGCTCGCCACCTTTCAGCCCATCTTCCACAACAACCTTTTTGAAACTCCCACGTCTTCTTCATCGTCGCATTCTTATCCTGCTACCGTTTGTTCTCTGTACCTATGGATGCTGTCACTACACCCAGGGATCAGCCTTCCGGTGTCTTCTGAACCTATGGATGCTGTCACTACACCCAGGGATCACCCTTCCGACGTCCTCTGTACCAATGGATGCTGTCCCTACACCCAGGGATCAGCCTTCCGGTGTCCTCTGTACCTATGGATGCTGTTACTACACCCAGGGATCAGCCTTCCGGTATCCTCTGTACCTATGGATGTTGTCCCTACACCCAGGGATCAGCCTTCCTGTGTCCTCTGTACCTATGGATGCTGTCACTACACCCAAGGATTAGCCTTCCGGTGTCATTGTACCTATGGATGTTGTCACTACACCCACGGGTCAGCCTTCCGGTGTCCTCTGTACCTATGGATGCTGTCACTACCCCCAGGGATCAGCCTTCCGGTGTCTTCTGTACCTATGGATGTTGTCCCTACACCCAGGGATCAGCCTTCCGGTGTCCTCTGTACCTAAGGATGCTGTCCCTACACCCAGGGATCAGCCTTCCGGTGTCCTCTGTACCTATGGATGCTGTCACTACACCCAGGGATCAGCCTTCCGGTGTCTTCTGTACCTATGGATGCTGTCACTACACCCAGGAATCAGCCTTCCGGTGTCCTCTGTACCTACGGATGCTGTCACTACCCCCAGGGATCAGCCTTCCGGTGTCTTCTGTACCTATGGATGCTGTCACCACCCCCAGGGATCAGCCTTCCGGTGTCTTCTGTACCTATGGATGTTGTCACTACACCCACGGGTCAGCCTTCCGGTGTCCTCTGTACCTATGGATGCTGTCACTACACCCAGGGATCAGCCTTCCGGTGTCCTCTGTACCTATGGATGCTGTCACTACCCCCAGGGATCAGCCTTCCGGTGTCCTCTGTACCATGGATGCTGTCACTACACCCAGGGATCAGCCTTCTGGTGTTGCCGATGCTGTTTTCCCCACTTTTCTCTTGTCTGCTGCCTCCACTAATTCCCAGTGTACTCCACCGGTTAATGTGCCTCTTGCCTTTGTTTCACCATCTGTGGTCACCCCTTCTCTCGTCTTTTCCTCGCCGCCCAGACATGTTCCTGATTCACCGCAAGTCTCCCCACCTAATTCATCGCCTATGTTACCCCAGTCTTTAGATTTTTTGCTTCTCACGGTCACTTTCGCCATCACACACTTCTCCTCCTCCGTCAGCTACTTCCTCAGCCCCGTCTGTGTCTTCTTCGTCCTCACAGCCTACCACCTGTGTTGCCTCATCGCCGGCACCTCCTGCTGCTTCAACAACGACGTCTGCGCACATTGCTGCTCCATCGTCTCCTCTTCAGCCTTCCTCTGATGGTGCTTCTCAGAGACGCCGTCGTAAGTGGCGGCGCCGTGCTCCACGTTCCCGTGATCCTCCGCCGCGAAGTGACTTTGCCTCTCCTATTGACTACAACCGTGCCCATGAATGCTGGTTCAAGCGTGTCCTAATTCGTGAATCGTATTATATGCATGACCCTCTCTTGTAATGTCTGCATTTTTGACTGCTACTCCAGCGGTTTTCCCCATGTTATTACTTGTGTTACTGCTCACGCATATATCTTCTTACCGCCCAGAGTGATTGTATCACTATCTCATTATGTTTGCCCTGCCACACCCATGGCTTTTATGTATGTCTTCCAATGTTGCTCATCATTGTACGTGCCCGGCTTCCATGTACCTCTTAGTTGTTCCAATAAAGCGATTTTGAAAGACAAAACTTTAGTATGTTGTTACGTAGGTACACTGAACCAATTCTGTTTAATAATATCGGGGGTCAAAGGTCAGGGCACATGAGCGAGGTTCATTTCACAACCATTATCATCATAACTTGAGTAATGATTTCTGGTATGTTGGAAAGCGTATCATAATCAATGCATTGCATGATTTTACTAACTTGTTTAATTTAATCAAAAAACGTAGTGGAAAAGAAGCGTTGTTACCTGGTTTTCCGTAACTGTGGAAACAGGCTTCATTTTACAAAAGACGCGCTCATTATATCTGTGTCATGGGAGACTTCATTCATAAATCGAAATCAATAATAAAAAAAAAGAGTTGAAAAGTGTACGTGCATTAAGGCGGACGTCTAGTGATTTTGCTTCCTATACTTCCAATGGGCAAACTTCTGTACACATTTTCTTCACAATTAATACGTTCCCAAGGATGAAAATTTGAACATCGATTAAAATTTCATATTATAACTTGCAATATTTAATATTTTCTAAAACGCAACCATAATTATATTAAAAATCAATAACTTTTCCTTTGGTGGTGTTGAAACCAGAAAAAAGATGGAGCGACCTGTACAATGATGACGTCAGTAGACAAACAAATGTTGGATTGCCTAATTATGGTTATGTTTTTAGAAAATATTAAGTATTCCAAGTTATAAAATGAAGCTATTTTAAACGATGTTCAAATTTTCATCCTTGGGAACGCATTAATTGTCCAGAAAAAAGATGGCGCGACCTGTACTTTGATGACGTCAGTAGACAAACAAATGCTGGATTGCATAATTATGGTTATGTTTTAGAAAATATTAAGTATTCCAAGTTATAAAATGAAGCTATTTTAAACGATGTTCAAATTTTCATCCTTGGGAACGATTAATTGTCCAGAAAAAAAGATGGCGCGACCTGTACTTTGATGACGTCAGTAGACAAACAAATGCTGGATTGCATAATTATGGTTATGTTTTAGAAAATATTAAGTATTCCAAGTTATAAAATGAAGCTATTTTAAACGATGTTCAAATTTTCATCCTTGGGAACGATTAATTGTCCAGAAAAAAAGATGGCGCAACCTGTACTTTGATGACGTCAGTAGACAAACAAATGCTGGATTGCATAATTATGGTTATGTTTTAGAAAATATTAAGTATTCCAAGTTATAATATGAAGTTATTTTAATCGATGTTCAAATTTTCATTCTTGGGAACGCATTAATTGTGAAGAAAATGTGTACAGAAGTTTGCCCATTGGAAGTATAGGAAGCAAAATCGCTAGACACCCACCTTAAACGAACAGAAAATTACGAGGGATCAAAATGTTTACGCCAAGAAAGAGTAAATGTATGCACATTTTATTTTCTTCCTCGTAAACATGTTTCTTCCTCAGCGGGGTAACAATGTTGTTTCCAATCTTTTTCTTTTTTCTTTTTAAGTGGGAAGGGAAGCGAACACCGTATATTGTCCACTTTCCTAGCAACGCAGTGGGTGCTTTTGCTTTCCCTGAAGGACGAATAAGTCTCCATAATCCACTCACTTACCACTTGTTACATCGGAGATCCAACGGACGTGCGGGCGTTATTAATGTCCGGCTTGCAGGACGCAAATTGGATCCTTCCGGGACAAAAGGTGTAACCGTAGCTCATAATACCGGGAAATGATGAGCGTGGCTGCAGAGCTGTTGAGACAGCAGGCGGGTTCGCTCTTCATTCGAAAGCAGCACCTTATTAAAAACTGGGAAGATAACGAAAAATTGACACAGAAAGTTCTCAGTAAGTGAAAACATTTGGTGCGCTCGCCATTTCCATTTGTTTTATATCGATTTTTTAAATCGTTCCTGAAGAGAAGATAAATTATTCTGCACTAGTTGAATTGTCTCGCGTAGCTCGGGAGAATTTTTTTTTTTTTGATTGGAGGTTTAACGACTACCGCGAGCAACTCAATGGGCTGTAAACAGTCGCCCGTCCCTAATTTAGGGTTACTGGTTCCATGGAAGGGAGAGAGCCAGTGCCGTAAGACAAACACAACATCCATGCCTCACCGGGATTCGAACTCGAGTCCTTTCTCGGACGAATAGTCGTACGCCAGCGCTGAGACCACTGCCCCACCGGGGCCGCTTTCATTTCTCCATTGAATTTGAATTTTATTCTCTGTAGTCTTTAGGCACACAGTTTTTTTAGTTTTCCCGTTTGATTTTTTTTTGATTGAGTGTTTAACGACCACCGTGAGCAACTCAATGGGCTGTAAACAGTCGCCCGTCCCTAATTTAGGGTTACTGGTTCCATGGAAGGAGAGAGCCAGTGCCGTAAGACAAACACAACATCCATGCCTCACCGGAATTCGAACTCGAGTCCTTTCTCGGACGAATAGTCGTACGCCAGCGCTGAGACCACTGCCCCACCGGGGCCGCTTTCATTTCTCCATTGAATTTGAATTTTATTCTCTGTAGTCTTTAGGCACACAGTTTTTTTAGTTTTCCCGTTTGATTTTTTTGATTGAGTGTTTAACGACCACCGTGAGCAACTCAATGGGCTGTAAACAGTCGCCCGTCCCTAATTTAGGGTTACTGGTTCCAGGGAAGGGAGAGAACCAGTGCCGTAAGACAAACACAACATCCATGCCTCACCGGGATTCGAACTCGAGTCCTTTCTCGGACGAATAGTCGTAAGCCAGCGCTGAGACCACTGCGCCACCCGGGCCGCTTTCATTTCTCCATTGAATTTGAATTTTATTCTCTGTAGTCTTTAGGCACACAGTATTTATAGTTTTCCCGTTTGATTTTTTTTATTGGAGGTTTAACGACCACCGTGAGCAACTCAATGGGCTGTAAGCAGTCGCCCGTCCCTAATTTAGGGTCACTGGTTCCAGGAAAGGGAGAGAGCCAGTGCCGTAAGACAAACACAACATCCATGCCCCACCGGGATTCAAACCCGGACCCATCTCGGACGAATGATCAGAAGCCATCGTTTAGACCAAGCCATCGTTTTTGTTGTTTACCTACCTTCAGTTCGGATGCTGAATTGTGTTGCAGTTCTTCACTGGAAAGCATTTGTCGCAAAAAAAAAAAAAAAAAAAAAAAAAAAAGAAATCAATTCTTGCACTTATGACAACACAAAAAGTATTAAATCCGAATTCAAAATAAAAAAGTAAAAAATAGAACTGTTTACGAAAATTTTATATGGGGGCCCGTTAAACCTAGGCTCCGACTGTTTCCAAAAATCGTCTGCGGTCTAAGTTAGAGTACCATGAGATGGTATACCAATTCAAAATAAAAAAGTAAAAAATTAGACCTTTCAAGGCTGCATCAGTCTCATCTTCAGATGGAAGAAACTACGTCGTGAAACACATAGGCGCATATATATGCAAGAGTAAATTAGAGCAGTTGCCACTCAAAGAGACACAAAGGTAATAATAAAAGTTTTGGTCATGACGCCTAGGTAAAAAGGTGAAATGAAATGAAATCTGAGGTCGGCAGACTAGTGAGTAAAGACAGTTAGTGAAAAATATTATTTAACAAAAGTTTCCATGTTTGATGAACAAAAGCAGGTAGGACCTCATTACAACAGGTATTTAAAAAATGAAAGATGTGTAACGTACCAGGAGATGTGACGTACCTGCCAGAAGGACGCACACGACATAAAGGCAGATAGGAATCAGAATAAATGTCCGCGTAGCTTAATTGGTAGAGCAACTTATTCCGGAATGAGTGGACCCGGGTTCGAACCCCGGCGTAGACCAAAAATGACGGAGAAATTTACTTCGTTATAATGGCGCCCGAACTATCCGGATGACCCGACCGTTCAAAATCTCGCATTGGTGTGATGTTATTTCCACACCGCGAGATAGGAAAAATATGAGCAGCACTTCGAAAGAAAAATAAGGGGGAGATGATGTAACGTACCAGGAGATGTGACGTACCTGCCAGAAGGACGCACACGACATAAAGGCAGATAGCAATTAGAATCAATGTCCGCGTAGCTTAATTGGTAGAGCAACTTATTCCGGAATGAGTGGACCCGGGTTCGAATCCTGGCACGGATAAAAATGACGGAGAAATTCACTTCGTTATAATGGCGCCCGAACTATCCGGATGACCCGACCGTTCAAAATCTCGCATTGGTGTGATGTTATTTCCACACCGCGAGATAGGAAAAATATGAGCAGCACTTCGAAAGAAAAATAAGGGGGAGATGATGTAACGTACCAGGAGATGTGACGTACCTGCCAGAAGGACGCACACGACATAAAGGCAGATAGGAATCAGAATAAATGTCCGCGTAGCTTAATTGGTAGAGCAACTTATTCCGGAATGAGTGGACCCGGGTTCGAACCCCGGCGTAGACCAAAAATGACGGAGAAATTTACTTCGTTATAATGGCGCCCGAACTATCCGGATGACCCGACCGTTCAAAATCTCGCATTGGTGTGATGTTATTTCCACACCGCGAGATAGGAAAAATATGAGCAGCACTTCGAAAAAAAAAAAAAAAAAGAAGGGGCAGATGATGTAACGTACCAGGAGATGTGACGTACCTGCCAGAAGGACGCACACGACATAAAGACAGATAGCAATTAGAATCAATGTCCGCGTAGCTTAATTGGTAGAGCAACTTATTCCGGAATGAGTGGACCCGGGTTCGAATCCCGGCGTAGACCAAAAATGACGGAGAAATTTACTTCGTTATAGATGTACAAACTCTCGGTGAATAGTAGAGAGGCCTTTTGGGGAGGACAAGCAAGGATGGTTGCCTCGGTCCAAGACGGGGAGTGTGAGACCTTATTAACAAGGCGAGACAAGGCGGTAGATTGTGAACCAACTTTAGCGTTATACACATGTTCAGAAAGTCTTGTTTTAAGCCTCCTTGATGTTGATCAAATGTAAACCAAGTTCCTAGTTTCTTCCTCCATGGCTTTGAGGGGAACACAATACACACCATGTCTGTCAGTGAGCTCCACTGAGACACGGTCATTTTTAACCATAGCCAGAATGTTTCTAGTTTTAATGCCAAAATCCAAATGGTGTTGCCGTCATATGTTTTTTAGAATGTTAACACATCCAGGAATGAACTCCATAGAACCCACAAACTTACGTTGATTACTTTCAAGAGTCAAAGTCGTGAGGGTCTTGTTTTGAAACTTCCGTGGAATGATAATTGAAACTTTCTTCTTTTGAAACTTCCGTAGAATGCTTCTTTTGAAACTTCCGTAGAATGTTAACACATGCAGGAATTAACTCCATAGAACCCACAAACTTACGTTGATTACTTTCAAGAGTCAAAGTCGTGAGGGTCTTCTTTTGAAACTTCCGTAGAATGCGATCAACATGGTACCTCGAGTAGCCGTATGTCATTGCAGTTCGTAAATCCTATCTAATTCCCAAGAACGACTATGCTTATCTGAAGAGTGAGAAAAAGCTCTGTTAACTAGATAGTTGATAGAAGAAAGTTTATAATGAAGGGGGTGGTGGTGGCTGAAGAAAAGGGAATCAAATTCGGGTAAGAAGAAGGTTTCCTGTAAACTGAATAAGCGATGGAATTAGAGATAGGATTTCTTTGTAACCTAAAATCTAAGAACGGTAAAGAAAAATATCCTTTTTACCTAGGCGTCATGACCAATACTTTTATTATTACCTTTGTGTCTCTTTGAGTGGCAACTGCTCTAATTTACTCCTGCATATATATATGTGCCCATGTGTTTATCGACGCAGTTTCTTCCATCAGAAGATGAGGCTGATGCAGCCTTGAAAGATCTAATGGTATTTTAACTTATGTGTATGTGTTTTTTTATCTTATTAGAGTTTTTAACTCATCACTGGATTTTATTGTGTCATCTTGCAACTACGGCTAAAGTCTGCATTCATCTATACACTTAAGGGCAATTGAATTAGAGATACCTGTCTAGTAACGTGTAGCACCATCTTTCGCCCTGATGACGGCGGTGATTCGTCTCGGCATGGACTCGACAAGACACCGGAAACGTTGGGAAGCCATACGGATCCACGACCCCTGAACAAGCTCCCACAGTTCACGAAGATTTGATGGAAGGGAGTCAGAGCCTCGAACATCTCTCTCGATGGCATCCCAGATGTGTTCGATGGGATTGAGGTCAGGTGACCTAGCTGGCCAAGGAAGCGAGGTCACGTCGGTGGAGTGTTCATCGAACCATTCAGATACAATTTGGGATCAATGGCACGGTGCATTGTCTGCTTGCAGGATGAGGTCCCCAGTGGGATGTTGAAGACGCACAAACGGGAGCAAATGGTTGTCAGTATATCCCGGTAGCGTTGACCTGTGAGGGACGATGTCACACGTACCAGGGGTCCCATTTCAGTCCACGTAAACAGCAGACGAGAATGTCACACCCACCAGCTTGAAGAGTACCCTGCTGGCAAGAAGGATCAATCGCTTCATGTGGTTTGCGCCGTACTCGTATCCTGCCATCCGCATGTACCAACGTGAATCTCGACTCATCAGTCCAGGCAACATTTTTCCACATGTCTAGGGTTCAGGGGCGATATTCCCGCGCCAATGCTAATCTTTGCACCCTGTGATGTTCGGTCAACAGCGGTACCCTCGTTGGACGATGGCTTCTGTACCCCATAGCGAGGAGATGGTTCTGGATGGTGTGGCTGCTTACACGTATTTTTTTTTTTTTTTTTTTTTGATTGGAGGTTTAACGACCACCGTGAGCAAAATGGGCTATAAGCAGTCGCCCGTCCCTAATTTAGGGTCACTGGTTCCAGGGAAGGGAGAGAGCTAGTGCCGTAAGACAAACACAACATCCATGCCTCACCGGGATTCGAACCCGGACCCCTTACGGACGAATGATCAGAGGCCAGCGCCTTAGACCACTGCGCCACCGGGGCGGCTTCTTACACGTTTTTGTGCACCAGCGTTAAATTGCCGAGTGATTTTTTTTTTTTTTTGTTGATTGGAGGTTTAACGACCACCGTGAGCAACTCAATGGGCTATCAGCAGTCGCCCGTCCCTAATTTAGGGTCACTGGTTCCAGGGAAGGGAGAGAGCCAGTGCCGAAAGACAAACACAACATCCATGCCTCACCGGGATTCGAACCCGGACCCCTTCGGACGAATGATCAGAGGCCATCGCTTAGACCACTACGCCACCGGGGCGGCCGAGTGATTTCTTGCATTGTGGCCCGTCTATCCGCTGTTACAATGCGAGCTAGCCGACGATGACCTCACTCATCCACACGCTGTTGTCCACGGTAGTTGGCCCTTGCAGGGATCGTTTTACCGGATTCGATGTACTCACGGTGCACCCGTGACACAGTGGCTCGTGAAAATTCCAGTGCCTGCACGACTTCCGAGATGGAGTGACCCATTCGTCGGGCCCCGGAAATTTGCCCACGATCAAATGCGCTTAGATCCTTCGTCTTACCCATACTGCTTCCGACTCTTACTGATTCCCGTCGCATCACTCCTTATATTGTCGGATTGCTGCATACGTCATGTCGTTTCCGTTTACAGGGCCGCCCACAGCGGCACATTTGCATAACGCCAGCTGTCTCTAATTCAATTGCTCTTCAGTGTATACTGCACGAGAATAATCTTCTTATTATAAAACTGGAGATTTGCATAGCCGACAAACAAACAAACAAATAAACAAACATTCAACTTTATGTATTAGGTTAAGGATGTAGAATGAAAGAATGTTTACCGTTTACTTGTAAAACAGAACAATAAAAAAATTGAAGTTAAACCACTGTCTTAATTTGTTTAATGCATTAACTATTAATACTACAGTAGTAAATTACTAAGAATACCCAATAGCAAACAAACACGTGCCTCACGTTCTTAACGATGACGTTGAAATGGTTTTCCAAACACCTCACTTTAAAGGATTTAGACGTGTTGTAGCCGCCCTGGTGGCGCAGTGGTCTAAGGCGCTGGCCTCTGATCATTCGCCCGTAAGAGGTCCGGGTTCGAATCCCGGTGAGGCATGGATGCTGTGTTTGTCTTACGGCACTGGCTCTCTCCCTTCCCTGGAACCAGTGACCCTAAATTAGGGACGGGCGACTGCTTATAGCCTATTGAGTTGCTCACGGTGGTCGTTAAACCTCCAATCAAAAAAAAAAAAAAAAAAGACGTGTTGTTGCGAAACCCAAATTCGGCGGTGACGGAGACCAATCTCATCCTTGTGCTTTGGAGCCGAATGCTTTCCCAATTATGCTACACCAACGGAATTTGTCGCTCCAATTTTGCCGTTCTGATATGTACGTCATCATTGTAGTATGTCACATGTATCTATCCCCTTCTGAGAAAGGCGGAAGAACGAAATAGCAGGTTTTGTGTCCACTGGCAACAATGCTTGAAATAACTTTGCAGAGCAAGGAATTCTTACTAATTCCACACGATGTGTGGAAGACAGATCTCGAAACGGGTCGACAATTTCTTGCAGGCCAAACGGGGCGACAATTTCTTGCAGGCCAAACGGGTCGACAATTTCTTGCAGGTCAAACGGGTCGACAATTTCTTGCAGGTTAAACGGGTCGACAATTTCTTGCAGGTCAAAAAAGTCGACAATTTCTTGCAGGTCAAACGGGTTGACAATTTCTTGCAGGTCAAACGGGTCGACAATTTCTTGCAGGTCAAACGGGTCGACAATTTCTTGCAGGTCAAACGGGTCGACAATTTCTTGCAGGTCAAACGGGTCGACAATTTCTTACAGGTCAAACGGGTCGGGTCAAGGTGTTCCGGACTCGATTTCGACCCGGTTTTATTTACGTTTTATTTTTGAAAAGCGAAAAAAAAAAAAAAAAAAAAAAAGGAAACCATGTTTTCAAAATAAAATGTGCACTCTGGAATTATGTGTTCGATACTTGTGTGCCCTCGGACTGAAAAATGATTTGTCATGCAATATGAAGGAAGAGTGTATGTACCCTTTCTTTGAGGGGCAATGATGAAAACACCATCCACTTTTTGGAAACTTTCAACTCATCACAATCTTGTAAAAATTGGTGTTGCTGTGAAATGTATTCTGAAGTTTGATATGTTGCCAAGAAAACAGTAAAAACTGAAATTAAAGATGCAGCAAGTTACTTCATTCAAAAAGTTTGACTACAGCGCCATCGGAATTAAGTAGAACAGCCTTAACGTCACTGTTGAGGAACATTTTGACTATCGTACATGTTCAAAACATGTGTAAAACAGTTAGGTTATGTCTTGCAAATGGAAGACAATCGTTTCAATACTTTTTGTAAGAGATTGAGTAAATTATATATCCCATAATACAGTATATACATTTGTTGGATTTCCATATAACACCCACTGTAGAGAGACTTTTGAACGCTCTGTATGTATATACACTATGACACAACACTCCATTTAAAATTTTATTGGTTGCTTTTCCAGAAAAAACACGTGACGTAGGCCTACACTGAAGTGCCAGAAAAGCTGGTACACCCGTCTAATACTTGGTAGGTCCCCCACAGGAGCGCAGGACTGCAGAAATACGACGGGGCATGGACTCCACTAGCTTCTGGAAATATGCTGTAGGCAATGCACACCATACTTCCTACAGAGCGTTCCAAAATTTGGGAATATTCCGAGGTCTCGGATTCCTGTGTTCGATAGCGCGCCGCATGGCATCCCAAATGTGTCCTATCACGTTCAGATCTGGGGACTTGGGTGGCAATGGCAACACCCCACACTCAGATGAATGCTCCTCTAACCATAATGTGGAGTCCCGATACTTGTGTGGAGGTGCATTGTCTGTTGGAACAGACCCAACCCATCAGCATAAATGCAGGACATGAACGGGTGTACCTCGTCAGAAAGGATGCGCACATAGCGTTGGCCGGTCACAGGCGTTTTTAGACGTACCAGGGTCCCAGTGAAGTCCAGCTAAACACACCCCATACCATTACGGACCCCCCACCAGCCGGTACAGTTCCATGTTGACAGGCGGGATCCATGGCGTCATGGGGTTTGCGCCACACACGAATCCTTCCATCTGCTCGATACAGTTGGAAACGCGACTCGTCAGACCAGGCTACTTGTTTCCCGTCATCAAGTGTCCAGTGGCGGTGTTGCCGTGCCCAAGCGAGGCTCATAGCTCTGTGTGGTGCACCCATCAAGGGGACTAGAGTTGGGCGTCGGCTCCCAAAGCCCATATCGTGCAGGGTACGTTGCACAGTCCGGACGCTGATTATTGTTGAGGCTCCAACATTGAATTACAATGATACCTGCGAGAATGTTGCACTCTCGCAGGCGGTTTCTGTGTTCCTGGCACCACAGAAACCGCCGTCTCCGATGAGCAGGCGTTAATGGCACACACCGTACTGGTCGTCGTGCAAATAGAGCACCTTTGTGCAGCCTCCTGGTCACGGTAAAACGCAATAACGGACGTTCAGTTGTCTTTTGCAAGTGTCTTGCGATTTCCCCCGGTGTCTACCGTCTGTCTCTTCTCGCCTGTAGGACAATATACCGGTCGTCCGCCGCCGTGGTTGCTCGTGGACGACCACTGCTAAACCCTTGGACAGCTGTTCCTGTCGTTTGAAATGCTCTCCAAGCTCGTGAAACGATGCTGTGAGCAATCCCGAACTCCTCGGCCACACTAGTCACACTTCGACCTTCTTCCAACTTCCCAATGACCCGACCTCGGGTAAAGTCATCCAGATGTTGGATTGTCTGTTGGCCATATCACACGATGGCAGCAACTCGACGTCGTTTAAACCGATGTACACTGTGCAGTAGGTTTCACCGATTGCTGAGCGTACACCGCCCGTGTGCTTTATACCCTTCCGACACTCCCCCCCCCCTACGTCATGCTGCATATATGCGCATACCCTACCGTACCGGACCTTAGTCTATCTCCTGAGTGGTCTTTCGGTCCGTTCTGACTGCTCGTTCCGCTGTTATGCTAATTTCTCCTCTTCGTCCTTAATGTTTGCACACCAGTGTATTTTCACGTAAATTCTGTGAGTATTATATGTTTTTTTTTCATATTGTATATTTATTCTCTTTCAATCTCATTCATATAAGAAAATCCGTATGATTCTTACACATTTTATTTAGCCGTTATTCCAAAAATTCGGTCATCCATAAACTTTTCAGACGCACTTCAGTATATTTAAGTTGCCTTATGTATTATTTAAAAGATGTAGAGAAATTACGCATTTTCTTTCGCTTTGGTGCACTGTGCCCAATGACGTGCTAAATCTTACCAGGAAAGTGAAGCAGGCTTGAACTCTCAATTGTGTCGTCGATCGCCGTAAATGATCGATACAGTAATTCAGTTTAGCGAAGTTCATCTCTCTTTTTCGTTCATTTAGCATTGACATAACTAATGAGATTCCTGGCAAACACCGAGAAATTCCTTGATTTTAAGAATTCCTTCCGTCAATGAAGCTCTGTGTGTCCACACAGAACCGCTGTTAGGTCCCAGAATCAGGTGGGGGACGAAGACACATCAGGGGTGGGGGTGGGGGTGGGGGTCGGTGTTGAACTTGAAACTACAGTCAACCCTTGATGTAGCGCTACCGTTTTTTCCATTACATTGTGGCGTTATAACAGATTTTCCAATTTTATTCATTACGATTCCTCGAAAACCATATTTAGCATTAAATTAGAAACATTGTTAATTAGAAACAATGTGCTGAAACGATGAAAGTTTTCCGTCTTTAGCACGATTTAATGATTAAAAGATGAGAAATATATACAATTAAAACCATGAGCACTTTCGAGGCAGCGGCTGCCTCTTCTTCAGATGTAATAAATAGATACACATTTAATCTATATATAATATAGATCATTGCATTGTGGGAAGCATAGTAAGTTATTAGCCAATAGTAATCTACATGCGCCAAAATGTTGCGGATACTGTTGGCCCAATGGTCTGTGAAGAAAACATGGAAATATACACTTGGCGGAAAGTGAAGAAAGAACACCAAGAAGGAATTGGCGGACGATCATGAAATTCACATATTTTAATTGGGTCGAGTTTACGTAGGTGTGTTGTTAATTTCGGGACCAACCGGTGAGCGCTTACGCCACAGCACGGCAAAATATGCAAATTATCGTCGGTGGTATTTAAGGAGTACGGCGAAGTGAATGTAATCAGTCGTCGACGTACGGACACGTGCGAAGACCTTGAAGAAGCTGCAATGCCTGGACATGGAAGACGTGTACGATTTCAGCAGTTATCGGCCTTTGAGCGAAGTCGTCTAGTCGGACTATGCGAGGCCGGGTGGTCGTATCGTCGTATTGCGGAGCGAATTGGATGGGAAGTATCGGTGGTGGTACGATGGTGGCGTAGATGGTCCGAGGAACATTCCCACACGAGAAGACGTGGAACCGGGAGTCACAGACGGACTGATGAGCTGACCGATCGACGCATAAGAAGAGCGGCGTTGTCAAGCAGAACATCCACTGCGACGCAAATCCGAGCTGCCGTTGCACCTGAGGTGACTGTGCGAACAATTCGCAACCGTCTACTGGATGCAGGACTACGTGCACGTGTGCCTCTGGCATGTGTACCTCTGACTCCAGCCCACCGTCAGGAACGGCTGCAGTGGTGTCGCCAACGTCTGCACTGGAGAACGCAGTGGCGATCTGTCGTGTTCAGCGATGAAAGCAGATTCTGCTTGGGAGCCTCCGATGGCCGTATGCGTGTTCGCAGACGCACAGGCGAGCGTCTCCACCCTTCTTGCATCTGCCAGCGACACACAGGGCCTGCACCTGGTCTCCTGGTGTGGGGAGCGATCAGCTATCATTCCCGTACACAACTAGTGTTTGTACCGGGTACGTTAAACAGCACCTCCTACATTAACAACATCATTCAGCCCGTTTTTGTGCCATTTGCAAGGTCGGTCCATCGTGGTGTTTTCCAGCAAGATAACGCACGCCCACACACGGCACGTGCAACGCAACATGCACTTTAGGGTGTGAGACAACTTCCATGGCATGCACGTTCACCGGATTTGTCCCCCATTGAGCACGTGTGGAATTTTATGGGACAACGACTTATCCGGTCTCCACGGCCAGCTACGACCATCCCCGATTTACGCGTCCAGGTTGAGGATGCTTGGAACTCAATACCCCAAACTTACATCCAACATCTGTACGACAGACTCCATGCCAGAATTGCACAGTGTGACGCAGTTCATGGCGGTTCAACCTCGTACTAACCATGTTACATGGAAATGTTATTTTTCAGTTTACCAGCAAATACAGCTGTATTTTGCCATAATGTTTTGATCACGTTATCCTATGTATTCCGTTATTATGCTGTACAAATTTCGTTGGTATCAGACGTCTCCTTGCTGGTGTTCTTTTTTCACTTTCCGCCAGTGTATTATAGAAATAAATGGTGTAGGGTAGGGGTGAACAATTCAATTTTAAGTTTATATTACAATTTATATTTTACTGTTTTAATAAGTGATTTCCAAACGTTATGTAACTCATAGGGGGCATGTTCATTACAACATTGCTCACCGGAGGCCTCTATATACACACTTTCTGCAATTAAAAGGTCACCAGGTTTACTGGGAGTATTAATTATCCTTACACTACTCCAGTCGGGATTAAGATCATCTTGTATAACAGATTTGGCTAGGGATGTACAATACATGCCTGTTTTAATATTGTATTTATGTTCTTTAATTCGTAATTCAATATTGCGTTTTGTAGAACCCACATAATTAGAGGCTGCTTGTCCTGTAGTTGCCTTAACCAGAGGGATATATATTGTAAATACCCCACTGTCTCATTTTGCTGTTCTGTTCAAGATCCTTACGAACTACTGAAAATATGTTTCGTGTTCGTGAACCAAATTTCAAGCCATTAGTTTGCCCAAAGGTCATTAGAAAAGTCCTTGGAACATTTAAAAAAATTATTAAAAATACAAACTAATCGGGATAGGATTTTTTTTTCCAGTTCTTGTAAACTTACTTCAAAAAGTTTTCTCTTCGTATACACCTATGAGCTTTTACCTTATGACCACCCCCCAGCCTAGAGAAACGAGCGCGCCTGAAGAACGAACGGTGGCGCAGGTGAAGTTCACAGAGCAGTATATAAACCCCAGCCAACCAAACAACTTGTGACGTACCTGCCAGCAGGACGCACACGACATAAAGGCAGATAGTAGTCAGAACAAACGTCCGCGTAGCTCAATTGGTAGAGCGACTTATTTCGGAATGAGGGGATCCGGGTTCGAATCCTGGCGTGGACAGAAATGACGGAAAAATTTACTTCGTTATAATGGCGCCCGAACTATCCGGATGACCCGACCGTTCAAAATCTTGCAATGGTGTGATGTTCTTTCCACACGGCGAGATAGGAAAAATCAGAGAATCCCTTCTCCAGCACTTCGAAAAAAAAATGTGTGTGACGTTGCATTCCACACACCAGATGGACTGGGAGTTCTCAAGTGCTCGTTCTACAGCGGATGGCTGCCTGCAACGATTCATGGTCACGGCTGACCCGTGGGCCATGCCCCCGGCCCTCTTTCGAGGGGAGGGGGAGATGTGACGTTCCTGCCAGCAGGATGCACACTACATAAAGGCAGATAGTAGTCAGAACAAACGTCCTCGTAGCTCAATTGGTAGAGCGACTTATTCCGGAATGAGGGGATCCGGGTTCGAATCCTGGCGTGGACAGAAATGACGGAGAAATTTACTTCGTTATAAACTACCCGAGGAACGGCTTTTGGTTAGTAGAGTATTCGGTGTGAGAATGGGAAAAACTGCTGATTTATCGGAGTTTGATAAAGCACAAATTTAGATATCACGGCGCCTCGGAACTACGATCTCGGAAACAGCGCAGCTTGCGAGTTGTTCACGTGACGCTGTAATAAGCACGCATAAGAATTTATGCATACATGGCCAAAATAGGAACCTTCGTCCAGCCCGTGTGTCGTCCGCAGCTCATTGATGACAGAGGGGGGCGGAGACTGTCGCGCATTGTTCACAGCAACCGCAGGGCCACAGTGCGACAAATCACTCGCGTCTACAAAAGTGGTGATCAGGGCAATGTGCCACAGCACACAGTTAATCGTAGCCTTCTGCGCATAGGACTGCGCAGCCGAAGGCCCAGCCGGATCCCCATGCTCAGTGACCGTCATCGCCAACATGGGCCGAAGATCATCGTGATTGGACCGTAGATGATTGGTAGAAAGTGGCCTGGTCTGACGAATCAAGAATCCTAGTGCATCACGTAGACGGCCGAGCGCGGATACGCAGATTACTAAAGGAGGCTATGGCACCTGGATGCACTGTTGGGCGGAGAAAGGCCAGCTGCGGCGGTGTTACGCTGTCGGCGATGCTTTCTTGGGACACTTTAGGCCCCATTATCCCAATAGCACAATCCCATAGGTATCTGAACATCGTTGCGGACTAAGTTCACCCATTCATGGCAGCTGTGTTCCCTGCTGATGATGACCATTACCAACAGTATAATACGCCATACCACACTGCGAGAATAATCAAGGAGTGGTTCGAGGAACAGGCAGGTGACTTTTTTACGCTTTCCAACCGTAAGTTGAAGAAGCGTACATGTTTCAGCTTTGTCCGTCTGTCCGCACGATAACTCGCGTAAAAATGGCTCGATTTCGATGAAATTTTAGTATGTGGTAGGGGACCACCTGGAGACGAACCCTATTGTAAATGGGGTTAATTAATCCATTCCATTGCCCTTATGCGTCATAACGTGCGTAAATATGGTTCGATTTCAATGAAATTTTAATATGCTGTAGGGGATCACTTGGGGACGAACCCTGTTGAAAATGGGTAAAGTGGGGTCAAAGGTTACAGGACATAGGAGCGGGATGCATTCCATTGCCCTTATGCGTCATAACTTGCGTAAATATGGTTCGATTTCGATTAAATTTTAGTTTGTGGTAAGGGACAACCTGGGGACAAACCCTATTGAAAATGGGCAAAATGGGGTCAAAGGTCCGGACATAGGATCGGGATTCATTCCATCGCCCTTATGCGTTATAACTTATGTAAAAATGCTTCGATTGAGACAAAACTTTATCATGTTGTTCCGGAAGTATACTTTACCGGTTCTGTTGAATATCATTGAAATGGGGTCAAAGGTCAGGTGATAGGAACGAGATATATTCCACAGCCATTATCCTCATAACTTGAGTAATGATTTCTGGTATGTTGGAAAGCGCCTCATAATCAATGCATTGCATGATTTTGCTAACTTGTTTCCGCTTTCCAACCGTAGGTTGAAGAAACGTATATGCTCCAGCTTTGTCCGTCTGTCCGCACGATAACTGGCGTAAAAATTGTTCGATTTTGATGAAATTGTAGTATGTTGTAGAGGACCACCTGGGGACGAACCCTGTTGAAAATGGGCGAAATGGGGTCAAAGGTCAGGACTTATGAGCCAGATCCATTCCATTGCCCTCATGAGTCATAACGTGCATAAAAATGGTTCGATTTCGATGAAATTTTAAAATGCTGTAGGAGACCACCTGGGGACGAATCCTGTTGAGAATGGGCGAAATGGAGTCAAAGGTCAGGACATAGGAGCGGGATCCATTCCATTGCCTTTATGCGTCATAACTTGAGTAAACATGGTTCGATTTCGATGAAATTTTAGTATGTGATAGGGGACCACCTGGAGACGAACCTTGTTAAAAATGAGCGGAATGAGGTCAAAGGTCAGGGCACAGGAGCGAGATTTATGCCACAGCCATTATCCTCATAACTTGAGTAATGATTTTTGGTATGTTGGAAAGCGTTTCATAAACAATGCATTGCATGATTTTACTAACTTGTTAATTTACTCCCCCAAAAATTTTAACAAATGTGATGAGCCTAAATTTAATTTATCGGTCAAAGACATTTCAAAAACGTACGACGTGTGTCTTGATAACTGATACGCAGAATCAAGGTCGTGGCCTCTCTTTTGCGAAGACAAGTTGGAAACGGAAACAGGAAAGATTTCTCTTTTAGAAAGTAAAGTATAGTATAGTATAATTTTACCAGAAGTTTCAAGGGCACTATAAATCGCAGACACATTCCCTGCAACGAAATGTATCATTGAAAGATCTTTCAGTACCTTTGCGTAGAGTGAAGTCTTGGGTGAAATGACCAAGGAGATACTACACGACCGAGTCACATTATTGTGACCACCGGCCAATATCCAGAGTAAGCCGTGTGCAACACGGACGGCAGCTAGACGGGCTGGGAGTGACTCAATAAGGTGCTGGAAGATGTTCACAGGTATGTGGAGCCATGCTGACTGCAGTTCATCTGACAGCTGCTGGAGGGACGTGGTGGAGGTTCCAGCACGATCGAGGTGGTCCCACAGATGCTTAATTGGGTTTACGTCTGGGGAATTAGGGGGACAGGGAAGTACTTTGAGGTCTTCATCATGCTCTTCCAACCACTCTCGCTGTGTGAAACGTTGTATTGTCGTGTTGGAAGATCTCATCCGCCCCAGGAAAGATATAACGAAGTAAATTTCTCCGTCATTTTTGTCCACGCCGGGGCTCGAACCCGGTCCCCTCATTCCGGAATAAGTCAGTCTACCAATTGAGCTACGCGGACGTTCGTTAAGACTGCTATCTTCCTTTATGTCGTGTGCGTCCTACTTGCAGGTACGTCCCCCCGAAAGAGGGCCGGGGGCATGACGAACGGGTCAGCCGTGACCATGAATCGTCGCAGGCAGCCATTCGCTGTAGAACGTACTTGAGAACTCCCAGTAAATCTAGTGTGTGGAATGCAACATCACACTTTTATTTTTCGAAGCGCTGAAGAAGGGATTCTCTTATTTTTCCTCTCACGCGGCGTGGAAAGAACATAACACCATTGCGAGATCTTGAACGGCCGGGTCATCCGGGAAGTTCGGGCGCCATTATAACGAAGTAAAATTCTCCGTCATTTTTGGTCCACGCCGGGGATCGAACTCGAGTCCACTTATTCCGGAACAAGTTGCTCTACCAATTGAGCTACGCGGACGTTCGTTCTGACTGCTATCTGCCTTTATGTCGTGTGCGTCCTACTGGCAGGGACGTCACAAAGACAGTCAGCATGTATGAGTGTACGTGGTCTGCAAGGATGGATTCATAACGAATTCGGTCCACAGTGCCTTCCTCAGGTATGAATGGACCCACGAAATGCCAAGAAAGCATTCCCCAACCCATAACGCTATTTCCCACTAGCTTGTGCTCTTCAATGGTTGAAGAGTGTCTGTTCTCCGCTGTTTCTCGCCTTATACGCCAACGTCCATCCGTTGGATGCAGAAGAAAACTTGACTCATCGGAGAAGGCAATCCTTTGCCAATCAGCGTAGGTCCAATTCCGATACTGCCATGGAAATGTAAGCCTTTTCTGCTAATGCAACTTCATTAGCATAGGTGCAGCGACCATCCATCTTCATCGGAGCCCCATATGCAGCAGGTTTCACTGAACTGTCGTTTTAGACACACTTTCGGTAGCCCCCTGGTTCATTCGGTCAGTGAGTTGCTCCAGTATAGCGTATCGATCGGCCCTCATCACCTTCGAAGCCGACGCTCACCCAGTAGCGGATCTAGAAAATTTCGGGGGGGGGGCATTTACCCTCCCCCCAAAAACATCTCGTTATTTTTGGGGATTACTTTAGTTTCAGATCCAACTATATTAATGAAACTTCTACCCGGGGAGGGTAGAAGTTTCATTAATATAGTTGGATCTGGAACTAAATTAATCTCCAGATATATGCAACAACATACACTATCTACCAACAAGTAATTGGACACCTGTGATATAAAAGGAAAACGAAGTTTATTCACCTTCAATAGTTGGTGGAGCCTCCACGAGCGGCGATTACAGCTGCGACCCTCCGGGGCATACTCTCAACCAGGCGTTGTACGACGGCTAGCGGTATTTTCTTCCACTCGGCTTGGAGAAGACAGGTCAGTTCCTTCACCGATTTCGGACGGTGGGGGCACCCCTTAAGTCGACCCACCAACTCGTCCCAGAGGTGCTCGATAGGGTTAAGGTCCAGGCTCTGCGCAGGCCAGTCCATTCGATTAACCCCATTGTCACCATACTAAGCCATGGTGGACCTCGCAACATGACAGGTGGTATTGTCATCCTGAAAGTAACATGGGTCCACCTCGTAAAACTGCCGAAACGTAGGAAGCGCATGGTCATCCAAAATGGTGCAGTAGGTCTCGGCGTTGAGTCCACCAGGAATTGCGATCAAGGGTCCCGTGCCATACCAGGAGAAACACCCCCATAGCATAATTCCACCGCCGCCGAACTTCACAGTTGGCACAATACATTCCGGCAGGAGGCGTTCTCCAGGCAGACGCCAAACCCAGACCCTGCCATCCGAACGGTAGAGGGTGAACCTTGATTCTTCGCTCCAGAGAATCTGTTTCCACTGTTCAACGGTCCACTGTCGACGTTCTTTGCAACACGTTAGCCGAGCAGCGCTATTGGACTTGGTGATCAAAGGCTTGTGGGCGGCAGCACGTCCATGATAACCGAGCAGATGGGCTTCCTTACGGATGGTATTCATCGAAAGAACACTCCCGGATGTCTGTTGAAACTCCTCGCGGATGTAGCCCATCGATTTGGTGCGGTTCTTCCGAATTTCTCTGGCCAGCACCCGTTGGTCTCTAACTCCCAGTTTTGTGGGTCTGCCGGGTCGGGGCGCATTCCGACAGTCACCTCTCATCTTCCACTTGCCAAACACGTAGGCCACTGTCGATTTTGAGTACTTCAACTCGCTGGATATGTCACGTATGGATCGGCCATTTCTGTGATACCCGACGATTACACCTTTCTCGAAATGAGAGAGCTCCGAACTGCGTGGCATCTTACATGCGACTGGTTGCGTTGTTGTTTCCCACACGATATTTAACGGCGGCGGCCGTGATGTGTATCAGGACCGCAGATATCGTCGATTGCAAGGGTGTCCAATTACTTGTTGGTAGATAGTGTATATCTGAGGCGCGAAATTCTTAAAAGCATACGTAAAACGCATTCGCACATTTCAGTCACGTTTCAATGGGAGTACGTATGTGCAGTGCACTCGATCTCCCTTTAATTTAGGGCCTGCTCACAGACGGATTAAAACTTGTGTATCATGTACGGTTGACCAATGGCTTAACGTGCTTTCCGAAGCACGGAGGATATTCAGTAGTGGGAGTGCCGGGATATGAAACTGACACCCCATAGGTTTTGCATAATTCCCTGAACATCAAATATGTTACACATAACTTTGTTTAAGCAGAAAAGTTTAAATAAATATTCAAAATCTGCCAAATTTATATTATGACTAGTGCAGTTCGGGCTCAATTTTAGGAGCCCGGGTCCAAAAGCTTAGAGCCCGGGCCCAGCCCGGTTTCTTTGATTACATGTGTTTGCTGAGCCCGGGCCCGTATTCTTGGAAAATTTTGTTTATCAAAGCTTGCATTTATGCATTATACACTGGACAAAGATATGGCCCAAGCAAGGATTAGTTTAAAAATCATTAGTTTAAAAAGTTTAGTTCAGTTAATCCACTTCCCAATATTAATATGTTTTTAGAAATACTACGCATAAAGCCAAATGCTCTAAAATGTGTATTTGAAAATAAATAAATAATCAACGTGCCCTTCGACCGTATCAGGGGAATCCGTAATTTTGGTAAAAGCTGAAGAAAAGAAAATCGTTTAGAAACAAAATCCCATTCGTTATTTCTTTTTGATTTCTAAATTTACTTTTATTTTGAATAAATTGCATTATATAACGTACAACGCCATCCAAACAGTTGCAAGTGTTTGAAATTTTGACTCTACAAAACTGATATTTGCAATATAATTTATATATATATGCTAATTGGTAAAGGCAGTTTAGAGTGATGTAGTAGAATATAAAAAAAAAAAGCATGTAGGGAAATTTCCAAAATTAAGAAAAAAAAAAGAACGTGAAAGCATTCCAGACCAGATTATTCTGCATTTTGTAACATTAACAAAGCTTTGCGCTTAATAGTATAATGATCACGATATTATCATATGAGTGTGCAGTTTCCAGATCAAGTTCATCATGAAAAGAGTGAGATAGAGAATTGCATCTAATGCCTCAGCGCTTTAACTTGATCTTCTTTTCTCTAAAACTCGACCTGCTGCACTAAAAACCAACGTCACCCCAAAAATCGCGGAAGTGAGGAAATTTAAAAAAAATAAATTACAATACTTCTAACTGCACAATTTTGGAAATTAATACATCATTTTAAAGATAAGATTCTTGATCTTTAATAAAATACAAAAAATGGGAATGTGATTTTTTCCCAGTTTTTGGATACCAGACCTCCTTAAACTAATCCTTGCTTGGGCCATAGCTTTGGACAATGCATAATGCAAGTCTTGCTAAGCAAAATTTGTCTTGTAATGGCAGCTAGCTTAGGAAATTGAAAATCCTTCCACCATGGTAACAAATCTACAATGAAATTCAACGCGTGTAATTCAACCGGGCTCGGAATAACACGTGTTGAATTAATTACAGTAGGGAAATTCAAGACATGTAATTCCGAGCCCGGGCCCGGGTTTTTCGGTAGTTAATGAATTCTGAGCCCGTCCGAGCCCGGGCTCCGAAGGTGAGCCCAGGCCCGAGCTCATCTCTATAGTGCAGTAATTTTATCGCGGGTAAAAAAGGCGAAATTCGCAGGGCAGTCGAGGGGTAAATCCTAAAATTTCGCGAAAAGTTCGCGGCAATGATATACACTAACATTTCCAAAAAAAAAAAAAAAAAAAAAGCTGCCCCGGTGGCGCAGTGGTCTAAGGCGCTGGCCTCTGATCATTCGTCCGTGAGGGGTCCGGGTTCGAATCCCGGTGAGGTATGGATGTTGTGTTTGTCTTACGGCACTGGCTCTCTCCATTCCCTGGAACCAGTGACCCTAAATTAGGGACGGGCGACTGCTTATAGCCCATTGAGTTGCTCACGGTGGTCGTTAAACCTCCAATCAAAAAAAAAAAAAAAAAAAAAAATCTACTAAGTTACGAAGCAGTAATACAAATGACTAGTACGTTACTAAATAAGCATTATAAGTTTTTAAAATTGATAATTACATTTATAAACCATTCAAATTCTGGCAATGTTAACAACGCCGTTACACGAGATCGAGATTTCCATTTAAATGGACGTCATTTTAATGCATTATATTGTGCATGCACAGATTTTCTTCTTTAATGCTGTGTCTGTCCGTCCTGTAAAACGTTTTTAAATTTAGAAAAGTGTCGTTCAGCGTCGACACTGTTTGTGGGTAAAGACAACGGATAGCGAGCTTATGAAAACGACCTTTTTTCGTATTTCAGAAGTCTAGCAACCCTTCGCTGACACGAAATTCTTTTACACTCGCTTTATATGAACGAAATTCACATTTTAGTTGGTCCTCAGCCACATAGGAATGTGGCTAAAAACAAACAAATCTTCTTCGTCGTCTAAAAGGTTATAACGAAGTAAATTTCTCCGTCATTTTTGTCCACGCCGGGCATCGAACCCAGGTCTCCTCATTCCGGAATAAGTCGCTCTCCCAACTGAGCTACGCGGACGCATGCTCTCGCTGCTATATGCCTTTATCTCATGTGCGTTCTGCGGTGCAGGTACGTCACAAGGTCCAAGGACTTAAATTGATCGGGATCAAACACCCTACATCCTTTGAAGAGATTTGTGGCTAGCTGACAAAATCGATGCTTTTCATCCTCAAAAAAAAAAAAAAAAAAAATAACGCTTAATTTTTTCATAACAAGTGGATAGAGCTCTTTTTTGCAGCGACGTGATCGCAGTCTTGACTCTTGCTAAGATGACTGTTGGCGATGTCTGACATTTCATCATATATTTTGTGCGCGGAAATTCGCTGTTTTTTACGCTTTCCAACCGTAGGTTGAAGAAGCGTATATGCTCCAGCTTTGTCCGTCCGTCTGTTCGTCCGTCCGTCCGTCCGTCCGCACGATAACTCACGTGAAAATGGTTCGATTTCGACGAAATTTTAGTATGTGGTAGGGGACCACCTGGGGACTAACCCTATTCAAAACGGGCAAAATGGGGTCAAAGGTCAGGCAGGGCATAAGAACGGGATATATTCCATTGCCCTTATGCGTCATAACTTGCGTAAAAATGGTTCGATTTCTATCAAATTTTACTATGTGGTAAGGAACCACCTGGGGACGAACCCTATTGAAAATGGGCGGAATGGGGTCAAAGGTCAGGACATAAAAGCGGGATCCATTCCGTTGCCTTTATGCGTCATAACATGCGTAAATATGGTTCGATTTCGATGAAATTTCAGTATGTGGTAGGGAACCACCTGAGCACGAACCCTATTGAAAATGGGTGAAACGGGGTCAAAGGTCAGGCAGGGCATAAAAGCGGGATTTATTCCATTGCCCTTATGCGTCATAACTTGCGTAGAAATGGTTCGATTTCGATGAAATTTTAGTATGTTTTAAGTAACTACATGGGGACGAACCCTGTTGAAAATGGGCGAAATGGGGTCAAAGGTCAGGACATAAAAGCGGGACCCATTCCATTGCATTTATGCGTCATAACATGCGTAAATATGGTTCGATTTCGATGAAATTTTAGTATGTGGTAGGGAGCCACTGGGGACGAACCCTATTGAAAATGGGCGAAATGGGGTCAAAGGTCAGGACACTGGAGTGGGATCCATTCCATTGCCCCTGTGCATCATAACTTACCTAAAATGCTTCGATTGCGACAAAACTTTATCATGCTGTTCCGGAGCTATAGTGATCCGGTTCTGTTGAATATCAACGAAATGGGGTCAAAGGTCATTGCACGAAAGCCAGATTTATTGCACAGCCATTATTCTCATAACTTGCGTAAAACTGCTTCTATTGCAGCAAAACTTTAACATGTTCTTCTGGAGGTATAGCTTACCGGTCCTGTTGAATATTATCGAAATGGGGTCAAAGGTCAGGACACAGGAGCGAGATTTATTCCACAGCCATTATCCTCATAACTTGAGTAATAATTTCTGGTATGTTGGAAAGCGTATCATAATCAATGCATTGCATGATTTTACTAACTTGTTTCAAATAAAGTGAGCTGTCCGAAAATATACGGCGCATGAACCTCATCCCGTTTCAGATTTTCTTGGAAATCCCTATCCTGATAATATCCAGCGATTTTATCCACAATACAACTGCTACTGTTGTCTTTTTCTTTTTCAAAAATCTCTGTGTAATCTTCTGTTTGCAGTGAAAAATCACGGCCTTAAACGAACTGTTCCTCATAGTCAGCACAGGTACTGGTCATTCAACAATAACGGGGGAAATTACGAAAGGCAACGTGTGCACTCTTCAGCCGAGTGTATGTTACCTTGAATTACTCGTCAAGCTTGTTCGAAAAGAGTATCTTCGTATCGAACAATCTTGAGAGGTAATTCAAGGTTTATAGCTCTGGTTTGAACTTTCGAGTACGATTACTTTGCGGTATATTTTTCGCGTAAATTCTAACGAAGGCAGTATTAAAATTATTTGATAACAAAAAATACAGTAATTAAAACATTATAATTGAAATTAGGCAAAAATAGGTAAAAAATCTGAAATTCGCGGATATAATTGATATTCGCGAAATTACAGGAAAACCCCTAAAATTCGCGAAAAAATCGAGGAAATTCGCGCCGCGACGGAATTACTTCCACTCGATGGATGTTTTCAACACTAAACTTCATTTTATTTATAACCCATTTAAAGTCCATCGATGATGAGCAATGTATAAAAATTATAAATTCAGTTATTGATCGTAAATTAAACCTTAATAAAGGCTTAAACGTCAGTATCAGAAATAAAATGGTTCCAGATGGAAATATAATTTCTGAAGAGGATACTGAAACTGTAAAGGAGAACATCTCTGGTAGCTTTGCAGTTCTTCCAAATTAGGTGGGAATCAAATGTCCTCCCCTAACGATTAATATTTATTTTTTATTAATTAACAAACTTGTCGAGGTAACGAGGAAGGTGTAAAATTAGGTTTCCACTTTTTTCATATAACAAAATCCAATCTGTGCTGACATGATGTGGCATATCGATTCAACACTTCTTCCGGATTAATATCCATATATCGATGAATGTGTAATAAAGCGAGCCCCAAAAATCTCTCTTCACTCATAAGACTCCTTTTCATCCGACGGAGCAGGACAACGCAAAAATACACACAGCGAAAATGACCAGTGCCACGTTGTAGAACTTCAGATGGGAAAAAATTTTGCATCCAGCATATTTCCCTGACAGCGTACCATCCGACTACTATAACGAAGTAAATTTCTCCGCCATTTTTAGTCTACGCCGGGATTCGAACCCGAGTCTGCTTATTCCGGAACAAGTCGCTCTACCAACTGAGCTACGCAGACGTTTATTCTGATTCCTATCTGCCTTTATGTCTTGTGCGTCCTGCTGGCAGGTACGTCACAGTACCACCTCTTTCGTAGTCTGCAAAACCATCTTGCTGGGACTACACTTCGAAATGTGGAGGAGGTACAAAAACAGCCCCAAAATATTAAGATAGCCTACCAGTTGTGGGGTCAAACGAAAGAAAGAACTCTCACGGATACGACACAATGCAAAACACACACGAAAAACTACCTATATATATATATATATATATATATATTTATCTAACCCACCTTCGTTTTGCTAATGACGTAGTCATTTTTGCAACTACGCCATCAGAGCTGCAGAGTATGATCCAGGAACTTGCTGACAAGAGTAAAGAAGTGGGATTAAAAATGAACTTTCAGAAGACAAAAGTGATGTTCAATGCTTTTACAAGAAATGAAGATTTATCGATTGATGGAGAAAAGCTGGAGATAACAGACACGTACGTTTATCTTGGACAGCAGATATCAAGTGAGGGTCACATTGATGAAGAAATTAATCGGCGTACAAAACTTGCCTGGAGAGCTTTTGGAAGAAACAGCATAATTTTCAAGAGCAATATGCCATTATGTCTTAAAAGAAAAGTGTTTGATCAATGCATCCTTCCAGTGCTTACGTATGGTGCAGAGACGTGGGCCCTAACTAAAAGAGACATACAAAGGCTGCAGACAACTCAAAGAAGCATGGAGAGGTGCATACTTGGTGTAACCAGGAGAGATAAGAAGAGGAACTCGTGGATCCGAAAAATGACAAGAGTGGAAGACATCATGATCAGAGTTAAATCCCTGAAATGGCAATGGGCTGGACATACTGCCAGAAGGACAGATCATCGATGGATATATATATATATATATATATATATATATATATCATCAATCATTATCAATCCACTGCTGGACGAAGGTCTCCCCAAGCCTCTTCCACAACGGTCTGTCTTGTGCCAGTCTCCTCCATGTTACTCCCGCATACTTTCGAATTTCATCCACCCATCTCCCACGTGGTCTTCTTCTGGGTCTTTTCCTGTCACTCAAAATCCAGTCTAATATTTCAGCTGCCCATGGTGGTCTGTCCTTCTGGCAGTATGTCCAGCCCATTGCCATTTCAGGGATTTTACTCTGATCATGATGTCTTCCACTCTCCTCATTTTTCTGATCCACGAGTTTCTCTTCTTATCTCTCCTGGTTACACCAAGCATGCATCTCTCCATACTTTTTTGAGTTGTCTGCAGCCTTTGTATGTCTCTTTTAGTTAAGGTCCACGTCTCTGCACCATACGTAAGCACTGGAAGGATGCATTGATCAAACACTTTTCTTTTAAGACATAATGGCATATTGCTCTTGAAAATTATGCTGTTTCTTCCAAAAGCTCTCCAGGCAAGTTTTGTACGCCGATTAATTTCTTCACCAATGTGACCCTCACCTGATATCTGCTGTCCAAGATAAACGTACGTGTCTGTTATCTCCAGCTTTTCTCCATCAATCGACAAATCTTCATTTCTTGTAAAAGCATTGTACATCACTTTTGTCTTCTGAAAGTTCATTTTTAATCCTACTTCTTTACTCTTGTCAACAAGTTCCTGGATCATACTCTGCAGCTCTGATGGCGTAGTTGCAAAAATGACTACGTCATCAGCAAAACGAAGGTGAGTTAGATAATCTCCATTAATCTTTATCCCTTTGTTTTCCCCGTTCAGTGATTGAAAGACATTTTCCAATGTGCCATTAAAGAGCTTGGGAGATAGGGTGTCACCTTGTCTCACTCCCTTTCCAACTTTTATGTGTGCTCTATTCCCAAACAGCGGAATCTTTGCACTTGCATTTTCATAGATGTTATTAATAATATTAAAGTATGCATCTTCAACACCACAGGTTTTCAAAGCCGCTGTAACTGCGGATGGTTTCACTGAATCAAAGGCCTTTTCATAATCGATAAAAGCCATGCACAATGGAAGTTCATATTCCCTCGCTCTTTCAATTAGTTCTCAGTACGTGGATATGATTTATAGTGCTGTAGCCACTCCTGAATCCAGCTTGTTCTCTCGGTTGAGCCATGTCCAGTGTCACTTTCAAGCGGTGTGAAAGAACTTTAGTGAAGATTTTATAAACCACTGATAGGAGGCTGATAGGTCTGTAGTTCCTGAGATCCTCAATGTCACCTTTATATATATATATATCATCATCATCATCATTGTCAACCATTATCAATCCACTGCTGGACGAAGGTCTCCCCAAGTTTCCTCCACAACGGTCTGTCTTGTGCCAGTCTCCTCCATGTCACTCCCGCATATTTACGAATTTCATCCACCCATCTCCCATGTGGTCTTTTTCTGGGTCTTTTCCTGTCCCTTGGAATCCAATCTAAAATTTCGGCTGTCCATCTATGGTCTGTCCTTCTGGCAGTATGTCCGGCCCATTGCCATTTCAGGGATTTAACTCTGATCATGATGTCTTCCACTCTCGTCATTTTTCGGATCCACGAGTTCCTCTTCTTATCTCTCCTGGTTATACCAAGCATGCACCTCTCCATGCTTCTTTGAGTTGTCTGCAGCCTTTGTATGTCTCTTTTAGTTAAGGTCCACGTCTCTGCACCATACGTAAGCACTGGAAGGATGCATTGATCAAACACTTTTCTTTTAAGACATAATGGCATATTGCTCTTGAAAATTATGCTGTTTCTTCCAAAAGCTCTCCAGGCAAGTTTTGTACGCCGATTAATTTCTTCATCAATGTGACCCTCACTTGATATCTGCTGTCCAAGATAAACATATGTATCTGTTATCTCCAGTTTTTCTCCATCAATCGATAAATCTTCATTTCTTGTAAAAGCATTGAACATCACTTTTGTCTTCTGAAAGTTCATTTTTAATCCCACTTCTTTACTCTTGTCAGCAAGTTCCTGGATCATACTCTGCAGCTCTGATGGGGTAGTTGCAAAAATGACTACGTCATCAGCAAAACGAAGGTGGGTTAGATAATCTCCATTAATCTTTATCCCTTTGTTTTCCCAGTTCAGTGATTGAAAGACATTTTCCAATGTGGCATTAAAGAGCTTCGGAGATATGGTGTCACCTTGTCTCACTCCCTTTCCAATTTTTATGTGTGTTGTATTTTCAAACAGCCGAATCTTTGCACTTGCATTTTCATAGATGTTATTAATAATATTAATGTATGCATCTTCAATACCGCAGGATTTCAGAGCCGTGGTAACTGCTGATGGTTTTACCGAATCAAAGGCTTTTTCATAATCGATAAAAGCCATGCACAATGGAAGTTCATATTCCCTCGCTCTTTCAATTAGTTCTCTCAGTACGTGGATATGATCTATTGTGCTGTAGCCACTCCTGAATCCAGCTTGTTCTCTCGGTTGAGCCATATCCAGTGTTACCTTCAAGCGGTGTGAAAGAACTTTAGTGAAGATTTTATAAACCACTGATAGGAGGCTGATAGGTCTGTAGTTCCTGAGATCCTCAATGTCACCTTTTTTATGTAGCAGGATCATTGTAGCGTTGTTCCAATCCTCAGGAATCTTCCCTTCATTAAGGCATCGAGTGAAAATTTGGGCGAGTACTGTTTCAATTTCTCCACTTGCTTCTTGTATGATGTCTATAGTAATTCCATCTTCTCCTGGAGCTTTCCCCCGCTTCATGTTCTTGATTGCATGAGCAACTTCTGCTGGGAGGACTGGAAGAACTCTGGTACCTTTCATGATGTCTGGAGTACATGTATCATCCCTTTCATATAATTTGGAGTAGAAATCTTTCACTCTTGTCAAAATTTCGCCTCTATTTCTTGTTATAGAACCATCTTCTTTTCTCAGAGCCATAATCTGTTTTCTTCCCTTACTGAGATGTCCCTTTGCTATCTTAAGGCTTTGGTTGTTTTCAATTGCTTTCCTCACTAGCTCACAGTTGAATTTCCTTACGTCTTCAGTGATACTTTTTCGTGTTGTCTTGCATAGCTCTATATATTCCACTTTGGAAGTCACATCTTCTTTAGTTGTCCTCATCTCTCTTCTTTTTTGCATCAACATTTTGGTTTTTCCTGATAATTTGTTCACGTGCAACTTGTTCTTAGACCCAGCTAATTTTGTTGCTGTTTCCATTAGATCTTTGGTTACTTTTCTGTTAACTTCCGAAATATCCACTTCTTCCGATGTTAGGCCTTCTAAAGCAGAGAATCTGTTCTTCAGTTCCAACTTGAAAGTATTATGGTGTTTTTAAGGTTGGTTATGTCAATACATTTTGTTTGTCTTATGAGCTTGCCACGTTCCAGTTTAGTGTTGAGGTGCATCTTACATCTCACCAATCTATGGTCACTACCTGTGTTGAACTTGTTCAGCACACTGCAGTCTTCGATGACGAATTTTTTGTTACACATAATAAAATCAATTTCACTTGTCGTCCCAATTGGATGTCTCCATGTCCATTTCCTGTGTGGCTTTTTCTTGAAAAAGGAGTTCAAGATGAAAAATCCTTCTGCCTCTGCAAACTCAACGAGAGTATTTCCACGCTGGTTTCTGTTGCCGTGACCGAATTTACCTACTGAAGTTTCATTCTGTTGCCGTTGCCCTATTTTTGCATTGAAATCTCCCATAATTATCTTCAAGTGCTGCTTACCTTTATTATTTAGATGACGAATTTCCTCATAAAATTCTTCAATTTCTTCTTCAGGATGACTTGTGGTGGGTGCATAAGTTTGAATAATCTGAGCCTGGTATCTTCTCGATAGTTGGATAACGAGTCGTGCAGCTCTGTCAGAGGAACTTTCAACTTCTACCACTTTATCCTTCAGTTTCTTGTTTATTATAAATCCAACACCACTAGTTCTGCCAGTATCTGTCCCACGATAATAGAAGAGATGTCCACTTTTCAGTTCAATGAGATCTTCTCCTTTTCTCCTTACCTCACTTAGCCCGACAATGTCCCACTTGATCCTTTGTAGTTCCTCTTCCAATTCAAGAAGCCTTGAATCAGAAGATAGGGAGCGTCCGTTATAGGTAGCCAAGGTCAGCATCAAATGGCAGCCTAGTCCGGTCCTCCGGGGATTCTTAGCACCCTCTGCCTTCATGTCGCACTGGCCGCTGCCTTGGCCAGGTACATTCCAGCTGCCGGAGACTGAGGGCCAAGATTTAAGTTGTAGAGTCATTTTGGAGGTGTTTGGCCATAACTCACCACGCTGGCCAAGCGGGTTGGTGAGTGTGGGATAGCATTTCCTCTGATCCCGATGGTATAGTTATACCGCTATTGGCGGTCGTCAGAGTATATATATATATATATAGAGAGAGAGAGAGAGAGAGAGAGTCAGTCAATAATTCTTTATTAAAAACAATTCCTTCGTCCTTATTTCTTGAAATCTCCGTTTCCCATTTCCATTACTTTTCGAATTAAGTTTACTTACTCTCTGGTCAAGAAAAGTCCAGCTTATCTTAGACGACTGCCTTTCGATTGTTTTTACCATTTTTTCCCCGTCATCAGTTCCATGGTATTTCTACCCCACTATTTCCTGAAATCTCCGTTTTCAAAATGTAGTTCTTAGTAGAAAACGATATACTTTACTTATTCGTGATATTACTAGTACAAGCTTAAATTGCAAAATCAATTTTAATTCCAAAATTATACATATGTGCAGTGTCTAAACATCATATAAACATTAAAAACAAAACAAAAAAACACACAGACTTGTAAAATGCCTTTCTGAAGTCTGTTTTTATTCTTATGTTTCCGCATAAGTTGAAGTTGTTCGAGTTTTCAGATATCGCATCACAACATTCATGGAACAAGTCGATATTCCATGTGGGATTGAAATTATTTTTAGAAAGAAACGACTAAAAACATCGATACCAGCAGCTTTATCTGTCCTACCTCCTTCAAATGAGTTAAAGTGATTTAAGAGATAACAAACCCATGTCTAAAATTCCAGATAGTACTGCCACCTTGTCTTCTGATATATTTCCTTCATTTGTATGCAACCGAGAGAACTGATGTTTTCGCTTTATAAATCCCACCTTAATTTAATAATGGATTTCGTATGCTTAACGTACCGATCACTTCTCGCAAGTCAAGAAGAAAAAATTAAATTCCTTTGTCGCTTAAAACCTTTCTTATGGTGACACATTTGCTGAGTAATCCGACTAAATCTTTAGCGTCGTTTTCATGAATCACATTCTTTCTAATGCTACGCAAATTTGAAGAAGAATGCGAACTACCCGTGAATGAAAATACTCCATTTCGTGTTTTAAATCGAAATATACACTGCTTGACATGAAAAATGACACACCAGGAAGTAGTTGCCGGAGCGCGGTGAAAATTTGTGAGTGTGTCGACAGTTTGGTTATCCAAATTGTGACGCATTTACCTCAGAGGTGATACACTAATCAAGACGGCAAAGTTGCAAACTTCGTCGGTGTAGATTAATTGGGAAGAAATTCCGCTCCGGAGCATAAAGATGTCTGGTTTTTATTTTTTCGTCACCGGCAAATGGCTTGGGCTATGTACGCAAAATGAATCTCATGGTCCTCCGAAAAATGTGTGATGTTCGTTCCACACGTCGTCTCGAATTAATGAGAATTCCTTCTTCTGCAGTGACCTCATTCAAGCCTGGTTTGTCGACTGACCCGGAAACATACGTTTCCGTCCCAGCACTTTCTCAATGGGCGATATACATGACGTACCTACCTCAGAGGTGATGCGCATGTCAAGACGAGAAAATTGTAGCGACAAACTTCGTCGGTGTGGCGTGAATGGGAAAGTATTCGGTTCCGGAGAAGAAGGATGCGAGTTCGATTCCCGCTACCGGCAAATGGCTTTTAGGCTGTATAATGATTGCTCATGTGAACTAGTCACGCAATAGGTGAGGGAGATACAAACGCAAAACGGCTTGGCGTAGCTAAGTTTGGTCGCTCTCACCTAATTTGGTGCATCATTGCATCGTAGTGATCTCGGTGGCGAAAGAACGCGTAAAGGGTGAGATTGTCTGAGTGACGTCATCGGAAATTCTACGATCACACGGACACCTTTACCAGAGGCTTCATCATGAAACTGCGTACGGCTGGTTGATACCTGCTTCTCATCGATGCGGAAATGCGTCGGGATGCAGCAACTGTACACCGGATGTGGTAACATTGGTTGGAGGAAAGTAGCGTGCATCGCCGTAGTGGGACTGGTGCACGTAGGTGTCGGCCGTCGCCTTGCTCGACGGCAAGGTAGTAGCAGCTCCACAGTCCACAGCGGACGATACTTGACGGAGCTGTACAAATAGCAATGGACATCCTCGTATCGAATAGCAACGACTGGTATTCGATGGGCTCATGCCAGGACTGTATGGCGCGTGGGGAATCAATTCCCATCCACACTCTTCGAGAATGTCTCTCATCGTATGGGCAACATTATGCAACATGTTGACAAGTCTTGAATTCCAGTCAGGAAACCTCCATTGTTGGGTCGCCGGATTACTCGGGTCACTTCAATTAGAAACATCCCGAATCGTACTGAATTATTTCTCGCAGAATGGCTTCTTCAGTTTTGGGAACAAATCATAGGCTGATGGGCTCATGTGAGGACTGTTTGGCGCGTGGGGAATGAATTCCCATCCATACTCTTCGAGAATGTCTCTCACCATATGGGCAACATTATGCAACATGTTGACAAGTCTTGAATTCCAGTCAGGAAACCTCCATTGTTGAGTCGCCGGATTTCTCGGGTCACTTCAATTAGAAACATCCCGAATCGTACTGAATCGTTTCTCGCAGAATGGCTTCTTCAGTTTTGGGAACAAATCATAGGCTGATAGGCTCATGTGAGGACTGTTTGGCGCGTGGGGAAGCAATTCAATTCCATACTTTTCCAGAATGTATCTTACTGTATGACGGGCAACATGTGGCCTCGCGTTGTCGTGCAAAATGAAGACACCAGCTTCGAGCATGTCGGGCCTTCTTTGGCGAATCTTTGGGCGCAAAACGTTTTGCAGAAACCTTCTGTAGTATTTCGCTATTATTTTGGTCCCGTCGGACCTTTGTCTGTTGCTATAACTCTAACCTTGTCATAGGCCATAGTCATCATCAGCTTAACTTTCGATTGTTGATCGTAGACATTTTTCTGGCGAGGTGATTTTGGATGTTTCTACTGAGCTGACTGAGATTTCAGTTCTGGTTCAAAATGTCATATCCGGGTTTCATCTATAGCAACAATTCCGTCCAAAAACTACTCGTCTTCTGTCTCGTACCGCTGAAGCAATTCTTCTGCGATCTCTTTGCGAACTGCTTGCTGCCCTTCACTCAGATTATGCGGAACCCATTTGGCAGCCACTTTCCTCTTCTGTAATTGCTCAGTTAGAATTCGGAAAACCGAAGCTGTAGACATGTTTGCTTCATATGTAATCTCTTCACATGTTTTCCGTCGATCTTCTTCCAAAAGGCTGTTGACCATAACTACAGAAGTGTCGTCCGTTGCATATGATGATTGGCCGCTTCTTAGGTCGTCGTCGATGCTTTCCCGACCTGGCAGAAACGAGAAGTCCTTTGTTACACTATGCTACGATCCACTTCAGTAACCCCGCAAACTTCAAAGATTTATGAATTTAGGTAGATAATTTTTCTCGCAAAGTTTCAATTTTAATGTAGGATCGCTGGTCCCTACGCGAGATATGACCTGACTCACTTTTTTCTTCCATTTCTTTTTTCACTTCCTTTTTTTTTTTTTTTTTCATTCCTTCTCATTCTTTTTTTCCCTTTTTTTTTCTCATTTTTTTTTCACTTCCTTTTTTCATTCTTTTTTTTCTTTTTTTTTCACTTTCTTTTTCTTTTCTTTTTTTCCTCATTCTTTTTTTTTTACTTTCTTTTTTTTCTCATTTTTTATCTTTTTTTTTAATTTCTTTTTTTTTCTCACTTTTTTTTTCACTTTCTTCCTTTTTTTTTTTTCTTTTTTTTTCTTTTTTTTTTTTTGATTGAAGGTTTAACGACCACCGTGAGCAACTCAATGGGCTATAAGCAGTCGCCCGTCCCTAATTTAGGGTCACTGCTTCCAGGGAAGGGAGAGAACCAGTGCCCTAAGACAAACACAGCATCCATGTCTCACCGGGATTCGAACCCGGACCCCTTTTGGACGAATGATCAGAGGTCATCGCTTAGACCACTGCGCCACCGGGGTGGCGACACACTTTTCTTCCTCCATTTCTAGTCAGAAGTTTTCGAAAAAGGAACAAATTAGCCAGCAAACGTAGACGCTACTTTCAGTGGCGTATCTTGGGTCTAAGACCTGGGCTATCTCACCCATCCCAACATCCCCCCACCCCCAGAGCAAGGGCGCCCATAAGGAGGAAGCCCCTAACCGTTGGTATAGCCAAATTTTTGATAAATTTAAAACACTAAAATAGACGAAACCTGTTTTTAAAGCATTTTTTAAAAATAATAAGATATTAATGATTGATTGTATCAATTATTTTTGTTGTATTTTAGTATTTTGTATATTTACTAAAATGTTTGACAGCCTTGAAGTAGGTAAAGAAATTTTTTGTAGCCCCCCCCCCCCTCTAAAAGTGCTCATATGGGCGCCACTGCCCCACCATACTGTTTTTTTTTAATTTTGAAGTTTAATTTTTAATTATTAAGTAATAAAAGTAACTTTTTTTCTAAATTTTAGGTTCATGCTATTGCTAAATGATACGAAATAATTATGAGGATTAGGATTTGAACACTTGTTTGTACATGAACTCCATTCTTCTTTCCTTTTGTGTGGACTTTAGTGTTACGTTTTCACAAAAATGATTTCCGAGTTCTTTTTCATATTTAAAAAGAACGTTCTTCTCTATTGACAAATC
The DNA here is from genome assembly GCA_039090855.1 of Macrothele yani. Lineage (NCBI taxonomy): Eukaryota > Metazoa > Arthropoda > Arachnida > Araneae > Macrothelidae > Macrothele > Macrothele yani. The sequence continues at coordinate 65,031,415 of CM077000.1, read as the reverse complement.
AACCAAGTTGCTCGAATGTGCATGTCCTTTTGTGGCTCTAAGATATATCTTGATTCCTTTTAATACAGAAAAACTCCTTTCGGCAGTTGCAGTTGTTGATGAAAAGTTTAATATTAGATCTGCTAATTTGAACACCACAATAAACACTATGTCCAATTTATTCAACTTTATGTAACAAGTAATGTCTCTTACTGATTTGTTTTGTGTAACCATAATTATGCAATCCAACATTTGTTTGTCTACTGACGTCATCAAAGTACAGGTCGCGCCGTCTTTTTTCTGGTTTTATCACCACCAAAGGAAAAGTTATTGGTTTTTAATAAAATTATGGTTATGTTTTAGAAAATATTAAGTATTCCAAAATATAATATGAAGATATTTTAATCGATGTTAAAATTTTCATCCTTGGGAACACACTAATTGTGAAGGAAATGTGTACAAAAGATTTTCCATTGGAAGTATAGGAAGCAAAATTACTTTTTTTTTAGTCTTGTACATTGCTGGCCACTCAAAATGCAACACCAAGAAGGACACGAGATAGCAAAGCCAGATTTACTGTACACATAACAACAGATACAAAGATGAAACGATTAAGCTTACAGGCCCGTGCGACTTGCGGAACACGCAGGCATCAATAGTTCGTGCCCATCCGACGCACGGCGGATATTTAGTGGATCGAACCCGAGGTCTCCGTGGCAGTCACTAACGTTGACCACTAGGCAACCCGCGGCTCAAATTTGGAATACGTGTACTCCATACACACTCATTTATTCATGGAATCAACTGGAAGTATATTATTCGATGGCACAATTGGATAATAGATATACTCGTTGTCGCATGCTGGACAAATGGACCGCACAATTTTATGACAAATATAGTGATGAAGCGACAATATATTACTAATGAGATTGACACAATTATAGTTAATGTAAAAACGTACACAAAGATACTTTATGGATAATTAAATTACTTGTGACCCGTGACTTTGTTGCACTAATTATTTATGTGTGTCACTTTACGCATTTATTAAACAATTTCTCTTGAAATCTATAATATATATATATTATATTATATATTATTTTCTTATTTTGCAACTTTCGTTTTAAATTCTAAAGTTTTTCCTTAGTTTTCAGTTTTGCTCTTCAATATTATATATTATAATATAATATATAATATAATACATATATATAGTTTTCTATATGCACTCACTTCCAAAAGTTAAGCACGCAGAGGGAGAAGTTAATTTCCGGAAGCCAATCGGAATTGGAGAGGCTGCAATTCGCCGCAGTGGTAGATGGAAGTATGCAAATGTGGTAGGTAACAGCGAATCACGGTGTCTTGCCGAGAAATATGCAAAACAGGCAGTCGTATAAGAAACCAGCACTCTGAAGGGGTACAGGAGCTACATGCAAGTGCTGCTACAAGGTGTTGAGAACTGTCGGAGGATTTGTTTTGAAGACAGACTTGATTTTATTGCTTCCAGAAGACGATTGGAAGATTCTGAGAGCAGGCGTGCCGTCGGACTCATTAAAGCAGGACAGTCAATCACAGATGTTGCTGGTTTCTTCGGCGTGAATCATTCCGTCATTTCACGTTTATGGAAACAATTTCTAACCAGCCAAACAGTTGTCCGCAGACCTGTGGCCGGTCGCCCAAGGGTTACGACCCCCGCGGAAGACCGATATATTGCTGTTGTAGCCAAGCGGAATCGAAGAGCGACGTCCGCACGTGTGACATCTATGGTTACGGCGGCCATTGGAAAGACGATATCTGCCACTACTGTGCGTCGAAGGCTACACATGAAAGGACTGTACGCCCGGGTACCACAGTTTGTGTTTCTCTATCCGTCCAATCCACAGGGGCACGATTAAAGTGGTGTCGCCAACATGTCAATTGGACTGTGTCTGATTGGGGCAACGTTATGTTCACGGATGAGTCCAGATTTGCCCTGCAACCCGATGACAAGCGTGTACGGGTGTGGAGGGAAGAAGGCACACGCAATCGACCCCAGAACATCACCGAACATCATGCATTCCGAGGTGGAAGCATCCTGATCTGGGCAGGAATTTCGTTGGGATATCGCACCGACTTCCACATCCACAGACGGGGTTCTGTGACGGCTGTACGGTATCGGGATGAAGTCCTAGACCCCACTGTGAGATTGTATGCTGCAGCAGTTGGTCCTGCCTTCGTTTTAATGGACGATAATGCGCGTCCCCATAGAGCTGCCATCGTCGACGACTACCTGGAGAGTGAGGGGATTGCGCGTATGGAGTGGCCGGCGTACTCGCCCGACATTAATCCCTTTGAAAATCTTTGGGATGCCTTCGGCCGTGCTGTGTGTTCACGTCTCCCGCCCCCAACCACTCTCACAGCTTTGGAAACTGCTCTACAGGAGGAATGGCGATTACTGGACTCTGCGGTGGTTGATCACCTCATAAAAAGCATGGTCAGACGTTGTAAACTTTGTATGCAGATGAGGGGTGCTCACATACCCTATTAATGTCGGGTTTTGTTGTTTATTGTGATTTTATTACTCACTTTGTAAATGACTCCAATTTGACGTCATCTTATAATTTCTGAAAATTCAATATTATTTTCATCTCTGTCTGTATTTCTTTGTTTTGATTCATTAATAAACATATTTCCTACGTTCCTGCCGCATTTCGTGTCAATCCAAGCAGTACTTCTCCATTTTTTCACATCTTACTGCTCCGTGCTTCACTTTTGGAAGTGAGTGTATATAGGAAGTTGGCTAGAGGATGCATATTAACTACAAAAAGGAACCTTAGTGCTGTGGATAAGAAGGTCCTATTAAAAATAAAAAAATAAATAATATAGACAAAATCACAAAAAAAAAAAACAACAACAACTTAAAAATCTGTTTATAAAAGAAAATAAAAATAAATATAAAAGAAAACTAGTTATTCACTCACTAGAATAGCTATACTAAAATAGTAAAACTAACATTAAAATTAATAGGATTCTGAATAGTCTACAGAAGCTCACTAAGGTGATTAAATACAGGCAAAGATTATTAAATACACTACTTGTGTATTTCATAATATTTCTCATGTATTCTGGGGAGTTAATTCTGCTCTTTCTGATCAAACAGGTCCACAATCTTAATTATATTTTTCTCTAGTTAAAATCTCCACGAGTAGGATTTTTTTCAGTGTGTGGAGGCCTTCAGCCCCACCCACACTGCCCCCAGAGACTAGGGAGTGGCAGGGGTGTTTTGAAGTTTGGAGTAAAAGGTCGGCCATGTTTCTTCAAGAGTGGAAGAAGTGAAGTTGTATAAGAGGTAAGCTCTCTTCATTGTCTTTGGGTTTTAGGTTTTCCAAGTTCAATGTTTGAACTTCTTGAACATTTTTTTATATTTTTTGCTTTAAGCATTTAGGCACTAGCAAGTCTATTAACTTTTTTGCGGATTTTAACTCTTTCTTTTCTTGGTAACTTTGCGCGTTTTTTTTAGGGAACTAAGGCTAAGCAGCCGGCCGTTCCATTGTTCTTGTAGTCTGCGATGTGTTTTCAATGTAGTTAAGGTCTTAATAACTACTTAATTATGCACTTAAAGCACTTCTGAAATACTTTGTACATATTGCAACTAATTGTTTATGTCATATAACCTTCACAAAGCATTTCTTTAGTTTATTATTGTTTTTATTTTATTCTCGTTTTTGTGTTGTCAGAAGTTGTGGAGTAGGGGTTTTTTATAATCCAGTTTTCTTTCAAGAATCTGTGCTTTAGAAAAAATTAATATTTCCTTTTTTATTGCAATGTTAAGAATTTGTAATACTTTTGTATTGCTATTCAGGTTTAAATTCTCTCTCAGGCGAACTTGGCAATTTGTTATTGCTGAACATTATTTCTGATTCATTATGTCACTCTTACAACTTGAGTTTTCTATAATCATCTTCTTTCTGTTTAATAGTAACAGATGAAGAGCATGGGTCTGGCCAGGAAAGTTATGGATGCAAGCTAAATTGTTAACTAAAGCTTGGTCATACAACTCTGCGGAGGTCATGACATATATATATATTTTAAATTTTTTTTGGTGGGCTTATTACTTGCATCTATGACTTTGCAGAAACCCATTTCCAAATAGGTCTTTGTGGAAGTGAGAAAATGCAGAGTTTTTGCTGGTCCTTGATAAAGCCAAGGCTCAGTATTCTCGACACTTTCTACATTCAGTTTATAATGAATTCAATCTTCTTCTAAGCTTCTTCTAATGGTTGTTGTGTTGTTAATTATATCATGAATAAATTTTCCTGCTAGTAGTGTAGTAATAATAATGAACAAGCTTTTTAACTGGTAGTAATGTTGTAGTACTAATTAAGATGAATAAAGTCTTATGCTGGTTGTTAATAACAACACTTAATGGAATAAACCTAACAGCCAGACAGAGGTCTGACAAAACTATGAACTGAGAAAAACGTACTTACTAAAACAACTTTTTATTAGGGAAACTCCTGATATGATCCAACATACACTTCACCGGACACACAGCTACTCAATAAAACGTAGCTCCTTGCACATAAACGAAGCTCTCGTTACGCATATAACCAAAGCTCTCCCTACGCACATCAACAAAAAGCTCTCCTAGGTATCGTTGAACGCGCCTACTTATACTGGCTACCACCACGTCATTACTTACACTCATTGCCAGATCTCATTCAGCGGGAGAAATAACATCTCGTTCAGTAAGAAGATAATTTACATAGGAAAATAAAATAACCAGAGATAGTAAAAATCAAAAGGAAAGTGAATCTAGAGTATACGTTACAAGTTGTTCTATTTTTTCTCTTTTTACTCACACCGGTCAATACATAACCTTTTCTATGTTGTACTTGGTATCAGTCAAAAAATTTTTTTGCTTCAGTCTCTTCTTAATAGAATGTGAATTCTGAATTTTCATAACTGCTGCGTTGCGCGTTTTGATCTTCAGGTTATTTTGCAACTTTCGTTTCAAATTCTTAAGTTTTTCTTATGTTTTTCGGCTCTGCTCTTAAGTATATATATATATATATATTGACGCAGTTATTTGTAAGTACGTCATCATCATCATCATTGTCAACCATTATCAATCCACTGCTGGACGAAGGTCTCCCCAAGTTTCCTCCACAACGGTCTGTCTTGTGCCAGTCTCCTCCATGTCACCCCTGATGGTTACTTATATTTGAGCATGTCATGTACTGGCTTACGATACGATTGTACTTAAAAAAAAAACCCGAGAAGGATCAGGTTCTCGTTTTTAAGTAGATTTTTTTAACTGTGCAGAGTATGTGCGTCATTTCAGTTTATTTGTCCATATGTAGCGTTTCTTTTTGTAAACATGCAGTGCTTTCTCTTGATAAACAAAGTGTAAGAAACGCCTTACATTTTTGTCCCCGCTTTCCTGTGGGAACGAACGGGGTTAAGTTTCGAGCGAGAAATGCAATCGCGCCGTGCGTGAGAATATGCGAGTTCCAAAGTCTGGAGGTTTCGGTGTTGTGGGTTGAATCCGCGGAAGAAAGAGGAGTTGGTGGGGATTTTGATGAGCGAAATACAGCGCGCAGAAGCGAAAAAGGCGTTTGCGCTGTTTCTCGTTGCGTGGGTGTATCAACATTTGCGAGCCCTGATCGCGTGTTTCCCATTCCGACGAACGCACTTTTAGAGGCGCTTCAATAGAAGACTAGTGTACTAATTATAAGTTCTGCAAACCCTTTCTCGGACACGACCCAGAAGCAGGTAAGAACAGCCTTTTTTTACATCCTTAGCTCTACTCATCCCCCCTCTCCTCTTGACTGTTTCTGAAGGCCTCGGTTAAAACTTAAAAAAAAAAAAAAAAAAAGCGTATAGAAGAAGAAAAAGATATTTTTTGGAAGTTTTAATGTACAGTGGACTCTCAGTTGTACGTTTTCTCAGGGATAGCCTTTGCGAAAAGACACTTCTGCCAGGGATCGAACCCGCATTCTTCTGTTTTCGCAATTAAGCTACACCGACGGATTATATCGCTACAACTCTGCCGTCTTGACATGTGCTTCACTTCTGTAGAACACTAAAAATATTTCTGAAATTCGCACGCCACTTTACGTCATTTCTTTCGTGAATTAATTAATTTCTGATACAACATTTTCCGTAAAATGACAGAAAGAAACCTGAATTCCAAGAATTTTTTGCACCACGGGAAATTTCTGGATTTTTACAAACCTTTCCGCCGTTTCTTTCTTATATTGACGCTAAATCACCGTTTTAGAGATTTGTTAACGGAAAATTCTAAAATTTTTAGAAACCTTTCCGCACTTCCTTTCGTATATTAACGGAAAAATTCCGTTCTCACTTTTTTCTGTATCCGTACGACGAGAAATTACCGGTGATAGGAGCGATTAGTGAGAATACTTAGAGGTTTGATTAACTTTTAAATTTCAGTCATCTATCGAATTTTGAAGTTCCGTAGCGATATCGGATATTGTGGATAGCATATCGCATGAATTTTATTTATTGTGGCATTTCTTTTCCTCTCCCCTATTTTGTGCACCAGCTATTTAATACATATATTGTATTACTGTAAGAAACCGGGTACTTAACTTATTGTGTAGATGATTATATGATGTTTATGTATCAGTGTTTGGACAACTTAAGACAAAAGCTATTATAACTATCAAGAGTAAATATTTTGTTTAGGAGTTTTTCTTTTGGTGAAATAATACTACAAAAAAGTACATTTCACCTTTTTTGAAGATAACTGAAAGTCATTGTCAGTTTAAAAGACAAAGTTGCAAAACATTTTGTTGACTCGAAAGATCACCATGAAAAATGCTTAATTTGCGAAAAGTCCTCCAACTGAAAACAAAATTATTACGAACCTATACAGAAAAATAGTAAGAGCTTCAACAGAAAATAAAATGACTAAATCACTCACATTGACAAAAAACAAAATTTCTTTGTCGCGGAATTCGTTTTACGATGTGCGTGGCTCGAATTTTCGGGCGTCGTCGCAAATGCGACTGGGGTTGACATGGTAGCAAATGCGACCGGCAGGGCAAAAGGAGTGGGGAAGAAAGGAGGGAGACAGAGTGGGGAGATTAGGTGTCGACCACCTGGGATCTTCCAACGGTCAATGCGACCGGGGTTGAAAGGTTAGATGGTAGGTGATTTCAGCGCCGAGCAGATCGCGTTTGTAGGAATTAATTCAATAAACAATTTTCGCACTCTGTGACGTGCCTGCACCGCAGGACGCACATGAGATAAAGGCAGATAGCAGCGAGAGCATACGTCCGCTTAGCTCAGTTGGGACAGCGACTTATTCCGGAATCAGGGGACCCGGGTTCGATGCCCGGCGTGGAAAAAATGTCGGAGAAATTTACTTCGTTATAACTCTTTAATTTCTCTCACTTTATATATGAATTACCATTAAAATTCTTGCAGAAATTTTAAATTTTGTCATTGATGTTTTGATGCTTTCTTAATTACTTCGTTTTTCATAGTCTTGAAAAAACCGCAATTTGGGAACATTTGGATTTCCTTTCTTACTAAAAGCGAAGAAACTTACAATTAATTCTGAATGCAGCTATCGCAATAAAATTCGCGCACGAATGGAATAAAACCTCCGGCAGTTTGTCGTAGGGAAAGTAGTGTGGCTATTGCTTGGGAAAAGGAAGTGTTTTATTTTTTATATACAGATCAAGTTTTACTGGGGGTATCTTCAGCTGCAATCCAGAAACATGAGTAAAACCTTATTTTGCAAATACAAACAATACAATAATTATAATAATTATAAGACTTTTGCTAAAAAAAGACTATTAAACAGGAAATGGTGATGTCAGCATACCGTTAATTTTAGGTTTGGGGCACTTGGATATTTTTTGCAAAAAGTGAGCCGCAAAAATCTGCTTCCGGAGCTGTTTATGGATCGCCAGTCCGATACTGAGCGTTCGTATGAAGATCTGAAATTTAAAACAGCTATTTCTGCAGATTTTTTAGGAATAATAATTTCGGATACGTGTAAAATAATCTATGAGGAATTAAAAGAGTAATACATGAAGGTAGGAATGTTTTCTGGGGAATGATATTTTCTACATTTTCCAACATATTGCTATTATGTGGTTGTAATAAAGTCAGAGCATAAATAAGCTATTCTTAAAAATGACAAATGAATCAAAGCCATATTATTATTTAATATTTTCTGGAGATCTGAAATTCCTGTGAGAGAAACCGCGAGTCCTCAGGACACGCGTTCAAAACAACGAAGTTCTGTCGCGTTCAAACTGAAGTACGTACTTCGGTACAAAGCAACTTCTTTCACTGTGTAGGGAAAACGCATTTCCGTAGTTCCCGTGATGGTCGCAAATACTACCCGTTTCGTCACACCGCTTCGTCAGCAGCCTACTCCCCCATCCGACCTCCCTTTTTTGTTTCCCCATCCCTCTGCGTTAAGCAGGTCGCATTTACTACCATTTCAACCCCGGTCGCACATACGACTGCTTGAATTTCCGAGTGTCTGTGGCTCAGTAGTTAAAGTTGTGCGTTACCTGTTCAATACTGACCGGAGCGGAAGTATTATCTGGAAGAAATCCTTCCTGGAAAATGCAGGGTCTTCGGTGTTGCGGAATTTCAGTTTAAATACAGAAAAACTTGAAATGGATTTTTATGAAATAAACGGAAATTCTGACTACCAGAAAATCTGTGAAAATTCGGAACTTAAAATAAACGAGCGGATTTAAAAACGGAAATTTCTGAAAAGCACGGATACTTACCGGCAACTTTACTGCACGTTATTTTCAGAAATTTCCCGTGAATTCACGCCACTTATTTTTTACGCTGTACATTACATATACGCCCCCGCCCCCGAAAAAGGGCCTGAGACGGATCCAGGTAAGCCGGCAAAACGTGCTTGAAGTAATTCACTGAAGAAAAAGTTCTCATTAATTCCAGACAATGCGCGGAATAGAGATGAGTACAGGCTCCTTTTTTAAGACCCAATGCAGACCGGGCCCCTTTGTATCATTATTTAGGATTGGCCCGGGTTTGAAAGTTGGAGCAAATTTTCAAATTTTCCCTATGCGAATAAGGAAAATGAAGCATATTGTTTTACTCTTATATACACTGAAGTGCAACTGGTACACCAGTCTAATACTTGGTAGTTACCCCACGGGAGCGCAGGACTGCAGAAATATGACTGGGCATTGACTCCACTAGCTTCTAGAAATATGCTGTAGGCAATTCACACCATGCTTCCTGAAGAGCGTTCCACAATTCGGGTGTATTCCGAGGTCTCGGATTCCTGTGTTCGATAGCGCGTTGCATGGCATCCCAAATGTGTTCTATCACGTTCAGATCTGGGAATGGCAACACCCAAACTTAGATGAATGCTCCTCTAACCATAATGTGGCGTCCTGACGATTGTGTGGAGGTGCATTGTCCGGTTGGAACACGCCCAACCCATGAGCATGAATGCAGGACATGAACGGGTGTACCTCGTCAGAAAGGATGCGCACATAGCTCAAGCCAGTCACAGACGTTTGTACACGTACCAGGGGTTCCAGTGAAGTCCAGCTAAACACACCTCATACCATTATGGACCCCCACCAGCCGGTACAGTTCCCTGTTGACAGGCTGGATCCATGGCTTCATGGGATTTCCGCCACACACGAATCCCTTCATCTGCCCGATACAGTTGGAAACGCGACTCGTCAGACCAGGCTACTTGTTTCCAGTCATCAAGTGTCCAGTGGCGGCGTAGCCGTGCCCAAGCGAAGCGCATTGCTCTGTGTCGTGCACCCATCAAGGGGACTCGAGTTGGGCGTCGGCTCCCAAAGCCCATATCGTGCAAGGTACGTTGAACCGTCCGGACGCTGATGCTTGTTGAGGCTCCAGCATTGAATTCCGATGATACCTGCGAGAGTGTCGCGTGAAACGATTCTTGACAGCCGACGATGGTCACGTTCACCCAATGTCTTTTTACAGCCACACTGGTATCGTAGGTTGGGGTTTTTACCGGAATTCTTGTAGTCACGGTACACCCTTGCAATGGTCCTCCGTGAAAATCCGAACTTCGTTTCTACCTCCGAAATACTATGGCCCATCTCACGAGCGCCAACTATGACACCGCGTTGAAAATCGCTTAAATCGTTATTACTTGTCATTCTCATGCCGAAAACAGCTCTGACAGCTGGCAAAGATGTCTTTCGCTTTATATACGCACTGGCGGACGCAATCGAGTACGCGCATAGGTGATGTTGCTATGTATTTTGCATAAGCTCGTCTGTGCCAGTTTTGCGGGCACTTCAGTGTATATTTTCACAACCGATAAGAATGCTAGTGCTTCCCGTTAATGTCGACTCCCCACCCCTAAAAAAGAGAGAACGATTATTAATAATGAAACGCATATAGCGTATTAAAGCCGTTTATTTTCGTGTGTATTTAAAATAAAGAGAATGATTATTGTGCCTCATATTCAGGTAACAAAATGTCCATCGTTTCGTTTCGCACAAGTGTAGCAAGTTAATTCGTTTACCGAATTGTTAACTGTATTTTTTTTTTCATTTAAATTTAAATAAGGATGTTGAACTCTTAAATTTCATTATAAAATAATTATAAGCTTTACGTCATTTCTGCATAACGTGAAAATTGCGTATTCCTGTTTTGCTGACGGATTAGGTCCGATTAAGTACCGAGTAGATGTGTATATATATAGTAGATTGTAGTGCTTTCAGTGACTTAATTCCCCCCCCCGCTACGGGGTGGGGGAGGGCGCAGGTAACGAAGGGGCGTACTGCAGCTGGAAGTTATAGTTTTATGAAAAAATACGAACACGCACAATAATTAACCCTAAGATTCATATTTTAAGATATATTTAGCTCAGCTTATATAAATGCCTAGTTTCACTTTCAAAATTCTGAATGTTCTACAGATTGAAGGTGTTCGGCTCTTTGACTTCGGGTTTTAATACGATCGCTCTCCAATAGCCTGCGCTGCTTAGGAAAAGCGTTAGGCTACAGTGGGATTCCCGGTGGAGAATGTGGGAAAACAGTCAGTTACCTAGGATTACGTGCACGACAGGCGTCAACATTTATTCATAGCAGCCGCAGATATGCGATGTAGAAGAGGGTGATTTCTTCAAGTGATTTATTTTAGTTTTGGACAAAGCAATTTTACACGTATTGTCAAACCTATTGCTTAAAAAGTTAAAACTACAGGGCCCTAGGTACCACCATTACTTTTGCAGACACAATCCCTGACTTCCGAATCCTCCCCCCCCTTTTCACAATCAACACACACACACACACACCGTGAAAAATGCTTCCTCCCTCGTGTTCGAAATCCTGAGAAAATTTCTGTGCTTAGGAGTACTGAAGTGAATCTTGTGGGGAGGGGGGGGGGAGATTACGCCATGGCGTGCAAGTTACACGCTGAGTGCCTTTTAATACATTGAAGTTTAATAAAGAGGAACCGTGCACCAACTATACTCAAAATAGTATAACTATACTAGTAATAAGAATTTCTTGGCATAGAATAGAAAATCAAAGTTTCCAAGCTTAGGTAGATAGCAGTTTGCTGTCTACCTTCCTTGAGAAAGTCACCTAGTCGATGTGCGAAAGCTTGAAAACTTTGATTTTCTATTCTACGTCAAGAAATTTGGAAGCTGTCTACCTTCCTTGAGAAAGCCACCTGGTTGATGTGCGAAAGCTCGGAAACTTTGATTTTCTATTCTACGCCAAGGAATTCGGATGCTGTCTACCTTCCTTGAGAAAGCCATCTGGTTGATGTGCGAAAGCTCGGAAGCTTTGATTTTCTAATCTACGCCAAGGAATTCGGATGCTGTCTATCTTCCTTGAGAAAGCCATCTGGTTGATGTGCGAAAGCTCGGAAGCTTTGATTTTCTAATCTACGCCAAGGAATTCGGATGCTGTCTATCTTCCTTGAGAAAGCAATCTGGTTGATGTGCGAAAGCTCGGAAACTTTGATTTTCTATTCTACGCCAAGGAATTCGGATGCTGTCTACCTTCCTTGAGAAAGCCATCTGGTTGATGTGCGAAAGCTCGGAAGCTTTGATTTTCTAATCTACGCCAAGGAATTCGGATGCTGTCTATCTTCCTTGAGAAAGCAATCTGGTTGATGTGCGAAAGCTCGGAAACTTTGATTTTCTATTCTACGCCAAGGAATTCGGATGCTGTCTACCTTCCTTGAGAAAGCCATCTGGTTGATGTGCGAAAGCTCGGAAGCTTTGATTTTCTAATCTACGCCAAGGAATTCGGATGCTGTCTATCTTCCTTGAGAAAGCAATCTGGTTGATGTGCGAAAGCTCGGAAACTTTGATTTTCTATTCTACGCCAAGGAATTCGGATGCTGTCTACCTTCCTTGAGAAAGCCATCTGGTTGATGTGCGAAAGCTCGGAAGCTTTGATTTTCTAATCTACGCCAAGGAATTCGGATGCTGTCTATCTTCCTTGAGAAAGCCATCTGGTTGATGTGCGAAAGCTCGGAAGCTTTGATTTTCTAATCTACGCCAAGGAATTCGGATGCTGTCTATCTTCCTTGAGAAAGCAATCTGGTTGATGTGCGAAAGCTCGGAAACTTTGATTTTCTATTCTACGCCAAGGAATTCGGATGCTGTCTATCTTCCTTGAGAAAGCAATCTGGTTGATGTGCGAAAGCTCGGAAACTTTGATTTTCTATTCAACGCCAAGGAATTCGGATGCTGTCTACCTTCCTTGAGAAAGCCATCTGGTTGATGTGCGAAAGCTCGGAAACTTTGATTTTCTATTCTACGCCAAGGAATTCGGATGCTGTCTATCTTCCTTGAGAAAGCCATCTGGTTGATGTGCGAAAGCTCGGAAACTTTGATTTTCTATTCTACGCCAAGAAATTTTTTTTTTTTTTTATTGGAGGTTTAACGACCACCGTGAGCAACTCAATGGGGTATAAGCAGTCGCCCGTCCCTAATTTAGGGTCACTGGTTCCAGGGAAGGGAGAGAGCCAGTGCCGTAAGACAAACACAACATCCATGCCTGACGGGATTCGAACCCGGACCCCTTACGGACGAATGATCAGAGGCCAGCGACTTAGACCGCTGCGCCACCGGGGCGGCCCAAGAAATTCGAATTACTAGTATAGTTATACCACAAAATATGAAGATGAGAATCCGTTTTTTTTTCTGTAAATATGAAGGATGGGAAGTCAAACAATATCCGAAAACTTGAAAGTTTCGTCGTCCTGAAACGGGAATCGAACCCGCGTCTCGCAGATAGCGCCCGGGTATCACCCAGAACGTCCAAGTTCCAAGTTTCCGATTAATTTGAATATAACCATCACAGATCATACTAGTAATCCGAATTTGGAATGTAACTCGAACATCACAGGTTATACTAGTAATCCGAATTTCGAATATAATTTGAATATAACCTGTGACGGTTAATTGGAATATAACCATCACAGGCTATATTCAAATTAAATCGGAAACTTGAGATTTGGTCGTTCTGGGTGGTGTAGTGGATAGCATACTCGGGAGCTATCCGGAAGACGCGGTTTCGATTCCCGCTCCAGGACGACAAAATTTTCAAGTCTTTGGATATTATCTGACTTACCATCCTTGTCATCTTTACACCAAAAAACGGATTCTGATCTTCAAAATGTGTATTGTAGGGTGTAATCTCGTATTCCATTCATGATAGTAACACTATTTTGAGCATGGAAGTTTATATTATTAGCTCTACAGGGAGAGAGTTGGTTTTGGCGTTTATTGTATTTATTATTTGGTGAAACTGTTACATGTACTCTTATTTCTATATAATAATCATTATTAGCAAATTATTAGAAAAGTTAGAAGTTGTACAATTGCTTGTAATACATGCAACTTAGTGATCCAGTGGTTTGATGATTTTACTCTGGATTCTCTAAATAAATAAATTATATCAGTAGAGCACCCACGGGGAGGGCTTATGAGGGCCGCCCCCTTCGGCTGACAGAGCGGAAAATTATTACGTCGAAGTTTGAAACAAAAAATCCCGATACGTAATCAACATATACTTCTTAATCACGTACCGTATAATTATAACATACAATAATTATAAGGGAGTAGTTCTGTTAAATAAATTTAGAAAAGTCTAACCAGGAAAAGAATTTCATCTACTGCTTCTTCTAATCATTTAACTTTCTTGTACTGTAACATTACTAGTAACTGGATAAGGGTAAATGTACAAAAGTCAACCTCCTTCTGAACTGTTATGACACCTAACTACTTTTCCGGTAAATTTATGGGAGGGGGGGTCACACCCACCTAGGGAAAATTCTGTGCGCCAAGCCCGAGCCCCTCCTCGGAAATTTCCGGGTGAGCTACTGAATGATAAAAAAAATACAAGTACAGTACTGAATGATTCACAATGCAATTTACAATTGTTTGTGCTACGTATATACACTATACTGACAAAAATCACCGGACACCCCTTCAAAAGCAAATGAACGGATCCGCTGCGTTGTTAAGATGCGCGCTACAGCTGCAAACAAGCCTGCAGCTGACCGCGATCATATCGCACTGTGAGGTTGAGTGAAAATGTCGCGGCAGGAGAGAACTGACTTTGAAAAAGGAAAGATTGTTGGGTGTCATATTAGTGGGTTGTTCATAAGAGAAACTGGGAGGCGTTTAAACATACCCAAGGCAACTGTTTTGGATGTACTGAATAAGTGGAAGACATATGGTGTGCCTGAAATAGCAAAACGTCCAAAGAAAATCAGATGTCGAAGAATCAGGAGAGTCGTTACAGCTAATCGACGGAGTACTGCACAAGACTTCAGTGTACAGGTGAGTAAAAATGCTAGAACCTCGGTATGTACACGTACCCTTCGCAGAGAACTTCATTCCATGGGTTACCGTGGTCGTGCGGCTGCTCATAAGCCTTTCATCTCCATTCGGAATGCTACTCGTCGTTTAGCTTGGTGTAAAGAACATTTATCGTGGACCATAGATCAATAGAAACGGGTCCTATGGACTGATGAGTGCAGGTACACGATCCATCAGTCGGATGGCCGTGTGTGAGTATGGCGGCACCCGTGGAACGCTATTTACCACCGTGTACTGTTCCTACGGTCAAGTTTTGAGCTGGCAGTTATAATGAATATGCTTTCACTAATATTATAATGAATTCAATGCTTGTACTAAGCTAACGCTTCTTCTAATGGTTGTTGTGTTATTAATTATGAATAAACTTTCCTGCTAGTAGTGTAGTAATAATAATAATCAAGCTTATAACTGGTAGTAATGTTGTAGTAGTAATTAAGATGAATAAAGTCTTATGCTGGTTGTTACTAATAACACTAAATGAAATAAACCTAACAGCCAGACAGAGGTCTGACAGTAACTATGAACTGAGAAAAACGTACTTACAACAAATTCTTTATTATTGAGACTTCTCGCTCTCACATAAACGAACTCTCTTTATACAGCACCAGCTTTCTGACACATAAACCACAGCTCACTTCGTACAACAGCAAACGCTCTCTCTATACAACAACAAACGCTCTCCTTCACATAAACCAACGCTCTCCCTATACAACAACAAACGCTCTCCCTACGTATCGTTGAACGCGCCTATTTATACTGGCTACCACCACGTCATGACTTACACTCATTGCCAGATCTCATTCAGCGGGTGAAATAACATCTCGTTCAGTAAGAAGATAATTTACATAGTAAAATAAAATAACCAGAGATAGTAAAAATCAAAATGAAAGTGAATATAGAGTATACGTTACACAGTGTACTCGTGCGAGGGTGTTTTTCGTGGTATGGTCCCGGCCCATTGGTTATTGTGAACAAACCTGTTAACCAGCACGTCTACCTCGATATTCTGGACAATTATGCCTTACCAAGTCTGTGGCAATACTATGGAACCGAGACTTGTTGGTACCATCAACATAATTCACCGAGCCATAAAGCCAGGACTGTTTCGGCGTGGTTTGACAATAATTCCGTAACGTGTGTGGATTGGCCAGCACAGAGTCCTGATTTTAATCCCATAGAGCACCTATGGGATGAATTAGAGCGCCGCATAAGAACTTTGGAACCAAGGTCTACTACTACGCAACAGTTAACGCAGCATTATGTACTGAATGGAAGCGCATACCTATCACTGTGTTCCAAAACCTTGTCGAAAGCATGTCTCGAAGGGTCAGTGCATGCATTAAGGCCAAAGGTGGACCAGCTCCGTTAACTAATGTATGTCAATAAATGCTATGTTGTGTTTCTCTTCTAGGTGTCAGGTGACTTTTGTCAATATAGTGTATGTATAATTTTGGATATTCTTGTTTCCTCGATGTCAGATATACGATATAATGAAAGGGAAAATTAACTTCAGCCCGGGCCCGTACGGTCCTGGGTTTTAGCAAAAGATTTGATACAAGATCCCGCCCGGGCCTGAATCCGTTTCGGAGCTTTTCGTCATAGCCTGAGCCAGTGCCCACCATTTTTCAAAGAACACACATTTTTCGAAGCGAAGAAGGAATTGTTCATTAATTCCAGACGATGTGTGGAAAGAACATCACACATTTTTCGAAGAACCCAACAGGTAGTAGATGCATTTCCACAATCGGGCGCCAATGTAAATTCGCAAATTTGCCGGTGATCAAGCCAGCATTCTTCTGTTCCTAAGCCGAATGCTTTCGCAATTAGGTTACACCGACGGAATTTATTGCTGCAACTTTGCCGTCCTGACATGTGCTCCATCTCTATAGTACGTCACACTTAGGAAAAACCTATTGAATAATAAGAGAAATGACTGCTTACGTTAAATACTATTTATTTATTTTTTTGGTTGAAGGTTTCACTACCACTCTGAGAAACTCAATGGGCCATAAGCAATCGCCCGTCCCAAATTTAGGGCCACTGGCTCCAGGGAAGGGAGGGAAACAGTGCCGTGAGACAAGCACAACATCCATGCCTCACCGGGATTCGAACCCGTACCTTTCTCGAACGAATGATCAGAATTCAGCGCTTAGACCATTGCGTAACCAGAACGGCTAAATACTATTGCAAAATTTATCATGTCTGCAGAAAGAAAGAAAAAAAGTGGGAGGGGAGACTCATAATTTTAGATTATGCTTATTTGTAATGTAAGATATACACACATACATACATAAATTCCTTGTTTCCTATCTTAATCCTGTATCGGTTTTGACTCTCGCATTAATTTTTATTCTTATTTCATTATAAAAACAAGGTTAAAGGAACAGTAAACTCATTTCGGGCTTTTTTTTCTGCGCGAAAATGTAATGTCGAAAGACACATGAAAAATGACGCAATCAGAAATGCTTTATCGTAAGTAGTTCTTCCACTGGAGAGTTTTTTAAAACCAGCAGTGACGTCACACTAAACAAGAGACCGAACGCTCAGCGTGAGGAGGGCTTCAGTCGGTGCTGTCAGTGTATTAGTAGCTTTGGTTAGTAGCTTTGGTTGGGAAAGGCAGCTCACAGAAAAGAGTGTTTGAGTTTCGCAGACGCTGAGCTTAGAAAAGTTTTATGTTTTCGTATGAGTACTGCTTTTTTAACAGTGTATTAGTAGCTTTGGTTGGGAAAGGTAGCTCACAGAAAAGAGTGTTTGAGTTTCGCAGACGCTGAGCTTAGAAAAGTTTTGTGCTTTCGTATGAGTATTGCTTTTTTAACAGTGTATTAGTAGTTTTGGTTGGGAAAGATAGCTCACCGAAAAGAGTGTTTGAGTTTCGCAGACGCTGAGCTTAGAAAAGTTTTGTACTTTCGTATGAGTACTGCTTTTTTAACAGTGTATTAGTAGCTTTGGTTGGGAAAGGTAGCTCACAGAAAAGAGTGTTTGAGTTTCGCAGACGCTGAGCTTAGAAAAGTTTTGCGCTTTCGTATGAGTATTGCTTTTTTAACAGTGTATTAGTAGCTTTGGTTGGAAAAGGCAGCTCACAGAAAAGAGTGTTTGAGTTTCGCGGACGCTGAGCTTAGAAAATGTTTGTGCTTTCGTGTGAGTATTTAGTTTATAAAGTTTCTAAATATTATTTGTTAATTTTGAGAATGAGCCACGTGAGTAAAATGAGTTCATCTGAAAGATGCAAGCAGTACAGTAAGGTAACGTATCATGTGAACAAAAATCTATTGTTCTGTTCGTGTAGCAACATTCCAGTGGATTTTTCAAGGAAGGATAGTTGTAAAAAGCATTTAGCCAACAAGCTGCATAAAAAAAATGTGTCCAAACAATCAACCGAAAATAATGCAGAAATGTGTTGATGAATTAATTGGAAAAGGAACTAAACAAGAACAGCATCGCTCAACTGAACTTTCGAAATGAACTGGTGAAGTTAACATCCCACTTCCCAAACTGGAAAACTCCACATTAAAAAATTACTTGGAAAATTCGTTCAGAGATATTGATATTATTCCAAATGCAAATTGGGTGCGGAAATGTTATTTGCCCCGAAAATATACTACACTGACAAAAGTCATCGGGCACCTAGAAGAGAAACACAACATAGCATTTACTGACATACGGTGTCGGTCCACCTTTGGCCTTAATGCATGCACTGACCCTTCGAGGCCGCCCCGGTAGCGCAGTGGTCTAAGCGATGGCCTCTGATCATTCGTCCGAACGGCGTCCGGGTTCGAATCCCGGTGAGGCATGGATGTTGTGTTTTGTCTTACGGCACTGGTTTTCTCCCTTCCCTGGAAACAGTGACCCTAAATTAGGGACGGGCGACTGCTTATAGCCCATTGAGTTGCTCACGGTGGTCGTTAAACTTCCAATCAAAAAAAAAAAAAAAAAAAAAAAAAAAAGACCCTTCGAGACATGCTTGCGACAAGGTTTTGGAACCCAGCGATCGGCATGCGCTTCCATTCGGTACATAATGCTGCCGCTAACTCTTGCTTAGTAGTAGGCCTTGGTTCCAAACTTCTTATGCGACGCTCTAATTCATCCCATAGGTGCTATATGAGATTAAGATCAGGGCTCTGTGCTGGTCAGTCCACACACGATCCGGAATTATCGTCAAACCAGGCTGTAACAATTCTTGCTTTATGGCTCGGTACATTTTCCTGCTGGTATCAACAAGTCTCGGTTCCATAGTATTGCCACAGAGTTGGTAGGGCATAATTGTCCAGAATATCGAGGTAGACGTGGTGGTTAACAGGTTTGTCCACGATAACCAATGGCCTGTGATCATACCACGAACACGAGTACACTGTCAGCTCCAAACGTGATTGTAGGAACAGTACACTGTAGTAAATAGCGTTCCCTCGGCCGCCGCCAAACCCACACACGAACATCAGACTGATGGATCATGTATCTGGATTCATCAGTCCATAGGACCCGTTTCCATTGATCTACGGTCCACGATAAATGTTCTTTACACCATGCTGAACTACGAGTAGCATTCCGAGTGGAGATGAAAGGCTTATGAGCAGCCGCAGGACCACGGTAACCCATGGAATGAAGTTCTCTGCGAATGGTACGTGTACATACCGAGATTCCAGCATTTTTACTCACCTGTACACTTAGATCTCGTGCAGTACTCCTTCGATTAGCTGTAACGACTCTCTTGAGGCTTCGATGTCCTCTATCACTGATTTTCTTTGGTCTGCCGGTACGTTTTGCTGCTGCAATGTATCTTCTACTTATTCAGTATATCCAAAATAGCTGACTTGGGTATGTTTAAACGCCTCTCGGTTTCTCTTATGAACAACCCACTAATATGACACCCAACTATTTTTCCCTTCTCAAAGTCAGTTCTCTTCCGCTGTGACATTTTCACTCAACCTCACAGTGCGATATGATCGTGGTCAACTGCAGGCTTGTTTTTATGCCGTTTGCAGCTGTAGCGCGCATCAGCTAATCCGTTCATTTGCTTTTGAAGGGGTGTCCGGTGACTTCTGTCAATACAATGTATATGATGTTCACCAGCAATAAATTAAAGAATTTTAAAGTCAGTATCCGGTGTAAGCATACCACAGCAGACAAGCAGCTGATTCAGGAGACAGGTACATTTTGAATATTCTTGCTGTTCCATCAGCTGAAAGGTATATGTTGAAAGCTGTAATGTTGAAACCTTTTTGAATGTTATCTTCCTCGAGTGCATCACTTTGGAATCCGTAAATCTTAAAGCAGTCAGTGAGGCAATACTTCAGTGCGTCAATAAATATGAAATACCTTTTGCGAAATATAATCGCTTTTTTCAGACAACGCATCTTACATATCCAAAGAGTGAGGAAAGAGCATGAAAGTCGATTTCGTTTTGAGGAGATACGGTATTTCGCGAAATTCCGTGGTTTTCCCCGCAACGGCCCCATTGAATTTTGCCTTTTTTTTACCGCGATAAAAGTATTACTCTAATCTCGCGCACGCGGTGCGGACCGCGTCTGCGCAGTTCCATTTTCAGCAGGGTGTGATATACACCGATAAGCCATTACATTATGACCACCCCCAGCCTATAGAAATGAGCGTGCCTGGAGACCAAACGATGGCGCAGGTGAAGTTCACAGAGCAGTATATATAGAACCAGAGGACCGTCTTTCGATTAGTAGAGTGTTTGGAGTCAGAATGGGAAAAACTGCCAATATATCGGAGTTTGATAAAAGACAAATTGTGGTAGCATGGCACCTCGGAACTACGATCTCGAAAACGGCGCGGTTTGCGGGTTGTTCACGTGCCACTGTAGTGAGTAGCGCATTGTTCACAGCGACCGCAGCGCCACAGTCCGACAAATCACCAGCAGGGCAATGTGTCACAACAGACAGTTCATCGCAGCCTTTTGCGCATGGACCTGGGTAGCCGAAGACCCAGCCGGATCCCCATCCTCACTGAACGTCATCGCCAACAAAGGTTGAAATGGGCCCAAGATCATCGAGATTGGACCGTGGGTGATTGGAAGAAAGTGGCCTGGTCTGACGAATCAAGATTCCTGGTGTATCACGTAGACGGCCCAGCGCGGATACGCCGATTACCAGCGGAGGCTATGGCACCTGGATGCACTGTTGGGCGGAAGAAGGCTACGGGCGGCTGGGGTGTTATGCAGCGGGCGATGTTTCCTTGGGACACTCTAGACCCCATTATCCCAATAACACAATCCCTCACAGCGGTCAGGTATCTGAACATCTTTGCGGACCAAGTTCACCCATTCATGGCAACTGTGTTCCCTGCTGGTGATGGCCATTACCAACAGGATAATGCGCCACTGCCAGAATCGTCAAGGAGTGGTTCGAGGAACATGTTAGTGACTTTCTGTTAATGCTCCGGCCTCCAAATAAGGTGTCTGAACATCGTTGCGGACCAAGTTCACCCATTCATGGCAACTGTGTTCCCTGCTGGTGATGGCCATTACCAACAGGATAATGCGCCACTGCTAGAATCGTCAAGGAGTGGTTCGAGGAACATGCTGGTGACTTTCTGTTAATGCCCCGGCCTCCAAATAAGGTGTCTGAACATCGTTGCGGACCAAGTTCACCCATTCATGGCAACTGTGTTCCCTGCTGGTGATGGCCATTACCAACAGGATAATGCGCCACTGCCAGAATCGTCAAGGAGTGGTTCGAGGAACATGCTGGTGACTTTCTGTTGATGCCCCGGCCTCCAAATAAGGTGTCTGAACATCGTTGCGGACCAAGTTCACCCATTCATGGCTTCCCTGCTGGTGATGGCCATTACCAACAGGATAATGCGCCACTGCCAGAATCGTCAAGGAGTGGTTCGAGGAACATGCTGGTGACTTTCTGTTAATGCCCCGGCCTCCAAATAAGGTGTCTGAACATCGTTGCGGACCAAGTTCACCCATTCATGGCAACTGTGTTCCCTGCTGGTGATGGCCATTACCAACAGGATAATGCGCCACTGCCAGAATCGTCAAGGAGTGGTTCGAGGAACATGCTGGTGACTTTCTGTTAATGCCCTGGCCTCCAAATAAGGTGTCTGAACATCGTTGCGGACCAAGTTCACCCATTCATGGCAACTGTGTTCCCTGCTGGTGATGGCCATTACCAACAGGATAATGCGCCACTGCCAGAATCGTCAAGGAGTGGTTCGAGGAAGATGCTGGTGACTTTCTGTTAATGCCCTGGCCTCCAAATAAGGTGTCTGAACATCGTTGCGGACCAAGTTCACCCATTCATGGCAACTGTGTTCCCTGCTGGTGATGGCCATTACCAACAGGATAATGTGCCACTGCCAGAATCGTCAAGGAGTGGTTCGAGGAACATGCTGGTGATTTTCTGTTAATGCCCCGGCCTCCAAATTCACCTGACATGAACCCAATCGAACATTTGTGGTTCGACTTGGAAAAGAGGGTTTGCGCTAAATCACCACCACCCCGTTACATACGGGAACTGAAGGACCTGCTGTTGACATTATGGTACCAGATATCCCAGGATACCTATCGCCACCTCGTCGAATCGATGCCTCGCCGAGTGGCCGCTGTTTTGCGGGCTAAAGGGGAGTCCTACAGCTTATTAGGTAGGTGGTCGTAATGTAATGCCTCAACGGTGTAGTGTGTGTTGTGACGCATTACTCTCGTCACCAGCATTCAAATTATAGGCGAGTTGTGCCACAGTATCTCTTCTGTTGGCTCTTACTCTATGGGATAGCCTGCGTTCAACTCTTTCATCGATGAGCCATTGAAGGCCCACACCTTGCTGACGGTTTGTGGTTTTTCCCTCCTCGGACAACTTTCTGCACTGTTAAAAATTTCACAGTTAGATTACGGGCAATGGCCGGCAACTGGGGGCCCGGCCGTTGCCCATAAAACTACGGCTTGGCCCATTTTTGTGAAAGCCCATGAAATTACGGTCTGAACCCTAAATACTAAGCCCATAATCTGAAGAGCAACGCCCACAAAAAAATAAGTTTGACCGTATTGAGCTACGCCATAATTTGAAGGGCATTGCCCATAAAAAAATAAGTTTGACCGTATTGAGCTACGCCATAATTTGAAGGGCATTGCCCATAAAAAAATAAGTTTGACCGTATTGAGCTACGCCATAATTTGAAGGGCTATACCCGAAAAATAAGTTTGACCGTATTAACTTAAGCTGTAATTTGAAATGCAATCCCTGTAAATATGAAGTTTGGCCATATTCGGTTAAGCCTCACGGCAAGTAGTCAGCGACTTTTACATAAATGCATTTTTTGTGGAAGAGTGTGCAAGTAAATGCATGTTTTTTGTGGAAGAGTGTGTGAGTGTGAAATTGTTGGATACTTACATTATAACTGAATCAATTCAGTTCTAAATGTGAGTAATGATATTTTCATATCTTAAAATCAGGTTTATTACAATATGATAAATAATGACATCAGTTACACACAGATTTGTTTAACATTAGGCTTTACGAACTCTGTACACACAGTTGGTTGAACAATACTTACGTTTCTTTTAGACATGTTTTAATTGGAGAATTATTTCTAAAGCACAGTTGGTTGAACAATACTTAGTTTCTTTTAGACATTTTAATTTGCACATACGTACTTATGTAGTATTTGCATGAATGAATACAAAGGGCAGTTATGTAGTAAAGATATGTACAGGCATATTCTTGTATTTATATGTTATATCAATGACAAACAGAACTACGAACTGGCATCCGAGTACATTGCGTCTATAAGGGTATTCAATCCACAATGGTGTCAAAGTTGGTTTTTCATGTAGGTTTTGGCTAGTATTACATTTGACATAGGGTTGAATCATGCTTTTTTGTTTTCACATTCACTGCCTTGTGTGCTGGTTTATTTTACATTCTACTGAGCACTGTGTTGTCAGTGTTCCCAGAACTTTTACTGTCTTGTTTCCTATCTCTAATTTTTGGATATTTACCTACTTTTCACATGTTTAGTAAAATTATGTCAAAAACTGGAAGTACTGCTTTTGAAAGATCACATTGCTTCCCCATAATTAAGGTATCAGAAAGAAAAGAAAAAAATACTTGAATGGAAATGAGAGCTTTTGAACTTGATAGGGCATAATTTCAAATCTCAGACCCCCACCCAAAAGAAGAAACACTTGTTTAGACCCTGATTCTAACTGAGTCATTGTAGAACATTAATGCATATCAATATTTCTAAAATATTAAATTTTCCTGTTTGGAATGTTTTAGAAATGACTTCAGTGACTAAACCTGTTCTTTCATTGTTGTGTTGCCACAAGGAAACCATTTTGGAGCACAAATTTTTTTTTTGGAAAACTATTAAATAGTTGTATTTATAATATCTTGGCAATACCTGAAGATACTGAAACAATTTTTATTGATGTGCAAATCAGGTGTTTAGTGACAAAGGAAAAGAACACGGCAGAATCTTTAAATTTCTCAAAAAACAATTTCATCACATCATTTTGTACCAATTTCAGCACTATCATCTTAAAACATGAAATACATGCTTTGCATATTGAACATTTTGAATAGACCTTTAAAATAGGAATTACAAAATGTGTAAAAAAATTTCATATTTTTTAACTTAAAAAAAAAAGTGGCTTCTGATTTATCTTAAAATATAAATTTTCCTGGGCATCCAGGTTTTACTAACTGGGTAGGTAAATAATTTATGTATATACCCAGCTGCGCATGTAACATTTCAGATATTTTCCAAGCCCTGCTTAAAGTGACACAGGTGAAAGATTTCACTCGCAGAAATTTAGAATGAAATCAATTCTTTTTTACATTTAACTTTAATTACTACATTTGCAAAGCAAAGAAACTGTTCATGATATATTTTCACTGTCATTTTCTTGGCCAGCATTTACCAGATTCAGTAAAAAAAGAATAACCGTCGAAACTCGTTATAATGAAATTCAAGGGGGACAAAAAAAAATTGTAGAAACGTATTGTTCTTAAAACATTACAAATTTTTCATTAAAAAGTTAGTATGTACTACAGAAATTTTCATTACGCATAAGATTGCAATGCTGTAAAAGTGAAATAGTGCCCACAGAGACAAGCAAAGGTAATTTTTTTTGTAATGGGAAGTTTTTGCTAAAGTAGTAATAATGAAATATATAAGCTTTAATTAATATGTATGTATGAAATTATGTACTGTATATATTTTTACTTATACATATCAGGGTTTGAAAAATACCATGCCTGAGTCGTGTGAATCATTGACCTGGGCAGGTAAATAAATAATCTAGTTGCCCTAGGTGCCAGACTGGGCAATTAAATCTAAAAATGAAGTTCAGAATATAATTTTGTACTACAAGAAAAAAGACAGTCATCGCATGTCATGTTGCTTTTCACTGCTAATCACTGGAAGTTGTATTATTGTTACGCAGTGCCAAGGACAGAAGAATATCACCTTCTTTAATTATTATGCTTTAGGTCCATAAATTGGAAGCATATGTAATTTTGCTCCAAATGTTTAAAGTCAGCGACTGAATGCATGCCTCTGATGGAACTAGCCTCTTGTGTTTATTGACAAAGGGTTAAAACTTCATATTTTAATGTATTTCATATTTTTCAGATATTTCATATTTTAAACGTGTTTTAAAGACTTTTATTGTAATATGGACCTGTGAGTCTGACACTGTGAAGAGAAGCTGCGATAGGAATAATGCATCGCTCCAGTGAAGATGTGAAGCTTTGGTCCGTTAAAAGGAAGGTTTGTTGCTGTGTGGAAATGACGGGTACAAGAGAAAGAGGACTTACGTTATTGGCAGAAGAGCAATAAATGTTGTAGTGATACGCTACAGAAAATAGGTCCACAGCAGCCACCCTTTCTTTTGTTGTATCCTGTACGTTGTTGGCAGGAAAAACCGGATAAAACCTTTTCGATTTGCAAAAGATACATATGAGTAAGATAGAAACTCACGTGCGAACAAGCTATTAACAGAACCAAAAGTGCAGAGACACAGCAAATCTGTTCAAACCAAAACCGAAATTTATAGTTCCCCAGTTTTCTGTACAACATAGAAAAGCATATTAGTACTTTCGGTAAATGTGTACTTCAGCGTCCTAAACTATTTCGTTGGAAAAATTTAACTGTGGGTGAAAAGTTCGATGCACACATTTTTTTAAGCATGCAAAATAATAGGGAAAGGTGAAAAATTATATTTTTAAATAAAAAGGAAATAATTTTTCTGAAGTATTAACCTGCGAGTACGATGGTTTGTAGCAGGTGGTGCGGGAGGCTGAAGCGATGCTAACGGCCACCACGTGAAGGTGCTGTGCGACGGAGCGAAGTACGAGTTGGTAGCAAATGCGTGGAAGAATACGACAGCAGTAGGGTATATTTTTCGGAAGAGTATCGTGTAATTGTGCGCAGAAGTAGTTCAAACCTGTTTTATTCATTTTTTGAGAAAGATATGTGCAGAATGTCGTTATTAGTGGTTTCACAGTGTCTCCGAATGGAAAGAAATTAAGGAATGTAAAATAATTTATGTACGACAGAAGTTTTGAGGAAGACGTTTTGGTTCCGGTTGAACCCAAAGTTTTAGTTTTGGTTTGGAAGATGTGCACAGGTAGGTGATTTCTTCAAGCACTTCATTTGCAGTTCTGCTGTTATTCAGTACATCGTAGCTCACATTTTTTTCGTGACATGGATATTTTTCAAAATAAGCAATTTTCTTCAATTCATATATCGCACTATGGCAGGGAGACAGCTTCTTGTATTGTGGCGGATAATGAAATTTTAAGCCCTGACGAAATCCGAAATGACTGACGATTTTGTACTTCCGCTTTCTCAAAATTACCCTTAAAAAAAACAAAAACTTACAATGCTGCACAAATTCAACCTCTTTCTTTCTGCATATGCCTACAAGACTTTTCGATGACTACGTACTGCTAAACCGCTTCCTTCTTAATTCTTCCGCCCGTTACTTGCCCTTCTCAACGAAGCTTCCATTCACCGGACTCCACCTTGATGCCGTTGCCGCTCTCTCGTCCTATGCCTATACCGCACGTACTCTTCCAAACCATCGCACTCTCAGGTAAATACTTTGGAAAACTTATTTCCTTTTATCTAAAAATACTATATTTTTGCACCTTTTCGCATTATTTTGCATGCTTAAAATATTGTATGTCACACTTTTCCCACACAGTTACATTTTTCCGACGAAATAATTTAGACGCTAAAGTACACATTTACCAAACTTTCTATTTCGGATCAGGGAATCATATGCGAAAGAATGAAAAATTTCACGTCTGCTTTAAAAACAATTACAAAACATGAACAAACTATATTGTGTAGCATATGAGTATAAAATGGTTCGCTCTCCTGGCAAGAAGGTACTTGCTTGGACTTGTAGTCATCCGCACGTGAATTGCACGGCGAAGCGAATCTTCCTTTCAACAAAGCAAATCTTCACATCGTTGCCGTAGTGATGTGTTAGGCCTACCACAGCGTGGCACTCGCAAGTCAATATTACAAGTTTCCGACAAAATAATTTAGGACGCTAATCTACACATTTACAGAATAATCTGCCAATGATGAAGATTGGAGTGCCATTTCAGGTGGATTCAGTAGTTTTAAAGAGTTTGTAGAAATCAATGAAAATGCATTATTGGGGAATTGAGGGATATTCAAGAAATAGCCAATGAAATTCAGGATGATGATGAAGAGACATAACAAAGAATTAACAAAAGATCCCCAGACTGTCACGAAAGCAGTGTAGAAGCTTTGGAAACACTGTCACTACATACAACTCACCGATACATCTAATTGCCACACATTCCTGTTTAAACAAACTTGAAAAAGCTGTTTTCAATGAGAGGCAACAGCAGAAACAGTCTTCAATTTTACATAACTTTAAAAAGCCATAAATATAAAAAAGGTATGTAATTAAAATTTTGAGATCAAGTAATTTACATTTTTGAGTAATCTAAGCTTTAAAGTGTTAAATTTAACTAAGTAAATTCAATCATTGATATTTTTCTTATTTTGCATGTTATTCTCATGTTAATTACTTTTTAAACTTAATTTTGGCTGGAATTACACTAACTTTTACTTATGCTGCGCTCTTATTTATGCGTGCTTTGGTTTGCGCTGACATATATGTGAAATATTACTGTATACATGTGATGATGAGGTGATTATAGATATAATTAAAAAATATATATTTTTTGGCTCTTCTGGTTTCCAATTAAATTTATGTAATTTATGTGTTGAGTGGTAAAAAAGCTGTTTTCAATGAGAGGCATATGGGGTTTGTATATATGCAGATTTCCATTGTTTGCTTCTTCCTGCTGAAAACTAAGCTAGGGATGCCTATGAGTTAACTGAATATACCATAGTCACAAAATGATTGATAATTATATACTAAGGAATGCGAGTGAAATGGTATTCCTAAAAGCAATCAAAACCATGTAGCAGTCAGGGAGAATCACAAATGTGTTTCCTGAACGAAAATGTGACATTTCATCACATGAAACTTTTTTCCCGCCTCTAAATTGAGGCCACTGGTTCTAGGGAAGGAGAAAGCCAAAGCTGTTATGTTATGTAAAAAACAGGTTTCTTTTTTAAAGGTTTTAACGGCTAATGTGAGGAACTAAATGGGATATAAGCAGTCCCCGTCCCTAATTTAAGAGTCACTGGTTCCAGGGAAGAGAAAACGCCAGTGCTGTAAGACAAACACAACATCCATGCCATACCGGGATTCAAACCCGGACCCACTTGGACAGACAATCATAAGATGGTGCTTAGACCACTGCACCACCAGGGTGGCAAAACTAATGCCTCATATGGGACTCAAACCATATGTTAAATTGTGACTGCTAGCCAAAAACCTTGATGTACAACCAACTCTGATACCAGAACGGCTTGAACATCCTCTAGACCAATAGTTCTCAAAGTGGGTTTCACTAAAATAATAGGGGGGGGGGGGCATATGCGGATTTGTTAGCAACCATACCGAGTCACATAGTGAACCAATTTTCAAAACAAAATTAATCTGAATTTATGGCTTGTGCTGGTAGGATGTGTGGTGAAGTTTAGCATATTTAGCTGAAATTTCTGAAAAATGAACTAGTGGAACTTCTCATTACAGGGTGAAAACAATCTGTTCAATGTTGAAAAAACAAAACACAAGCAATGACCAAAAAACTTTATGAGAAAACCAAATTACAGGGAACAGCTCTGACCAATTTTCATAACTGAATTCATTATCATCAGAAAATGAGCAAACAATTGGAAACTTGATGTTAAACAGCTAATAATCGTCCATCTCTGCACTCTCCAAACATTTACAAGGCAGTATTTCCCATTCCCACTGAATGAACTAGTTACTCATTCACATACAATGCAGAAATGTGTAATCTTCTATTGCCAAATAAAAAACTTATGAGACATCTTTTAACTCTGGTTGGTTTGAAAAGCATTTGTTCTTTGAAATCACTGACTAGTTTTTTTTTTTTTTTTTTATTGGAGGTTTAACGACCACCGTGAGCAACTCAATGGGCTATAAGCAGTCGCCCGTCCCTAATTTAGGGTCACTGGTTCCAGGGAAGGGAGAGAGCCAGTGCCGTAAGACAAACACAACATCCATGTCGGACCGGGATTCGAACCTGGACCCCTTACGAACGAATGATCAGAGGCCAGCGCCTTAGACCACTGCGCCACCGGGGCGGCGACTAGTTTTTGGATTCCAATGGAAAAAGAATTTCCAACATTGTCGAGCACTGCCTTAAGTATTTGTTGCCTTTTACAACTACATATTTATGTGAAACTAGTGTTTTATCCTTAACCACCATAAAAACTAAATATTGAAATAAGCTGGATGTTGAAGATAACTTGTTTGTACATAAGCAAGAAAACTCAAAATATTGATGAACTTTGCAAGAGTAAATGAGCTCATACATCTTACTGATACTAAACAAATGACTTGACCAGTTTTATTTGATTTTTTTTAGCCATTTGTGCAATTTCTGTGACATCAGTGTATGTAATTTTAGCAAATATACCTGTGTATTTGTATTTTTTATATATTTTATACCCACATAAACACACTGGAATAAACTTTTCATTAAAGAATATGCCTGTACATATCTGTACTCCATAGCTAATCTTTGTATTCATTGGTGCAAATATAATACTTCACAAGTTCTTAAGTACATAGCAAATGAAAAGGAGTCTTAAAAAAAACCCAAAGTATTGTTCAGCCAGTTTGTGCTTTAGAAATAATTCTGTCTAAATTCAGGAGTTGAACACTATGCCGTAAAAAAAAAAAAAAAAGCACAAAACGATAAGACAATATTTATGCGTGTTATATTGCAAAATGGAATTCATTTCAGACTACAAACATACGAAGAATGCTGCCCTACGTAATTCCCAAATCAGCATGTACAGATCGAATTTATTCAACATCCTAGTCAACGCTAGGTATATACCTGGCGATAAAGACTTGCACAGAAAATAAAGCACTGTATCATATTGATGGTAAAACATATATGGATGTGAGAGTTATGCCCCTACCCCAGTCAAATGAAATCTTAGCTACTACATAGATTTTCCTGTGTGACAATGCTTCAGCCACCCTCGTTTGGTGGTGAAACTTTTAAAATTATATATATATATATATATACGTACCATGTGGTCTTCTGGGTCTTTTCCTGTCCCTTGGAATCCAATCTAAAATTTCGGCTGTCCATCGATGATCTGTCCTTCTGGCAGTATGTCCAGCCCATTGCCATTTCAGGGATTTAACTCTGATCATGATGTCTTCCACTCTTGTCATTTTTCGGATCCACGAGTTCCTCTTCTTATCTCTCCTGGTTACACCAAGCATGCACCTCTCCATGCTGCTTTGAGTTGTCTGCAGCCTTTGTATGTCTCTTTTAGTTAAGGTCCACGTCTCTGCACCATACGTAAGCACTGGAAGGATGCATTGATCAAACACTTTTCTTTTAAGACATAATGGCATATTGCTCTTGAAAATTATGCTGTTTCTTCCAAAAGCTCTCCAGGCAAGTTTTGTACGCCGATTAATTTCTTCATCAATGTGACCCTCACTTGATATCTGTTGTCCAAGATAAACATATGTGTCTGTTATCTCCAGCTTTTCTCCATCAATCGATAAATCTTCATTTCTTGTAAAAGCATTGAACATCACTTTTGTCTTCTGAAAGTTCATTTTTAATCCCACTTCTTTACTCTTGTCAGCAAGTTCCTGGATCATACTCTGCAGCTCTGATGGGGTAGTTGCAAAAATGACTACGTCATCAGCAAAACGAAGGTGGGTTAGATAATCTCCATTAATCTTTATCCCCGTGTTTTCCCAGCTCAGCGACTGAAAAACACCCTCCAATGTGGCATTAAAGAGCTTCGGAGATATGGTGTCACCTTGTCTCACTCCCTTTCCAATTTTTACGTGTGTTGTATTTTCAAACAGCCTAATCTTTGCACTTGCATTTTCATAGATGTTATTAATAATATTAATGTATGCATCTTCAATACCGCAGGTTTTCAGAGCCATTGTAACTGCTGATGGTTTCACCGAATCAAAGGCTTTTTCATAATCGATAAAAGCCATGCACAATGGAAGTTCATATTCCCTCGCTCTTTCAATTAGTTCTCTCAGCACGTGGATATGATCTATTGTGCTGTAGCCACTCCTGAATCCAGCTTGTTCTCTCGGTTGAGCCATGTCTAGTGCTACCTTCAAGCGGTGTGAAAGAACTTTAGTGAAGATTTTATAAACTACTGATAGGAGGCTGATAGGTCTGTAGTTTCCGAGATCCTCAATGTCACCTTTCTTATGTAGCAGGATCATTGTAGCGGTGTTCCAATCCTCAGGAATCTTTCCTTCATTAAGGCATCGAGTGAAAATTTGGGCGAGTACTGTTTCGATTTCTCCACTTGCTTCTTGTATGATGTCTACAGTAATTCCATCTTCTCCTGGAGCTTTTCCTCGCTTCATGTTCTTGATTGCATGTGCAACTTCTGCTGGAAGGACTGGAGGAACTCTGGTACTGGTATCTTTCATGATGTCTGGAGTGCATATATCATCCCTTTCATATAATTTGGAGTAGAAATCTTTCACTCTTGTCAAGATTTCGCCTCTATTTCTTGTTACAGAACCATCTTCTTTTCTCAGTGCCATAATCTGTTTTCTTCCCTTACTGAGATGTCCCTTTGCTATCTTTAGGCTTTGGTTGTTTTCAATTGCTTTCCTCACTAGTTCACAGTTGAATTTCCTTACGTCTTCAGTGATACTTTTTCTTACTGTCTTGCATAGCTCTATATATTCCACTTTGGAAGTCACATCTTCTTTATTTGTCCTCATCTCTCTTCTTTTTTGCATCAACATTTTGGTTTTTCCTGATAATTTGTTCACATGCAACTTGTTCTTAGACCCAGCTAATTTTGTTGCTGTTTCCATAAGAGCTTTGGTTATTTTTCTGTTAACTCCACATGGGAGATGGGTGGATGAAATTCGAAAGTATGCAGGGGTGACATGGAGGAGACTGGCACAAGACAGACCGTTGTGGAGGAAACTTGGGGAGACCTTCGTCCAGCAGTGGATTGATAATGGTTGACAATGATGATGATGATGATATACGTACACAGTTCGTGAGCTTAATATCAAACAAAAATGTGTGTAATTGATTTCGTTACTTTTACATATCATAATAAACTTAATTTTAAAAAATTTCTACTCACATGTTTTCATGGCGTCTTTCTTTCACATGTTCGTGGCTTCTTGTTCGTCAGTTAGGGATGGGCGATATTTATCAATATCTCGAAATATCGATATTTTTGTCCGATATTTCGATATATAGTATTGATATCCAAGTTACGATATATCAGAAAATCACTATATCGGTGCGATATTCAGCCCATGGCTGATGTGATTTAATTTGTGGAATGAAATCTGTGTTCTTTCCTCTGGCATGTCACGAAAATTATGTTGTTTGAGGACTATCAAACTGCGATCTCATTATCGAGATTCACATGATATTATGTCACCTTCCGATTTCTAGAACTTTACAAGGAAAAATATCTGCTGTGTTGAAAACCTCGATGGTTGAAAATTTTAACTATTAGTTGACAGTAGGCACCCAGAAAACAAATTTAACGAACGGTTGATAGCAGATTGTTCTTTTGCCTATGAGTATTATGTTTGAAGTAAACTGGCACTTTGACCAAAATTAAATACATACCAATGACACACAATTTGAAGTAAAGCATTTTTTTTGTTTTTTTTGTTAGTGATAAAGTATGTAGATCTTAACAGCTATGTAAGGAAATGCAAAACAGCTTTTCGAGAGTTTTCTTGATGTCTTACAAGTTATGTAGTATAAAGTTTGTTGTAATTCAGGCTATGTATATATCAGACGTAATTTTTTTTATCATCCTTTGACAATTATCTTGTTAATACATAGTGAAACTTCCTGAAGTAATTATATAATCTGGTAAAAATATGAGCATAACAACTTTCGTCTTGATCTGCTGATTTTCCCACACTTACAGCATGTTATTTCCTCTGATTGTCCATTCGTTTTTTTGTTATCTAGGAGAGACAGGCTTTCATACATTAATTAGTAAATATATACTTGATGAATTTGGATTATGATATTTTTTTTATGTTTTTCATACATTAATTAGTATGGCTTTCATTAATTAATTAGTAAATATATATACTTGATTAATTTGGATTACGATATTTTTTATGTTTTTATTTTTATAATCATATTTTAATGGAGGACTAATAATCGTTAGCATTTTTTTAAATATCTTTCTGGAAAAATAATTGCTTTCTATGAAAAGGCCATCACAAATTATTCGTACTCTAATTACTGTTTTTAACAAAAATGTCACTTGTAAACATATTATAAGCACTTTAATTTTTTTGCTTATGCCATGGGAACTATTTTTGCTTACACCATAGAAGTAATTATATCTGTATACTCCATTAACATTGTGTTCTGTCTTAAACGATAAAAAAAATAGCAAACATTGTTCACACCTTCTGAAAAATATAAATGTATACAAAATGCTCTAAAAATTACAATAACAAAGTTTTTTTAAAGATTTTTTTCCATAACATTTCCTTGCAAGCTAATATAATGTTAACTTTGACATTTGCATCCCAACAAAAATAGTTATTCTTTCTATAATTCAGTTATTCCCACAGTCTGCTGGGATTAATAAGTACTTTTGTTTTTTTGTCATTTATGCCATACTGAAGCTTCAACTTACCTTTTCTCGAAATGTTGGAAATACATATTTCTCGTAATCTCACATTGATGAAAAACTCATGAAAACATTCCTTTGCAACTGGGATTTTTGGAAACTTCTTAGCAGAAACCATATCCCTGCTCGTCGAGCAATGCCCACACATGAAACAAGAAAATCACCTTTTGGGTTTTGGAAAGTATATTCAGCATTTCTGCAGATTACAAGCTCACTTCTGTTGCATGATTTTTTTATTTATTTTTGCATCAAATTTTTCTGCTATATATTTTTTTTTATTTTAGGATCTGAAAAACAATATTTTATGTGTTTTTCATATCACTAAAAATACAGCTTGAGAGCTGCAATCTTGCATAAAGATAGTTTTAAGCTATAAAATGTAATAATAAAGGACAAATAAAATTGCTCCCTTTTAGCAGGAGAAAGCAGCTCTTGAAAAAAAAAATTTCAGCTGATGTTTCTAAGAAATTATCTGAGAAAACTGGTAGGATATTTATTCCCCACATTCACTGCCAAGCTTGTGTATTATAATTAGTTATTACTTATTACCAAAACAATTTTTTAAGGTAAAGAATATTTTTATGTCTTAAGAGACACATATGGTTGAGTCGTCATTAGACTATGTAAATGCTATCTGTGGAGAGTAGTTACTCAATTATGTTTGCTCATGCTGATGAAACAATCCTGTTGGCAGAGAGCAAAAGTGAGTTGCAGCGCATGTTGTCCCACATGTATGAAGTTTGTATGAATTTCAAACTTAGTATATGAAAGGAAAAACCCAAAGTTATGTTTTTGACAGATGAATTGTTAGTATTAAATCAAACAGATCAGTCTAAATGGCAAAGAGATTGACCAGGTAAATCAATTTACATATTTAGGAAGCATGTTTGACAGAGGAAACAAATTAGGTGGTGAAATTAGTAGGCTAGTAAATTCATCTTTGAAAGTCACAGCTGCTTCAGGAGGATTTTGAATAAATGATGAATGATAGGTTCTCAAAAAAGTCCCTAATAGTTGTGTGTGAAAAAGTACAGTAATTGTTCCTACTCTGATGTGCAGCAGTGAAGGTGGAGTACTGCAGATGAAACATAGGAGTGATTTGTGAGCTGTAGAGATGTGTTACTTATGGGGGTGGGGGCAAGATATGTTTTGATCATGTGAGGAATGAAGATGTTTTGTAGATGAAGCAAAATATTGTTTGTAAGGTGGGGACAAATATTCTTTGGTGGTTTGGAGAATGAGTGGTGAGATGATTACTAGGAGAATTTATTCTGCACAAGTGACAGGAAGAAAATGTAGAAGATCAAGGGAGGACCAGATTCAGGAATTCCTGCATGAGAAAAAGAGAATAAATGTGAAGTACAAATGGTCTTGTGTGTGATGGATGTCAGTGAAGCTCAAGTTGTGAGCTGAGATCACTGTAAATGCAGATGTTTGATACATCAAGAGTAAATAAAATGTATTGCCATCAGTTTTAAACTTTAATCCAGCAGATAAGCTCTCATCAAGAAACTAACCTATGATCTTAGAGAACAGCTTAGTGATATATATGCATGTAAAGAGAAAATCCCTCATCTACAGCAAGTTGAATATAACTAGAGGTGAGAAATCAGTACTTATTTTTGTGTTGTTTTGGTGTTAATAAGTGAAACATTAAATGTTATATCCCATTTGAGTTCAAAACTGTAAAAAAATTTTTTAAATCTGCTGACTTCCTTAATTTTAAGGATAGACTCCACCAATGCGCATTTAAAATGTAAAAAAAAAAAAATGATATGATATCGAAGATAGCTCCTCAGGCGTTTTAGACTTGATAAAGAATACTTCAGATATTTATTGTGTACAAGTTTTTAATGGAGATGAGAAATCCAAAGAAATGGACTGAGAACTGGAAAAAAATGCGTGAAGTGGTGTGTGTGTGTGTGTGTGTGTGTGTGTGTGTGTTGATCTCCATGAGCATCTAAAGTTGTTCCCGAATGTGTAGAAGCTCGATTCACCATAAGCAGACACATGTCCCTAATTTAGGGCGAGTGGTTCCAGGAAAGACAAGACAGGAACAACTTCTTTATGTATTTTACCACTTGGTAGGCACATTTTCCATGATTATTTAGATACTGAATAGTTTCCATGACATTTAATGAACATTTCATGACTGAATAGATTTTATTCATGACATTTAATAAATAGATTTCTTGACTGAATAGATTTCATGACATTTAATTGCTAAAACCTGGAAAGAGCGACATCTTTGTTTATTCACTGACGCCACATATTTGGAGGATTTTCACATTTAATGAACAGTGCTTCTTATTTTGAAAATTTGACTGTTTTCTAGCAGTTTCTGAGGAAGAAGTAATCTTTTTGTATGAGAATTTTCCTGATATTGATGCTGAATCAGTTGTAGCAGGTATAAAATCACATACAATTTTTGCAAACTTGAACAAATGTAAAACCGATGGGTGCAATGCAAGGTATTCATATAATCTTTAATGGTAGTCTAAGAACTCCCTTCCTACAGCTAGTGTCAAACATTTGGCACAATGTATTGCCTTTTAATCAAACCAAGAACCCATATTTATGAGTACAAATGCAATTTTTACATTGCACATTTATTAGATTTTAGCAGCAAAAGAATTTTGAAAAAAGTAACTTTGTATACTGTAAAGAAACACTAGAGAAATCAAATGAGGAAGAGCACTGCACATTAAAACTTTTCTGGACAACAGAATTTTGTTAATGCCATTCCGTTTAAGAATAACAGTTTTCACAAAAAAAAAAAAATATGTTCACAGTTATTATCAAGAGAGAAATAGACATAATGACAAAATGGATAACACTGGGCAAATTAGGCCGAAACCTGTTAACAAGGTTTGTTGTATTTTCAGTTTGTTTTTTTGTTTTTTTTTTACAAAAAAAAATATATATGTATCTACAATGTATATGCACACTAACTTTGAAATAATATATTTTCATGTATGTGTGCAAACTTCTTCAAAATTGCATTAAAAAGCTCTAGCCATTTACCTCTCAACAATATTATGACTTTGCAGAACATTCTGCATTAGAAATTGCAATTATATGCTGTGATTACAGGCTAAGGGGTAATGTTTCAGACAGAAGTAACCCAGTGATTTTGTTTTAGGCATTTTACTCCGCTTTTGTACTTAAATAAACATTTCGAATAATGGAAAAACCTTAACATGTGTAGAATAATCAAATCAATGAGACTTATTTACCCAATTGCCTGTGGTTTACTGGTCTTCTATGTAGCAAAATATTTCTGCCACAAATTCCATTTCAAGTGTGTTTTTTTATTCATGTATATTCTTTAAAAAGATGTTGAGTGTGCTTAACAGGAAAGTTGACATCTAATTTGTTTACTTTCAAATGATAACCAAAACCTTCAAATATCGTTGGTGACAGTTGATACTATCCACAGCCACAGCCCCCCCATTAGTGGAAGGGGAGTGCAGATGTTATATAAACACAAAAGTGCACAACACTTTTATGATTGCTTTTTGACTAATTTTGTCTCGCTGTATCAACAATCTTGCATAGGTAGCAATGTTAAGTACAGAGAATCATGATAACATGTTTTGGTAAAAAAAAACAGTTTCCGCATTTATGTTCTGTAAATTTATGTGACAACTTCCTGCCCTTTGGCCACTTCCATCCCATCTGTGCTCTGCCCCTTCATTAAGAAATGCAACAAGGGGCATATATAGATTTTTTCTGAGGGCGTGCCGTGCCAATGAAATGAAAAAAATTAAATCCACCAGGACAAAATAAAAGAATGAGAATAGAAAAAAAAAAAAAATTTAACGTAAATTAATGAATCTTTTTATTAAATTAAGCATTTTTGTTTCCAATGTAAGGCACATTTTAACAATAAATAAAACACATTTAAACACTTT
Organism: Macrothele yani; assembly: GCA_039090855.1. Lineage (NCBI taxonomy): Eukaryota > Metazoa > Arthropoda > Arachnida > Araneae > Macrothelidae > Macrothele > Macrothele yani. The sequence goes on along the minus strand of CM077000.1, from coordinate 64,993,417 downwards.
GGGGGGGGGGAGTGGGCATAAATATATGCCACCTTAACCCTCCAAAATGATTCCACAACTTAAATCTTGACCCTCAGTCTCCGGCAGCTGGAATGTACCTGGCCAAGGCAGCGGCCAGTGCGACATGAAGGCAGAGGGTGCTAAGAATCCCCGGAGGACCGGACTAGGCTGCCATCTGATGCTGACCTTGGCTACTTACAATGGACGCTCCCTATCTTCTGATTCAAGGCTTCTTGAATTGGAAGAGGAACTACAAAGGATCAAGTGGGACATCGTGGGGCTAAGTGAGGTAAGGAGAAAAGGAGAAGATCTCATCGAACTGAAAAGTGGACACCTCTTCTACTATCGTGGGACAGATACTGGCAGAACTAGTGGTGTTGGATTTATAATAAACAAGAAACTGAAGGATAAAGTTGTAGAAGTTGAAAGTTCCTCTGACAGAGCTGCACGACTTGTTATCCAACTCTCGAGAAGATACCAGGCTCAGATTATTCAAACTTATGCACCCACCACAAGTCATCCTGAAGAAGAAATTGAAGAATTTTATGAGGAAATTTGTCATCTAAATAATAAAGGTAAGCAGCACTTGAAAATAATTATGGGAGATTTCAATGCAAAAATAGGGCAACGGCAACAGAATGAAACTTCAGTAGGTAAATTCGGTCATGGCAACAGAAACCAGCGTGGAAATACTCTCGTTGAGTTTGCAGAGGCAGAAGGGTTTTTCATCTTGAACTCCTTCTTCAAGAAAAAGCCACACAGGAAATGGACATGGAGACATCCAAATGGGACCACAAGTGAAATTGATTTTATTATGTGTAACAAAAAATTCGTCATAGAAGACTGCAGTGTGCTAAACAAGTTCAACACAGGTAGTGACCATAGATTGGTGAGATGTAAGATGCACCTCAACACTAAACTTGAACGTGGCAAGCTCATAAGACAAACAAAATCTATTGACATAACCAACCTTAAAAAACACCATAATACCTTCAAGTTAGAACTGAAGAACAGGTTCTCTGCTTTAGAAGGCCTAACATCGGAAGAAGTGGACATCTCTGAAGTTAACAGAAAAGTAACCAAAGCTCTTATGGAAACAGCAACAAAATTAGCTGGGTCTAAGAACAAGTTGCATGTGAACAAATTATCAGGAAAAACCAAAATGTTGATGCAAAAAAGAAGAGAGATGAGGACAACTAAAGAAGATGTGACTTCCAAAGTGGAATATATAGAGCTATGCAAGACAGTAAGAAAAAGTATCACTGAAGACGTAAGGAAATTCAACTGTGAACTAGTGAGGAAAGCAATTGAAAACAACCAAAGCCTAAAGATAGCAAAGGGACATCTCAGTAAGGGAAGAAAACAGATTATGGCACTGAGAAAAGAAGATGGTTCTGTAACAAGAAATAGAGGCGAAATTTTGACAAGAGTGAAAGATTTCTACTCCAAATTATATGAAAGGGATGATATATGCACTCCAGACATCATGAAAGATACCAGTACCAGAGTTCCTCCAGTCCTTCCAGCAGAAGTTGCACATGCAATCAAGAACATGAAGCGAGGAAAATCTCCAGGAGAAGATGGAATTACTGTAGACATCATACAAGAAGCAAGTGGAGAAATCGAAACAGTACTCGCCCAAATTTTCACTCGATGCCTTAATGAAGGAAAGATTCCTGAGGATTGGAACACCGCTACAATGATCCTGCTACATAAGAAAGGTGACATTGAGGATCTCGGAAACTACAGACCTATCAGCCTCCTATCAGTAGTTTATAAAATCTTCACTAAAGTTCTTTCACACCGCTTGAAGGTAGCACTAGACATGGCTCAACCGAGAGAACAAGCTGGATTCAGGAGTGGCTACAGCACAATAGATCATATCCACGTGCTGAGAGAACTAATTGAAAGAGCGAGGGAATATGAACTTCCATTGTGCATGGCTTTTATCGATTATGAAAAAGCCTTTGATTCGGTGAAACCATCAGCAGTTACAATGGCCCTGAAAACCTGCGGTATTGAAGATGCATACATTAATATTATTAATAACATCTATGAAAATGCAAGTGCAAAGATTAGGCTGTTTGAAAATACAACACACGTAAAAATTGGAAAGGGAGTGAGACAAGGTGACACCATATCTCCGAAGCTCTTTAATGCCACATTGGAGGGTGTTTTTCAGTCGCTGAGCTGGGAAAACAAGGGGATAAAGATTAATGGAGATTATCTAACCCACCTTCGTTTTGCTGATGACGTAGTCATTTTTGCAACTACCCCATCAGAGCTGCAGAGTATGATCCAGGAACTTGCTGACAAGAGTAAAGAAGTGGGATTAAAAATGAACTTTCAGAAGACAAAAGTGATGTTCAATGCTTTTACAAGAAATGAAGATTTATCGATTGATGGAGAAAAGCTGGAGATAACAGACACGTACGTTTATCTTGGACAGCAGATATCAAGTGAGGGTCACATTGATGAAGAAATTAATCGGCGTACAAAACTTGCCTGGAGAGCTTTTGGAAGAAACAGCATAATTTGCAAGAGCAATATGCCATTATGTCTTAAAAGAAAAGTGTTTGATCAATGCATCCTTCCAGTGCTTACGTATGGTGCAGAGACGTGGACCTTAACTAAAAGAGACATACAAAGGCTGCAGACAACTCAAAGAAGCATGGAGAGGTGCATGCTTGGTGTAACCAGGAGAGATAAGAAGAGGAACTCGTGGATCCGAAAAATGACAAGAGTGGAAGACATCATGATCAGAGTTAAATCCCTGAAATGGCAATGGGCTGGACATACTGCCAGAAGGACAGATCATCGATGGACAGCCGAAATTTTAGATTGGATTCCAAGGGACAGGAAAAGACCCAGAAGAAGACCACATAGGAGATGGGTGGATGAAATTCGAAAGTATGCAGGGGTGACATGGAGGAGACTGGCACAAGACAGACCGTTGTGGAGGAAACTTGGGGAGACCTTCGTCCAGCAGTGGATTGATAATGGTTGACAATGATGATGATGATGACATTACATAAATGTATAAAATATATAATATAAATACGCCCTTACATTACCATGGCTACGATGTAAACAACCCTGATGTTGGCTTTCCAGCTCAGCATACAAGATATATTTTTAGCGAATTTTTATGAATTATAAAAACGTAAAATGTTAATTCCGCTGTCGAAAATATTTATTTACGTAACAAAACAACGTAAAAGGGCGAAATAAAAGCACTAAGTTTTTAACGAGTTTTTAAGTCGTAAAACCCATGGCGTCGGTCTTGTAAAAAAACGTTAAATATCAATTCCGCTATCGGAAATAATTATTTACACAACAAAACGACTGAAATGGCAAAATAAACGCACTACGTTTATTTCCAAGTACAGCGACCGTCTTGTAAAAGGTACGAAGTTAGTAATATACATTACTTTTCTGAGATATCACTATTTTAATGGTATTAACAAAACTTGATTGCAGCTATATTTTCAAGCTGCAGGATAATTTAGTACTGGCTGAGATTTGTGCGAACAAGCCAACAGCCAATTAGTCCCAAGTTCCCAATAGCCAATACTTAACACAACATTGGATCGGATTCAGTAATAACCCAAATGCAGTATGCAGTGAATAAACCGAAATATCAGTCTTATTGAGATCAGAAGTATTGAAAAATATCGAAAAATCAATCCGATATATTGATCTTTAAATACAGATATTTTCGATTCAATATATCGGTCTCAGATATATTTAAAGATATCATACTTTTGAAAATATCGTCCATCCCTTCGTCTTGGTAAAAAAACGAGCAGCCACCGTAAAATCACGTGACGACTCGCTGACCAATAGCAGAAAGCGACGCATGCCGCATTCCTTTTCTGTCATTATCGTTCATTGGCTAGCCCGTGCCTCTTAGCAACGCCCGTAAAATTACGGTTTGGAACAGTTGTCCTACATATCCATGCCCGTTAAAATACGGGCATCGCCTTGAAACTGCAGAAACGAGCCTTGATCGTAAAAATACACGGGCAACAAGACTTTTTTTACGGGAATTTTTAACAGTGTGAAGGTACAACCACGCTGGACCGTGAGCACTCCACAAGTCTTGCCGTCTCGGAAATGCTACGACGTAGTCGCCTGGCCATTACAATTTGGCCTTTGTCCAAGTCCTCTGCCTTTCCCATCTGAAGAACAAGATTAACACTGATTAACAGAGCTTAGTATCAGGTGCTATTTATACGGTTTCATGACCTTTACACACGCCGTTGTTTACCTGCAGTTGCGTCGATTTGCATAAACGCGCTGGTCACAATGTTTTGGATCTTCGGTGTATAAAAAGATATTAGAAGCCTGCAGTATTTTTGGCACGTCTTTTGTAAAAAAAAAAAGATCGTGCTTATGTTACCGGTTTGTCCGTCCGTCCGTCTGTACCCACGATATCTCTTCAACTATTAGTCCGACTTGAAAAATTCTTTTTGCATTGGGAAGCTTGAAATATGCGAATGATGATCCTTTATTTCGTTTTTTTTTACGATGTACAATTTCGCCGCTAGAGGGCGTAAATGCAGATGATGTCGAATTCAAAAATACGTTTTATTCCACATATTTGCTTCTAAACATCCTATTGAAAAAATTATTTTATCTTTCGATTCCATTTATGTCGAAGAGTATTTTAGATATAGTTACTTTTTTAAATTACGCTTAGATTTTCCGTTAGTAAAAGTAAATTACGTTTTCCCGACAATTCTTCTTCTAGAACTCCGATTTGAAAATTTTTTTCTTCAGCGGATACACCTCCTGATGGAAAATCTTTTGCATATAATTTCAAATTTTTGGTAAAGAATATTTTGGCCACCAGGGGGCGTACGCGTTATTTTTTAAAAAAATAGGGGCCCAATTGAAAACATTATAGCGTTAAAATTACGCGCCGTACACTAATCGTGTTAGCATATTCGTAAACAGCATGGAGTCCAATTCGCGTACTGCTCAATACATCGCGCGCGCGACGCTCCCCTCGCTCGCTGTGCGCGGGGGAGGTGACGCAATATTTCTGGGGGTGCCGCTGCGTTTGACTCAGTCCACATCGGAAACTTTCAGTGCAACACGACTCTATGTGGTATCGTTTTAAAGCTCTCCATGAGATCTATTCAAACATATCAAGAACATTTCGCAGGGGTTTGAACTGAACATTTAAAAAATTGTTTTCTTCTGAACCGGTGAACACTTTTTATAATAACGCGGGTTATCTGGACAACCGTGAGTGCAAAAAGACTGTGCGTGGTATCGTTTTAAAGCTCTCGACGAGAGTTATTCAAATACATATAAAGAATATATCGCAATAATTTTACTCTTTAACAACCATGACCCTAAAATCTTGTATCACTCTAAACACCATTACGCCGGAAAACGTCTGTTTTGGTTCATTTCCTTGTTTAGTAACAAAAATGCTGACTGACACCTGATAGATCGTGAAAATGTGAAGAGCATGTAAGTGTAGGAAACCTGACTCACTATAGACGGGCGTTTCAGGGCGTTTTGGGCGTTTAAGTCGTTAAAGGGTTAAACTAAAATTTTAAAAAGTAGATTTCGTGTGAACGGGTTACCATTTTCGACAATGCCGCGGTATTCGCAGAATGAGCGCAAACAAAAGTGGAGAAAATCAAAACGAGAGGCAAGAGCAAGTCATGAGGAATGTAAAAATCCCAAGAAGATTGTAGCCCAACGAACTAGAGAGTATCGAGAACGTCTGAAAGTAGCCTCCGCTAAACAAAAATCCCACACACCGATCGAATCCATACCCGGCTCTTCTCGAACCCTGTTTTGTGTTCGCAAAGTATCCAGCATTATTTGTAAAAATTATGTAAGCTACTTTTCATATCATAGACCTGTGTTGGCTATAACAAATAATATAAACGCTTTGAAACCATACTCGACTAGCTCATTTCAACTCTCCGATCTGCAAATCGTAGTCCTACGTTCCAAACTGACGGCTCAATCAGAACTGAGCCTACCTGTATTTTTTTTTTTATAGATGTGATAAGAAACATCATTCGGATGTGAGGTTTACACACATGAAAAAGAATGATAAAAGAGAATGCAAGTGCTTATGGAATATAATATTGGACGCTAGTAAGAATTGCTTGTTCAGATATGTGTTCGGCTTTCGATTTCACAGGAGGTCACATTTTTCAAAGCACAATATCAAGAAATAGCGTTTTGCACCAATCTGAACTGGGGATATTTTAAGAAAATAACTGAAATTGGATTTATGAATCGATGCCTGTATTATCAAAGGCGATGAGGAAAACTGTGTCTGAGCACGAGAAAAAAAAAGAAAAGAAAACAAAAGATGTCCTCTTAAAATATTTGCAGTTCGAATAAAAAAAGGGACATTTAATGAAACGTTTTTCTCTTTAGCTTCCCTTTGTTATATTCAGACAGTCGTTTTTTTTTTTTTTTTTTTTTGCTTTATAACTCTCCAGGTGGGCGTTGTTGATGCTCAATGGGAATACTTAATTCCTTCAACGTTCTTTGATATAAAGTTCATCGCATTTCGAAAAGTTTAATAACCTACGTTCCGAATCTTTTCGCCTCGATAAATTCAATTGGAATTAAGCATGTCTAAAACATAAATTTGATTCCAAAGGAGAAAGCCTAATGGAGCATTTCAAAGTGCCGTACACAATGTTTGCTGTTTATTTTCCTTGTGATGTGTTATTGGCTTTATACAGCTTTCAGAAATGCTGAGTAAAAGCATAGTCTCGTCTTTTAACTCACAACACTACCTGTTTTACTGATACAATGGCAGTGGAGAAAATTAAAATCTTATCGATGATAAATAAAATTAAATATGTTACGTTTAAAATTTTAAAAATAGCCATGTATGCTGGTAGTAGAGAATGTGAACGAGTAAATGGTGTTTTATCGAAATGGTTTACAATTAGTGCAGCAGCCAGACTAGGTTGTGTGTAATGTCACCATGGCTGTTTAAAGTGGTTCCACCTAAAATCTCTGGCAGCCCCGGTGGCGCAGGGGTCTTAGCGATGGCCTCTGATCATTCGTCCGAAAGGGGTCCGGGTTCGAATCCCGGTGAGGCATGGATGTTGTGTTTGTCTTACGGCACTGGTTCTCTCCCCTTCCCTGGAACCAGTGACCCTAAATTAGGGACGGGCGACTGCTTATAGCCCATTGAGTTGCTCACGGTGGTCGTTAAACCTCCAATCAAAAAAAAAAAAAAAAAAAACAACAACAGCAACAACCAAAGTTTCCAATGGTAAAGCTTCTTTACATATTATTTTCTTTTTTAATTGGAGGTTTAACGACCACCGTGAGCAACTCAATGGGCTATAAGCAGTCGCCCGTCCCTAATATAGGGTCACTGGTTCCAGGGAAGGGGGAGAGCCAGTGCCGTAAGACAAACACAACATCCATGCCTCACCGGTATTCGAACCCGGACCCCGTTCGGACAACTGATCAGAGGCCATCGCTTAGACCACTGCGCCACCGGGGCGGCTATTATTTTCTTCGCAATTAATGTATTCCCAAGGATGAAAATTTGCACATCGATAAAACTAACTTTAAGTTATAGCATGGTATACTTAATACTTGCTAAAACATAACCATAATTAAACAATCCAACATTTGTTTGTCTACTGACGTCATCAATGTACAGGTTACACCATCTATCAACAGGTCTGAACATTACTCAAAGAAAAAAGATTGATTTTTAATATAATTATGGTTATGATTTAGCAAGTTTTAAGTATCTCATGCTATAAGTTAGTTTTATCGATGTGCAAATTTTTATCCAGCGTTAATTATGTCCATAAAATTTCTGTTCAATCCCACGCTTCCTTCTTGGTGCGCAAATTTTATTATCCGTGAGTGTATATAAGTTTTTACTATATTTCCTTACGGAAATCCGGCCTTTATTTGATTTGTTTTCAATGTGTTTCAATTAAAAATTTCATTCCGTCATAGGATAGGCAACATCCACTACATATTAATATTTATTTAAAGCTTAAAAACAACCTTCCTAGGACGTGCTATACGCTAGTCAGATGGGTAAACGTAAAATACTTTCTGAGCATCATTATTTTTCTTTTGATAAAGATAAGACGTACACAAAATGTAAGCTTTGACAGAAAAACCACAAAACGTTGGACAATATCTCAAATCTTAGGGATCACTTAAAAAGACAGCATCCAACTGCTTTTTTCGAAGAATCCGTTGAAAGTAAATCTGATTGCCCCAAACCCAGTTCCAGCGCCTCTTTTCTCCCGAGAAATTTTACCAACACACTATCGATAGTCAGTGGCGTACCTGAGAAACTCGACCCTTCATTTCATTTACTGAAATTTTTAAATTCCATATTATTAACTAGGTTTTACGGGCGTATTAATTATTCAAATTCTTTGGAACCTATAGGAATTTTTCGTAAAACCAAAATTATTACACTTTATTGCGTGCAACACAAATGTACACTCATTGTCATAAAAATCCGCGCACCAAGAAAAAATCGTGCGATTAACGCGAAACTCGCCAAATAGCTACGGAAAGGGTAGACATTCCATTGATTAAAGTTTCGTGCGGTTCCGCATCCCCGCGCATCCAAGAGGGCGCTGCAATCGCAATCCTTGGGGCTTATAAGGCGCTTCGCAGAGGACTCCACATGCATGGAGCCGCGGGTGGCCTAGTTTGGCAACGTTCGTGACTGCTGCGGAAAGGACCTCAGGTTCGATCCCAGGCAGGTACGAACGCTTATCCGCCGTGCGTCGGTTGGGCACGTTAAGCCGTCGGACTCCGGGTACTGGCCCCCCGGTAACAAATAAGGGCGTCTTCCTCCCCCTTTCTACTTCGCTTCCGTGTCGCTTTGCAATCGGGCACTCTAGCCCAAATCTCCTAGCTTCCTATTTTTAAGGGTTGTTTAAGACCTGGGGTCAGACACTCCCTTCCTGAAATCCTCTACAATCAATAAATCACTTCACATGCATGCCGAAGTGCACGGTAAGAGTCAGGTGAGATCCCAGAGCGATAGGCATGCCGAAGAGCCGCCGTAGATGTGCGTACGGGCAACTGACGGAGTTTGAACGAGGCCGTATCGTCGGGATGAAAGAGGCAGGGTAGCCAGCGCGCTGAATCGGTCGCCATTTTGGCTGGTCGGATAGCACAGTACGATTGTGTTGAGAGCAATGGACACGGGAAGGCACATGGACCCGGCTGACTTGCTCCGGATTACCAAGACACACCACCAGCAGAGAGGACTGTGGGATCGTGAGAGCGGCACGCACAGATGCAGCGACGTCCTCGTCCAATATCCAGAGACATGTGGCGGCTGTACAAAGGTGTCCTGTGTCCGCCAGAACCATTTCCAGATGCCTGGCAGAGGCGAATCTGCACTCTCGACGGCTTTTACGTTTTCTGCAATCAATACCTGACCACCGTCGGCGTCGATTGCAGTGGTGTCAGCAGCGAGCAACGTGGAATACTACGGACTGGCGACGTATAGTGTTCAGCGACGAATCATGCTTCTGCATTTGAACGGACGACCACCGTGTCAAAGTGTGGAGGACCGCAAATGAGCGCTACAATCCTAACCTCACTGTACAGCGGCACACTTCTCGAAATGCCGGTGTGATGCAAAGGAACTGCGGAAAGGTTTCTAAAAAAGTTCAGAATTTTCGGTTAACACCTCTTGAGAACAGTAATTTATCGTCAATATAAGAAAGGAATTCCGAAAAGGTTTCTGAAAATTCAGAATTTTCCGTTAACACACCTTAAAAACGGCAATTTACCGTCAATATAAGAAAGGAAATGCGGAAAGGTTTCTAAAAAAAATTCAGATTTTTCCGTTAACACCTCTTGAGAACGGTAATTTACCGTCAATATAAGAAAGGAATTGCGGAAAGGTATCTGAAATTTCAGAATTTTTCGTTAACACATCTTAAAAACGGCAATTTACCGTCAAATATAAGAAAGGAATTGCGGAAAGGTTTCTGAAAATTCAGAATTTTTCTGACGTACAAAAAATCCGCGAAACAGTGTTTTTCCGTCATTTAACGGAAAAGGTTGTATTAGAATTATGCTTCGTTAACGCGAAAGAAATGTCGGAAATTAGCTCGTGAATTGCAGAAAATGTTTTACAGTGATATAGCTTTTCTCAACTTAATGGGGACATCCTGAATAACTATGAAGCACACCCTGGCCTATGCCCTACATATAAATCTTGTACCTTATCAAAGACTGCCATATTTTCTTTCTGTATGTTCTGAAGATTATCACGTGTTTCGATGCTCTCAAAGTTCTACGCTAAGCACACAGCATTTATCATAAGCACATACGATCTCCGTGTTCCTCCGGCATGGAAAGCGTTCCACTTCCCCTTTCTGTAAGAGCTCACTCAAGGATGATAATAAACGAGCTGTTCTTCATATTTCAGCTCGAAATCTTAGAATTTCTGTGCATCTTGCCTGCTGAGTAAAAGACGACTGCATAATATATTGAAATTCTGAAAAAGAGTGACTCTACATGTTGCGGCTAAAGAAAATCTAGTTACACAATTTCAGCGAGGTTTTATCTCATGCAAATTTAAATTGAAACGAAGAAGCGGTATCTTGCATAGACCTCCATCTTTGCCTTTGTATGTGTGTATCACGTAAGCATGCTTATTACGCTCGAAGACATTTCGCTGATTCTAAGGTGCTTAGGTAAACATTTATTACGCAAATTGCATACACGCAAACAGAAGAGAAAAATAATTTGAAACTTTTCCTAGTGACCGAGGTTGCGTTATTTTAAATAATACTTATTCAGGTGAAGACATTTTACTTCCTAATTAAGATCAGGATGTAGGCACTTCGACCTCTTGAAAAAAGTCGAACAGCAGCCCTGTTGAAAGTAAACACAATTTCTAGACTTGGTCCTAAGCTTTCAAACTAACAGCGTACTATATAGCAAAAGTGCCAAAGGAGAAGCATTTTGAAGATGACGATTTTCCCTTGAAGTACGCTGTATTTTTCAGCGATGTAAAGATTTATTATACAGGGTGTTCCTTAAACGTTGGGCCAAACTTTGCGAACTTATTCTAGTAGAAAAATATCGTATAAACTATAGGGCCGGGACATAGGCGTAGTGTGAGCAAAAATTTTAGAGGGCACAAATAGGTGTAAACTAATTTTTTTTTTCTTGTGGGGTGCGGATTCTCGGAAATAGTGTCTCCGAAAATGCTCCGCCACCCCAGTGACGCAGTGGTCTAAGCGATGGCTTCTGATCATTCGTCCGAGATGGGTCCGGGTTCAAATCCCGTGACGCATGGATGTTGTGTTTGTCTTACGGTGCTGGTTCTCTTTCTTCCCTGGAACCAGTGACGCTAAATTAGGGACGGACGACTGCTTATAGACCAATAAGTTGCTCAAGGTGGTCGTTAGACCTCCAAGCAAAACTGTTCAATTACCACAATTACCATAACTTCTTAGGTATTTTACGTGATTAATATATCCAAAACTACGAGGTGTGCGGACTTGAGTTGATTCACCCTAATGAGGACGAAAAAAAAAAAAAAAAAAAAAAAAAAGCGATGAGTTTGAGGTTGATTCGCACGCTGTGTTTGAACGTAAAGCTATGTATACCATGTCTTGTGTCTATAATGAGATCGTGAATAAAATATTGTGTACAAATAAGTTTTTGTTGTCATGCAGTAATTTTTAAGACAGCGCAACATGTAATTTGAGAGAAAACAACAATACCTTTACGAATCAAAACATGCTCTGTCATTGTCTATCACCTTCCGCCATCGGTCGGGCAGCTGACGGATTCCAGCCATGAAGAATTCTCCGTCGTGTGACGCGATGAAGTCGTCAACCCATTTTTTGCACTTCGTCACTTGTCCGGAACCAACAAACCCTGTTGCATCGATCGGAACAAATGATAGTCTGAACCGGATGTGTCGGGACTATACGCCAGGCGGGTGCTTCAAAACTTCCCAGCCAAGCGTCAATAACATTTCCTTGGCCGATTTCGTGTCATGCGGCCTAGCGTTGTCATGCAGTAATTTCACCGGACGCAATCCTTTGCCTGTGAATGGACGTTTCCGACGGATTTCCTGCTTCAATCGCAGCAATTGTTGATTGTAGTAATTAGCAGTAATAGTTTGACCCTGTTCCAATAGTTCATAATAGAGCACACCCTTCATATCCCACCAAATGCAGAGTAGAACGTTCTTGGAGTGAATATTGCGTTTCAATGTCCAAGTCATTGCTTCACCGGAGTCTACGCAGTGTTTTTTGCGTTTGGGATTGTCGTACCATATCCACTTTTCATCACCCGTAACGATTTTCCACCGGAAAGACTTTCCGTGTTGTTTATTCAACAGATTCAAACACTTCATGACACGCTCATCTTTGTTCCTCTGACTCAGGTCATGTGGCACCCATTTTCCTTCCTTCTGAATCTTTCCCATTGCGCGTAAACAATTGGAAATGTTGTTCACGTGCTTTTCGATACAATATTCTTCCCCAGAACAGATCGATGCACATGCGTTTTTGACTGTTGGGCAAACTCTGTGTCACATTTTATACTCTGGACTAGTTACGGTCACATAACAACAACGAGGGGAAATGTCGGATATATAAATTAGCGGTATACGTCACATAAAAACGCTTTTAGATTTATTTGTACACCTAATATAGCGGGTGTTGGTAATGTTGTTTATTTGCCGCCCCGGTGGTGCAGTGGTCTAAGCGATGGCCTCTGATCATTCACCGACCGATGTGCAAGTCCGTTTGACTGTTGGGCAAACTTCTGTGTCACATTTTATACTCTGGACTAGTTACGGTCACATAACAACAACGAGGAAATGTCGGATATATAAATTAGCGGTATACGTCACATAAAAACGCTTTGAAATTTATTTGTACACCTAATATAGCGGGTGTTGGTAATGTTGTTTATTTGCCGCCCCGGTGGTGCAGTGGTCTAAGCGATGGCCTCTGATCATTCGTCCGAACCGGGTCCGGGTTCGAATCCCGGTGAGGCATGGATGTTGTGTTTGTTTTACGGCACTGGTTCTCTCCCTTCCCTGGAACCAGTGACCCTAATTTTTGAATTCATACGACTAGTCCAATATATAGCACATTGAGTTGCTCACGGTGGTCGTTAAACCTCCAATAAAAAAAAAAAGAAAATGTTGTTTATTTATTTTGTCAAAATGCCACAAAAATATGTTCAACTTCGCATTTTCGTGTCATTTTGATGTTCTTTTCCGCTAATTCTACAAATCTGCGAAAATAATAATAATAAAGTACTGTTACATTACCATCTACTCTTATTGTTAACAGGTGCAATTCTAATTTTTTGAATTCATACGACTAGTCCACTATGTTAACAGGTGCAATTCTAATTTTTTAAATTCATACGACTAGTCCACTATGTTAACAGGTTCAATTGTAATTTTTTGAATTCATACGACTAGTCCACTTTGTTAACAGGTGCAATTCTAATTTTTTGAATTCATACGACTAGTCCACTATGTTAACAGGTTCAATTCTAATTTTTTGAATTCATACGACTAGTCCACTATGTTAACAGGTGCAATTCTAATTTTTTTAATTCATACGACTAGTCCACTATGTTAACAGGTGCAATTCTAATTTTTTAAATTCATACGACTAGCCCACTATACTATAACAGGTGCAATTCTAGTTTTTTTGAATTTCATACGACTAGTCCACTATGCTAACAGGTGCAATTCTAATTTTTTAATTTCATACGACTAGTCCACTATGCTAACAGATGCAATTCTAATTTTTTGAATTCACACTAGTCCACTATGTTAACATTAATTACATTTCAAAATCAATGTTCGATTAGCTTTAGTACTGAAAACAAAAGTGTACTCTTAATTACATTCCGAAATAATGTTCAATCACCAGAAGTATTGAAAATAAAAAGTGTACTCGCGGCGTAGAGCACAAAAATGACCATCCACTTCCGCGCGCTGTGACGAACTTCCGTTGATCCGCCGGCTCCACCATTTATAATAATTTATCACTAGATGTCATCTATGCACTATCAAACGATACTAGCGCCGTTGCCACGCCCCGATAACTCCGGAGTTATTGCGAGTTGAAATCGATCGCACAATGATGTTGCGTGCACCGCTAATCTGTATCGTACCATAAGACGTAGTTCTACGTCAAAAATATACCTTCCAAAGCACCTCATGCAGTTATTCTATAATGAAAACTATCATCAGATGACTTCATGCTATTGTGCATGGAATGACTGCTTTCCAGCAGTCATAGCAATATTCGCTATTGCGTAGCGTTGTTCCTTCGTCGGTATGTCACACTTTATAACATTTAAAAGGCGAACGACTAGTTATTACTTTTCCACTTTTTAAGTGTGGGGTACATGTGCCCCCCCCCGACGCTACGCCTATAAGCCGGAAATGCTTTATAGCATAAAAGCCCAAATTTCCCGGTGATGGAGTGATGGGACTACACCGACCTTTGGCTTATAGCTGCAACTTGGTGATTTGACATATGCCACACTTCTGAGGTAATTACGTCACATTACCATCCACGAAATCGCAGGTTTCGGGTCAACTTCAAACCATGCTTGAAGGACAGCTCACTGCAGAAGAAGGAATTTTTATTGATTCCACACGACATGTGGAAGAAATATCACACATTGTTCGAATCGTAGAAGAAGGAATTCTCATTAATTCCAGAAGACGAGTGGAAGAAACATCACGTATTTTTCGAAGCGCAGAAGAAGGAATTCTCATTAATTCCAGAAGACGTGTTAAAGAAGCATCACACATTTTTCGAAGTGTAGAAGTAGGAATTCTCATTAATTCCAGACGATGTGCTGACGAAGAATCACATACATTTTGGAAGCGTAGAAAAAGGAATTCTTACTATTCCAGACGATGTGTGGGAGAATTATCATACACATTTTTCGAAGCCTAGAAAAAGGAATTCTCATTAATTCCAGCCGATGCGTGGAAGAATCATCACATATGTTTCGAAGCATAGAAGAAGGAATTCTCCTTAATTCCAGACGATGGATGGAAGAAGCATTCTTCATTTTTTGAAGCGTAGAAAAAGAAATTCTCATTAATTCCAGACGATGTGTGGAAGAAGCATCATACACGTTTTCCGAAGCATAGAAAAAGGAATTCTCATTAATTCCAGACGATGTGTGGAAGAAGCATCACACGTTTTTCGAAGCGAAGAAGGATTTCTCATTAATTCCAGACGATGCGTGAAAGAAACATCACACATTTTCCGAAGCGTAGAAGAAGGAATTCGCATTAAATCCAGACGATGAATAAATGAAGCATCAGATATTTTTCGAAGCGTTGAAGAAGAAATTCTCGTTAATTCCAGATGATGAGTTGAAGAAGCATCATACATTTTTCGAAGCGTAGAAGAAGGAATTCTCATTAATTCCAGACGATATGTGAGATTTCATCAACGGCGCTGTCTTTTGGCAATTGTTTAACTTCTATGCTTTGACAAGAGCGATGTGACAGAGCGATGTAGTGTACTCCACCAACTCACCAAGATCGGTAATGGAGAAGCATTGACGGACGACGAGATACTGACAACGATTACATTACGCCTTCTAATTCTACTAATATTAATTTATAATCAGCATAAGTTGCTATGAATTGTATATAGTATAAGTTACTTTTAAGTAAATAAAGTAAAACATTCCTTTCGTTTTATTTCTTAAAAAATTTTATATCTGAAAAAAATCAAAAGGGCACAATAGAAATTGTGCCGCAACCTACAGTGTAGGGGGCCACGTCAACTGTCCTTCGCTGAATACTTTAAGGACGTAGAACTAGTGATGCAGTGCCATGAAATAGTGACAGTTGATGTAGTTCTACGTTCTAGGTTGCTGCGCAATTGCCACTGTGCCCCTTTAATTTTTGCGGTATGAAACTTCTAAGAAATAAAATTTGTAATACTACTAAATAACTTAAAATAAATAAATGATAAATGAAAATAAATAAATGATAAATGAAAATAAATAAATGATAAATTAAAATAAATAACTTAAAATAAATAAATGATAAATGAAAATAAATAAATGATAAATGAAAATAAATAAATGATAAATGAAAATAAATACATGATAAATGAAATAAATAAATGTTAAATTAAAATAAATAAGTGATAAATTAAAATAATAAATGATAACTTAAAATAAATAAATGAAAATAAATAAATGATAATAAATAAATGATAAATGAAAATAAATTCACGAAAATAAATAAGTGATAAATGATAATAAATAAATGATATATGAAAAACTAAATGATATATGAAAATAAATGAATGAAAAAATTAAACTAAAATTGTGAAAACAAATAAATGATAAATGAAAATAATAAATGATAAATGAAAATTATAAATGATAAATTCACGAAGATAAATAAGTGATAAATTCACGAAGATAAATAAGTGATAAATGAAAATTATAAATGATAAATTCACGAAGATAAATAAGTGATAAATGAAAATTATAAATGATAAATTCACGAAGATAAATAAGTGATAAATTCACGAAGATAAATAAGTGATAAATGATAATAAATAAATGATATATGAAAAACTAAATGATAAATGAAAATAAATGAATGAAAAATTTAAACTAAAGTTTTGAAAACAAATAAATGATAAATGAAAATAATAAATGATAAATGAAAATAATAAATGATAAATGAAAATTATAAATGATAAATGAAAATAAATAAGTCATAAATTAAAATAAATAAATGATAAATGAAAATAAATAAATATTTGAAATGCCATTAACAAATAATATGTATGAAATACCATTAAATAAATATAAATTTCATTTTATTTCTTAAAACTTTTACTTCTGAAAAAAAAATCAAAGGTACCAGTAGCGATTGTGCCGCAACCTACAACTTAGGGCTACATCAACTGTCCTTCGCTGAATACTTTTAAGGACGTAGAACTGGTGAGATAGTGCCATGAAATAATAAAAGTTGGCGTAGTTCTACATTGTAGGTTGCGGCACAGTTGGTACTGCGCCACTTTGATTTTTTTTTCTATACCGCTTGTAAATAAAGTAGAAAAATATTTGTCCTCTGTCTACAAGATTTAAGGCGACACTGGAGGTAAGTATGTAAATTTAATTCCGAAACGACGTGCAGTTGGAAATAATTCTGTGCACACACACAATGAGCAATAACGCAGAGCGATATCAGTTAGTAATAATGGACGAATTCTGTTCCTATTTTTTTTTATTGTAGCCGAGATATGGATTATTGAATGTGTCGCCTTAAGTTCCATCCGTCACGGAATTCTCCCCTACGGAATTATTCTTTGATGTCCGTTTCTATGCTCAAACATTTTTCGAATTTTCCTACCAATACATTTCTTTAAAGTTAACAGCTTGAATTTACCTCTTCATACGAATTCTGTTTGTGGTCTTAACTTTTAGGTCTGATATTTGAATTTGAGCAGGAATTTATTTTCCTTTCGCTGTTTATTTACTCCGACTGAAAGCAGGAATCTCGCTTTTCAGAACCTGCGTTTGCTTTAGGGAAAACGTGCACTGTATCTTTGGAAGCCGCTCGTGGGTGTGTAAGAGAAAGCGAAGGTAGAGATAGAAAACTGGTGTGTCGGGGAACTTCACTTTGGAAAGACAGACGACACAAGCTGGAGACGATAAAAATAAAGTACGCCCTTCGAAACGCTTTATCGTGTGACTTCATTCAAATCTAAGTCTTTCAAGTATTTCCGAAATATGTGTTACACGTACGTGCGTCGTGTAAAGCTGTATTCCTTTAAAGTTAGGCGAAGTGTGAAAATATCGGCAATGCTTGTGAGGTACACTTAGCACATCGAAATATGTGTTTACTTCGAATTTTGTTACACAGAAACTGTGTCATATAGTTTCTGTAAGAGTGAGTGAGTATGAAATTCCAATGGCTTATTTGATTACGAAAAGGCCGTTGATTCTGTGAAGCAATCAACAGTATAATGCCTTTGAAATTCTGCGGTTTTCAAGTTGCAGGCATTAACAATTATTGATAGCGTCGGTGAAAATGCAAAGGTTTGACAATTCGAGGATACAGCGCCAATGAAAATTGGAAAAGCAGTGGGACAAGATGACACCATATCTCCAGCCGCGACGTTAAGGGTGGTCTGGGGTGAGCTACAGCCCACCCAACTTCTCTTTGAGCCCACCCTTTAGCCCCCCCGCCCAAATATTAAAGCAGTTGGAACATATGGCGGGTGCAATCATCTAAGATTCTAGGGAATTTGGTTAAATGTATGTGAATTTCTCGAATTCACTGAAACTTTGTTATACGTATATAAAATGAATTCTTCGTTAAATTTAGTGTTTGTACTTATGAGAAAGAAGGGAGACCTCTGAAAAAATTCTAAGAGAGTAGCAGAAACACACCGTTTTTGTAGTACGAAGAGAGAGAAAGAGAGAGTGACCGAGAGAGAAAGAGAAGAGAAAGAGAGAGAGAGAGAGAGAGAGAGAGAGAGAGAGAGAGAGAGAGAGAGAGAGAGACAGAGAGAGAGAGAGAGAGAGAGGAGTGACAGAGAAAGTGGCAGAGGACAGAGAGGCAGAGTGACAGAGGGAGAAAGAGAAGAGAAAGAGATAGAGTGACAGAATAGTGAGAGAGACAGTGACACAGAAAGAGAGAGAGTGACAGAAAGAGACACAGTGACGGAGAGAGAGAGAGACGGTCAGAGAGAGTGACAGAAAGAGACAGAGTGACAGAGAGAGACATTGAGAGAGAGAGAGAGTGACAGAAAGAGACAGAGTGACAGAGAGAGACATTGAGAGACAGAGAGAGTGACAGAAAGAGACAGAGTGACAGAGAGAGACATTGAGAGAGAGTGAGTGACAGAAATAGACAGAGTGACAGAGAGAGACATTGAGAGAGAGTGAGTGACAGAAATAGACAGAGTGACAGAGTGAGAGAGAGAGAGAGAGAGAGAGAGAGAGAGAGAGAGAGAGAGAGAGAGAGAGAGTGACAGAGGACAGAGAGGCAGAGTGACAGAGTGAGAAAGAGAAGAGAAAGAGATAGAGTGACAGAATAGTGAGAGAGACAGTGACACAGAAAGAGAGAGAGAGTGACAGAAAGAGACAGAGTGACAGAGAGAGACATTGAGAGAGAGAGAGAGAGAGAGTGACAGAAAGAGACAGAGTGACAGAGAGAGAGACATTGAGAGAGAGAGAGAGAGAGAGAGTGACAGACAGAGTGACAGAGAGAGACATTGAGAGAGAGAGAGTGAGTGACAGAAATAGACAGAGTGACAGAGAGAGAGAGAGAGAGAGAGAGAGAGAGAGAGAGAGAGAGAGAGAGAGAGAGAGAGAGAGAGAGAGAGAGAGAGAGAGAGAGAGAGAGAGAGAGAGAGAGAGAGAGAGAGAGAGAGAGAGAGAGAGAGTGAAAGAGAGTGAGAGAGATATATAGAGAGAAATAGTGTCTGGTTACAAACGAAAATTCATAAACAGCCTTATGACAGAACAAAAAGAAAGAAAAAAAAAAACGACTTAAGAAATCTGAAATTGCGAAGAAATGTTATATAAAATGAATATTTTGTTAAATTTAGTGTTTGTACGTTTTAGAAGTAGAGGGAGTCCTCTAAGCGAATTTTTAAGAGAGTGGTAGAAACACACCATTTTTATAATTATGCTTTAAAATATGAGAGAGAGAGGGGGAAAGGGGAAAAAGAGAGAGAAAAAGAGAGAGAAAAAGAGAGAGAAAAAGAGAGAGAGATAGAAATAGATATTCCTTATCAGGTTACAAACTAAGATACTAAAATCCATATACAGCCTTATGACAGCGAAAAAAAAAAAGAAAATAAAAACTACGTAAGTAAGCTAAAATTGCGAAGAAATAGTAACCTACCATAGAGATTCGTATCCATGGTTCCCATACTACATACGTTTAATAAATACTACGTACAGTATTCACTTGAAAACATTTTTCATATTAGGGATAACATTACCAGCGTAGGATAAAATGTACATGAGCTGAATGTTTTACCAAAATATTTGCTGAACACTAAAATTTGTGCTTCTCCTCCCATCCTGCTTAGCCCCCCCCCCTAGTAGCCCACCCAGCTCTTAGTAGCTGGCATCGCAACTGCAAATCTTCCAGACTCTTCAATGCGGTGACGGATCGCTTCGTCCGCGTTTATTTTGTCCACGTTCACGTGGTCCAGTTCATTTCACCCATGGTTCACTTTGTCCGCTGTTCATTTAGTATACTGTTAATTTCGTCGGGCTGTTCATTTAGTATACTGTTCATTTCGTCCGCCGTTCACTTTGTTCACATTCATTTCGTCCGCCGTTCACTTTGTTCACATTCATTTCGTCCGCCGTTCACTTTGTCCACATTCATTTCGTCCGCCGTTCACTTTGTTCACATTCATTTCGTCCGCCGTTCACTTTGTTCACATTCATTTCGTCCGCCGTTCTAGTTGTTTACTGCGGTCGTTAAACAAACAAATTAATCAGTGCATTCTTCCAGTTCCAACGTATAACGTTTCCTCGAAAGAAAAATTTGAGATTTTTATTGTTGTCTCCTTTTTTGTTGTTTTTAGTATTATCTTTCATAAGTGGGAGAGGTGCTAGGGAAGGGTGAATAATTTACCTCCTTTGTCTTCCGGGCTGGGACGCATAAGAGGAGGCATAGATTATGCCATTTGTCTCTTTATTTGTTTAATCAATATTTTATTTCAGAGACATAAATTAAAAAGAGACTCACGGGCTGAGAACAAGTGAGAAAAGTATGGAGAGGTGCAAGCTTGGTATAACCAGGAAAGATAAGAGAAGAACTCGTGTTTCAGTAAAATGACAAGACATCATGATCATGGTAAAAACCCGAAATGACCTATCGCTAGAAGAAATGACCACCGTTGGACAACTGAAATACTAGACTGGATACCAAGGGACACGAAAAGACCCAGAAGAAGAATGGATGACATTATGATAAAAGTAAAAGCTCTCAAGAGACAATGGGCTGGACATATTGATAGAAGAACTAAACACCATTGGACAAATGAAATACTAAACTGGATATCAAGGGACAGGAAAAGACCCAACAGAAGAGTGGATGACATTATAATCAAAATAGAGACTCTCAAGTGACAATGGGCTGGATATATTGATAGAAAAACTGACCACCGTTGGACAACTGAAATACTGGACTAGATACCAAGGGACATGAAAATACTCAGGAGAAAAATGGATGACATTATGATCAAAGTAGAGACTCTCAAGGGGCAATGGGTTTGACATATTGATAGAAGAACTGACCACCGTTGGACAAATGAAATACTAGACTGGATACCAAAGGACAGGAAAAGACCCAGAAGAAGAGTGGATGACAATATGATCAAAATGGAGACTCTCAAGTGGCAATGGGTTTGACATATTGATTGAAGAACTGACCACCGTTGGACAAATGCAATACTAGACTGGATACCATTGGGGCAGGAAAAGACCCAGAAGAAGAGTGGATGACATTATGATCAAAATAGAGACTCTCAAGTGACAAATGGCTGGATATATTGTAAGAAGAACTGACCACCGTTGGACAACGGAAATACTAGACTGGATGCGAAGGGTCAGGAAAAGACCCAGAAGAAGAGTGAATGACATTATGATCAAAGCAAAGGCTCTCAAGTTGTAATGGGCTGGAGATATTGGTAGAATAAGTGATCACCGTTGGACAACTGAAATACTAGACTGGATGCGAAGGGACAGGAAAAGACTCAGAAGAAGAGTGGATGACATTATGATCAAAGTAAAGACTATCAAGTTGCAATGGGCTGGACATATTGTTAGGATAACTGACCACCGTTGGATAACTGAAATACTAGGCTGGATACCAAGGGACAGGAAAAGTCCCAGAAGAAGAGTGGATGACATTATCAAAGTAAAGACTCTCAAGTGACAATGGGCTGGAAATATTGCTAGAAGAACTGACCACTGTTGGACAACTCAAATACTAGACTAAATGCCAAGGGACAGAAAAAGAACCAGAACACCAAATGGGAGATGGATGGGTGAAATTGAAAAGAACGACGTTGAACAGGACTGCTAGAGACAGAGCTGTGGACTAGTGATGAAAAAAAAAAACTCGTTCTTTTTTAACATAGATGCTTTGTAACCGATAAATAATTTATGTTTTGATCTCGACATTACAGGAACCGATACATCGAAAAAACATCGAGGTTTCATAACTGACGTTTGAAACTGCGAAAGAAAGTTTTCTACGTGAAGTAAACGAATTTCTTTTTGCTGCGTTCTTATAAAGAGGGATGGAGCATCACCTTTTTATGGCATGAATTAGAATGTTTTCTTGTTTCGTCAGTGAAATCGAGTTCTTATTCTCGGGAGTAACATCAAGTGTTTTGAAAAATACTATTGATTATTGGATATGTAATTAGTGAGTAATTACTGTTATATTGAGCACAGATTTTACTCATTTATTGTTGCAGATGAAAATGGGCGAATATTTGGCTTATCAGCAAAACATCGAAATATCGAGGTCTTTTCGAAAATTTCCAGCGGTGCTATCGATGCATCGATGTTTTGGGAATGAGTAGCCACCAAAGTCCAACATCAATGTTTCTCACCGTGTACCCATCCCTACTGTGGACGCAGGGTTCGTTCATACTTATGGTAAATAAATTCCAGGATTTTTGTAGAAGTTCATCAAAAAATTCTGAGGGATTAAAATTTTGCTAGAATCACATTGCTTTGTTTTATATTTTGAAACTGGAGTGAAATTTACTACGCATTAATATTCTTATCAAGTCCTATGGGTTTCACTGTTAGAGTGTGTGTTACATCTTTGACGAAGTGGTAAAATTTCCCAATGTACAGTAAAACTTTCTCTGTGTAAAACATATATGAAGCAATCTGGAACTTAGCAAATTTGCCATGACACTGAAGATTCCCTATTTCATAGGCATCTATCCCCATAGATATTGACGACTGGAGGCCAGTTCTCAAATCTTTTTCAGTGAGGAAAGGATTCGAATGAAGGAAGTGTTGAAATGAAAGATTAGAAAGAAGGAAGGATTCGAATGAAGGAAGTGTTGAAATGAAAGATTAGAAAGAAGGAAGGATTCGTATGAAGGAAGTGTTGAAATGAAAGATTAGAAAGAAGGAAGGATTCGAATGAAGGAAGTGTTGAAATGAAAGATTAGAAAGAAGGAAGGATTCGTATGAAGGTTATGATGAAGGATTCGAATGAAGGTTATGATGAAGGATTCGAATGAAGGTTATGATGAAGGATTCGAATGAAGAATTTCGAATGAAGGAAGAAATTCGACTGAAGGAATTCTAATTAATGAAGGATTCTAGATGATTCGAATGAAGGAATTATTCTAAATGTTTCGAATGAAGAATACGAATGAAGGAAGGAATTCTAATGAAGTTTTCTACATGATTCGAATGAAGAATACGAATGAAGGATTCTAGATGATTCGAATAAAGAATACGAATGAAGGAAGGAATTCAAATGAACGAAGGAATTGAAATAAAGGAAGGAATTCAAAGGAATGAAGGATTTTGAATGAAGGAAGGAATTCAAATGAAGGAAGGAATTCGAAAGAATAATTCTAGATGATTCGAATGAAGGAAAGATTCTAAATGTTTCGAATGAAGGAAGGATTCTAAATGTTTCGAATGAAGAATACGAATGAAGGAAGGAATTCTAATGAAGGATTCTAGATGATTCGAATAAATAATACGAATGAAGGAAGGAATTCAAATGAAGGAAGGAATTCAAATAAAGGAAGAAATTCAAAGGAAGGAAGGATTTTGAATGAAGGAAGGAATTCAAATGAAGGAAGGAATTCAAATGAAGGAAGGAATTCGAAAGAATAATTCTAGATGATTCGAATGAAGGAAGGAATTCGAAAGAATAATTCTAGATGATTCGAATGAAGGAAGGAATTCAAATGAAGGAAGGAATTCAAATAAAAGAAGGAATTCGAAAGAATAATTCTAGATGATTCGAATGAAGGAAGGAATTCAAAGGAAGGAAGATTTTTGAATGAAGGAAGGAATTCAAATGAAGGAAGGAATTCAAATGAAGGAAGGAATTCAAATGAAGGAAGGAATTCAAATGAAGGAAGGAATTCGAAAGAATAATTTTAGATGATTCCAATGAAGGAAGGAATTTAAATGAAGGAAGGAATTCAAATGAAAGAAGGAATTCAAATAAAGGAAGGAATTCAAAGGAAGGAAGGATTTTGATTGAAGGAAGGATTTTGAATGAAGGAAGGAATTCGAAAGAAAATTCTAGATGATTCGAATGAAGGAAAGATTCTAGAAGGAAGGGCCATCTTGGTCTCACATAAAGGTTTCCATACGATGCTGTGACTCCAACTGTGTACAATTGGTATACCAAGAACCAAGGTCGCTTGAAATACGGCACTCAAACATCTTGAACTGCAGCATCATGTGAGATGAAAGAATTAACGTTATGTCTCTACACTCCATGAAAGGAAGTGATGTCATCATGAAACGACGCCACAGGGAGCTAGAACAAAGTGATGCAATCAATACAAACATTTCAACAAATTTTTTTCCCATTAAAAGAAAAAATTCCAGTACTATTCCAGGACCTTTCATAAAAATATGAAAAATCAAGGACTTCCCAAGCCGGGAAAAAAGGGGAAATCAAAATTCTGGGGCTTTTCCAGGATTCAAGGTGCTGTGTGAACCCTGGACTTGGGGCACCCTTTATCCAGAAAAATGGATTGAGAAGGAATGATGATATACCCGGTCGTACCAGAATAATATGACCACCCCCGGAATCACAGTGTACCAGCCCAGGCACGTCACAGAGTGCACATGACAATGTCGACAACACGGAGATGTAAGCGGCCAGCCAGGACAGTTAAGCCATAGTGACGTGAGCACAACGGGCAGAGGTAGTGATTTGACGGACGTTTAAAAAAGAATGATCATCGGTTACCGCGTCAAGGCTGGAAGTATTTCAAAAGCAGCAGACGTCGTGGGCTGTTCGCGAGGTGCTGTAGTAAGGGTGTACCAAGAATGGAACGCTGGTACACCGAGTACTTCTCGACGTCATAACTGTCGAGCCCCAAGGGCCATCGACCCCAGAGAAGAACGTCGCCGCCATCGACTGGCAAAGGGCAATCGACGCGCAACAGTGCAGTAATGGACCATGAAAATCAACGATAGGGCACCCAGGTACGTGTTCCCGATAACAATTGAGTGAACCCTGTTACGCATGGATCTCCCGAATCGACGATGCGTCAAGGCGCTCATGTTAACCCATGTCCATCGGCAACGACGCCTGCAGTTCGCATAGGATTACCGTCATTGGATAGTGGAAGAGCGGGAAAATGTTGCCTTCTCCGACGAATCGAGGCTTCTACTCCACATAAGTGACGGAAAGTAGCGGATACGCTGTCAGATACACGAGAACCAACAGGATACGCTTGTCGGTCACATACAGGCCGGTGGTGGAAGTGTGCATGACTGGGAGATACTTTCCTGGTATGACCTGGGATCGCTGGCACCACTGGAGGAGGGCCTGAACGCCAATGGCTACTTATCCATCCTCGCTGACCACATGCATCCCTTCGTGTTGGACGCTTACCCTGGTGGTGGTGATATCTAACAAAAGGGCAGTACGCCCTGCCAGTAGCTAAGGGGGTGCGCGACCGGTTCCAGGAACACGACAGTGATGCGCCTGTACTCTCTTGGCCGGCGAAATCGTCCGATCATAGTGTGCTTGAGGGATTATTAGGATCGACAGGTCCAATGTGCCGACTCACACGTCATCTCTGGGAGCTCCGTGCTCTGCCGCAGTCCGAATGGGCACGTGTGCCTCGGGCAACCTTCCAGGGCCTCATTGCGTCCATGCCACGCCGTTTCGCCGCTGTCAACAGGGCCAAGGGCAGTTATTCCCATTATTAGGTAGGTGATAATATTACCTCCGTGCTCTTGTGCAGTCCGAATGGTCACGTGTGCCTCGGGCAACTTTCCAAAGCGTCATTGCGTCCATGCCACGCCGTCTTGCTGCTGTCATCCGGGTCAAGGTTGGTTATTCCCATTATTACGTAGGTGGTCGTATTACCTCTGTGCTCTGCTGCAATCCGAATGGTCACGTGTGCCTCGGGCAACCTTCCACGGCCTCATTGCGTCCATGCCACGCCGTCTTGCCGCTGTCATCCGGGCCAAGGGTGGTTATTCCCATTATTAAGTAGGTGCTCATATTACCTCCGTGCTCTGCTGCAGTCCGGATAGTCACATGTCCCTCGGGCAACCTTCCAGGGTCTCATTGCGTCCATGCCACACCGTCTCGCTTCTGTCATCGGGGCCAAGGGTGGTTATTCCCATTATTAGGTAAGTGGTCATATTACCTCCGTGCTCTGCTGCAGTCCGAATGGTCACGTGTGCCTCGGGCAACCTTCCACGGCCTCATTGCGTCCATACCACGCCGTCTTGCCGCTGTCATTCGGGCCAAGGGTGGTTATTCCCATTATTAAGTAGGTGGTCATATTACCTCCGTGCGCTGCTGCAGTCCGAATGGGCACGTGTGCCTCGGGCAACCTTCCGGGGCCTCATTGCGTCCATGCCACGCCGTCTCGCCGCTGTGATCCGGGTCAAGGGTGGTTATTCCCATTATTTAGTAGGTGGTCATATTACCTCCGTGATCTGCTGCAGTCCGAATGGGCACGTGTGCCTCGGGCAACCTACCACGGCCTCGTTGCGTCCATGCCACGCGGTATCGCCGCTGTCATCCGGGCCAAATGTGGTTATTCCCATTATTAAGTAGGTGGTCATATTACCTCCGTGCTCTGCTGCAGTCCGAATGGGCACGTGTGCCTCGGGCAACCTTCCAGGGCCTCATCGCGCCCATGCCACGCCGTCTCGCCGCTGTCATCTGGGCCAAGGGTGGTTATTCCCATTATTAGGTAGGTGGTCATATTACCTCCGTGCTCTGCTGCAGTTCGAATGGGCACGTGTGTCTCGGGCAACCTTCTAGGTACTCATTGCGTCCATGCCACGCCGTCTCGCCACTGTCATCCGGGCCAAGGGTGGTTATTCCCATTATTAGGTAGGTGGTCATATTACCTCCGTGCTCTGCTGCAGTTCGAATGGGCACGTGTGCCTCGGGCAACCTTCCAGGTACTCATTGCGTCCATGCCACGCATCTCTCGCCGCTGTCATCTGGGCCAAGGGTGGTTATTCCCATTATTAGGTAAGTGGTCATATTACCTCCGTGCTCTGCTGCAGTTCGAATGGGCACGTGTGCCTCGGGCAACCTTCCAGGGTCTCATTGCGTCCATGCCGCACCGTCTCGCTTCTGTCATCGGGGCCAAGGGTGGTTATTCCCATTATTAGGTAAGTGGCCATATTACCTCCGTGCTCTGCTGCAGTCCGAATGGGCACGTGTGCCTCGGGCAACCTTCCGGGGCCTCATTGCGGTCATGCCACGCCGTCTCGCCGCTGTCATCTGGGCCAAGGGTGGCGATTCCCATTATTAGGTAGGTGGTCATATTACCTCCGTGCTCTGCTTAAGTTCGAATGGGCACGTGTGCCTCGGGCAACCTTCCAGGGTCTCATTGCGTCCATGCCACACCGTCTCGCTTTTGTCATCGGGGCCAAGGCCAAGGGTGGTTATTCCCATTATTAGGTAAGTGGTCATATTACCTCCTTGCTCTGCTGCAGTCCGAATGGTCACGTGTGCATCGGGCAACCTTCCACGGCCTCATTGCGTCTATGCCACGCCGTCTTGCCGCTGTCATCCGGGCCAAAGGTGGTTATTCCCATTATAGGTAGGTGGTCATATTACCTCCGTGCTCTGCTGCAGTCCGAATGGGCACGTGTGCCTCGGGCAGCCTTCCAGGGCCTCACCGCGCCCATGCCACGCCGTCTCGCCGCTGTCATCTGGGCCAAGGGTGGTTATTCCCATTATTAGGTAGGTGGTCATATTACCTCCGTGCTCTGCTGCAGTTCGAATGGGCACGTGTGCCTCGGGCAACCTTCCAGGTACTCATTGTGTCCACGACACGCCGTCTCGCCACTGTCATCCGGGCCAAGGGTGGTTATTCCCATTATTAGGTAGGTGGTCATATTACGTTAGTGCTCTGCTGCAGTCCGAATGGGCACGTGTGCCTCGGGCAGCCTTCCAGGGCCTCATCGCGCCCATGCCACGCCGTCTTGCCGCTGTCATCTGGGCCAAGGGTGGTTATTCCCATT
The DNA here is from genome assembly GCA_039090855.1 of Macrothele yani. Taxonomy (NCBI): domain Eukaryota; kingdom Metazoa; phylum Arthropoda; class Arachnida; order Araneae; family Macrothelidae; genus Macrothele; species Macrothele yani. The sequence goes on along the minus strand of CM077000.1, from coordinate 64,965,157 downwards.
ATTAGGTAGGTGGTCATATTACCTCCTTGCTCTGCTGCAGTTCGAATGGGCACGTGTGCCTCGGGCAACCTTCCAGGTACTCATTGCGTCCATGCCACGCCGTCTCGTCACTGTCATCCGGGCCAAGGGTGGTTATTCCCATTATTAGGTAGGTGGTCATATTACCTCCGTGCTCTGCTGCAGTCCGAATGGGCACGTGTGCCTCGGGCAACCTTCCAGGTCCTCATTGCGTCCATGCCACGCCGTCTCGCCGCTGTCATCCGGGCCAAGGGTGGTTATTCCCATTATTAGGTAGGTGGTCATATTACCTCCGTGCTCTGCTGCAGTCCGAATGGGCACGTGTGCCTCGGGCAACCTTCCAGGTCCTCATTGCGTCCATGCCACGCCGTCTCGCCGCTGTCATCCGGGCAAAGGGTGGTTATTCCCATTATTAGGTAGGTGTTCATATTACCTCCGTGCTCTGCTGCAGTCCGAATGGGCACGTGTGGCTCGGGCAGCCTTCCAGGGCCTCATCGCGCCCATTCCACGCCGTCTTGCCGCTGTCATCTGGGCCAAGGGTGGTTATTCCCATTATTAGGTAGGTGGTCATATTACCTCCGTGCTCTGCTGCAGTCCGAATGGGCACGTGTGCCTCGGGCAACCTTCCAGGTACTCATTGCGTCCATGCCACGCCGTCTCGTCACTGTCATCCGGGCCAAGGGTGGTTATTCCCATTATTAGGTAGGTGGTCATATTACCTCCGTGCTCTGCTGCAGTCCGAATGGGCACGTGTGCCTCGGGCAACCTTCCAGGTCCTCATTGCGTCCATGCCACGCCGTCTCGTCACTGTCATCCGGGCCAAGGGTGGTTATTCCCATTATTAGGTAGGTGGTCATATTACCTCCGTGCTCTCCTGCAGTCCGAATGGGCACGTGTGCCTCGGGCAGCCTTCCAGGGCCTCATCGCGCCCATGCCACGCCGTCTTGCCGCTGTCATCCGGGCCAAGGGTGGTTATTCCCATTATTAGGTAGGTGGTCATATTACCTCCTTGCTCTGCTGCAGTTCGAATGGGCACGTGTGCCTCGGGCAACCTTCCAGGTACTCATTGCGTCCATGCCACGCCGTCTCGTCACTGTCATCCGGGCCAAGGGTGGTTATTCCCATTATTAGGTAGGTGGTCATATTACCTCCGTGCTCTGCTGCAGTCCGAATGGGCACGTGTGCCTCGGGCAACCTTCCACGGCCTCATTGCGTCCATGCCACGCCGTCTTGCCGCTGTTATCCGGGCCAAGGGTGGTTATTCCCATAATTAAGCAGGTGATCATATTATTCTGATATGGCCGCGTAACGTGCTCGTATGCAAATCAGAGGGATGACATCACCTACGATGTGAGGTATGGAAAGGGATGCACGACGATGTTGGCTCTGACGTAACAGTGCTATACTCGCAGGTGTCGCAGTTGTTGTGGAGTAATTGTCAGACCTCAAAGATCTCAGAAAAGGCATGATCATTGGTGCGCTTCTTGCAGGAGCTTCAGTAACTAGAGCGGCAGAAACAGTAGATATAACACCAGGAACTGTAACGAACATTATGATTACCTATAAGAAAGGACATGGCTCACCTCGGGTTTCAAGACTGAAATATAATACTCAGCATTGACAGTAATTTATGGAGGAACTGCATGCTGGTAGATAAAAGAAAATTATCATCATCACCTTCCCAACTGATTTGCTTTGGAGGACTTTTTTCGGAGGAGGCGAGCCTGCGTGTTTCCAGACACTCGTTCCGCGCTTCGTGACGGGGTCGAAATAGTGGACCCATGTTTCATCAGCAGTTATTACTGCGTTTAGAAAGTCTGGATCCTTTGCAATCATTTGTTTCCACTCATGACACACCTAAACTCTGGTTAACCCCTTAACCGACTGCAAAGAATTAACTCGGGGTTAGCAAAATGGGTTGATATCAGCTCGAACGAATGAATTCTCTCTCTAAGAAGTGGACCGAACACGGCTGAAACGGGTGATCTTACTCATCAGAGAGCTCTGCATGTTTGAATAACTTGTTTCTACCCAGTGGCATGATGTCCGCGCCAAAGAAACTAATCTTTCCTCCTTCTCCATCCGGACTTCAGTCATGAAACAGGGAATAAGGTACTAGAACAGAGAAAGAGAGAGAGAGATAGAGGACGAGAGAGAAAGACAGACAGACAGACAGAGAGAAAAAGAGAGAGAGAGAAAGAGGGGAGAGAGAAAGAGGGAGAGAAATAGAGATAGAGACAGAGAGAAACAGAGAGAGAGATAGACAGAGATAAAAAGAGATAGAGAAAGAGGGGAGAGAAATAGAGAGACAGACAAAGAGAAAAAGAGAGAGAAAGAGGGGAGAGAAAGAGAAGAGAGAGACCGACAGAGAGAAAAAGAAAGAGGGGAGAAAAATAGAGAGACAGACGGAGAGAAAAAGAGAGAGACAGACAGGCAGAGACAAAAAGAGAGAGAGAGGGCGAGAGAGATAGAAAGAGACAGACAAATATATATGTAGAAAGAGACAGAGAGATAGAAAGATACAGAGAGACAGAGAAACAGAGAGGGAGAATTTACGAAAAGTGACAGGTTTGTGGTTGGTACTTCTCATATGAGAAGGTCATGAAATCGTTTTGCCATAGCTTTCGTAAATCCAGACCTCTATGAGAAGATATAGATTTGGGAAGCGCAGAAATGTTTAGGCAGAATTTGGTCCAGATGCATCGGCCGCTTAAAGGGTTAACAATTGTTCTCTCGTCAGGTGATGAGGTACCCATCTGGAACACACACGATGCAGCAGTAATTTGCCGCGTAGAATGCGGAATGCCGACGTTTTCGAGATATTAGTTGACGCCGCTATGTCTTCACACGTCATTCGTCGATCTTCTTGCAGGATTTCCCAAACAATGTCAACAATACGCTTCCTAACAACACTTTCAGGTCGACCAGGCATAGAAGCGAGTTCTGCCGACAAACGCCATTTTTTGAAATCATGGTGCCATCTAAAAATCGTTGACTCACCCAAACATTTATCTTTATGAGCTTTTTTCATCAAATCAACTGTTTCGGTAGCCTTTTACCCAAACAATAATTTTTTTTATTGCATAACGTATTTCACTTCTTAACTTTGAATCACTCACCTCCATAGCTGTATGGCGAAATGCAGACGTACCCAAACAATTGCGCAATAACAAAACCAAAATCATCTGCCACGGCTAACAACTGTTGCCGTAGACACTTCCTTAACTCAGTTAGTCGTCTGCGTGTTTATTTTCCCCCTTCGCTCTGTTGCCAACTAATAAAAAATTGCTCTCAACTTTAATGGAACGGCCTTTGTACATCGACTATAGTTTCCCAGATCGTTTGGCTCGGTAGCATTAGGACGAATGGAGCGTAAACGTTCGAATCATTGTGACGTAATCAGAGTTCTGACGGTCACGCATTTTGGGGAATTGTATCCACGCGCTTGAAAGAAATGGAGTAGACATCATGTAGTTGACAAACAGTGAAAACTTCCGGTGTATGCGGAAAGCTTCTAATGCCGGGTGATCCAAAAGTCTTGCACATTTTGAAAACGTAATAACTCGCGGAGTTTTGAGAGTAGGGCAACGCGGTTTGCGTAGAAATGATCAGAATGGCATCGGGGTTTTTTTTATGAAATCACATAAATTTTTACTCGTTTTACTTACATTTTTCATCGCCAAATGGCGCCATAAACGAACAGGTCTGAGATAATGGGTATAAAAGCAGCAACTGCGAAGCAACCACAAGTCTGAGGGCCGCGGGTGGCCGAGTGGGAAACGTTCGTGACTGACACGGGAAGGGCCTCAGGTTCGATCCCAGCAGGTACAAACGCTCGATTAACTAAATACTCGCCGTGTGTCGGATAGGCACGTTAAGCCGTCGGACCCCGGGTACTGGCCCCCCGGTAATAAATAAGGGCGTCTTTCTCCCCCTTTCTACTTCGCTTCCGTGCCACTTTCCTATCCGGCACTCTAGCCCAAATCTCCTAGTTTCATATTTCTAAGGGTTGTTTAAGACCTGGGGTCAGACACTCCCTTCCTAAAATCCTCTACATATGAACATGATCATCAACCACAAGTCAGAGCCGCGGATGGCTTAGTGGTTAGTGATTCAGACTATCGATGCAAGGTCCCAAGGTTCAAGCCTGAGCTGATCTTTCGGAGATGGTGTGATTTACTGACAATCGCTGAATATCCGCCGTGCATCGGACGAGCACGTTAAGTGACGGCCCCCAGGCTGGACCCACTGGATAAATGGGTATCCTTTCCTTTGTCCCCCTGAAACTCTTTCACCCCTCTATGTGCAATATCGTACTTGTACGGTGGCGCCATCTACTGTGCTCTAATCTCACTACAAACTGTTCTGTCAAAGTCGCCAGACTTGCTCTCATTCCTTCCGTTTCTGTGTCCTGCCCAAAAGGCGATCTCGCTGTAGGTGGCTGGGACCTAAACTCTACTCACTGTGGACGGAAGTCCTACAAGAAAATGACAAACACTTGATAAATCAACCACAAGTCACAGCGGTCCGTGTCAGCGTGCTGTCATTACCGGACAAAATGCTGTTGGTGAAATTGTTCCATTGCAAAGCTGAATGTGCGAGTGCTGCGTTGAGAGCCTACCGCTCACTGAAAGGTGATCGCAGTGGGAAAGGACCGATGGAAAGTGCTGAGCTGCGGCGAATGGTGAAAGAATTCGAGGAAGCTGGATCTTTGGCAGCACGCCCACGAAGCGATAGACCACGAACACGTTCTGCTACAGCAGAGACGATTACGCAGGAAATGGACGTGATTGCAATATCATCCGCACATGGCGACTCCAGCGCTCGCCATGTTTCTCGGCAAACAGGCATTCCAACGGGACTGTATGGCGAACACTACGACGGATTCTGCACAGATACCCGTACAAACTGCAACGGCATCACGAACTACAAGCTGGCGATTACGTGCAGCGTCAAGAGTTCGCAGCATGGTTTTTTCGACAAATGGATGTCGACGAGAACTGGCTGATGAACGTTTTATGGCCTGATGAGGCACACTTTTCCCTAAACGGAGCGGTAAACACGCACAACTTCCGCATCTGGGCCACGAAACACCCCCGAGCAGTCGTTGAAACGCCACTTCATCTGCCGAAAGTGACAGTGTGGTGTGGATTCACGGCTTCTTTCATTATCAGTCCTTTTTTATTTGAAGAGGTCCGCGGCACCTCCTTCGAAGCCGTTTCAGTGACAGATGCACAATATGCGAACATGTTACGAACGTACGTTATCCCTAGCTTGCAAGAGCGGGATGCAGTGAATCTGTGCACATTTATGCAGGATGGACCACCACCCCCACATCGCACATTCCGTTAAGCAACTGCTGCAAGAGACGTTTGGCGCAAATCGTGTGTTGAGTCGACACTTTCCGAAGGCCTGACCTCCTCGGTCACCAGACTTGACACCCTGAGATTTCTGGCTCTGGGGTTACCTAAAATCACAAGTGTACAGATGTCGCCCCACTTCATTGGCCATGCTGAAAGGTGCCGTTCGACACCATGTGGCAGTCATACCACTGGGCATACTCTTCAATGCGGTCAATGGTGCTTTCTCTCGTCTGCAGGAAGTGCTGGAACAGGACGGCCATCACATTGAACACTTGGTACAATGAGGTGTCTAACCTGGTACAATCAGGCGTCTGTTTTTCTCGACACTTCCAACCTGTGGTTGCTGCGCCATCTGGCGATGAAAAATGTAAGTAAAATGAGTAAACATTTATGTGATTTCATTAAAAACCCGATGTCATTCTGATCATTTCTACGCAAACCGCGTTGCCCTACTCTCAAAACTCCGCGAGTTATTACGTTTTCAAAATGTGCAAGACTTTTGGATAACCCGGTACATTAAGCTTGGTAGTCGAATCAGGTTTATCAATATTTCCAAACAAAAACTAATAGTTATTTTCGTGACAATATTGGGCTGTAGACAACTTCTTCAGTTCATAGTTCCGTACGTCGGTCTTGTGTTCCTTCATACGGAAACTTAAAGCCCTGCGGGTTTGTCCTATATATGAAAGTCCACATTCACAAGGTATCTGATAAATTCCACAGGAACTTACAGTAGCGAACAAAAGTATTTGGCGAAACACTTTTTCGACCATAATTTTTTTTTCTGGTGGAACAAAACGGGTCATTTTGGGATATGATATGTGTTGATTCGTGGGTTACAATACCGCGTAGTTTATATTTCGCTCAGAGCGAATTTGTCGTTCGAAATGGGCCATATTCAAGAGGCGCCAATTATTACCCATTTGTTTGCTGCATGTATTTTCTTGTGATTTTTGTGGGTTTTGGGATGTGTAGTGTGATAATAAGTCAATCTTAGCTTTTCAGAAATGGGTAAAAAGGTGGAGATCCCTATTGGAACACGCCAGGCGGTCGTGAACATGATGGAATCCGGTATGCGCGTCACCGACATTGCGAGGGCCCTGAAGATCCGGCACCAGTCCATTTCAGCTATCCTGCAACGTTACAAAAAGACTGGGACCGTCGAGAACAGTCCGCGATGTGGTAGGCCTCGTTCCACTACGTTGCGTCAGGAAAGACGCATCCTCCATCGATCTCGTGCTGATCCCACCTTGACTGCTGTGGACATCGCCACCGAATTCCGCGACAGCGACGACCTGAACGTCAGCCGAATGACCATCTCTCGTCGTCTCATTGCTGGTGGATTGAATGGAAGACGCCCTGCCAAGAAACCACTCATCGGAGTCAATAATCGACGAGCCAGAGTCGCGTTCGCGCGCCGTCATCGACACTGGACCGCGGCGGAGAGGAGTAAGGTGCTTTTCACCGACGAGAGCAAGTTCAACTTTTTCGGAAGTAATGGCATCCGATACGTACGACATCCGTGTGGCCAGAGATTCAACCCCCAGTTCATTCAGCCGACTGTCAAGCAGCACGGAGGAGGATCGCTCATGGTTTACGGCGCCTTCTCTCGCAATGGAATGGGCCCCATCATCAAGATTAACGGAATAGTGACCGGCCGGAGCTACACGAACATGCTCATCAACGATGTCTTCCCATGGGAAAACCACAACATGCCACCCGGATGGATCATGTAGCAAAACAACGACTCGAAGCACACCTCCAGAGTAGCAAAGGCAGCGTTCCAGCAGCAACAGGTCACACTTCTAGACTGGCCAAGCCAATCTCCAGACCTCAACCCCATCGAGCACATGTGGGTGGAGCTGGAGACACGATGTGTGAAGAAAACTTGCCGGAATAGGGCCCAGAAGTTCGACCAGCTGTCTGCAGAATGGGCGCGAATTCCGCAGGTCACCGTCGAGAAGCTAGTAGACTCGATGCCGGCCCGTTGTGCAGCTGTTATTAAGTCTCGTGGTTATCCCACTAAGTATTAGTTATTGTTTTGTCGTTTTCTCGTACTTGTTTTCTGTTATCGTTGCAATAAATGAATGTGATACACACCTACTTTGTCGGTCAATTTGTATGATCTTTGCGATTAAGCTCGGTACCTGATCTGTGTTAAGGTTTCCGATCCATTTGCATATGGGTCATGTTTACAAGTGAATAACACATATCATATCCCAAAATGACACGATTTGGTCCAGCAGAAAAAAAATTATGGTCGAAAAAGTGTTTCGCCAAATACTTTTGTTCGCTACTGTATGTCTTCGACGTAATCTTTTGATCCGTTAAAATTCATCTCGTTCATGGGTTTGGTAATAACTTTGAAAGTAAAACTTTTGAGAATGTTTGGAATTCCAAAGCAAATCTGAGGAGCAAAGAGGATAACCGCCCAGTTCTTTCGTATTGGGTGATCTATTGGCGCGAGCGAGCAGACAGGCTTCGGTTTCTTAAATTAATAAGAGCTTTGAACAGCTTTGTCTATAACGGAAGGGCTATATCCTCTGTGTACTGCAATTCGTTTAAGAAAATCAAGCTCTGTCTGTAAGGAATCCGCAGTTGAGCATATACACAGATGAGCTATTATGACCACCCCAACCTAGAGAAATGAACGCGCCTGGAGACCGAACGGTGGCGCAGGTGAAGTTCACAGAGCAGTATATATACAACCCGAGGACCGGCTTTCGGTTAGTAGAGTGTTGGGAGTCGGAATGAGAAAAGCTGCCGATTTATCGGAGTTTGATACAGGAAAAATTCTTATAGCACGGCGCCTCGTAACTACGATCTTGCAAACCGCGCGGCTTGTGGGTTGTTCACGTGCCGCTGCAGTGAGTACGTATCAGAAGTGGTGCGCAGATGGCCAAACGACGAACCGTTGTCAAGCCGTGTGTCGTCCGCAGCTCACTGATGCCAGAGGGGAGCCGACAATGACGCGCATTGTTCACAGCGACAAATCACCCGCAGTTACAACAATGCTGACCAGGGCAATCTGTCACAGCCCACAGTTCATTGCAGCCTTCCGCGCATGGGCCTACGCAGCAGAAGACCTTACGGGCCCTCATGCTCACTGCACGTCATCGCCAATAGCTCATGAAATGGGCCCAAGATAATCGAGATTGGACCGTGGATGATTGGAAGACGAATCAAGATTCCTGGTGCATCACGTAGACGGCCGAACGCGGATACGCCGATTACGAACGGAGGCTATGGCACCTGTATGTACTATTGGGCGAAAACAAGCCGGCGGTGTTATGTTGTGGACGATGTTTGCTTGGGACACTTTGGGCCACATTATCCCAATATCACAATCCTTGACAGCTGTCAGGTATCTGAACATCGTTGTGGACCAAGTTCACCCATTCATGGCAACTGTGTTCCCTGCTGGTGATGGCCATTACCAACAGGATAATGCGCCATGCCACACTGCCAGAATTGTCATGGAATGGTTCGAGGAACATGATGGTTAGTTTCTGTTAATGCTCTGGCATCCGAATTCACCTGACATGAACCTAATCGAACATTTGTGGTTCGACTTGGAAAAGCGGTTTCGTGCTAAACCACCAGCATCCCGAAATGTACGGGAACTGGAGGGCCTGCTGTTTGCATTAAAAGCGGAAATAAATAGCATAAAAATTTTTGGTTCTAGTATGAATGATTTCTTACTATATATGTTTTTACCATATTTGCTTACAAAAAGCCGGCGTCTATTTGATTTGTTTCCAATCTGCTTCAATTAAAAATATCACCCCGTCTTAGGATGGAAAACATCCCCTATATATTAATATTTATTTAAACATCAAACAGAAGTCATCGCTCTTTCCACGTTTATAAGTGAGTCACGGAAAAATTCTCATTGGACGCCACCGGGAACCGAACCCAGGGTCTTCCAGCTACGCGCCGGATATGCTTCCACTGCACCACAGCAGCCTCGAATTCCTCCAGACTCACACACGCTAACTGTCAAGCCAATTTGGCAGGTTGTTTCTTGGAGCCCCGCACAATGCTGGGGATTCACCAAAGATGGTAAGCAGCAACTGAACACATAATTAGAAGGTGAATGAATAATCAATACAGACATTGGACGTGGATCAGGAACATCAAACAGATATCATCACTCTTTCCACGTTTATAAGTGAGTCACGGGAAAATTCTCATTGGCCGCCACCGGGAATCGAACCAAGGGTCTTCCAGTTACGCGCTGGATATGCTTCCACTGCACCACAGCGGCCTCGAATTCCTCCAGACTCACACACACTAATTGCCAAGCCAATTTGGCAGGTTGCTTCTTGGAGCCCCGCACAATGCTGGGGATTCACCAAAGATGGTAAGCAGCAACTGAACAAATAATTAGAAGGCGAAATTGACGTGGAACAGGGACATCAAACAGAAGTCATCACTCTTTCCAAGTTAATAAGTGAGTCGCGGAAAAAATTCTCATTGGCCGCCACCGGGAATCGAACCCAGGTTCTTCCAGTTACGCGCCGGATATGCTTCCACTGCACCACAGTGGCCTCGAATTCCTCCAGACTCACATACATGTGGTGCAGTGGAAGCATATCCGGCGCGTAACTGGAAGAACCTGGGTTCGATTCCGGGTGGCGGCCAATGAGAATTTTTTCCGTGACTCACTTATAAACGTGGAAAGAGCGATGACTTCTGTTTGATGTTCCTGTTCCACGTCAAATGTCTGTATTAATTATTTATTTAAAGCTTAAAATCAACTGGCCTAGGAAAGGCTGTACGCTAGTTGAAGATGATAAGGTACGTTTATGTAGTGGCCTTTTTCTGTATATGACAGTATCATTGTCAACTGTACGTACTTATATGCAGGAATTTATAAATTATCCTTTGATTTTGAGGGCCAGTGTATATGTCCGTTATAGTAAATTTCGAATTAACGTTTTTAAGAGTGATTGTAGCTATTTATGATTCTGTCAGTGTGTGTTTATAACTAAATCAAACCATCTATCATTTCAGGAATTGCTGGTGACTTATATTTCCGATACTGAGTATGGGAGTTTCCACGTCGAGAATTCTGCTTCTGCTTCTCATGCTGATTCCTGGTAACTTAAATTTCCACATAAGTAGGCGTCATGAAGATGTCAAGAAAAACGTGAAAAAAATGGTACCTTCCTGTACCGACCTCTTAAACATGTGGGAGCACATGAACCGGATGACGCGGCACAGTCTGGTCACGAATGAGATTCCTGTTTTCCCAAGAAATTTCCTCGACCTTCTGCTCGGGATTTCAGAAACATCGAACAAAGATCCAAGCAGGACGCCTCTCCACTTCAGGAAATCCACGAACAGGAAAAATTTCGTACAAGAGGAGGTCTTGAATCCCTTTGTTAAAGTTTCTGGCGGCAGAGAACCAAGTGTTTTTCTCAAGATCGGTTTATCTCCCGAACAGCACCAGGAATTTGTACACCTTCCTAAAAACGGACAACAAATTTTATTGGACCAAAAGCAAGTTCCAGTCTTGCAGAGCCAAATGTTCCAGGACATAACTTCTGGCGAGAAGGAGACACCAGAGAAACCCACCACTTACGAAAGGGCATTCCCTTTGAATGAGCTTTCGGATGGGCTATTTGACGATCCCTTTTCCGAAGGGTTTTTGTCTTCTTCTGTTGCCGACGGGAGGGAGGAAGTGTTTCCGAAGCATCAAACACAACACCAGGCCGAAACGATCGGGTCTAGTATCGAGCAGCAACAACCTTCAATGATTGGGTTTCGGGAATCAGTCCCTAACGCTCGTCTGCAACATGATATCATGGACATGTTCGGCACAGTTCTTCACGACACAGAAGAAGAGGAGAAATGGAATCAGGAGGGCAAGCAGTCTGAACTTTTCGAAGAACCACTGGCGCAATGGATGTCAGGAGGAGACATGGGGTCTTTTGGACGTTTCGACTCGGACAACGGCGACGAATATTCCGATGATTCCGAAACCATGCAGTCCGCGGCAGAACTTCAAAAAGTTGTTAAGCCTGACATCCCGGAAAAGGTTTTCCAGAGAATTTCAGAATTTCAGTTTCAGCAACCTTATCTTAGCACACGGGAGAAAGGAATTTTTATGGAGGTGAGTTCACATCCTCTTCCTTTGGAGTAAGTAACACTTTCTTCAATTTAAAGTTCTTCCTTCAATATAAAATTAACCCTTTAAAATGCCAATGTGGCAGAACCAAATAGTGTCCACATTTTTCTGCACTCCCAATACAGAAGTGTGTGACGTATATTCTAAATTAACTTTCCTTTTTAGTTTCTTTCCCTATGTAAATCTTGAGTTTGTTCTCAGTTATACTTCACACTTAACGTGGTATCTTTTTTCTCAAATTAATACTGTTGGCAACATAATTGAGGTGGAATGAACGTGACGTATGATAAGAACCAGAGATATAAACTACGATACAACTGTTGCTTAGGGAGCGTTGTGGAACGTAGCGTTGTAGAGCGTGGTGGAATGTTGGTGGTTGATTTGTGTTATGTGATTTCTATACTACTAGTGAAGTTCTATATCTGTGCTGGAGAAATAAAGCATCATTTACGTATGTTTTGACTTCTGTATAAATGTTTCGTCTGGCCGTTAAGGTTTAATTTAGGAACGATTTCATCGTATGGTTATGTTTTTAAAATAACGTATCAGTACGAAAAGACATTTACGTTATTAGTGTTCATTTAGCGGCCGGGTTTTACGGAAGCTACGGCAAAACAATTTCTTTCAACCTCTCATCTCAGCAGTATCGACTATAAACCTATCAAGGGTGATAAGACCTACAATATAAAAAAATAAGTGGTGTAAATTCACGGAACATTTCTGAAAATAAAAGTTGCCGGTAGGTGTCCGTCTTTTTCAGAAATTTCCGTTTTTAAAAGCGCCCGTTTATTTTAACTTCCGTATTTTCACAGATTTTTCCGTAGACAGAAATTCCGTTTAAGTCCATTTCAGGTTTTTCCGTATTTAAACTGAAACTCCGCAAAATCGACGACCCTGTACAGACAGCACTTACCCCAGATAATCCTTCCGCGCAGGTGAGGATTAAACCCCCGTCGTTAGAGCTGGCTCAACAGGTAACTCGCGCCTTTAACAACTGAGCCACAAACGCTCGGGAATCCGAGTCACGTACATCGTAAAACGAATTCCGTGAAGATGAAATTTTGTTTCTGTCCTTAATGCGCGTGATTTATTCATTTTATTTACGCTTTCCAACCGTAGGTTGAAGAAGCGTATATGCTCTATCTTTTTCCGTCCGTCTGTCCGTCCGTCCGTCTGTCGGCACGATAACGCACGTAAAAATGGTTCGATTTCAATGAAATTTTAGTATGTGGTAGAGGACCGCCAGGGGACGAACCCTATTGAAAATGGGTGAAGTGGGGTCAAAGGTCACGACATAAGAGCGCAATTCATTCAATTGTCCTTATGCGTCATAACTTGCGTAAATACTGTTCGATTTCAATGAAATTTTAGTATGTGGTAGGGGACCTCCTGGGGACGAATCCTATTGAAAATGGGTGAAGTGGGGTCAAAGGTCAGGACATAGGAGCGGGATGTATTCCATTGCCCTTATGCGGCATAAGGTGCGTAAAAATGGTTCGATTTCGATGAAATTTTAGTATGTGGTAGGGGACCACCTGGAGAGTAACCCTATTGAAAATGGGACAAATGGAATCAAAGGTCAGGACATAGGATCGGGATCCATTCCAACGCCCTTATCCCACACTATTAAGGTGGATGTCAAGTAATTTTGCTTCCTATATTTCCAATGGAAAACCTTTTGTACACATTTCCTTCACAATTAGTGTGTTCCCCAGGATAGAAATTTGAACATCGATTAAAATAACTTCATACTGTAACTTGGAATACTTAACATTTTGTAAAACATAAGCATAATTATATTAAAAAACAATAACGTTTCCTTTGGTGGTGTTGAAACCAGAAAACAGATGGCGCGATCTGTGCTTTGATGACGTCAGTGGACAAATAAATGTTGGATTGCATAATTACGGTTATGGCTTAGAAAATATTAAGTATTCCAAGTTAGGAAATGAAGCTATTTTAATGGATGTTCAAATTTTCATCCTTGGGAACGCATTGCTTGTGAAGAAAATGTGTACAGAAGTTTTTCCATTGGAAGTATAGGAAGAAAAATTACTTGACGTCCACCTTAAAGTAGCAATTTTTGAATGTATGTATGTACATTGTATTTTGAAAACGGCTCTAAGAATTTTGATGAAAGTCATTAACCTACAGTTTTCTGGTACTAGAAATCGATTTAGCTTTATCTCGACTTCAGGAGAATTCGTTTAGTGGGTTAAATGCGCACCCCGAATTATAACGTTTTTATTGGCATAGCGTCATTCCATTAATGTGACCAATGCTTAGAAATCTTATGACATCATAATCTCGCGTTTGAGAATGTTGGCGCGCGGTCATGCCATCGGTCTCATTACGTCACGCGTTGTGTGTGGATCATATTAAAGTTTTATGACGTCACACTCTTGCGGCGAGCAGATGGTCGCGATTCCCATCTGCCTCATTACGTCACGCGTTGTGTGCGTATGTTCGTCCGCACGATAACTCGCTTAACAATCGCTCGATCTCGATGAAATTTTAGTATCTGGTAGGGGATCACCTGGGAAAGAACCCTATGTAAAGTGAACGAAATGGGTCAAAGGTCAGTACATAGGAGCGGGATCAATTCCACTGCTATTATGCGCCATAACTAACGTAAAAAAGGATCGATTTCGATGAAATTTTAGTATGTGGTAGAAAACTACCTGGCGACAAACCCTATTGAAAATGGGCAAAATGGGGTCAAAAGTCACGACATAGGAGCGGAATCACTTCCATCGCCATTATGCGTCATAACTTACGTAAAAATGCTTCGATTTGGATAAAATGTTAATATGTTGTAGGGGCCTGCCTGTGGACAAATTCTGTTGAAAATGGGCGAAATGAGGTCAAAGGTTAGGACACTGGAGCGGGATCTATTCCATAGCCCTTATGCATCATTACTTACGTAGAAATGCTTCGATTGCGACAAAACTTTATCATGTTATTTCAGAAGTATACCGAACCGGTTCTGTTTAATATCATCGAAATGGGATTAAAGGTCAGGGCTCAGGACCGAGTTTTATTCCACAGCCATAATTCTCATAACTTGAGTGATAACTTCAGTAATGATTTCTGGTATGTTGGAAAGCGTATCATAATCAATGCATTGCATGATTTTACTAACTTGTTTTCTGTTGAGGTTATTATTTTTCTGAATAGGTTTGTGATATCTTTTTTTACGCTTTCCAACCGTAGGTTGAAGAAGCGTATATGCTCCAGCTTTGTCCGTCCGTCCGTCCGCACGATAACTCACGTGAAAATGGTTCAATTTCGACGAACTTTTTGTATGTGATAGGGGACCACCTGGGGACGCACCCTAATGAAAATGGGCGAACAGGGTCAAAGGTCAGGACATAGGAGCGGGATCCATTCCATTGCTCTTATGCATCATAACTTGCGTAAAAATGGTTCAATTTCCATGAAATTTTAGTATGTGGTAGGGAACCACCTGGGGACGATCCCTATTGAAAATGGGCGAAATGGGGTCAAAGGTCAAGCAGGACATAAAAGCGGGATTTATTCCATTGCCCTTTTGCGGCATAACTTGCGTAAAAATGGTTCGATTTCGATGAAATTTTAGTATGTGGTAGGGAGCCACTGGGGACGAACCCTAGTGAAAATGGGCGAAATGGGGTCAAAGGTCAGGACACTGGAGTGGGATCCACTCCATTGCCCTTGTGCATCATAACTTACCTAAAAATGCTTCGATTGCTACAAAACGTTAGTATGTTATTCCGGATGTACACTGAACAGGTTATATTGAATATCATCGAAATGGGGTCAAAGGTCGGGACACAGGAGCGAGATTTATTCCACAGCCATTATCCACATAACTATAGTAATAATTTCTGGTATGTTGGAAAGCGTATCATAATCAATGCATTGCATGATTTTACTAACTTGTTTTTCTGTAAGTTTCACAAATTAAGCATCTTTCATCGTGATTTTTAGAAGCAGTAAAATACTTTGCAACTTGATTTTTTTAAACTGACAATGACTTTCAGTTATCTCTAGAAAAGGTGAAATGTACTTTTTATAGTATTATTTCAATAAAAGAAAACTAAATATAAAATTTACTCTTGATAGCTTTTGTTTTAATTTGTCCGAAGACTGATACACAGACATACAATCATCCGTACAATACACTGAAGAGCAATTGAATTAGAGATACCTGTCCAGTAACGTGTAGCACCACCTTTCGGCCTGACGACGGCGGCGATTCGTCTCGGCGTGGACTCGACAAGACACCGGAGGCGTTGGGAAGCCATACGGAGCCACGACCCCTGAACAAGCTCCTACAGTTTACGGAGATTTGATGGATGGGGGTCAAAGCCTCGAACATCTCTCTCGATGGCATCCCAGATTGGGGCATATCCATTGGGATATATTAACTTAAAACATAACTCATCGGACCACGCAACCTTTTCCCAGTAGTCAAGGGTCGAGTTTTTGGTGTTACGAGTTATTTAAGGTAATTATACCTACTGCAGATGAATTTGTCGGTTTGCAGCAGAGACACGTGGTAAGGATACGTCCTCTGTTATGATTCATTCTCTCCAACGTGGCGCCGGCTATTTATGTTGAAATTCTCAGAACTCTGAAGCATTCCACGTATTTTAAAATTGCACATGCTTACTAATGCGTATGTTTAGTGAAATTATATTGTGTGTACCCTTCTTTTTAAGTTGTACTAACGTGACTAAATTACCCATTTATTCACACTGAATGCTCTCGAGGAAATATAAGCGTAGCACTGTCTTCCTAATAGCTCTCTGATCGAGAGTATGAACCTGCCCGCTCCGGTCTTGTCCCGTGTGCGTCGCTTCCAACAACTGATGTGGGACAGAGGGATATGAGTTACGTAAGGATATACAATGCAGAGTGACTTGCGGTGGAGCCATTTTCCTTGGATATGCAAGTCGAGTGTTTCGTACATTTTTACACTTCTTGAATCATCGAAATACTTATACAGAAATATTGTACCCCAAGAAGTTGATTACACAGAATGTACATCAAAAGGAGCTCACGTATATTCGAAAATCGAGTTGTTGATTACTCAGAATATATTATGAATTGGAACGAGCTCACCTATATTCAAAAATTGATTCGTTGATCACTCAGAATGTATATCGAAACGGGCTCACCGATATTCGAAAATTGATCTGTTGGTTACTCAGAATGCAGCGCAAAAGTCCCATGGGACATAAGTAGTTGCACCTAAACCTTCCTGTGGTCTACGACCTGACTACATTCTGTGGTGTTCGAAACTCTAGCTTCAAATCAATGTACCTTAGCTTCTGATACGAATCACAAATGTCCCGTGGGACGTAGGTAGTTACGCCTAAACCTTCTCTCAGGTCTCTGACTTGTCTACCTTCTGTCGTATCTGAGCCTATAAGTTCAATCTAATGTGATTTTGTTTCTGATATGCAGCAGCACCAAAAGCCCGATGGGATATAGGTAGTTGCGTCTAAACCTTCTCTCTGGTCTCTTACTTGTCCACCCTCTGTCGTATCTGATCCTCTAGGTACAATCTAATGTAACTTCGTTTCTGATACGTAGCACAAGGGTCCGATAGAACATAGGTAGTTGCGTCTACACCGATGAACCATTACATTATGACCAACTACCTAATAAGCTGTAGGACTCCCTTAGCTCGCAAAACTACCTAATATGACCATTATGACCAACTACCTAATAAGCTGTAGGACTAATCAACTACCTAATAAGACCAACTACCTACTAATGTAACTTCGTTTCTGATACGTAGCACAAGGGTCCGATAGGACATAGGTAGTTGCGTCTACGCCGATGAACCGTTACATTATGACCAAAAACCTAATAAGCTGTAGGACTCCCTTAACCCGCAAAACTACCTAATATGACCATTATGACCAACTACCTAATAAGCTGTAGGACTAATCAACTACCTAATAAGACCAACTACCTACTAATGTAACTTCGTTTCTGATACGTAGCACAAGGGTTCGATAGGACATAGGTAGTTGCGTCTACACCGATGAACCATTACATTATGACCAACTACCTAATAAGACCAACTACCTAATAATGTAACTTCGTTTCTGATACGTAGCACAAGGGTCCGATAGGACATAGGTAGTTGCGTCTACACCGGTGAACCATTACATTATGACCAACTACCTAATAAGCTGTAGGACTAATCAACTACCTAATAAGACCAACTACCTACTAATGTAACTTCGTTTCTGATACGTAGCACAAGGGTCAGATAGGACATAGGTAGTTGCGTCTACGCCGATGAACCGTTGCATTATGACCAAAAACCTAATAAGCTGTAGGACTCCCTTAGCCCGCAAAACTACCTAATATGACCATTATGACCAACTACCTAATAAGCTGTAGGACTAATCAACTACCTAATAAGACCAACTACCTACTAATGTAACTTCGTTTCTGATACGTAGCACAAGGGTTCGATAGGACATAGGTAGTTGCGTCTACACCGGTGAACCATTACATTATGACCAACTACCTAATAAGCTGTAGGACTAATCAACTACCTAATAAGACCAACTACCTACTAATGTAACTTCGTTTCTGATACGTAGCACAAGGGTCCGATAGGACATAGGTAGTTGCGTCTACACCGGTGAACCATTACATTATGACCAACTACCTAATAAGCTGTAGGACTAATCAACTACCTAATAAGACCAACTACCTACTAATGTAACTTCGTTTCTGATACGTAGCACAAGGGTCCGATAGAACATAGGTAGTTGCGTCTACACCGATGAACCATTACATTATGACCAACTACCTAATAAGCTGTAGGACTCCCTTAGCTCGCAAAACTACCTAATATGACCATTATGACCAACTACCTAATAAGCTGTAGGACTAATCAACTACCTAATAAGACCAACTACCTACTAATGTAACTTCGTTTCTGATACGTAGCACAAGGGTCCGATAGGACATAGGTAGTTGCGTCTACGCCGATGAACCGTTACATTATGACCAAAAACCTAATAAGCTGTAGGACTCCCTTAGCCCGCAAAACTACCTAATATGACCATTATGACCAACTACCTAATAAGCTGTAGGACTAATCAACTACCTAATAAGACCAACTACCTACTAATGTAACTTCGTTTCTGATACGTAGCACAAGGGTTCGATAGGACATAGGTAGTTGCGTCTACACCGATGAACCATTACATTATGACCAACTACCTAATAAGACCAACTACCTAATAATGTAACTTCGTTTCTGATACGTAGCACAAGGGTCCGATAGGACATAGGTAGTTGCGTCTACACCGGTGAACCATTACATTATGACCAACTACCTAATAAGCTGTAGGACTAATCAACTACCTAATAAGACCAACTACCTACTAATGTAACTTCGTTTCTGATACGTAGCACAAGGGTCCGATAGGACATAGGTAGTTGCGTCTACGCCGATGAACCGTTACATTATGACCAAAAACCTAATAAGCTGTAGGACTCCCTTAGCTCGCAAAACTACCTAATATGACCATTATGACCAACTACCTAATAAGCTGTAGGACTAATCAACTACCTAATAAGACCAACTACCTACTAATGTAACTTCGTTTCTGATACGTAGCACAAGGGTTCGATAGGACATAGGTAGTTGCGTCTACACCGATGAACCATTACATTATGACCAACTACCTAATAAGACCAACTACCTAATAATGTAACTTCGTTTCTGATACGTAGCACAAGGGTCCGATAGGACATAGGTAGTTGCGTCTACACCGGTGAACCATTACATTATGACCAACTACCTAATGAGCTGTAGGCATCCCTTTAGCCCGTAAAACAGCTGCCACTCGGCGAGGCGTGGATTCAATTAGGTGGCGATAGGTATCCTGGGGTACTTGGTACTATAATGTCAACAGCAGGTCTTCCAGTTCCCGTACATTTCGGGGTGGTAGTGATTTAGCGCAAACCCGCTTTTCCAAGTCGAACCACAAATGTTTGATTGGGTTCATATCAGGTGAATTTGAAAGCCGGGGATTAACAGAAAGTCACCAGCATGTTCTTCGAACCACTACTTGACGACTCTGTCAGTGAGGCATGGCGCATTTTCCTGTTTGTAATGATCATCACCAGCTGGGAACACAGTTGCCATGAATGGGTGAACTTGATCCGCAGCGATGTTTATATACCTGACAGATGCCAGGGATTGTGCTATTGGGATAATGGGGCCTAAAGTGTCCCAAGAAAACATTGCCCATATCATAACACCGCCGCCGCCGGCCTGTTTCCGCCCAACAGTGCATCCTGGTGCCATAATCACCATTGGTAATCAGCGTATCCGTGCTCGGTGGTCTACGCGATGAACCAGGAATTTTGATTCGTCAGATCAGACCACTTCCTTCCAATCATCCGCGGTCAAATCTCCATGTTCTTGGGCCCGTTTCATGCGTTATTGGCGATGACGTGCAGTGAGCATGGGACCCGGCTGGGTCTTCGGCTACGCAGGCTCATGAGCTGAAGGCTGCGATGAACTGTGTGCTGTGACATATTGCTCTGATCACCACTGTTGTATCTGCGCGTAATTTGTGGCCCTGTGGTCCTGGGGTCGTTGTGAACAATGCGCGACAGTCTCCACTCCACTCTGGCATCAATGAGCTGCGGACGACAAACGGCTGGACGACGGTTCGTCGTTTGGACATCTGCGCGCCACTTTTGATACATACTCACTACAGCGGCACGTGAACAACCCACAAGCCACGCCGTTTCCGAGATCGCAGTTCCGAGGCGCAATGCAATCACAATTTGTCCTTTACCGAACCCCGATAAATCGGCAGCTTTACCCATTCTGACTCCGAACACCCTACTAACTGAAAGCCGGTTCTCGGGTTGTATATGTACTGCTCTGTGAACTTCACCTGCGTCATCGTTCGGTCTCCAGGCGGGGGTGGTCATTATGTAGTGACTCATCGGTGTTAACCTTCCCCGTGATATCTGACCCGTCTGCCCTCTGTCATATCTGATCCTCTAGGTTTAGTCTAACATAGCTTCGTTTGTTATACGCAGCAGAAAATCCCCATGGGAGTTGCGTGTAATCCTTCCCTGAAGTCTCTGACCTGTCTACCCTCTGTCGTATCTGTGCCTCTCGGTACTATGTAATATAGCTTCGTTTGTTACACCCAGCAAAAAGTCCCATTGGAGTTGCGTCTAGTCCTTCCCCATAGCCTCTGACATGTCTACCCTCTGTCGTATCTAAGCCTCTAGGCTTAGTCTAATGTAGCTCCGTTTGTTATACGCAGCAGAAAAGTCCCATTGAAGTTGCGTCTAAGCCTTCCCTGTAGTCTTTGACCTGTCATCAATGATCTGCGGACGATAAACTCTGTCGTATCTGAGCCTCTAGGTTCAATCTAATGTAACTTCGTTTCTGATACGCAGCACAAAAGTACCATGGGATATAGGTAGTTGCGTCTAAACCTTCCCTGTGGTCTCTGACTTGTCTACCCTCTGTCGTATCTGAGCCTCTACAGTAGAGGAAAAAGACGGGTGGGGCTGTCCCTGTTCTAGAATGACCCCTTTTTCTCTACTCTCTAGGTTCAATTTAAGGTAACTTCGTTTCGTACAAAAGTCCCATGAGACATAGGTAGTTCCGTCTAAATCTTCCCTGTGGTCTCTAACTTGTATACCCTCTGTCGTATCTAAGCCTCTAAGTTCAATCTTTCAATCTAATGTAACTTCGTTTAGATACGCAGCACAAAAGTCCCATGGGACAAGTTGCGTCTGAACCTTCCCTGTGTTCTCTGACCTGGGTACCCTCTGTCGTATCTGAGCCTCTAGGTTCAATCTAAGGTAACTTTGTTTCTGATACACAGTACAAAAGTCCCATGGGACATAGTTGCGTCTAAATCTTCCCTGTGGTCTCTGAGCTCTGTCGTACCGGAGCCTCTAGGTTCAATCTAAGGTAACTTCGTTTCTGATACACAGTACAAAAGTCCCATGAGAATAGGTAGTTGCGTCTAAACCTTCCCTGTGGTCTCTGTTCTGTGTACCCCTGTCGTATCTAAGCCTCTAGGTTCAATCTAATGTAACGTCGTTTCTGATACGCAGCACATAAGTCCCATGGGGCATAGTTGCGTCTAAACCTTCCCTATAGTCTCTGACCTGTGTACCCTCTGTCTTATCTGAGCCTCTAGGCTCAATTTAAGGTAACTTCGTTTCTGATACGCAGCACAAAAATCCCATGGGGCATAGGTAGTTGCGTCTAAACCTTCCTTGTGGTCTCTGGCCTGTCTGACCTCTGTCGTACCTGAGCCTCTAGGTTCAATCTACGGTAACTTCGTTTCTAATACACAGTACAAAAGTCCCATGGGATATAGGTAGTTGCGTCTAAACCTTCCCTGTGGTTTCTGACCTGTGTACCCTCTGTCGTATCTGAGCCTCTAGGTTCAATCTAAGGTAACTTCGTTTCTGATACGCAGCACAAAAGTCCTATGGGACGTAGGTAGTTGCGTCTAAACCTTCCCTGTGGTCTGTGACCTGAGTACATTCTGTCGTATCTGAGCCTCTAGGTTCAATCTAATGTAATTTCGTACCTGATACGCAGGACAAAAGTCCCATGGGGCATAGTTACGTCTAAACCTTCCCTGTGGTCTTTGACCTGTGTACCATATGTCGTATCTGAGCCTCTTGGTTCAATCTTTCAATCTAATGACCTGTACAAAAGTCCTATGGGACATAGGTAGTTACATCTAAACCTTCCCTGTAGTCTCTGACCTGTCTATGCTCTGTTGTATCGGAACCTCTAGGTTGAAACTAAAGTAACTTCGTTTCTTTTTTTTTTTTTTTTTTTTGATTGGAGGTTTAACGACCACCATGAGCAACTCAATGGGCTATAAGCAGTCGCCCGTCCCTAATTTAGGGTCACTGGTTCCAGGGAAGGGAGAGAGCCAGTGCCGTAAGACAAACACAACATCCATGCCTCACCGGGATTCGAACCCGGACCCCTTACGGACGAATGATCAGAGGCCAGCGCCTTAGACCACTGGTAAACGCTACGAGATATTGCTGAGTGTATATCCTTGTGAGCAGTTGGTTTAATTCCCCATAAGCCGTTCTACATCTTCAGGGGGAAGCTCTTTCAAAATGCATTTATGAATGCATGCATGCTAGAAGAGGCAGATGTCATATAGCGGTATTTATTCGATACGCCTTTATTTAAAGTAAAACCTTTGTCAGTAAGTACACTGGTATTTTCAAGCTTCCCTCCGTAATTTACAATTCGAAGAGACCAATCGTACACATAGAGTTGCTATTTTAAGAACAGCAACTCTGATTTATGAAACCATTTAGAGGAAAATAAATAGTTTCCATAAATGTACCGCCAAGCCCTTTTTAACTAAATGACAGAAAGCAAACGCATCTCTGAGAATATCTAATTATTGCTTTAAATATCTTGAAAACCTAGTGGGACATAAAAACGTGAGTTATATTTAGATGCGCTGAAATATGTGACTCAGTCTGGCAAAAGCAAATCTTCTTAATCCTTAAGAATCTAAATCACCTGCACATTTCCACACCCAAAAGAGAGTAATTTAAGCCATCTGCGATACTTGAGTGAATCTGTTTGGATAATCGTTTTGCATCAAAGAAGGAACTAAGGTAATTATAGACAACCCTTAAATGGTTCATGAATCATACTTAGAAATATTAACGATGCGTGAAGTATCTTAAATAAATGTCAACAACACCCAGTTACAAGGATGAACTTAAAAGCAATGCCAGCTAGTTTGTGTTTAACTTGGAGAACATATTTTAACTTTGTTTTAATAGCAAATTTCTCCTCTGCAATTGTGGACCAAACGAAATACTTTTATTCCCGTAATTGTACGTTTTGGCCGAGTTTTGAGTTCTCGTACTGATCCAGATTAAGTTCCTGTAGTTTGCCCCGGGGAAGAAATTGCTACAAAAGCTCACGAAAAAATTGAAACGTATATGCCCGTCAGGACCGTAGCAAGTTTTTCTTACCTGGGAGAGCGAAACTTGAAATTATGCCCCTTCAAGTTCAAAATTACGTTCCCCTCGAGTTCAAAATTACGTCCCTTCGAGTTCCTCTCAAATAATACGTGATTTTTACTTTCTTACACCCAGCCGTTATAGAAATATATTACGATCGTTCAAAAATCGCATTTCAGGTTTTTGACATAATTTTATTGAAAATGTAAAAACTGCAGGGGATGGATAAAAATATGGAAACACCTGGTAAAAGAAGGAAATCCATACCTAAAATGGTGTAGGACCGCCTTTTGCATTCAAGATTTCCTGGATTCTCTTGGGAATGGACAAATATAAGTCTTGGGTGATGGATAGTGGGTTGCTATTCCGTTCTTCCTCTAAAGATGCCTGAGGATGATAGTGCGCTCGAACCTTGTTCTCCAAAATGGCCCATAGGGGCTGTATTACACTGAAGAGCAATTGAATTAGAGACAGCTGGCGTTATGTAAATGTGGCGCTGTGGGCAGCCCTGTAAACGGAAACGACATGACGTATGCAGCGATCCGACAATATAAGGAGAGATGCGAAGGAAATCAGCAAGAGTCGGGCGCGGTATGGGTAAGACGAAGGATCTAAGCGTATTTGATCGTGGGAAAATTGTCTGGGTCCGACGAATGGGTCACTCCATCTCGGAAGTCGTGCCGGCACTGGGATTTTCACGAGCCACTGGGCCACGGGTGCACCGTGAGTACATCGAATCCGGTAAAACCATCCCTGCAAGGGCCAACTACCGTCGACAACAGCTTGTGGATGAGCGGGGTCATCAACGGCTAGCTCGCATTGTAACAGCGGATAGACGGGCCACAGTGCAAGAAATCACTCGGTAATTTGCCGCTGGTGCACAAAAACGTGTAAGCAGACACACCATCTCCTCGCTTTGGGGTACAGAAGCCATCGTCCCATGAGGGTACCGCTGCTGACCGCACATCACAGGGTGCAAAGATTAGCATGGGAGCGGGAACAACGCCACTGTAGCCTAGACATGTGGAAAAATGTTGCCTGGACTGATGAGTCGAGATTCACGTTGGTACATGCGGATGGCAGGATACGAGTACGGCGCAAACCACATGAAGCGATGGATTCTTCTTGCCAGCAGGGTACTTTTCAAGCTGGTGGAGGTGGCATTTTCGTTTGGGGACTGTTTACGTGGACTGAAATGGAGCCCCTAGTACGTGCGACATCGTCCCTCATAGGTCAACGTTACCGGGATATCCTGGGCGACCATTTACTCCCGTTTGTGCGTCTTCAACATCCCACTGAGGACCTCATCCTGCAACAAGACAATGCAGCTCCCGAATTGTATCCGAATGGTTGGATGAACACTCCACCGACGTGACCTCACTTCCTTGGCCAGATAGGTCACCTGACCTCAATCCCATCGAGCACATCTGGGATGCCATCGAGAGAGATGTTCGAGGCTCTGACCCCCTCCATCAAATCTTCGTGAACTGTGGGAGCTTGTTCAGGGGTTGTGGATCCGTATGGCTTCCCAACACTTCCGGTGTCTTGTCAAGTCCATGCCGAGACGAATCGCTGCCGTCATCAGGGTGAAAGGTGGTGCTACACGTTACTAGACAGGTATCTCTAATTCAATTGCTCTTCAGTGTACATACTGCTCTTTGAACTTCACTTCTGCCACCGTTCGTTCTCCAGGCGCCCTCATTTCTCAAGGCTGGGGGTGGTCATAATGCAGTGACTCATCGGTGCATATGTTGGTCGGTTGCTCTAAAATGACAAAGCAAAATTCTCTCTACTTCAGTGAAAAATTTGCCGCTAGACCAAAACATGCTGTTATCAACAAACTAAGCTAACTACGGTTGGGCGTAGATTGTTGGACTTGGAGCCAAAGAAACATTGGTATGCCCTACCCTCCTTTTGTAATCTTGAAGGAGGTACTAGCAATGATTTTGATGTCCATCATTCCCATCCCTTATCCACGTACAGACATAGAGCACAAAGCGATTCTTTGGCAGAGATGTTTCAAAATCGGTGCCTCACCCAAATACATCTTAAAAGAAACGACAATTTATATGTACTGGTTCATGGATCAAAATGGCAGTTCATGAGTCAAAACAATGGGTAGACTTAAAAAGGGCGTCCATTCAAATCATGGGTATTAATCTACCCATTATTGAATGGACGCCCTTTAAGTCTACCCATTATTTGAAACAGGCGTCCATTCAAATAATTGGGTAGGCTTAAAAAGGGCGTCCATTCAAATAATGGGTAGATTTAAAAAGAGCGTCCATTCAAATAATGGGTAGATTTAAAAGGGCTTCCATTCAAATAATGAATAGGCTTAAAAAAGGCGTCCATTCAAATAATGGGTTGATTTAAAAAGAGCGTCCATTCAAATAATGAGTAGATTTAAAAAGGGCGTCCATTCAAATAATGGATACACTTAAAAAAGGCGTCCATTCAAATAATGGGTATTAATCTACATATAATTGAATAGACGCCCTTTTTAAGTCTACCCATTATTTGAAACGGGCGTCCATTCAAATAATGGGTATTAATCTACCCATAATTGAATAGACGCCCTTTTTAAGTCTACCCATTATTTGAAACGGGCGTCCATTCAAATAATGGGTAGGCTTGAAAAGGGTGTGCATTCCAGTAATGGGTAGACTTAAAAAGGGCGTCCATTCAAAAAATGGATAGACTTAAAAAAGGGCGTCCATTCAAATAATTGGTAGATTTAAAACGAGCGTCCATTCAAATAATGGGTAGATATAAAAAGGGCGTCCATTCAAATAATGGGTAGTCTTAAAAAGGGCGTCCATTCAAATAATGGTTATTAATCTATCCATAATTAAATGGACTTCCTTTTTAAGTCTACCCATTATTTGAAACGGGCGTCCATTCAAATAATGGGTAGGCTTAAAAAGGGCGTTCATTCAAATAATGGTTAGACTTAAAAAAGGTGTCCATTCAAATAATGGATAGACCTAAAAACGGCGTGCATTCAAATAATGGATAGACTTAAAAAAGGGCGTCCATTTAAATAATGGGTAGATTTAAAACGAGCGTCCATTCAAATAATGGGTAGGCTTAAAAAGGGCGTCCATTCAAATAATGGGTAGATTTAAAAAGGGTGTCCATTCAAATAATGGATACAGTTAAAAAGGGCGTTCATTCAAGGAGATGGTTGGAATACCGCTGCGGCGCAGAAGATCAATGTCCAAATAAATATAATTATCTGGTATAACATAGTTTCATAAGCTACATTCAATCATGAGATAATTTTTAAAATTCTTTCACCTTTAAATTGCTGCTGAAATTTATTCAAAACTGAATTAGTTTTACAATGCATTTTTCAACAGTTTTCTTTCATCCAGGAGTAAACAGACTTTTTTTTTATGAGGACATTTATGAGGCATTCCTCTGTGTATACGTGTGTTTCTGTAGTGGGCCAAAAAAACTAAAATTCCCGGCATGATTTCATCGATCCAATCCATTCTTGTCTGTAATTTTATCCAGAAGTAAAGAGAATCTTTTTCATAAGGGAATTCATTAGGTGTTCCCCTGCGGATACGTATGCTTCTGTAGTGGACCACAAAACTGAAATTCCTGGCTTGGTTTCGTCGACCCGATTCACCCCTGTCTGTTATTTCATCCAGGAGTTAACGGAATTTTTTTTCATGAGGAAATTTATGAGGGATTCCACTGTGCGTACATGTTTCTGTAGTGGTTGACAAGATTACAATCCCCAGTCTGGTTTCGTGAACCCAATCCGCTCCTGTTTAGTAGTATAGTGTTATTTTTTTATGCGTACGTACTCAAATTGTAGCGACAGGGAATTAAGTTTCAAAATATCGGGTATCAAAATGCTATAATTCCTCTTTCATCCCTGTGCTGTGGCCAATCGATTAGGAAACTAATTAATTGTATCGTCTTGGGAATTGAATGAATCGAAACTGCATTCCGTGTGGCTATGTTGCTATTACCTTATCGTAAAGAAATCCTAAGAAGCGGATTCTATTTCCGTTCAAAGAAGAAACAACTGCGATATTGCTAAAATCAAACGATCTGCTTCTCTTTAATAGCCGAATACTATAAGCTGTTTTGCGATTTGATGTACAGGACATCTCAAACAAGACCTATGTCAACAGCAAAGCATCATTTTCTACATCGAAGAAGGGAAACGCCTTGGTATAATATAATAACAAACTAAAAGCAATCAAATTTCATGTATCAATAGCAAGTGCAATATATGAGATCCAATTTAATTCTTCTTTATAGAGGGAATTACTTTTATTCCAGAATCCCATCCACTAATGCAAAAGGGATTAGTTTAAACAACTAAATTCAGGAACCAAAATTGTGAAATGCAAATGTAAAAGCCATTGATGTCGAAAAAACAAATCTCGAAAATGTTATCATAAAAATATTGAAACAGAAAACTGATGTAAAAACAGTCACCTAAAGAAAAAAAGAAATAATCTGAAGATAATTTTATCTGTCATATCCAAATCAAAGACCGATTTATTTAAAAAAAATGAATTCTGAAATTTTTACTCTAAAATATCTGTCTTCAAATTATCCATAAATCATGTTCTCAAAACCAAGTGGCAACACCTCTTCAGTGATATATACACTGCCGAAAAGAGAAAAAAGAACACCCTTGAAAATTGCAGCTGCATCTAATAGATTTATGTCGTAGCAAAAACTTGTTAAGAAAGGAAAGTGATCGCACGTGTGAAGTGATTCAATGTTTATTTTACCTTTTAATGCGTATTACAGTGTACAGAACTCACATTTTAATAAGGTGTTTCACCTCCTCCAGCAGCAATACAAGCTTCCAATCTGGCATGCAATCGGTCGTACAAATCCTGGATATCAAGCTGGGGGATAGCATTCCATGCGCTTTCAACTTGGACGCGTAATTCAGAGATGCTCCCTACCTGCCGGGGTACGCGGAAGAGTCTTTGTCCGATCCAGTACCAGACATGCTCAACTGGAGACAAGTCCGGAGAGCGTGATGGCCAAGGGAGTTTATGCACAGCTTGAAGACCATGTTGAGTTGCCCGGGCGGAGTGTGGGAGAGCGTCATCCTGTTGGAATATCGCATCGGGGATCGCACTCAAAAATGGCAGGACGACCAGTTTCACGACGTCGCTGACGTACATACTGTCTTTCAGTGTACCCCGTACCAACACCAGACTCGCACGAGAGTGATACAAACACCAGACTTGCACGGGTGTGGGGAGAGATTAGCTACCAGTGTACCCCGTACAAACACCAGACTCGCACGAGAGTGAGACAAGCACCAGACTCGTACGGGTGTGGGGAGAGATTAGCTACCAGTGTACCCCGTACGAACACCAGACTCGTACGAGAGTGATACAAACACCAGACTCTTACGATCTTACGAGAGTGATACATACACCAGACTCGTACGAGAGTGATAAAAACACCAGACTAGTACGGGTGTGGGGAGTGATTAGCTACCAGTTTACCCCGTACAAACACCAGACTCGTACGAGAGTGATACAAACACCAGACTCGTACGAGAGTGATACAAACACCAGACTCGTACGGGTGTGGGGAGAGATTAGCTATCAGTGTACCCCGTACGAACACCAGACTCGTACGAGAGTGATACAAACACCAGACTCTTACGAGAGTGATACATACAACAGAGTCGTACGAGAGTAATACAAACACCAGACTCGCACGAGAGTGATACAAACACCAGACTCGTACGAGAGTGATACAAACACCAGACTCGTACGAGAGTGATACAAACACCAGACTCGTACGGTGTGGGGAGAGATTAGCTACCAGTGACCCCGTACAAACACCAGACTCGTACGCGAGTGATACAAACACCAGACTCGTACGCGAGTGATACATACCCCAGACTCGTACGAGAGTGATAGCTAATCTCTCCCCACACCATGATGCCCAGCGTGGGTCCTGTGTGTCGTTGGCGGTTGCACGATGGAAGAAGCCTCTCACTTTGTCGCCTTCGGATGCGTACACGACCGTCAGACGCTCCCAAGCAGAATCGGCTTTCAGCACTGAAGACCACTGACCGCCATTCCTCTCTCCAATGAGCTCGTTCTTTGACACCACTGCAAACGTGCTTGACAGCGGCACGCGTGGCCGTAGTCCTGCTTCCAACAAACGATTCCGTATCGTTCTGGTAGACACACTTGGTATGACAGATTATCGAATTTGTGACGCCATAGCCGTCCGCTCTGCCAACGCCCCCTCCTGATACGCCGGTCCTCTCGTTCGTCCGTAACTCTGTATCGCGCGGAAAGACATCTGCGAGTGTGCGAATGCTCCTCTGACCACCGACGCCACCATCTTACCATGGCACATACCTCTCGTCCCACAATTTAACGGAAGGACCAACCTCCTTCCAGCAGACCCACTATACGGCCTCGCCCGAACACCGATAACTGAACACATGTTGCGCGCCTGCTTCGTCCAGGCATGGTAGCTTCTTTAATGAGCACTGAACAACACGACACCAGACGAATGACTTTGTTCTTGCACGTTCTGCTCCTTAAAAACGTGCTGCGTACATTTGCATGCTGTCGTCCGCAGTGGCGTCATTATTTCATCCAATGACATTCCAACTCGGATCACGGCTTCTGCTGTCCTTAACAATTAACATTGTACAGTCATTTGCAAAAGTTTAAGACTGCCTGTCAATTTATTGGAAATTAAGATTTCAAAGAAACAACTAATAACTGGTCAGGAATATTTGAAACAAGAAAGATGACAGCGAATTTTCGGGTGTAATAAGCACATCTTTTGAATCCGTTCTGACGCAAATTAAATTTATCAAAGCTATTCAAAGTCAATGGAACCGGTATGGAAAACAATAGTATCTGACGGAAGAAAGAAGTTTTTCAATCGGGTTTTTAATCCTTCAGATATTGCTGTAAACGGAATCGTGAGCTTACGCCCTCTGGTTGCAGACTTATGCGTTAAGAAAAACATGAATTTATATGAGAAACATTTCGCACCGGAAACGCTCTCCAACACCGAAATAATTTTTCAAATCGGACTCTTAGAAACAGAGATATCGACAAAAATAAGATGTGACTTTACGTCCCCTGGTGGAAAAACCGTGCATTATTTTAGGAAGAAAGTATTCTCAAAAGGTTTTTAGATATGAGCGGTATCGGTCCAAGAAAAAAAATTCAGTCGAGTTTTCAGGAGCCCAGATTTTGCTACAAATACATCAGAAGCAGAAATTAACAGTTATGCCCCCCTGGTGGCCCAAACCACTCTTTACAAAACATTAGAAATTATGTGAAAAATATTCTTCATCAGGTCTTGTATGCGATACAGGAAGAATTTTTCAAATCGGAGTTTTAGAAGCAGAAATAGCGCAGAAAATGCAATTTACCTTTGTGCCCCCTAGCAGAAAGTCTATGATTTACTTGAAATTTTTGAATTCATAGGAAAAACATTTTGCATCGCAAATACTATCCAAAAAAGAAGGAATTTTTCAAATCGGACTCCTAGAAGTAGAGATATTGACAAAAATTCTATAAAGAAGATACCTAAGCAAAAAAATACATATATAATTTTGACTCACACCTAGTACAACATAGAAAAGGTTATGTATCTACCTGTGTGAGTAAAAAGGAGAAAAGATAAAAAAAAAATTTTAGGTGGGCATGTTACTTGCATCTATGGCCTTGCAGAAACCCATTTCCAACTAGGTCTTTGTGGAAGTGAGAAAATGCAGAGTTTTTGCTGGTCCTTGATAAAGCCAAGGCTCAGTATTCTCGACACCTTCTACATTCAGTTGTTTTATTTTTTTTTATCTTTTCTCCTTTTACTCACACAGGTAGATACATAACCTTTTCTATGTTGTACTAGGTGTGAGTCAAAATTATATATGTATTTTTTTGCTTAGGTATCTTCTTTATAGAATGTGAATTCTGAATTTTCAAAAC
Organism: Macrothele yani; assembly: GCA_039090855.1. Taxonomy (NCBI): domain Eukaryota; kingdom Metazoa; phylum Arthropoda; class Arachnida; order Araneae; family Macrothelidae; genus Macrothele; species Macrothele yani. Next base: position 64,933,658 of record CM077000.1, on the reverse strand, counting down.
TGCTGCGTTGCGCGTTTTGATTTTCAAGTTATTTTGCACCCTTCGTTTTAAATTCTAAAATTTTTTCCTTAGTCTTCAGTTTTGCTCTTAAGTGACAAAAATAAGATATACATCTACGCCCCCCTGGCGTAGAAACCATGCATTATTTGAAGAAGAAAATGTTCCTAAAAGGTTTGTCGATATGAGTAGTATCGGTCAACAAACGACTTTTTTGCAATCTTGATTTTAGAAGCTCTTTTTTTGCTGAAAATACACCAGAAGCGGAAATTAAGTTTTACGCCACCTGGTGGCCTAACCATTTTTTAGAGAAATTAGAAATTACGTGCAAAGGATTTCCCATCAGGAGCTGTGTCCGGTGCAGAAATAATTTTTCAAATCGGAGATTTAGAAGCAGAGATGTAGGGGGGGGGGAGCAATTTACATTTACGCCACCTAGCGGAAAGCCTATGAATTACTTGAAAATTTGGAAATTATGTGAAAAACATGTCATACTGGAAACACTATCCAACAAAGAAGGATTTTTTCAAATCGAGCTCCTAGAAGGAGAGATATTGACAAAAATAAGATATACATCTACGCCCCCTGGCGGAGAAACTGTGGAGTATTTTAATAAGAAAATATTCCGAAAAGATTTATCGATGTGAGTGGTATCAGTCCACGAAAGAATTTTTTCAATCGATATTTTAGAAGCTCAGATTTTATGGCAAATACATCAGAAGCCAAAATTAACGCTTACGCCCCCTGGTGGCCAAAGTATTCTTTACCAAAAATTGGAAATTATATGCAAAAGATTTTCCATCAGGAGATGTATCCGCTGAAGAAATTTTTTTTCAAATCGGAGCTTTAGAAGAAGAGTTATCGGGAAAAATGTAATTTACTTTTACGTTCCCTAGCGGAAAATCTGTGCGTAATTTGAAAAAAGTAACTACATCTAAAATACTCTTCGACATAAATGGAATCGAAAGATAAAATAATTTTTCAATCGGATGTTTAGAAGCAAATATGTGGAATAAAACGTATTTTTGAATTCGACATCATGTGCATTTAGGCCCTCTAGCGGCGAAATAGTACATCGTAAAAAAACAAACGAAATGAAGGATCATCATTCGCATATTTCAAGCTTCCCAATGCAAAGCGAATTTTTTAAATCGGATTAATAGTTGCAGAGATATCGTGGGTACAGACGGACGGACAAACCGGTAACATAAGCACGATCTTTTTTTACAAAAGACGTGCTAAAAATGACACCACAGATGAATACTTGCATTCTTTAGAAAATGAATTTGCACCGCACGTACTTTATCGCGTCAATCAAAGCTTGGGAATTTGATGGCTGCTTTTATGCTACGTTACCTTTTAAAATGGCCCACAAATTTCTGATGGGGTTAAGGTCGGAACTATTACCGGGCCAGTCAAGCACTGTTATGTTTTTCCTCTGCAGGTAGTACTTTACTGTCTTTGATCTGTAGCATAGAGCACCATCATGCATAAAATTGTGCATCTGCGCACTTGCATATGAGTTAACAGCTTCTGACGTAACATTGCCACATAAAAAGGACCAGTCATGTCTGCAAAAAGGATAATGAAGCTGTACTGGATGCTGACATAGCACCCCATATCATATGACTAGGCGGATGTCTCATGGTGCAAACGGTGTATTTTTCGTCAAACCTTTTGTCGTCGAACATGTGCTTTACGTGATTCAAATTGACGAGTTGGTTCATCGGAAAAAAGAACTTGGCTCCAATTTTCAGCAGTCCATGACTGATGACGCTTCGCAAACTGGAGTCTCTTCTTTTTCATGACAGAGGTTAGTCAGGGTTTATAAGACGTGTGACGTGCCTGCCCCGCAGGACGCGCACGACATAAAGGCAGATAGCAGCGAGAACGAACGTCCGCGTAACTCAGTTGGTAGAGCGACTTGTTCCGGAATAAGTGGACTCGGGTTCGATCCCCGGCGTGGGCCAAAAATGACGGAGAAGTTTGCTTCGTCATAATGGCGCCCGAACTTCACGGATGACCCGGCCGTTAAAAATCTCGCAATGGTGTGATGTTCTTTCCACATAACGAGATAGGAAAAATAATAAGAGAATCCCCTCTTCAATGCTTCGAAAAATAAATGTGTGTGACCCGAACTACCCGGATGACCCAGCCGTTAAAGATCTCGCAATGGTGTGATGTTCTTTCCACACCGCGAGATAGGAAAAATAATAAGAGAATCCCTTCTTCAGCGCTTCGAAAAATAAATGTGTGTGACGTTGCATTCCACACACCAGATTGACTGGGAGTTCTCAAGTACACGTTCTACAGCGGATGGCTCCCTGCAACAATCCATGGTCACGGCTGACCTGTGGGCCATGCCCCCGGCCCTCTTTCGGAGGGGGGGGATGTGACGTGCCCGCTCCGCCTGACGCACACGACATAAAGGCAGATAACAGCGAAAACAAACGTCTGCGTAGCTCAGTTGGTAGAGCGACTTGTTCCGGAATAAGTGGACTCAGGTTCGATCCCCGGCGTGGACCAAAATGGCTGAGAAATTTCCTTCGTTATAGACGTTAATCCAAAATCTTTGCTAAGACGTCGGGAAACAGTGCTGATACTAATATCAAACCCTTTTGAATGTAGAAAGGCTATGATTTTCTCACATGAACTCCTGACAGAACGCATAACTGTTCGCCTTACGGTATTATGGCCGGTCGTTCTGATGCCGACCGGGTGAGAGTTCTCTGTGTGATCTGGTTGAGCAATACTGCACTGTCAAGCAGAACTGACGATTTCAACCTCGAGACGGGGTTTCATTCCGATCTCGCGAATTTTTTCTTTTAAGAATAGGTGAACCTTATGTTCCCTATCAATTAGAGCAGTGACGGGACTTAGTGAAAACGCCCTTGTAAGGGCGAAGCTCCGTTCAGCCCGCATAGAGACTCTGGCATCAGTTTCGGGTACGTCGACGTCGTTCCGGCCCCGCTGACGAAGGGACTGTTTGATCCCTCGTCAGCCCAAAGCCCGAGTGCCCGGTTTCTAAGGTTAGATTCGAGTGGGAGAACCCCAGAGTGCCCACTCAGTACTTAGAAAAAATTTGTGTTTTGCATCTCTCTCACAGAGATGTCATCTACCCAGAAGGGTAAAGTGAAACCTAAAGGGTCAGCCCCCAAATCGTGCGGGTCAACCCGGACGCAGAAGGTAGCGGCCGAAGCACTACCAAGCCCTGTCGGCAGTGCGGCTCAGCCCAACCTCCGAGAACAACCGGAAGGTGGAGCCCAATGCCAGGAGGAAACCGTCAAAGACGCTTCCCCCAGCGAAGGGCTCTAAAGCCGCTACACCCACGAAGGGAGCCTCGACTGAGCCTTCTCAGTCAGCTAGTGGTGTAAGCACACCCTTGCCACCTCCGCCCATGGCAAGGAAGGGTAAAACATCACCCCAGCCCGAACCCTCTCGGGCTCCCGAGGGTCGTCCGCTGGTCCCCCAGAGATACCATTGGTGGGATACCAGCATCCCAGGACGCCCCCGGTGCTTACACCTGAGGCTTTCATGAGCTGCATTTTCACCCTTATTGGGGAAGTAGAGTCCGTTCTCAAGGACTCGCGGGTCACTTCCTCAGGGAGAGAAAAAGTGAAAGCGGCCCTGAAGAGTATCAATAAGGCTTGTTACGAGCAAGCCGATCGGGTTGCGTATATTGAAAGCAGGCTGTCCGTTCGGCAGGAGTCGAGCTGCGAAACCGACGCCAAAGTGGTTTCCTACGCCGAAGTGGCTTGGAGAGGGGCTAGCACGGCGAAAGGGTCTTCGCCCGCCCCGATTGAGAATAAAAATAAGAAAAAGACGGGAGACAAGAGACATGCTTTTAGTCTACCCCACAGTCGAGAGTACGTCCTCAGAGGACACGAAGAAGACCCTGAAAACTGCAGTCAACCCAACTAAACTGCAGATAGGGGTCAAGAGCATTCGGAGCATTAGGAAAGGTGGGGTCGCGGTGGAGTGTTCCCGTCCCGGGGAGCTCGACCGCCTTGCCCAGGAGTTGAGGAGCAATCCGTTTGACCAAGGATTGCACACTCCCCACGGCCCCACGAAAGAGACACCCACGGTTGATAGTCTATGGGGTCGACGGGGATCTCTCAGGGAAAGAGTTCGAGGAGGCGGTTTGCGGACAGAACCCAGAACTCGAGAACGGGTTTAAAGCCTGTTTCCCCATCAAGGGCCAGGGAGGTAGGGTCCACTGGGTGGCAGACGTGGAGCTCAAGGCCTTCAAGCACTTGGTGAGGCGGAAGACACTGAACTTGGGTAGGTCAGTGCTCCGCCTAAAGGAATTTTTGAGGGAGGTCAGGTGCTTTCGGTGTAATGGCTTCGGTCATTTCCGAGGCAACTGCCCCGAGTCAGAAGCAAAGTGCGGCAATTGCGGTGAAGTTGGGCACCAGCACCACCAGTGTGCAGCCGCACCGAAGTGCAGCAATTGCACTGCTGCGAATGCCAAGTTCCGCCTGAAGCTGCACGTCTCTCACTCCAGCTTCAGTAAGACGTGTCCCAGTCTCATTAGGGAACTTGAGCAAAGGAAAAGCCGGGTCAACTATGGTTGACAGATGGCAGTACCCTCGGAGGTACGTTGCACTTGATTTTGAGCTTTTTGGGTCTATTGACCAAGGTGATCCTGATGACCCTGGCCCGGGGTCATCACCACAGCACTGGCCCTAGCGCTGTAGACCATGTTGATTTTTGTGATGTGTTTTAATATTTTTCAGTGTTTGAATATTTGTGAGAGGGGTGCATGAGACCCTCATAGTGAAATGTGCATGTGTTTTGTAGTTTACTTTGTTACCTAATAAAGGACATTTGTCCCAAAAACTAGCGTTGGCGGGCGATCTCCCGGCCACGAGATGGGAAATTTTCGAAAAGTTGCTTGCCCCAACTGCCCATAGCACGTCGCACACACGGGTTGTGACAGAAGGGTGTAAGGTACCGGTCCCGTGGGGGAGGCAGAACCCCACAGGTCTCTAGGCCGAATCTGTCCGAGTGAAAGACTGTGGTTTCCGATGAGTGACAGGGATCCTATGAATCCCAAAATCTTCGAGTGAGTTCAACATTTCCCTCGAAGTCAACACTTTGGCGGTGCAAGTAAAGTCATCAGCTAGTATTACGGTATTGTCATCATGTGGGGTGGTTTTCCTTGGACGTCCCCTTATCTTTCGCTCGCTAAATTCACCTGCGAAATTTCATGATCGTATTATGAGTAACAGCCTTGTTCACATTCACCTTTCTGCTTATGTCACGTTCGAAGTATCCTTCATGATATAAAGTCAGAATTTGTCCCTTGTGAGTAACACTGGGGGTATGGGTACGGGGCTGTTTCAGCTGGCATGGTGTGGATCCACTGGTTGTTATTCATGGCAACATGAACTCTGTGCTGTGTAGAGATATCCTGGATGACTCAATGCTCCCAACGTTGTGGTAGTTCTACGGACACGACGATTGTTTCTTCTAGGACGACAATGCCCCTTGTCGTGTTTCCAGGGCAACAATGGAGTGGTATGAGGAAAATCAGGTCTCGCGAATGGACTGGCCTGCTCAGAGCTCGGACCTCAATCCCAGTGAACACCTATGGGATGAACTTGAACGACGGGTGAGGTCTAGACCAACACGACCTGCTTCCCTTACAGAGTTGGTCGATGTACTCAAGGGGGAATGGAGGAACATCCCACCCTCCGTACTCCATGGACTTATACACAGTTTACCTCGACGGGTAGCTGCTGTAATCTCTGCAAATGGAGGGCCTAGCCGCTACTGATGTAAATAAAATACGGTTTTTGTATTTACAGTGTCCAAGCACTTTTGTCCACATAGCGCACATACCAAATTTCCTCGCGAAGTCTCCATTTGTCGCTTTTCTAGACACCCTAAAATAAGAATATTTATTTTACAACAAATCGCAGAGAGAGAGAGAGAGAGAGAGAGAGAGAGAGAGAGAGAGAGAGAGAGAGAGAGAGAGAGAGTGAGAAAGAGAGAGTGAGAGAAAGAGAGCGAAAGAGAGTGAGAGAGAAGAGAGAGAGAGAGAACAAAAGAGAGAGAGTGAGTGAGAGAGTGAGAGAGAAGAGAGAAAGAGAGAGCGTGAGTGAGAGAAAGAGAGTGAGAGAAAGGCAGAAAGAGAGAGTGGAGGTACCAGGGTAAGAGAGAGTGAAAGAGAGAGAGAGAGAGAGTGGAGGTACTAGTGTGAGAGAGAGTGAAAGAGAGAGAGAGTGAGAGAGAAAGAGAGTGAGAGAGACAGAGAGAGAGAGAGAGTGGAGGTACCAGGGTGAGAGAGAGTGAGAGAGAGAGAAAGAGAGAGTGAGAGAGAGTAAGAGAGACAGAGAGAGAGTGTGGAGGTGCCAGGGTGAGAGAGAGTGAGAGAGTGAGAGAGAGAGAGAGTGAGAGAGAGAGAGAGAGAGAGAGTGTGGAGGTGCCAGGGTGAGAGAGAGTGAGAGAGAGAGAGAGAGAGAGTGTGTGGAGGTGCCAGGGTGAGAGAGAGTGAGAGAGAGAGAGAGAGAGAGAGAGAGAGAGAGAGAGAGAGAGAGAGAGAGAGAGAGAGAGAGAGAGAGAGAGAGAGAGAGAGAGAGAGAGAGAGAGAGAGAGAGAGAGAGTGGAGGTACCAGGGTACCAGAGACATATCCACCAGGTCAGTGCGGCCTAAATTAGTGCCCATGGGCTGTAGGAGCAGAAGACCCACTAGAGTTCATTTGTTAACACCACAACATCGGACAAAGCGCCTCATCTCGACTCGTGAACACGGTAATTGGACCCTGGAAGACTTGCAACATGTGGCGTGGTCTGATGAGTCACGATACCAGTTGTTAGGAGCTTATGGTAGGGTTCGGGTATGGCATGACCCCATAAGGCCATGGACCCAAACTGTCAACAAGGCACTGTGCAAGCTGGTGGTGGTTCCATACATGTGTGGGGTACCTCTTTGTGGCACGGTTTGAGAGCTCTGGTCTTTGTAAACACGTCATTAACCTGTAATCGCTTTGTTGCTCTACTGGGTGACCGTTTGCAGCCCTTCATGGACTTCATGTACTCCAACAACGACAGGATTTTTCAGGCGGACAATCCACCATGTCATCGGGCCCAAATTGTCCAAAATTGGTTCGAGGAGCCTTCTGGGTAGTTCCGACGGATGGTGTGGCCACCACGTTTGTCCGACATGAACCCAATAGAGCACTTATGGGACGTGGTGGAAATGTCCATTCGCACGCAAGATCCTGCACCTAGAAATTCCAGGGAACTGTGGGCGGCTGTTCAGACGGCATGACTCAACATCTCTCCAGAAGTCTTCCGGACACTTGTGGAATTTATGCCATGTCGAGTTGCTGCACTTCGCCGGGCTAGAGGAGGTTCTACACGATACTGGGTACGTATCCCATGACTTTTTGCACTTCAGTGTATGGGAAAGTTATAATACATGCAGAGCAATTTCATGACTCTAAAAATGAATATGGCCAGTTGTCCGTGTGGCCGTTTGTCCTAAACTCGTTATTTCTACCGTTTCATGCCCTTCACACGGCCCGTGTTGACCTGCAGCTGCTTCGATTTGCATAAAGACGCCCTGGTCACAATATTTTGGATCTTCAGTGTATGCTGGGGATCAATAAAACAACAGCATGTTCCAAATTCCCATTTGCTTTTTGTATGGGCATTCGAACAGTGAAACTCCGTGAATGTAATACGGAATGCTTTTCTGGAAAAAGTATTGGATGTCTAATAGGTTTCATGCTGAATCAATTATTTGCGACATTAGGCGGAAATGAGATGTGTTTCCGGTTACGGTTCGCTTCAATAAAATTCCATCAGGATCAATTTAGGGCACGTTAGGAATACAGGATCTCAATCACATATCACATACAGTATTCAGCGAAGAATGAATTGAGAATCCGAAGATTTTTTGAAGCGCCGTATTGCGACGTTCAATATCGTAAGCATGTGCCATGAAAAATGAAAAGGAGACAAAAAGCTGATAGTACCTTATAACTAGTGTCGAATTGGGAAGATTAAAATCAAGCCCGGAATTTCAGTTTTGTGCTCTCCAGTATAAAAGCTTACGTATCTGCAGGGGAATAACTCATAAATTCCCTCACAAAAAAAAAAAAATTGTTACATATTAAATGGTAAAGAAATGTTGGCTTATGCATTGTAAAATGAATTCAATCGTAAACGAATTTTAATAATTTAAGGTGGACGTCAAGTAATTTTGCTTCCTATACTTCCAATGGAAAAACTTATGTACACATTTTCTTCACAATTAATGCGTTCCTAAGGACGAAAATTTGAACATCGATTAAAGTAGCTTCATTTTATAACTTGGAATACTTAATATTTTCTCAAACATAAACATAATTATGCATTCCAACATTTGGTTGTCTACTGACGTCATCAAAGTACAGGTCGCGCCATCTTTTTCTGGACAATTAATGCGTTCACAAGAATGAAAATTTAAACATCCATTAAAATAGCTTCATTTTATAACTTGCAATACTTAATATTTTCTCAAACACAAACATAATTATGCATTCCAGCATTTGATTGTCTACTGACGTCATCAAAGTACAGGTCGCGCCATCTTTTTTCTGGATAATTAATGCGTTCACAAGGATGAAAATTTGAACATTGATTAAAATAACTTTATTTTATAACTTGGAATACTTAATATTTTCTAAAACATAACCATAATTATGCAATCCAACATTTAGTTGTCTAGTGACGTCAACAAAGTACAGGTCGCGCCATCTTTTTTCTGGACAATTAATGCGTTCCCAAGGATGAAAATTTGAACATCGATTAAAATAGCTTCATTTTCTAACTTGGAATACTTAAGATTTTCTAAAACATAACCATAATTATGCAATCCAACATTTGCTTGTCTACTGACGCCATCAAAGTACAGGTCGCGCCATCTTTTTTCTAGACAATTAATGCGTTCCCAAGGATGAAAATTTTAACATCGATTAAAATAGCTTCATTTTATAACTTGCAATACTTAAGATTTTCTAAAACATAACCATAATTATGCAATCCAACATTTGTTTGTCTACTGACGTCATCAAAGTACAGGTCGCGCCATCTTTTTTCTGGTTTTAACACAACCGAAGAATGGATGGAATACCGTTGAAACTTTCTGTTTTGATGAAATTTTCGTTACTAGGCAGATTGGTGACGCCAGCCCCTCAGAACTGGGTGAGTTATTTAAGTGGAGGGGGGCTAAGCATGAAGGGAGGGGGCTAAGCATGATAGGAGGGGGCTAAGCATGATGGGTGGGGCACAAATTATGAAGTGTTCGGCAGAAATTTTGGCAAAAAACAGTATTCGTTAATGTGCATTTTACCCTCCGCTGATAACGTTATTCCTACAAAAAAGTATGCAAGTGAATACCGTACGTACGATTTATCAAACGTATGCAGTATGGGAACCATAGATACGAATCTCATCCTTTTTTTATTTCTTTGCTTTCTTTTTTTTTTTTTTTTTTTTTTTTTATTGGAGGTTTAACGACCACCGTGAGCAACTCAATGGGCTATAAGCAGTCGCCCGTCCCTAATTTAGGGTCACTGGTTCCAGGGAAGGGAGAGAGCCAGTGCCGTAAGACAAACACAACATCCATGCCTCACCGGGATTCGAACCCGGACCCCTTACGGACGAATGATCAGAGGCCAGCGCCTTAGACCACTGCGCCACCGGGGCGGCTTTTATTTGCTTTCATCACGCTATTTATGAATTTTGGTTTGTAACCTGACAAGGAATCTCTCTCACACTCTCTCTCTCTCTCTCTCTCATCGTTTTAAACTACACTGCTGTACAAAAATTAAGGACGAAGAGGAGAAATTAGCATAACAGCGGAACGAGCAGGCAGAAGGGACCGCAAGACCACTCAAGAGATTGACTAGGGTCCGGTACGGTAGGGCATGTGCATATATGCAGCATGACGGGGGGGGGGGGGGGGGCTCGGAAGGGTATGAAGCACACGGGCGATGTACGCTCAGCAATTCGGTGAAAGCTATTGCACGGTGTACATCGGTTTGAACGACGTCAAGTTGTTGCCACCGTGTGATATGGCCAACAGGCAATCCAGTAGACGACATCTGGATGACTTTACTCGAGGTCGCGTCATTGGGAAGTTGGAAGAAAGTCGAAGTGTGACTAGTGTGGCCGAGGAGTTCGCGATCGCTCACAGCATCGTTTCACGAGCTTGGAGAGCATTTCAAACGACAGGAACAGCTGTTCGAGAGTTTAGAAGTGGTCGTCCATGAGCAACCACGGCGGCGGACGGCCGGTATATTGTCCTACAGGGGAGAAGAGACAGACGGCAGACAGCGGGAGAAATCGCAAGGCACATGCAACAAACAACTGGACGTCCGCTATCGCGTTTTACCGTGGTCAGGAGGCTGCACAAAGGTGGTTTATTTGCACGACGACCAGTACGGTGTGTACCATTAACGCCTGCTCATCGGAGACGGCAGTTTCTGTGGTGCCGGAACACAAGAACCGGACACATCAGCAATAGGGTCGAGTTCTCTTTACGGATGAGAGCCGATTTAGTCTGACGAGCGATTCTGGACGTATACACATCTGGAGAGAGCAGGAAACACGCAATCACACCTCGAACATCATCGAAAGGGACCGGTTTGGAGGTGGCGGAGTACTCGTTTGGGGAGGTATCATGCTTGGTACTCGTACTGATCTCCACATCTTCCAAGGAGGTTCAGTCACTGGTGTCCGCTATTGTACCGAGAATCTCCTGCCTCACGTGCGTCTGTTTAGAGGTGCTGTGGGTCCTGAGTTCCTCTTCATGGACGACAACGCTACACCTCATCGTACACTGGCTGTCGCAGAGCTGTTGGAGAGTGAAGATATTCAACCCATGGATTGGCCCGCAAGGTCTCCGGACCTAAATCCAATCGAACACGTGTGAGACCTTCTCGGGAGACGCTTGGCAGCACGTCACCAGCCGCTAGCAACGATTCCGCAGCTGCGATTGGCGCTGCAAGAAGAATGGGCCGCGAAGCCTCAACAGCTGCTTGATAACCTCGTCCTCGGCATGGGCAGACGTTGTAAATCCTGCAACGCAGTCAGGGGTGATCATATCCGCTACTAAAGACTGGATTTTTCTTGGCAGCCGCCTGTCACATGGACGTTTCTATCTTCTGTCCTGTTGTGCTCGAAGCTACCTTTTCAATAAATTGCCTTTGTATCCTTTGGATTCCTTGTTTGAACGGTTTTTGCTCACTTGTCCCATATTCTTACATCTTGGGGATCTTATGGTATGATTTGAGTCGAGGTGGAGCACTTCTGCACGACGTTACCTTCGAAAAACCGTCTCGTCCTTAATTTTTGCACGCCAGTGTGTAATTACAAAAATTTTGTGTTTCTACTACCCTTTTCGAAATTCGCGCAGAGGACTACCTCCATTTCCCAGAAGTACGAACACGATATGTAACAAAGAATTCATTTTATATAACAAAATTTCAGTGAATTCGAGAAGTTCACATACATTTATCCAAGTTCCCTAGAATCTTAGATGGTTGCACCTGCCATATGTTGTTGCAACTGAATAAATACTGGGGGGGGGTAAACGGTGGGCCCAAAGAAGCTAAAGCCCACCCAAGACCAATCATAGCGTCGCGCCTGTCTACCTATTTAAGTTTTCGGTTAAAATATAACGATTTTAAATGTTATTTAAAGTAAAACGAGGAGATGAACTTTGAAGAGCTGTTTAACTCTTTCGTGTGGTACAATGTCAATCACTATTCTATAAATCACAGTTAAAAAAAAAATCTTTTAATATTTTGAAATACGTCTTGTATTATATTGTTTTCATATAGTTCTTAGCTTTTCAGTATATTTATTTTTTATTTTGATTATTAATTGTTTAAAATTTCCGCATTACTAGTTTTCATACAAATGAACTTATAATGTAAGGGTTAAAGGGAGAAAAAATCCATAAAAGTGTAATGGCGAAAAAAAGTTTAGATTAAAGGAGAAAGAGGGTCCAGAATTTTCCTTTTCAAACCAGCACATTTATGGCCATTGGAATAAACTTTGATTAATGTCATAGTGATTGACATCGTACCATACAGAAGAGTTAAAAAGCTCTTCAAAGTTCAGCCCTTCGTTTTACTTTAAACAATATTCAAAATCGTTATATTTTAATCGAAAAACTTACACAGGAAAAAAACTAGCAATGTCTGTTGACCTTTTGTTTCTAACTAGACAGGCGCAATGCTAACTTACGAGAGGTCTGGGATTTCTTTGAGCCCACCGTTTAGCTCCCTAAAATATTTTTCAGTTACAACATATGGCGGGTGCAACCATCTAAGATTCTAGGGAATTTGGATAAATTTCAGTGAATTTCTGGAATTCAATGAAATTTTCTGATATAAAATGAATTCTTTGTTAAATTTCGTGTTTGTACTTATGGGAAATGGAGGTAATCCTCTGAACGAGTTTCTTAGAGAGTAGTAGAAACACACCATTTTTGTAATTGTAGTTTAAAACGATGAGAGAGAGAGAGAGAGAGAGAGAGAGAGAGAGAGAGAGAGAGGGGGGGTTGGGAGGGAGAGAGGGGGAGACAAAGAGCAAAAGACAGAGAGTAATAGAAACATACAATTTTTGTAATTATAGTTAAAACGATGAGAGACAGAGAGAGAGAGACGGAGGGAGAGATAAAGACCGAGAGTAATAGCAAAATACAGTTTCTGTAATTATAGTTTTAACGATGAGATAGAGAGATAGAGAGAGAGAGGGAGAGAGAGGGAGGGAGAGAGACAAAGACCGAGAGTAGTAGAAACATACCATTTTGGTAATTATAGTTTAAAACGATGAGAAAGAGAGGAAGAGACAGAGAGACCGAGTTAGTAGAAACACGCCATTTTTGTAATTATAGTTTAAAACGATAAAAGAGAAACAGAGAGAGAGAGTTAGGGAGAGAAAGAAAGAGAGAGAGAGGAGAGAAAGAAAGAGATTCGTTGTCAGGTTACACACCGAAGTTCATGAACAGCCTGATGAAAGCTAAAAAATAATAAAAAAAAGAAACAGAACTTTTGCCCACTGTTTATTTTTTATTTTCATGTTAATACTGAAGTTTCGATCGTAACTCAGTCACACAATTATTAAGGAATTTAATCCTGATAAAAACGCTCAATTTTGGGTGAAGATGTACGATTTCTTTAACCACCTCTGGAAACACCTTTTGGAGTTCCAAAGATAAATGCTGAACTATATGATGTTTCGCAAATTGTTCTCCGTGGATTTCCAGGAAAACACTTTCAAATTTTCGAAGAATTTCCATACAAGAACTTGCAAGATACGTGTGACCACCTCTGCTGATAAGCTTTTTGAAAAAATTCTGCTCAAAGTTTCTTTTGCTTTACTCACCGTTTTCCTCAGTCATAACAGAAAATCTCTTTTTTTTTTCTTTTTATTCAGCAATGCAATTTCAGATTGTACTAGCTTTCAAATAATTGATTTTAGCTTTGGTTTGCCAATACTGAAGTTTCGATCGTAACTAAGAATTTATTTTATTGAGATCTTCTACATATTTCTAATGGTGCAATTTTCTTTCCTTATTCTTCTATTTCGACTTTCAAGTTAAATGAAAAGAATCACTTTCAGCTAGTCGACAACAGACTGAACTTGCAAATCTAGATTTAATCTGGCATTCTTTGATATAAAATTCTGCATTACTACTGACAAAAACTGCTGAGATTTTTTTTCAGCACGTTTTGAGCTTTTTGATTTGTGCTTGAAGCACAACAACCAAATATATTAACGTGAGGAATCACGCCTGTTTTCAGGCGAGGCGAAAATTGCAGCATATTACTTCACTTTTTAAATCTTTTTCAAAATCCTCTTCAAAACGGGCACAGCATATTTTGGCGTTGTCAGGGTTAAATGCATTTCTTCGTCGACATGAGTTCATCAGGGCTTTTCTCAAACTGCCCTTTGGGATCCGATGAACATTTAAGTTGGAATCTTTCGATCTTTTGCTGTTGCCACAACACGCAACAGGGCATCCAGGCATATCCAAGGAGGTTATATTACTGGAGACACCAGTGGTTCTGCCGCCATAGGTCACAGTTAATCTGTGGTGTGACGTCACAAGCAGTCAAAAATGAACTAAATTATACCGTCGATGAAACAGTAAGCTTGTGTATCATTGATAAATATTATTAAATTACTCATTTTATTTGTTTATACGCTTAGAAGCTTTTGTTCCATTGGTTTCCAAGCAGCTTCTCTTCTGCGGCTGCGTCGTGCCTGCTCATGACGTCATTTGCAGCACAGACGGTGACTTATGGCGGCCAATGCTGCGTGGATAGGAGTGGTGTCTCCAGTAATATAACCTCCTTGGGTATATCTATTAATGCACAACACACAAAAAGCTGCTTTGACCAAATATGTTAATAAAAAAATATTTATAAACGGACTATTAACTCATTGCAAAAATGTGTATCATTTGAAAAATACTGGGCAAAAGTCGCACGCGCACCTTAGCAAGATGTCAGTCTCAACTTTGACCCATTGCTAACTCCGTTTGCACCTTTGATGTCACAAAACTCCCCCGCCTGAGGGTTTAGAACTACTAGCTTCGAAAACCTGCTCTCGAACCTACCTTCTATAATCTACTTACCTTGGTATGTACTAGGTGCGTCAATGTAGCTAAGACAATAGTAATCGGTGTACAAGCTGTATTGACCAAAGACCTTTAAGATACATAGACTGGAAGTTCTTGTGCAAATGAGTGGCAGCAGCTAGCGACATTTTGATCACAGAGCTTGTACGGATAAAACGGCGTGTGTCCTAGGTAAGCAACGTTAATTAAGCTCTTTTACCTGCGTGAAAGAACAAATTTTACGTTGTTTTAATACTGCGTATTAATTTTTTTCAATAGGGTATAAATTGGACATTGCGCCTTTTAACCTACGATTAAAGAAAACATCATTATCGTAATTTTCAGGGATATGAAATAACTGAAGGGAAACGTCACTTGTCCTACGTGTAAAATATATTTCGGCTTCAGTTGCTTGCAAACTGCGTGATCTAGTTGCATGAAATTCGTATTTCACGCTCTAAGTAATGTCAAAAAGAATTTTAATGTGGCCATTTGTTTATTCTTAAGAGAAGTTGTCGAGAGCAAAACTTTTAATTTCGGAAGTTTTTCCCGCAGTATTATGAATTCGTAATAGGTACTCAACGGGAGAAAGAATAAGTAAAATTAAATATGATTGAAAGAAATTCTCTCTTCATATAATTTAGAGTTTAGACAATTACAAATCTCGAGGATGAAAAGTCTGGGAAAAGAAACACGAGTTAGGTTGGTTGGCTGGTTGGAGGTTTAACGACCACCGTGAGCAACTCAATGGGCTATAAGCAGTCGCCCGTCCCTAATTTAGGGTCACTGGCTCCAGGGAAGGGAGAGAGCCAGCGCCGTAAGACAAACACAACATCCATGCCTCACCGGGATTCAAACCCGGACCCCTTTCGGACGAATGCTCAGAGGCCATCGCTTAGACCACTGCGCCACCGGGGCGGCTAAAAACACGAGTTAACAAACCATGTGTAGTATAACGTAAATGTCTTTTCGTACTGATACGTTATTTTAAAAATATAACCTTACGGCGAAATAGTTCCTAAACTAAACCTTAACGGCCAGACGAAACATTTAAACCAGAAGTCAAACTTACGGAAATGGACTTTTATTTCTCCAGCACAGGTTATATATAGCACTTCAGGATACTATAGAAATCACATAACACAAATCAACATTCCACTTTCCACCACTCACCACACCCCAAGCAACTGTTGTATCGTAGTTTATATCTCTCGTTCTTATCTCATAACAGGCATACGTCACATTCATTCAACCTCAATTGTGTTGCCAACAGTATTCGTTTGAGAGAAAAGATATCACGTTAAGTATGAAGTATAACTGAGAACAAACTCAAGATTTACATAGGGAAAGAAACTAAAATGGAAAGTTAATTTAGAATATACGTCACGGTAGGTTTAACGAGAAACCTTTGTAACGTACCAGGAGATGGGACGTACCTGCCCGAAGGACGCACACGACATAAAGGCAGATAGGAATCAGAATAAAACGTCTGCGTAGCTCAGTTGGTAGAGCGACTTGTTCTGGAATAAGCGGCCTCGGGTTCGAATCCCGGCGTAGACCAAAAATGACGGAGAAATATACTTCGTTATGCCTTCCCTTTAGAGCCTTACGCAATCTGGTGAATGGCAAAAGGTTCTAGTAAAAACTAAGTCCCTCAATTTAATATTTAGACATCAAATAAGTGAAAAACGTTACTAGCTTACTATCTTGCACTTAAAATACTAAAACACCTCCGTTATTTCAAGGGAAAGATTAAAAAAGAAGGTGAGAAGCTCAGATTGAAACTGCAAGTCACGGCAACATTGTTGTGACTACCACTTAAATCCGGATGAAAATATGAATGTATTTCCTTTTTTTTTCTCACGCTTTTTTTTTCTTGGGGACAACTTGGTCGTCGCACTTCTCTTTTCTATTTCCAGACAGGGGTTACCGATATAGTGAGACCGAAAGGTGTGTGATACCCCTTGCTAAATGACAATCGTCAGATTTTGACTTGGCTCAGCTTCGTTTCCAGTTAGCACGTCTTGCCTTAGAGCATTTACCCACTTCCCCAGAGTATCACAATTATTATGAGGAAACCCACGAATTGAAAGTGTCTGCCGGCCAGTTGTTTGTTTATTGTTACATCCGTACAAGATATAACAGTTTTAAACATCTGTTTAGCTCATTAAATTTGGCTATATTATTTTCTGAAATACTTTACAACATATACACTATTTATAAAAACGAAAAATGAAATTTTACTGGTAATACATAAAAAAAATGGATGTAATTGATATAAACACACGAACGCCTATAGTAAAGAACGAGATGTGACAGATTCTTTCCGTACAACGCTGAACTTCAAATGTCGCCGGGTTAACTTACGGTTTTTCAGTCTATGTATCTTAAAGGTATTTGGTATTGACCCTCGTCCAAAGTTCATCAAGAGTTACTGGTGGACGGTCGTACTGTTGCACCTATCGTTTTAGCACGACCTATGGTGATTTTCTATGGGTAATAAATCCGGCGATCCAGCCGGCTACGGCAGAAGTGGAACGTTGTTATCCGTGGAGAATGCGCGGGTTGTTGCTACAACATGCGATGTAACATTGTCCTTCTGAAATATGACCCCAGGGACGTCCTGCAGGTATGAAAGGGCCAGCAGCTATAGAAAGTCATTGACATAACAGCAGGGTTTCCACTTCCAGGAAGAATTTCCCTTTTTAGGGAAATTTCATCAAAATCGGGCTACCTCAGATACAAAAAGGGAAATTTTCGTTCAAGAGATGAAAGAAGTAGACCTTTAACTGAATTAAAATCCCCCCCCCCCACCTTCAACCAAATTGTAACCGTAATTTCAATGAAGCAGATTTGTGGTTTCTGAAGTCGTATGTTTTTCCTTCCTGAGTTGAATCTTTTTACAGCAAATGTTTTGCCTGAGGGGAAGACGATAGGAGATCGAGTGCAAGGTCAGTACTGTGTTTTAACCATGGTCGGGTGCTGCTTAAGCATGGTAATAACAGAAGGTTTAGTCGAAAGCTTTGAAATATTTGCATAAACGCATGTGATGCTGCGAGTATGTCACGTGTTTAAACTACACTGCTGGCCACCCAAAATGCAACACCAAGAAGGACACGAGATAGCAAAGCCAGACTTAGTGGACACATAACAACAGATACAAAGATGAAACGATTGAGCTTACAGGCCCGTGCGACTTGCGGAACATGCAGGCATCAATATTTAGTGTGGCCCCCATGGCTGGCAATAACGACCGCTACACGCCGCGGCATCGAATGAAAGAGGCTTTGGATGTAGGCTTGGGGTATGTCGGTCCAGGCTGCTTCCAGGCGTTGCCACAGTTCATCAGGCGTAGCCGCTGCTTCCACTCGGTTGCCGATCAGTGACCAGACGTGTTGGATGGGCGGCATATCGGGAGAACAGGCGGGCCACGACAGCTGTAACACCTGGTGGGCCGTGAAGAATTGTTGCACGATGCGTGCCACGTGCGGGCGCGCATTGCCCTGTTGAAACGTGGCCGCTGGCAGGTCCTGCAGGTATGGGAGGACTACAGGCTCCAAAGCGTCGGAGATGTAGCGGTGGCTGTGGAGTGTACCGGCGATGCGTACCAAGAGTGGTGCGGGTGTCATATCCAATTGCGCCCCAAACCAAAACGCCAGACGACGGACCGGTATGGCGATGCATAATTCAGACGCCATACAGTCTCTCACCGCGGTATCACCACACGCGGATCCGACCATCGTGGTGTTGCAGGCAGAAGTGGGATTCGTCGGAGGAGACAATGTCGTGCCATTCCGTAGTCCAGGTGCGGCGTTCAACAGCCCACTGCCGCTGCACTCGCCGGTGGTGTAACGACAATGGTAATCGGAGCAATGGGCGCTTTGCGACAAGTTCCCGCTCCTGCAGACGACGTCGAACGGTACGTGCTGACATAGGTTGTTGCGCAACACACCCTAATTCCTGCGCTAACGTTCGTGATGTGGCGGTGCGAGCCGTCAATGCCCGCCGCACAACATGCCGGTCCTCTCGTTCGGTGGTGTGCCGCGGTTGCGGCAACTGCTCACGTCGGTCCGTCCGTCCCTCCTGCACCTACCGCATACATACTCGCCTCACTGTGGCTGGATGTCGTCCCACACGGGCGCTGATGTCTCAGTACGATAAACCGCTGTCGCGATAAGCCACTATTCGTCCTCGGTCGAACTCCGAAACATGCTGGAATGACTGCCGTATTCTGCGACGAGGCATCAGGAAGCTTCCCACGCACAGGTCCGGCAGCACAACACACTTCCACTACTAACACCCCGCCTTCTGTGCACCCTTCTTATAGTGCTTCTCGGTGGCATGCCGGGCGCATGTGATTTGCATATGCCCTGCAATGCTAATCGTTTGCATGTCCTCTCGTGGGCGACGCATGCTGCGAATTTCAGGCCAATCGGACGCTTCCTTCTTGGTGTTGCAGTTTGGGTGGCCACCAGTGTAGTTCAAGTCGCACACTGCAATAAGTCGAAAGGGATATAACGTGGTTGTCGTTGCTATGAACAGCGTTGCACGTCGTCGTTCTGTCTGTAGTTGAGATGCCTAAAAGATAAACATCCACAACCGGCTAAATAGGGAACTTTTGCTTTACGAATTTGAACTTGACCATAACCCTGCTCAAGCAACAGGAAACATTTGTCATGCGAAAAGGGGAGGTTCCGTGTATCACAGCACCGCTAGTCAGTTTTCGTCGTTCAAGAAAAGGTGACAGAAGCCGCGAACCGTGGATTCGGAGGCCATCCGACAACAGCACTCGGAGATTAGCAGGAGAGCTTGGCACATCACAGAACACCGTGGTTCGTCACCTTCAGGAATTTGGCAAGTTCTACAGGAGCTGCCGCATTGTCCCTCACGAGATGACGCCAGCTGAAGCAAACCTCCGAATGGAAGTGTGCACGAAACTCCTAGAAAACCCGAGCGATGTGTGTTTCATCAAGAGAGTTGTTACGTGCGATGAAAAGTGGGTCTATTTCCGTAATCCTAAAACACAACGGCAGTGGTTGAGCCCGGGCCAGCTTCCTGAACGTGTTGCCAAACGTGGACGCTTCGAGCACAAGGTGATGCTCTGCGTCTGGTGGAATTTCGAGGGGATAATCCATTACGAATTTGTTCCAGACGGTCGGACCGTCAAAACCAACTACTACTCTGAACAGCTGGAGCGGATGTATTCCGTTTTGGAGGAGAAGTACCCGCCGGCATTGGTGAACAGAAAGCGCGCTCTCCTACAGCAGGACAACGCTCGGCCTCATACCGCGTAAACAACCAGGGCAAAACTATATGAACTTTAGGGAATCGAACTGATGCCACCCCAGCATATAGTCCAGACCTTGCCCCGTCGGATTATTACTTGTTCCTGTCCATGGCCCACTACCTTTTCGGGGGGCACTTCAGAAACCAAGAGGAGCTGGCAGCTGGGGGGAAGGAGTTCTTCGCCTCGAAGGACAAGAACTGGTACCTCCGTAGAATAGAAGAACTGGCAGACAGATAGCTAAATACGGTGCAACACGATGGCTTATACTTTGAATGCTAGTCAGTTTTCGTCGTAAAAGTACATATGAAGACATACAGCATCACTTCTGTACCACCCATATGGTAGTCCAAATATTGCAAAACTTTCGACTTACCATCTTTAATACATATTATTTCTGTTAAAGCTGTCTTTGAATGAGTGTAAGAGAAATTCTATCCTATATCTGCTATGTAAATTCTTTTGTACATATTTTCTCGAAGGCTATTACTTTGCAGTGTTTAAAATTTTGAGCACAAATAAAAAAGACCTATAGCTAATATGTGCCACAGTTATCATTCCGGTAAAATTGTTAGAATTTTTTTTAAATTCAATTTATCTGACTCGAAAGTATTCCAATTTGGGCGCTATATGGCGTGATAAGTTAGCTTAGCAGTATCTCGAAGAAACGAAGTCTTTCATTTCCGTCTGATTTTTTAAATTATCAATGCCAAATGGAAATAATTAAATGGGGCCAAAAGTGAGACTGGAGTCTTGTCTCCCATAAATAATCTTAAATCCTACTGTACGCTCACTTTTGGAAGAGAAAATGAGTACATTAGCAGAGAACCATTGAATTTGAGCTATAGAAACTCCGCCTACCAACTAAGATCCACCCCCCCAAATAACTTCATTGGCTAAAACGTAACAGCGCGTATTTTGTCTTTTCATTGTGGAGCCAACGAGAGACCGCTTCCATTCTGAATATGGCGAGGTCTGCAGTGATTCGGTGACGCCAACTTCTGAGACAGTCCCTGAAGACGTAAAAGCCACGCCCAAGGAGGGATTTTTGGCGCCATCTATCGCAGATGAAGAACCCTAACACTCATTCAAAGACAGCCTTAATGTGTTGTTTGTGCTTGATGCTGATCTGGGAGTGGGAGGGTAAGCTGGTGAAGAAACATCGGCCATCGGGAGGGGTGGGAGAATTGAAGGATCAGCCAAATGAAAGAATAGAAGGGGGACACTATTTAGATCTCACACTCATTACCTTTGAAACTGCAATAAGCAAATTGCAGGTACAGGGGGGTGTGACTTATATTTACATGTTTTTTTTTTCGACTGGAGGTTTAACGACCACCTTGCGCACTTCAATGGGCTATAAGCTGTCGCCCGTCCCTAAATTAGGGTCACTGGTTCCAGGAAAGGGAGAGAGCCAGCGCCGTAAGAAAAACACAACATCCATGCCTCACCGGGACTCGAACCAGGACCCCTTTTGGACGAATGATCAGAAGCCATCGCTTAGACCAATGCGCCACCGTGGCGGCATATTCTAAATTAACTTTCATTTTTAGTTCCTTTTCCTATGTAAATTTGAGTTTGTTCTCCGTTATACTTCCGAACTTAACGTGATATATTCTCTCTCACGAGGATACTGTTGGCAACACATTTGAGGTCAGAGAGAAAGTGACGTATGACTGTGATAAGAACGATAGATAAAAAGGACGATACGAGATTTGCTCATATGGATGTCTGGGTGTACACGTTCAATTAGATAAATATTATCTGATATCTGAAGATGCATACATTAACATTATTCATAGCATCTATGAAAATTCAAGTATAAAGATTCGGCTATTTGAAAATACAGCACCCATAAAGATTGGAAAGGAAGTGAGACAAGATGACACTATATCTCCCAAACTCTTTAATGCCACATTGGAAAATGTCTTTCATTAACTGAACTGGGAAAACAAAGGGATAAAGATTAATGGAGATAATCTAACTCCCCTTCATTTTGCTGATGACGTAGTCATTTTTGTTACTACCCCATCAGAGCTGCAGAGTATGATCCAAGAACTTGCTGTAAAGAGTAAAGAAGTGGGATTAAAAATTAACTTTCAGAAGGCAAAATTGTTGTACAATGCTTTTACAAGAAATGAAGATTTATCGATTGATGGGGAAAAGCTGGAGATAACCAATACCTACATTTATCTTGGACAGCAGATATCAAGTGAGGGTCACATTGATGAAGAAATTAATCGGTGTATAAAACTTGCATGGAGAGCGTTTGGAAGAAACAGCATAATTTTCAAGAGCAATATGCCATTATGTCTTAAAAGAAAAGTGTTTGATCAATGCATCCTTCCAGTGCTTACGTATGGTGCAGAGACGTGGACCTTAGCTAAAAGAGACATACAAAGGCTGCAGACAACTCAAAACAGCATGGAGAGGTGCATGCTTGGTGTAACCAGGAGAGATAAGAACAGGAACACGTGGATCAGAAAAATGACAAGAGTGGAAGACATCATGATCAGAGTTAAATCCCTGAAATGGCAATGGGCTGGACATATTGCCAGAAGGACAGACCTTCGATGGACAGCTGAAATTTTAGATTGGATTCGAAGGGACAGAAAAAGACCCAGAAGAAGACCACATGGGAGATGGGTGGATGAAATTCGAAGGTATGCGGGAGTAACATGGATGAGATTGGCACAGGACAGATCATTGTGGAAGAAACGTGGGGAGACCTTCGTCCAGCAGTGGATTGATAATGGTTGGCAATGATGATGATCTGCTGTTTTATATTGTGGAGTTCTACTGAAATTCGTGTTGGACCAATTAAAGGGTTATCGTAAGTCTGACTTCTGTTTATGTTTCGTCTGGCCGTAAAAGCTTAATTAGGAACTATTGCATCGCATTCTTATTTTATTTCAACATTCCTTCGTCATGGTTTAGACATAACGTTACACCAATCTTGCTCACGAAAAAGACAGTGCGTTATATTAGCGCCCGAAATTCCAGGATGGCCCGCCTGTTAAGGGATGTTCTTTCCACACGGCGAGACAGGGAAAATGAGAATCCCTTCTTCAGTGCTTCGAAGAAATAAATCATTGTGATGTTACGGTCCACACTCCAAATTGTCTGGGATTTCTCAAATGCACGTTCTTAAGCGACACATGATCCCGGTTGAACCATGGGCCACGCCCCCGGCCCTCTTTTGGGGGGGGGGATGTGACGTGCCTACGCCGCAGGACGCACGTGAGATAAATGCAAGTGGTAGTGAGAGCACATGTCCGCGTAGCTCAGTTGGGAGAGCAACTTACTCCGGAATGAGGGGATCCCGAGTTGGAATCCCGCCGCGGGCAAATTGTACGTTATAGTATGTAATGTACAGCGTCACTTCTGTACCACCCATATGGTTTAATAGATAATTGCTGTATTTTAGGAAACTCAGGAATCAGAAATAAATGTTAAAAGAAAACACCGAAAGCCTTACAGATATGAGAAAAGTAATTGCTGAGAGGCGATAAGCAAGCCTCCCCATTTTAGTTGTATAAAATGTATGCGCCAATCTTTCCCTCCGCCGCCCCGGTGGCGCTGGCCTCTGATCATTCGTCCGTAAGGGGTCCGGGTTCGAATCCCGGTCAGGCATGGATGTTGTGTTTGTCTTACGGCACTGGCTCTCTCCCTTCCCTGGAACCAGTGACCCTAAATTAGGGACGGGCGACTGCTTATAGCCCATTGAGTTGCTCAAGGTGGTCGTTAAACCTCCAATCAAAAAAAAAAAAAAAAGAAATATATATCTTTCGTCCGTCTCTTTTTTGTTTCCTCTCTTACCTACCATTAATTTATTTTCATTTCTTGCTCTCTGCCACCCCGCGATACAGACAATATTTCACTATTTAAACTTTAAAAGTTGTTTTTCGATTTTAGAAGGCTGACATTCTGGCAGTTTTCTTATGTTTTTTTTTTCCTGTGTTATTTCGAACTGTACGTCAGAACTTATCATATCTATGCAACACATTCAGTATTTCATTTTTGTAACTTGTAAATAATCATTTTCTTTCTATATTTTGTTTCATATAAGACAAACAAGACAAGAAAAAAAAGCATGATTTCGATTTTAATTTTCACAAAAGTAGCGCTGAACTCTCAGTAATTCCTCAATTCAGGTCTATGATGGCAAGACTAATATTTGGCGACGTACTGCATCGATATGTCACGATTATCCATATCGCAGAACGACAGTTATTCTTTGCTTATACAATAATACAATGAAATATTCTTCTTAACAATTTACAGCGGCCGTTCTATAAAAAACAGAGAATAAAATCACACAAAATGAAGAAATATAGGTAGAGCAACATACACTGACGAAAACAAAAAAAAAAATCCCAACACCACGAAAAAATAGTTGTAGAGGAATGAAATGGCGGCAATACATTTGTATAGGTAACATATTTAATCGATTAAGGTTTCAAGATCACAGCTTATTGTAAGCGCGAGAAGAGCCATATTAAATGTGAAATGCTGGTACATTAATAACCGGTGTAACCACCAGAATATTGAATGCAAGCACGCAAACGTTCATGCATTGTGTCGTACAGGTGCTGGATGTCAGCTTGTGTGATGGAGTTCCATGCCTGTTGCACTTGGTCGGTCAATACAGGGACGGTTAATGCTGGTTGGGGGTAACGCTGGAGTTGTCGTCCAATGATGTCCCATACATGCTCGATTGGTGAAAGATCTGGTGATCTAGCAGACCACGGCAACATGTCGACACTCTGTAGAGCATGTTAGGTTACAACAGCGGTATGCGGGCGAGCGTTATCCTGTTGGAAAACACCCTCTGGAATGCTGTTCATGAATGGCAGCACAACAGGTTGAATCACCAGACCGACGTACAACTGTGCCGTCAGTGTGCGTGGGATAACCACGAGAGTGCTCCTGCTGTCATAGGAAATTGCTCCCCAAACCATAACTCCAGGTGTAGGTCCAGTGTGTCTCGGCCGCAGGCAGGTTGGTTGCAGGCGCTCACCTGGCCTCCTTCTAACCAACACACGGCCATCACTGGCACCCAGGCAGAACCGGCTTTCATCAGAAAACACAACAGATCTCCACTCCGTCCTCCAATGAGCTCTAGCTTGACACCACTGACGTCGCAAACGGCAGTTGTTTGGAGTAAGTGGAATGCACGCTACAGGGCGTCTGGCTCGGAGCTGTCCTTCAAGTAACCGATTTGTAACAGTTCGTTGTGTCACTGTGGTGGCAACTGCAGCTCGAATTTCTGCCGCAGACGCGGTACGATGCGTCACGGCCATACGCCGTACACGGCGGTCTTCCCTCTCAGTAGTGCCACGTGACCGGCCGGAACCCGGTCTTCTTGAGGCAGTACCTTCCCTTGACCACCGCTGCCAACAATCATGCACAGTGGCTACATTCCTACCAAGTCGTTCTGCAGTATTGCGGAAAGAAAATCCACCTTCTCGTAGCCCTATTACACGACCTCGTTCAAACTCCGTGAGATGTTGATAATGGCTTCTTTGTCTTCTTAAAGGCATTCTTGACTAACATCAACACACTACGTCGAATCTCAACGATAACTAACGCTCACGAACGTTACAGCGCGTATTTACAGCAAACCTGCTTTGCATGTTCCGAGGGGCGCTACTAGCGCCACACGTATGCACCGAGCGCGAAAATTTGCATAGACGTCATGTTACAGATGTACTCTCGCCGCCTACCAACTGTCGGTTATCTAACACAAACCCTTCTTGGTGTTGGGATTTTTTTTCCGTCAGTGTATATGTTATTCTTTGAGAAAATATCTTCCCTCGGATAATATGCAACGGTCCCATCGTTCAGTCCACTTTTCAAATCACGTGCCGAAGGCATTTTGTGGAAGCTGCTTTAGCGACACCTGTACAGCTGGAATAACGTCAACATCTACACTGAAGAGCAATTGAATTAGAGACACTGGTGTTATGCAAATGTGGCGCTGTGGGCGGCCCTATAAACGGAAACGACATGACGTATGCAGCGATCCGACAATATAAGGAGTGATGCGACGGGAATCAGTAAGAGCCGGACGCAGTATGGGTAAGACGAAGGATCTAAGCGCATTTGATCGTGGGAAAATTGTCGGGGCTCGACGAATGGGTCACTCCATCTCGAAAGTCGTGCAGATACTGGGATTTTCACGAGCCACTGTTTCACGGGTGCACCGTGAGTACATCGAATCCGGTAAAACCATCCCTGCAAGAGCCAACTGCCGTGGACAACAGCGGGTGGATGAGCAGGGTCATCGTCTGCTAGCTCGCATTGTAACAGAGGATAGATGGGCCACAGTGCAAGAAATCAGTCGGCAATTTAACGCTGGTGCACAAAAACGTGTAAGCAGCCACACCATCCAGAACCATCTCCTCGCTATGGGGTACAGTAGCCATCGTTCCACGAGGGTACCGCTGCTGACTGCACATCACAGGGTGCAAAGATTAGTATGGGCGCGGGAACATCGCCACCGGACCCTAGACATGTGGAAAAATGTTGCCTGGACTGATGAGTCAAGATTTACGTTGGTACACGCAGATGGCAGAATACGAGTACGGCGCAAACCACATGCAGCGATGGATCCTTCTTGCCAGCAGGGTACTCTTCAAGCTGGTGTGTGTGTGTGTGGGGGCGCATTCTCGTCTGGGGACTGTTTACGTGGACTGAAATGGGACCCTTGATACATGTGACATCGTCCCTTATAAGTCAACATTACCGGGATATCCTGGACGACCAATTGCCCCCGTTTGTGCGACTTCAACAGCATCCTGCAACAAGACAATGCACCATGCCATCGCTCCCGAATTGTATCCGAATGGTTGGATGAACACTCCACCGACGTGACCTGGCTTCCTTGGCCAGCTATAGGTCACCTGACCTCAATCCCATCGAGAGAGATGTTCGAGGCTATGACGCTCTCCATCAAATCTTCGTGAACTGTGGGAGCCTGTTCAGGGGTCGTGGATCCGTATGGCTTCCCAACGCCTCCGGTGTCTTGTCGAGTCCATGCCGAGACGAATCGCCGCCGTCATCAGGACGAAAGGTGGTGCTACACGTTACTAGACAGGTATCTCTAATTCAATTGCTCTTCAGTGTATATTGAACGTTAGGCCACTGAACTTCTCCTTCACTGTTGGAAACAACCAGAAGTCGCACGGGGCGAGGTCAGGACTGTAGTCAGGCTGGGGCATAATTCCAATACTGCATTTAGTAAGGAACTGTTGAACACAGGGCTGCCACATGTGGGTGGGCGTTTTCATTGTTTTGGGTCCACTTGCCTACCAGTTCCGGTCGCTTAATCGATATGTGTCGTAGCAGACGCTTCAAGACTGAAATGTAATACTCAGCATTGACAGTAATTTGTGGAGGAACGGCATGCTGGTGGACTACACCTTTATGATCAGAGGAAATTATCATCATCACCTTTCCAGCTGATTTGGTTTGGCGGACTTTTTTTCGGAGGAGGCGAACCTGTGTGTTTCCAGACACTCGTTGCGCGCTTCCTGAGGGGGTCGAAATAGTGGACCCATGTTTCATCGGCAGTTGTTACTGAGTTTAGAAAGTTTGGAGTCATTCGTTTACACTTATGACACACCTAAACTCTTGCTAACAATTGTTCTCTCGTCAGATGTATAACGAAGTAAATTTCTCCGTCATTTGTGGTCTACGCCGGGATTCGAACCCGAGTCCGCTTATTCCGGAACAAGTCGCTCTACCAACTGAGCTACGCAGACGTTCATTCAGATGGCTATCTGCCTTTATGTCGTGTGCGTCCTGCTGGCAGGTACGTCACATCTCCCCCCACCGAAAGAGGGCCGGGGACATGGCCCACGGGTCAGCCGTGACCATGAATCGTCGTAGGCAGCCATCCGCTGAAGCACGTACTTGAGAACTCCCAATCAGTCTGGTGTGTGGAATGCAACGTCACACACATTTATTTTTCGAAGCGCTGGACAAGGAATTCTCTGATTTTTCCTATCTCGCGGTGTGGAAATAACATCACACCATTGCGAGATTTTGAACGGTCGGGTCATCCGGATAGTTCGGGCGCCATTATAACGAAGTAAATTTCTCCGTCATTTCTGGTCTACGCCGGGATTCGAACCCGAGTCCGCTTATTCCGGAACAAGTCGCTCTACCAACTGAGCTACGCAGACGTTCATTCTGATTGCTATCTGCCTTTATGTCGTGTGCGTCCTGCTGGCAGGTACGTCACAGGTGATGAGGTACCCATCTGGAACACACACAATGCAGCAGCAATTTGTCGCGTAGAACGCGGACTGCCGACGTTTGTGAATATAAGTTGACGCCGCTATGTCTTCATACGTCATTCGTCCATCTTCTTGCAGGATTGCGCAAACAGTGTTATCAACACGCTCCTTAACAACACTTTCAGGTCGACCAGGCCTAGGAGCGAGTTCTGCGGAGAAACGCCCTTTTTTGAAATTATGCTGCCATCTGAAAATCGTTGGCGCACCCAAATATTTATCTTTGTAATCTTTTTTCATTAAATCACCTGTTTCTGGAGAGGTTTTACTCAAAGGACAGCCAAATTTTATCGCACAACGCATTTCACTTCTTAACTCTGAGTCACTCACCTCCATGGCGCATAGGTACTTTAAACAACTGCGCAATAACAAAACCAAAATCATCTGCCACGGCTAATAACTGTTGCCATAGATACTTCCTTAATTCAGGTACTCGTCTGCGTGGTTATTTCTCCCGTTCGCACTTTTGCCAACCGAAAAAAAAATTCTCTCAGTTTTTATGGAACGGCCTGTGCATTTTTTGGAACATATGAATTCGGAGTTATTCAATTTTAATCTATATATTAATTCTAAAAGGTTTTTTACTGTGACTCCTATTTTGAGAGAACGACTGAACGTAAAGGTATATTTGAGATATCAAAATAAAGGTCTTATCATGTAGATGTGCCAGTCGAAGAGAAAAATGAAATTGGGGCAACGGTTCGGTCGTGGTGGGACGGCAAAGTTCTCATGTCAAGTCTATGGGAGAAGCGTGCGGTTGACATTCGATAGCCTGCGGTTGACTCACGCACTGTTGGAGGCGGAAACATGGAGGTACTGAGATAGTCCAAAGTCCGAAGTCTCTTTTCTGAGCGTACCGTTGCGCAAAGCAACACTAGCAGGCATTCAGGCCCGACGACAGGATTTTTAGGCCCCTGGGCAATCTTGAGACCGGGGCCTCCCAAAGGTTTCCTCAGTCCTTCCTCCCCATCAAAAGATCTTAGATGAGTGCAGAATTAACATACTTTAGATTAACCACAGGTACAAAACCCTGTACATGATATAACACACTTCCATCAATTTTCTAATATTTTATCAGAATTATTTTATGGTTATGTACAATTTGGAAATTCATACGTAACTTATACATAATCACTTGACATAATCTTAAAGCTGAAACTTTTTTATCAAATGTTGGGTGCTCAATATTTGAAAACTAAAACAAAGTTATTTTTTTGTCAAATTAGTTATTAATCTACAAAAACACATTTTATATTTAAATATCATTTTTTTATAATAAACAAATTTGGTTGCCTAATAGTTCTTATAGTTTCTATAAAATAGATCTTCCGGCTCTTTTAAATGCAAAGTCGTCAATTACTTCATCAAAGTTTATAACGAAGTAAATTTCTCCGTCATTTTTATCCGCGCCAGGCAGGATTCGAACCCTGGTCCCCTCATTCCGGAATAAGTTGCTCTACCAATTGAGCTACGCGGACGTTTTATTCTGATTCCTATCTGTCTTTATGTCGTGTGCGTCCTTCTGGCAGGTACGTCACATCTCCTGGTACGTTACATCATCTCCCCCTTATTTATTTATTTATTTTTTTTTTTCGAAGTGCTGGAGAAGGGATTCTCTTATTTTTCCTATCTCGCGGTGTGGAAATAACATCTAACCATTGCGATATTTTGAACGGCCGGGTCATCCGGATAGTTCGGGCGCCATTATAACGAAGTAAATTTCTCCGTCATTTTTGGTCTACGCCGGGATTCGAACCCGAGTCCGCTTATTCCGGAACAAGTCGCTCTACCAACTGAGCTACGCGGACGTTTATTCTGATTCCTATCTGCCTTTATGTCGTGTGCGTCCTGCTGGCAGGTACGTCACATCTCCCCCGAAAGAGGGCCGGGGGCATGGCCCACGGGTCAGCCGTGACCATGAATCGTTGCAGGCAGCCATCCACTGTAGAACGTGCACTTGAGAACTCCCAGTCAATCTGCTGTGTGGAATGCAACATCACACATTTTTATTTTTCGAAGCGCTGGAGAAAGAATTCTCTGATTTTACCTGTCTCGCGGTGTGGAAATAACATCACACCAATGCGAGATTTTGAACGGCCGGGTCATCCGGATAGTTCGGGCGCCATTATAACGAAGTAAATTTCTCCGTCATTTTTGGTCTACGCCGGGATTCGAACCCGAGGCCGCTTATTCCGGAACAAGTTACTCTACCAATTGAGCTACGCTGACGTTTTATTCTGATTCCTATCTGTCTTTATGTCGTGTGCGTCCTTCTGGCAGGTACGTCACATCTCCTGGTACGTTACAAGTTCAAAGTACGAAAAAGATCTGCCTCCATGGCAAGAGTGGTTAGTCCACATAGTCTTTCTTATCCTATGGTTGATCCATCATGAATTTTGATCAGTTTTAAAACACTGAAAGATCTCTCAGCTTCTGTCACTGACTGTCACTGGAAGATTATAGAATAGTCTGATGTTTATACACACATTTGGGTACAAAGACTCCATTTTTTTCTTCTTTTTGGAAGAGTCAAAAATTGACCTGCTTCCATTGTAAGGGATTAGTACGGGAAGTACTTGGGTTTTTTTTTTTTTTGTGGTTTTTGTGACAGTGGGAGAATGCAAGCGGGGGAACCAAAGTTGTTGCTCCGGGAGGCGCAAATGTTTTACTTTTCTGCTGGACCATTTCACTAAAAATTCGTGGTGACAAACGTCCACTACGATCGGGCCCCCGACGCCCGGGCCCCTGGGCAATTACACCCTCTGCCCCCTCTCTCTCATCGGGCTTGCAGACATTCGTATTAAAGTTCTTCCCATCGGAACAGCGAACACTCTGGAAGACCTAATTGCGTTACGCCGTTTTTTTTTTTTTAATTGGAGGTTTAACGACCACCGTGAGACACTCAATGGGCTATAAGCAGTCGCCCGTCCCTAATTTACGGTCACTGGTTCCAGGGAAGGGAGAGAGCCAGTGCCATAAGACAAACACAACATCCATGCCTCACCGGGATTCGAACCCGGACCCCATTCGGACGAATGATCAGAAGCCATCGCTTAGACCACTGCGCCACCGGGGCGGCGTTATGCTATTGGACTGTGTGATGTATATATACAATTTAATATTCATTCGATCCAGTTTATTCACGTAGGTAAGATGTTTCCCATTATGTAAAGATGTAAATAAACATTCCATTGACCATAGTTAGTGAAAATATTATGGACAACTGCTTGTTAGCCCATTGAGTTGTTCACGGTTGTAGTTAAACCTTCACTCAAAAAAAAAAAAAATGTTCACAAACCTGGACTATTGTCTTTACTGAAGTGGTTGAACGAATTTGTCAATCAAATAAAGTTTACCCTTATCGTTTCATGTGAGTTTATTCTTTTCAGAAAAAAAGCAACAACGACAAAATAACTAACCGTGGATCCCGACGGGTGAAGAGTATTCGCAACGCGAATCTCATTCCAACAACATTTACAAACGCAGTTTTGACTGAAGATAAGAGTCAAAGAGTGCGCTAAATTTTTGCGCACGGATCGCGATGAGAGGACTTCCGCCTCACATTTTACGACTGAAAAAGGGTTCGGTCGTGATGCTCAATACGAACCTGGCCTTCCCGGTGACGCAGTGGTCTAAGCGCTGGCTTATGATGATTCGTTCGTGAAGGGTCTGGGTTCGGATCCCGGTGAGGCATGGATGTTGTGTTTGTCTTACGGCACTGGCTCTCTCCCTTCCCTGGAACCAGTGACCCTAAATTAGGGACGGGCGACTGCTTATAGCCCATTGAGTTGCTCCCGGTAGTCGTTAAACCTTCAGTCGAGAAAAAAAAATCACGAACCTGGACTATTGTCTTTACTGAAGTGGTTTAAATAATATTTCAATCAAATAAAGTTTACATTTGTTGTTTCACGTGAGTTTATTCTTTAAAAAAAAAAAAAAAAAACTAACCGTCGATTCCGACGGGTTTCGTCTAGTTTCTTTAAAACCGGTAAAATGTTTCTGGCTGCTGGTAGAAATGTAACCATTAACGAACAGCTGCTTAAGAGCTTTCTTTGTTTTCACGTAATGTTGTGTAGTAACTGAAAAGCGTATATTCTCTCCTGCTTCATATCGTTTTTTTTTATCAGAATCTCAACGATTTACATAAAAAAAAAACTGATGGAGTTTTGAAAGCTTTCATTGATGTTAACTGAATCGAAAGATCTTTTAAGATCTCCCTTTTGAACGCTGGCAAGTTCTTTGTACTTCTTTGCAGTCACAGAAAATCCACGTCTCACATTTTTCTGTTGTGTCAAAACCCTTTTGTGAAAGCAGACTGTTATCACGGTTGGTTGAAGCCAATTACTCGAGGACATTTTGCCGATTGCTATTTTTGTGTATGAGTCACACGTGTACAGTAAAAGCTGATTATCCAGTAATTATTTTTGACATTTCTACCTCTCCTATTTCTCTCAGGAAATTACAACGGAATTGGTTTTTCTCTGGGAAATGTTTAGACATTTTTTTCAATTAGATATATATAACTAAGCCTTCGTAAATTTTAATCCTCCACTGCATAGATTATCAACGGTAATTTGAACTTCAATTGATGCTCTTCCACGTGTCTTATTAATTCATTCTGTTTTATCTAGAAGAATGGATAAAAATATCTCAGTTTCATCTCTCAGTGTAAATTGATCCATGCTTAATTTTATAGGGTTCTTTTTAGGCGAATCTGGGAAGCAAACAAAAAGAAATGGAAGTTTATTTGTTTTTCCTTTGTTTCGTTTTATTCTTTTGTTTTTCCTTTGTTTCGTTTTATTCTTTTGTTTCATCATGAGTCAGTAACTTCACATAAAATACTTTGACATTCAGGATTAAAGCAACACGAAAGACCAACAAGAAAGATGACACCGAATTTTCGGGTGTTATGAGCATTTCTTATCAATCCGTTCTGATGCAAATTAAATTGATCAAAGCTACTCAAAGTCAATGGAACCGGTACGAAAAACAATAGCATCTGACGGAAGAACGAAGTATTTCAATGGGGTTTTTAATCCCGCAGGTACTGCTGTAAACGGAATCGTGAGCTTACGCCCTGTGGTTGCAGACTTGTGCGTTAAGAAAAAATTGAATCCATATGAGAAACATTTCGCAGCAGAAACGCTCTCCAAAAAAGAAAGAAATTTTCAAATCGGACTCTTCGTAGTAGAGATATGGACAAATATAATATATGCATCTATGCCCCTGGCAGAAAAAACATGCATTATTTTAGGAAGAAAGTATTCTCAAAAGCTTTTTCTCTGTGAGCGATATCGGTCCAAGAAAAAACATTTTTAGTCGAGTTTTCGGGAGTTCAGATTTTGCTGCAAATACATCAGAAGCAGAATTAACACTTATGACCCCTGGAAGCCAAACCATTCTTCACCAAATATTAGAAATTACATTGCTGGCCACCCAAAATGCAGCACCAAGAAGGAAGCATCCGATTGGCCTGAAATTCGCAGCATGCGTCTCCCGCGAGAGGACATGCAAACGATTAGCATTGAAGGGCATATGCAAATCATCTGCGCCCGGGACGCCACCGAGAAGCACTATAAGAAGGGTGCACAGAAGGCGGGGTGTAAGTAGTGGAAGCGTGTTGTGCTGCCGGACCTGTACGTGGGAAGCTTCCTGATGCCTCGTCGCAGAATATGGTAGTCATTCCAGCACGTTTCGGAGTTCGACAGAGGACGAATAGTGGCTTACCGCGACAGCGGTTTATCGTACCGAGATATCGGCGCCCGTGTGGGGCGACATCCAGCCACAGTGAGGCGAGTATGGATTCGGTGGGTGCAGGAGAGACGGACGGACCGACGTGAGGAGTTGCCGTAGCCGCGGCACACCACCGAACGAGAGGACCGGCATGTTGTGCGGTGGGCATTGACGGCTCGCACCGCCATATCACGAACGTTAGCGCAGGAATTAGGGTGTGTTGCGCAACAACCTGTGTCAGCACGTACCGTTCGACGTCGTCTGTAGGAGTGGGGACTTGTCGCACGGCGCCCATTGCTCCGATTACTATTGACGTTACACCACCGGCGAGTGCGGCGGCAGTGGACCGTTGAACGCCGCACCTGGAATACGGAATAGCACGACATTGTCTTCTCCGACGAATCCCGCTTCTGCCTTGCAACACCACGATGGTCGACACATAGAGTGGAAGTTCTTGTGTAAATGAGTGGCAGCAGCTGCCGACATTCTGATCGCAGATATTGTACGGCAAAACGGCATGTTTCCTATGTTAACAACGTTAATTAAGCTCTTTTACCTGCGAGTAAGAAGGAATTTTACGTTGTTATAATACTGCGTATTAACTTTTTTCAATGGGGTATAAATTGGACGTTGCACCTTTTAACTAAGAAAACACCATTATCGTAATTTGGGGGAATATGAAATAACTGAAGGGAAACATCGCTTGTACTACGTGTAAAATATATTTCCTCTTCTGTTTCTCGCAAACTGCGCGATGTAGTTGCGTGAAATTCATATTTCGCACTCTTAAGTAATGTCAAAAATTATTTTAATGTGGCCATTTGTTTACTCTTAAAAGAAGTTGCCAAGAACAAAGTTTTTAATTGGAGGTTTTTCCCGCAGCATTATGAGTTCGTAATAGCTACTCAACGGGAGAAAAAATAAATAAAATTAAATATGATAGAAACAAATGCCCTCTTCACATGATTTAGAGTTTAGACAATTTGAAATCTCTGGGATTAAATGTCTCGGAAAAGATAACTGTTTTAATTGAAAAATTTGATGCTCATTAGAAAGTTTTGTTTAATTGAAAATTTGTTTAGCTCATAAAATCTGCCTCTATTTTTCTCTGAAATACTTTACAATATGTACATACTATTATAATGACAAAAAATAATAAATTTCACTGGTTATACACTGAATTAGTAAGAGTCGGACGCAGTTTGGGTAAGACGAAGGATCTAAGCGCATTTGATCGTGGGCAAATTGTCGGGGCCTGACGAATGGGTCACTCCATTTCGGAAGTCGTCCAGGCACTGGGATTTTCATGAGCCACTGTGTTACGCGTGCACCGTGAGCACATCGAATCTGGTAAAACTATCCCTGCAAGGGCCAACTGCCGTGGACAACAGCCTGTGGATGAGCGGGGTCCTCGTCGGCTAGCTTTCATTGTAACAGCTTATAGACGGGACACAGTGCAAGAAATCACTCGGCAATTTAACGCTGGTGCACAAAAACGTGTAAGTAGCCACACCATCAGAAACATCTCCTCGCAATGGGGTACAGAAGCCATCATCCCACGAGGATACCGCTGCTGACCGTACATCACAGGGTGCCAAGATTAGCATGGGCGCGGGAACATCGCCACTGGACCCTAGACATGTGAAAAAATGTTGCCTGGACTGATGAGTCGAGATTCACGTTGGTACATGCGGTTGGCAGGATATGAATACGGTGCAAACCACATGAAGCGGTGGATCCTTCTTGCTAGCAGGGTACCCTTCGAGCGGGTGGGGGTGGCATTCTCGTCTGGGGACTGTTTACGTGGACTGAAATGGGACCCCTGGTAGGTGTGACATCGTCCCTCACAGGTCAACGTTACCGGGATATCCTGGGCGACCATTTGCTCCCGTTTGTGCGTCTTCAACATCCCACTGGGGACCTCATCCTGCAACAAGACAATGCAGATCCCGAATTGTATCTGAATGGTTGGATGAACACTCCACCAACGTGACCTCGCTTCCATGGCCAGCTAGGTCATCTGACCTCAATCCCATCGAGCACATCTGGGATGCCATCGAGAGAGATGTTCGAGGCTCTGACCCCCCCCCCTCCATCAAATCTTCGTGAACTGTGGGAGCTTGTTCAGGGATCGTGGATCCGTATGGCTTGCCAACGCTTCCGGTGTCTTGTCGAGTCCATGCTGTGACGAATCGTCCCCGTCATCAAGGCGAAAGGTGGTGCTACACGTCACTAGACAGGTATCTCTAATTCAATTGCTCTTCAGTGTATATATAAAAAAATGGATGAAACTGATATAAACACGCGAACGCCTTTAGTAAACAACGAGATATGACAGATTCTTTCCGTACCACGCTGAACTTCAAATGTCGCACGGTTAACTTATGGTTTTCCAGTCAATGTATCTTAAAGGTCTTTGGAATTGATGAACTAGGCTATTTTATTACAAACATGATAGTTCCCGCAAAACTAAGTACATTTAAGTAACGTTTCATGTATCATTAGTCTTAAGCGACGTTTCATGAATCAGGCTTAGTAACGTTCATTAATCATTACGCCTTTTTTTTTTTTTTTTAGTCAGTGCGTTTAAATATTGAAATATTTAGATGTAAACTTTTCCGGCGTCATGCCGATATAAAAAAAGAAATATGTATCAGTCGCACATTGTTTTGTTGAAAGAATATGGAATTACCATATCAAAAAAAGGTAATTTTAATGTCATGCAGCATGGAATGTTTTTTATTAACTTATCAGATAAAGTTTTTTAAATTTTGTCCTTTTTTTTCTCCTTAACATATTTGGATAAAATAAAATATTATTTGTTTAAAAAAATGTAGGGTACCTCTGATAATACCAGAGGTTAAAATATGATATCTGGAGATGCCCTTGTTAACGAACCACTTTGCGTGAGACCTATAACCGTGAGAGAAGGCTGTCAAAATGTGGGAAAGCGGATGGTTTTCAAGGCTATTGCAACGCATTTTGTGTTGGTCGAATCGCCTTCTTTCGTCACAAATGTTTCCAATTCCGCATCTTAACTTGCTGCCAATGCGTGAGAAAATGCTGAATTTATAAAATTCTTGATCATTTTGAGGCTCCTTTTCATTTTTATTTTAAATTGAAGTGCACGAACGTTAGTGCGAATTCTAAGCAAACCGTAACGTTGAAATTGAAAACTTTACTCGTATAAGAAGTATAATTCATTCTGGTTTTATATTAACACGGTTTTTGCAATCCAAAACCAGACAATTCCAAAATACGCGCAGTTGAAATTGCATAGGTATCATGTAAACAACGTCAAATTCCCACAGTTTGCGGGCTTCACGGTTAAGAAACTCAGGGCATCTCCAGAAGTATTATTCTAACCTCTTTGGATAATACCGGCGAATTTGTACAAAGCAACAACTTATTGATGTAAAAAGAAAAAGTTACAGCTCATTTATATATGAATTAGTTTGTAGATAAGAAATAATCACTGAATCCATCGTTCCCATGGCTCATAAAGTGTTTGCGTTTTGATCTTTACCAAATGTTTTGCATTTACCGTAAAATGTAACTTTTTCTCAAACACCTTTAAGCTACAAACACTGGAAAACCATAAGTTAACCGTGCGACATTTGAAGTTCAGGGTTGTACGGCAAGAATCTGTCACATCTTTTTTTTTTTTTTTTTTTTTTGATTGGAGGTTTAACGACCACCGTGAGCAACTCAATGGGCTATAAGCAGTCGCCCGTCCCTAATTTAGGGTCACTGGTTCCAGGGAAGGGAGAGAGCCAGTGCCGTACGACAAACACAACATCCATGCCTGACCGGGATTCGAACCCGGACCCCTTACGGAGGAATGATCAGAGGCCAGCGCCTTAAACCACTGCGCCACCGGGGCGGCCTGTCACATCTTGTTTGCTATAGGCGTTCGCGTGCTTATATCAGTTGCATCCATATTTTTATGCATATAACCTGTAAGATTTATTATTTTTTGTTTTTATGAACAGTATGTATATATTGTAAAGTATTTCAGAAAATAATAAAGCCAGATTTAATAATAATATTTTTAATACTGCGGGAAAAACTTCCAAATTAAAAGTTTTGTTCTCGGCAACTTCTTTTAAGAATAAACAAATGACTACATTAAAATGATTTTTGACGTTATTTAGAGTGTGAAATACGAATTTCAGGCAACTAGATCTCGCAGTTTGCAAGCAACTGAAGCCGAAATATATTTTACACGTAGGACAAGTTACGTTTCCCTTCAGTTATTTTATATCCCCCAAAATTACGATAATGATATTTTCTTTTAGTAGCGTACCCAGCGGGGGTGTAAAGGGCCACATGCACCCCCAAAATAATTTTGTCTAGTATTATTAAAAATTGATAAAAATTGTCGGTGATGTTATTTTGCTAGTGCCGTTATTCTGATTTTCCTTAAATTGCCGTTAGTTATTTCTTTATTTAGAAAGATCAGACCAAGGAGGTTAGAATAATATTTCTGGAGATGTCCCGAGTCTCTTAACCGCGAGGCCGCCAAGGGTGGGAATTTGACGTTGTTTACATACATAACACCTACGTAATTTCAATGAGTGCACTTTGGAATTGCGTGGATTTTGGTTGCAGAAACTGTGTTAATATAGAACCGGAATGAATTATGCTTCATAGACGAGTAACGTTTTCAACTTTAATGTTATATTTTGTTTTGAATTCGCGCTAATGTTCGCGTCAAGGAGGTTATATTACTGGAGACACCACTGGCTCTGCCGCCATAGGTCACAGCTAATCTGTGGTGTGATGTCAGAAGCAGGCAAAAAATGAACTAAATTATACCGTTGATGAAACAGTTAGCTTGTGTATCATTGATAAATGTTATTGAAGTACTCATTTTATCTGTTTATACGCTTAGAAGCTTTTGTTCCATTGGTTTCCAAGCAGCTTCTCTTCTGCGGCTGCGTCGTGCCTGCTCATGACGTCATTTGCAGCACAGACGGTGACTTATGGCGGCCAATGCTGCGTGGATAGGAGTGGTGTCTCCAGTAATACAGTATAACCTCCTTGGTTCGCGTATTTCAATTTAAAAAAAATGGGAAGCGGCTTCAAAATAATTAAAAATTTTATGAATTTAGTATTTTCTCACATATCGGAAACAAGTTAAGATGCGAAATTCGAAATATTTGCAACGGAAAAGGCGATTCGGTCAACACACAATGCATTGCAATAGCATTGAAACCCATCAGCTTTCCCACCCTTTAACGGCTGTCGCTCGGGGTTACAGGCTTCACGCAAAGTGGTCCTGCTCCATTAACAAGGGCATCTCCAGATGTCTTATTCTAACCTCTTTGGGTCAGACGAGGTCACACATGGCTATAGACCGTATGCATATGACGTCACAGGAAGGTAAACCATCCTAGCAGACGCCCTGATGATCTACTGGTGTACAAACACTGCTTGGATTTGCATTGGGGAGCGTTAAGGAAGATGGTGTTATGTGCTATTTTCGGCTGCGGTAACCGAAGTGGGAGAGATAATGATGTGTCCTATTATAGATTCCCATCTGAGTGAACAAGTGGGATCAGAATTATAAAAAAAAAATTATTCAAAAGCGCCAAAATTTGTGGTTGTCACGTATCAGTAGAGTTGACATTGATGACTGGAAAGGAAGGAACATTAGAGTGTGCAGTTTAAATTTTGTAACAGGTATGTTCATAAATCTATTGATGCGTTATCTACAAAAACTCTATGAAGATCTTTAGACTGGAATTAACCTTTCTTTAAGAATGACTTGCACGATTTCATTTGTTCGGGAGTGAAGGCGTTCGTGCAAAAAACGAAATAATTAACAATATCGCCGTGTTCTATTCGTGGCAAGACCTCAATATTGTTCAGGAAAAATGATTTTGGAATTACATATGGGTCACCACAATTGCCCAATAACTTTAATTTATCAGAATAAAGCTATTTTTGATTGCCAGATAACCCATTTGGGTAGCCCATGCAATGCATCTTTGATTTCACTTGTACACCAGTTGTTCTGCAAGAAATCAGCAGACGAAAAAGTGACGCGAACCGCGGTTTCGTACGTCAATGCATACGGTCTATTGTTAATGCCTATCCCTCCCCCGCCCCCCGTGCGCATTTCCCACTTGCATGCCACAAAAGAAAGGAGAGAGCGAACTGGTGTTGCATGTTGTAGTGGTCAGGGCGCCAGTCTAATGAATGGTGGGGGCTGGGGCTCAAGATAAAAGCCTTTATCTTGAGTACATACCATAGCAGGAAAAAAAACCGTAGAATTTACATTACTTTGTAATTAATAGTATTTGAGAAACATAAGAATGCCTGTTCTCATCTACAATTTTTTCGTCCCTTTAAGGCGGACGTCAAGTAATTTTTTTTTTTATTGGAGGTTTAACGACCACCGTAAGCAACTCAATGGGCTATAAGCGGTCGCTCGTCCCTAATTTAGGGTTACTGGTTCCAGGGAAGGGAGAGAGCCAGTGCCGTAAGACAAACACAACATCCATGCCTGACCGGGATTCGAACCCGGACCCCTTACAGAAGAATGATCAGAGGCCATCGCTTAGACCACTGCGCCACCGGGGCGGCCAAGTAATTTTGCTTCGTATACTTCCAATGGAAAAATTTCTATACACATTTTCTTCAATATTAATACGTTCCCAAGGAAGAAAATTTAAACATCGATTAAAATGGTTTGATATTATAATTTGGAATACTTAATTTTATCTAACACCTAACCATAATTACATTGAAAATCAATCACTTTTCCTTTGGTGGTGTTGAAACCAGAAAAAAGATGCCGCGACCTGTACTTTGATGACGTCAGTAGACAAACAAATGTTGGATTGCATAATTATGGTTTTGTTTTAGAAAATATTAAGTATTCCAAGTTATAAAATGAAGCTATTTTAATCGATGTTCAAAATTTCATCCTTTGGAACGCATTAATTGTGAATAAAATGCGTACA
Source organism: Macrothele yani (assembly GCA_039090855.1). Classification (NCBI taxonomy): domain Eukaryota; kingdom Metazoa; phylum Arthropoda; class Arachnida; order Araneae; family Macrothelidae; genus Macrothele; species Macrothele yani. Next base: position 64,892,747 of record CM077000.1, on the reverse strand, counting down.
GAAGTTTTTCCATTGGAATTATAGGAAACAAAATTGCTTGACGTCCACCTTAAGAAGGAATGATATCGTAGCTGCTGTGACAAAACCAAGAATGTGAGAATTTTTCGATTGTTGACTTTACATCATATGAAATTTTATTCACTGATGCATAATACCCATGCAACTTGATGTAAATGTTATGTATAGTGCTTAAACGGTCTGATGAAATTGCAAAAGTTATTCTTTGATCAAATTTAATCTTTAAATAGCTATAATTCAAACAACAAAATTTCGCATTCGTGGTTTTGACATTGCAGCGATGATATGCAGCCCTCAAAGTTAATTTCTGGGTACGCCACTGTTTTCTTTAATCGTAAGTTAAAAAATGCAATGTCTAATTTATCCCCCATTGAAAAACAATTAATAAGCAGTATTATAACAACATAACATTCCTTTTTTCGCGCAGGTAAAAGAGCTAAATTAACGCTGTTTACATAGGAAACATGCCATTATGCTGTACAAGCTCTGCGATCAAAATATCGCCAGCTGCTGCCACTCATTTACACAAGAACATCCACTCTATGTATCTTAAGGTGGTTCCACCTAAAATCTCTGCCTTATGTTTCCAATGTTAAAACTTCTTTACATATTTTCTTCGCAATTAATGCATTCCCAAGGATGAAAATTTGCACATCGATAAAACTAACTTTAAGTTATAGCATGCGATACTTAATACTTGCTAAGATGTAACCGTAATTATATTTAAAATAAATCATTTTTCTTTGAGTAATGTTCAGATTTGTTAATAGATGGCGCGACCTGTACATTGATGACGTCAGTAGACAAACAAATGTTGAATTGCTTAATTATGGTTATGTTTTAGCAAGTATTAAGTATCTCATGCTGTAACTTAAAGTTAGTTTTATCGATGTGCAAATGGTCATTCTTAGGAATACATCAATTGCGAAGAAAATGTGTAAAGAAGTTTTACCATTGGAAACAAAAGGCGGAGATTTTAGGTGGAACCACCTTAAAGGTCTTTGCTTATTCCATCGATCTTTTTTTTTTTTTTTTTTTTGATTGGAGGTTTAACGACCACCGTGAGCAACTCAATGTGCTATAAGCAGTCGCCCGTCCCTAATTTAGGGTCACTGGTTCCAGGGAAGGGAGAGAGCCAGTGCCGTAAGACAAACACAACATCCATGCCTCACCGGGATTCGAAACAGGACCCCGTTCGGACGAATGATCAGAAGCCAGCGCTTAGACCACTGCGCCACCGGGGCGGCCATCGATCTTGTCAAGTTACGAAAAATTAGAAACCTGATATCGGCTCGCTGTAATCTGGCTCCTAGCTAAAACGGCAGTCACGGCAGTATTTGTTGTGACCCTGATGGTGACGTCACGAATCGAGGAGACGGGCCGCCCCGGTGGTGCAGTGCTCTAAGCGATGGCCTCTGATCATTCGTCCGAACGGGGTCCGGGTTCGAATCCCGTGAGGCATTGTCTTACGGCACTGCTCTCTCCCTTCCCTGGAACCAGTGACATTAAATTAGGGACGAGCGACTGCTTATAGCCCATTGAGTTGCTCACGGTGGTCGTTTAAACCTCCAACCAAAAAAAAAAAAAAAAAATCGAGGAGACTTCTTTGGCACGTTGTATGATAGTGAGGTGATACAAATCTGGAAAGAAAAATTGCTCTTTAATATCAGTTGCTACTAGATGGCGCGACATGTGGGCCGATGACCTAAGTTTCCTTACGGAAGGAAGGAAGCATAGGTAATTCGTTCTTTTAAGAATCCTATTTTGACTGGAATTGAAAACACAAAACCTGAAACGTCGTGAACATGCACTTTTGTGCCTATAACGAAGTGAATTTCTCCGTCATTTTTATCCGCGCCAGGATTCCAACCCGGATCCCCTCATTCCGGAATAAGTCACTCTACCAATTGAGCTACGCGGACGTTTTATTCTGATTCCTGTCTGCCTCTATGTCGTGTGCGTCCTGCTGGCAGGTACGTCACATCTCCTGGTACGTTACATGCCGGGCACGTGGGAAATCGTTATACAGGGTGTCCATAAATGAAGTATGCAACTTCAGTATGCTGTTGAAAAAAAACTACAATAAACACCAAGTTACTTTTAATGTCAAAATACATGGTAACTGTGAAAAAAAATTGAGATGTCAGTAGGTTCCCACGTGTGCTCCGTTGGTTGCTCGCAGGATGTCTAAACAATAGTCCACTTCCACCCTCGTACGCTGCAGAACGTCAGTTGTAACAAGGAGGAAGGCCGCAGTAATGCGCTCTTTGAGCTCAGTGATAGATGTATCCTTTTTCTTGTATACAATGTCCTTAAGATGGACGTCTAGTGATTTTGCTTCCTACACTTCCAATGGGCAAACTTCTGTACACCTTTTCTTCACAATTAATGCGTTCCCAAGGATGAAAATGTGAACATCGGTTAAAATAATTTCATATAATAACTTGAAATACTTAAGATTTTCTAAAACATAACCATAATTATATTAAAAATCAATAACTTTTCCTTTGGTGGTGTTGAAACCAGAAAACAAATGGCGCGACCTGTACACTGATGACGTCAGTAGACAAACAAATGTTGGATTGCTTAATTATGGTTATGTTTTAAAAAATATTAAGTATTCCAAGTTATAATATGAAGTTATTTTAATGTATGTTCAAATTTCCATCCTTGGAAACGCATTAATTTTGCAGAAAATGTGTACAGAAGTTTGCCCATTGGAAGTATAGGAAGCAAAATCACTAGACGTCCACCTTAATAAAGCAATCGAATGGTGTAATATCAGGAGAATAGGGTGGCCATGCCGTCGGACCCTCAAATTCATTCCAACGCCCTGGAAAATTGTGGTCAAAAGATCTGCGTACATCCAAAGACCAGGGCGGAGGTGTTCGATTTTGCTGGTAAATGAGGTCTTGAATATTCTGTAGTTGTGGAACGGACTTCTCCGAGCACCTTAGATAAGCATTACTCACGTCTTCCTCTTTTTCGTCCGAAATGGAAGGTCTCCCAGTGCTTTTGCCTTTCAAGACACTTCCTGTTGCTCTGAATTTATTTACCCATTGTTTGGTGCTCCTTCGTGTCGGCGGCTGTCCCTCGTACTTCATTCTGAACATACGCTGAACTGTTGTTGGAGATTTTCTCTCCGCAAACCGAAACACACACGCTGCTTTCTCCACTGGGGAAGCCATGCCTGTTGTATTCCTTGTTTCACGATATTTTTCATTACATGAGACATCTGGCGCCATCTATCATCTGACCTAACAAACTTTAACACTTGCCACGTCTCTTGATGTTTAAAGAAAGGCTTTTTCTGTCCTATTTTTTTTTTCAGTACCATACTAAAGTTGTATACTTCATTTATAGATACCTAGTATATTTAGAAATAACATCTGGCTTTTACGCAGGTGTAGGCTGTTTACGTCCTATCTCTGAAAACGTTGCGCGCGTGAAGCAATGGAAAACATGCGTAGGTAAACATTTCATTTGTTTTTAGTATTTTATTTTCTAATAAAATGTATACTGCGATGAAAAAAGCTATTGACCTCCGCTTTAAACTTGTTGCTCTATATATAAAAAATGGAAGTATCGCACGTAAAGGTCTGAAAGCATAATGTTTTCGTTTACTAATAGTCAATATACCTTGCACATTTGTGTTATTTTTGTGCCTAATCATATTAATGTACAGCGAAGAGCCAAAACATCATGACCACCTGGCTAACAGGCCGTTGGCCCTCCACGTGATGCCGAAATTGCATTGCTCTTTATCGGTGATGCATGGACGCTACAAGATTTCTAAAGGTGTCGTCTGGTATTCGGTACAAACATGTTACCCGAAGATCCTTTAACTTTTGTAAGTTACGTGGTTGAGCCGTCGCAGATCGGATTTGTTGTTCTAACACAAACCAAAGATACTCGATTGGTGTCTGGAATGATGTTGGCCCTCCACATGACGCCACAATTGCTATTTCCCGGTGGGACACGGACGCTACAAGATTTCTAAAGGTGTCTTGTGGTATCCGGTACAAACATGTTACCCGAAGATCCTTTAACTTTTGTAAGTTACGTGGTTGAGCCGGCGCAGATCGGATTTGTTGTTCTAACACAGACCAAAGATACTCGATTGGTGTCTGGAATGATGTTGGCCCTCCACATGACGCCACAATTGCTATTTCCCGGTGGGACACGGACGCTACAAGATTTCTAAAGGTGTCTTGTGGTATCCGGTACAAACATGTTACCCGAAGATCCTTTAACTTTTGTAAGTTACGTGGTTGAGCCGGTGCAGATCGGATTTGTTGTTCTAACACAGACCAAAGATACTCGATTGGTGTCTGGAATGATGTTGGCCCTCCACATGACGCCACAATTGCTATTTCCCGGTGGGACACGGACGCTACAAGATTTCTAAAGGTGTCTTGTGGTATCCGGTACAAACATGTTACCCGAAGATCCTTTAACTTTTGTAAGTTACGTGGTTGAGCCGGTGCAGATCGGATTTGTTGTTCTAACACAGACCAAAGATACTCGATTGGTGTCTGGAATGATGTTGGCCCTCCACATGACGCCACAATTGCTATTTCCCGGTGGGACACGGACGCTACAAGATTTCTAAAGGTGTCTTGTGGTATCCGGTACAAACATGTTACCCGAAGATCCTTTAACTTTTGTAAGTTACGTGGTTGAGCCGGTGCAGATCGGATTTGTTGTTCTAACACAGACCAAAGATACTCGATTGGTGTCTGGAATGATGTTGGCCCTCCACATGACGCCACAATTGCTATTTCCCGGTGGGACACGGACGCTACAAGATTTCTAAAGGTGTCTTGTGGTATCCGGTACAAACATGTTACCCGAAGATCCTTTAACTTTTGTAAGTTACGTGGTTGAGCCGGTGCAGATCGGATTTGTTGTTCTAACACAGACCAAAGATACTCGATTGGTGTCTGGAATGATGTTGGCCCTCCACATGACGCCACAATTGCTATTTCCCGGTGGGACACGGACGCTACAAGATTTCTAAAGGTGTCTTGTGGTATCCGGTACAAACATGTTACCCGAAGATCCTTTAACTTTTGTAAGTTACGTGGTTGAGCCGGTGCAGATCGGATTTGTTGTTCTAACACAGACCAAAGATACTCGATTGGTGTCTGGAATGATGTTGGCCCTCCACATGACGCCACAATTGCTATTTCCCGGTGGGACACGGACGCTACAAGATTTCTAAAGGTGTCTTGTGGTATCCGGTACAAACATGTTACCCGAAGATCCTTTAACTTTTGTAAGTTACGTGGTTGAGCCGGTGCAGATCGGATTTGTTGTTCTAACACAGACCAAAGATACTCGATTGGTGTCTGGAATGATGTTGGCCCTCCACATGACGCCACAATTGCTATTTCCCGGTGGGACACGGACGCTACAAGATTTCTAAAGGTGTCTTGTGGTATCCGGTACAAACATGTTACCCGAAGATCCTTTAACTTTTGTAAGTTACGTGGTTGAGCCGGTGCAGATCGGATTTGTTGTTCTAACACAGACCAAAGATACTCGATTGGTGTCTGGAATGATGTTGGCCCTCCACATGACGCCACAATTACTATTACCCGGTGGGACACGGACGCTACAAGATTTCTAAAGGTGTCGTCTGGTATCCGGTACAAACATGTTACCCGAAGATCCTTTAACTTTTGTAAGTTACGTGGTTGAGCCGGCGCAGATCGGATTTGTTGTTCTAACACAGACCAAAGATACTCGATTGGTGTCTGGAATGATGTTGGCCCTCCACATGACGCCACAATTGCTATTTCCCGGTGGGACACGGACGCTACAAGATTTCTAAAGGTGTCTTGTGGTATCCGGTACAAACATGTTACCCGAAGATCCTTTAACTTTTGTAAGTTACGTGGTTGAGCCGGTGCAGATCGGATTTGTTGTTCTAACACAGACCAAAGATACTCGATTGGTGTCTGGAATGATGTTGGCCCTCCACATGACGCCACAATTCCTATTTCCCGGTGGGACACGGACGCTACAAGATTTATAAGGGTGTCTTGTGGTATCCGGTACAAACATGTTACCCGACGATCCTTTAACTTTTGTAAGTTACGTGGTTGAGCTGCTGCAGTTAGGATTTGCTGTTCCAACACAAACCCCAGATGCTCGAATGGTGTCCGAAAAATTTGGAAACCAGGGGGAAATGACTGTAAATATTTCTCATGTTCGGCGATCCATTCTGGAACAATCCGGGTAGTGTGGCATTGCCAATTATTCTTCTGAAAGAAGGTGCGTATTACCAGCGGGGAATATCGTTGCCACGAAAGGATGTACCTGGTTTGCAATGAGGATCAAATAGGTGGTAGATGTCTCAATTTCTTTCACATGAATGACTAGACCCAGGGGTTCTCAGAAGAACATTTCCCAAAGCGTTGCACTTCCTTCAGCGGCTTGTTCTCGTCCCACGGTGCATATTGCTGTCAACACTTCCCCAGGTAAACAGCGCACATGTACACTGCCGTCCACACGGTTCAACAGGAAACGAGACTCATCGGACCAGACGATTCTTCCAGTCATTCGAGGCCCAGGTTTGAACCTTGTGTGGCCGTTGTAGGTGCTTTCGACGGTGACCTGGGGTTAACATAGGCTCTTGAATCGGCCTGAGACTACGTATCCCCAATTTCAACAGCGCTCGATATATACGGTCGTATCAAAATAATGTAACCATCCCCTGAATTACAGTGTGCCCACCCAGGCGCGTCCCATAGTGCACGAGACAAGGTCACCATACGAAGATACCAGCAGGCGGCCAGGACAAATGAGACCCAGTGCGTCACGCAAGCACAACGGGCAGAGGTAGTGATTTGACAGATGTTCAAAAAAGTAATGATCATCAGCAGCTGTGGCAAGGGTGGAAGCATCTCAGAAACAGCTGACTTCGTGGACTGTTCGCGAGGTGCTGTAGTAAGAATGTACCAAGAATGGGTCGCTGGCACATGGAGTACTTCCTGAAGTCGTAACTATGGAGCTCCCGAAGGCCATTGACCCCAGAGGTAAACTTCGCCTTAGTCGACTGGTAAAGGGCAATCGACGCGCAACAGTGCAGCAATTGACCACGCAACAAACGCTGGGGCATGTGTCCCCGATTATAGTTGAGCGAACCCTGTTACGCATGGGTCTCCGGAGTCGAAGCTGCGTCAAGGCGCCCATGCTAACCCAGCTCCATCGGCAACGACGCCTGGAGTTCGCATGGAACTACCGTCACAGGACAGTGGAAGATTAGGAAAAGGTTTCCTTCTCCGACGAATCGAGGTTTCTACTCCACAGAAGTGATGGGAGGTGGAGAATACGGCGTCAGACACACGAGAACCAACACCCGGACACCCTTATAGGTCAAGTACAGGCCGACTGTGGAAGTGCATATCTGGGGAACATCTGGTCATGGCCGGATTAAGGTGGAGGCTATAGGGGCTACAGCCTTCGGGCCCACCACGACCAAGGACCCAGGAGGTATGCCTAGGCAAATAATTGATAGGTAGCTAATGAGAGAGAAAGAGAGAGAGAGAGAGAGAGAGAGAGAGAGAGAGAGAGAGAGAGAGAGATTTATAAAATAGTTTTACCTTTGTCTCGTATAATATCTTGGTCACAAACAGAGGCTGGAAGACAGATTCCAATGCAGTGACTCACCAAGTTTTTATGTTGCTGCGTACAGCGGGGTCGGAGTGACAGTTTCAACTTTTTCACTACCATCCACCCACATCTCCCAATTTGCACTTGGAACCGCTAATGGTCGAAGTCCCCTGTGGCTTCACATTGTGTAGCACAAAAGATGCACTAAGAAAAGTATACAATACTAAATCATTAGAAAATCCAAGACAAAATTTGGGAATCTAAAGCTTTTAACTTATGTTCTTGTGAGAATAGTGGAAAATCTAATGATTTTTCATTAAAATTCTGCAGGTAATTTATTAGTTTGAGCAATGCACTAGTTAAGTTATCATCACCATATTGATACCGTCTAGTGTATTAATGGCCTTCATAATGATTCTCCGTCATAAGGTCTTTGGGGGCGTTATGAGAACAATGAAAAATACAAAGACTTATTTGAAAATTTTGCAGATAATTTAGTAGTTATAGTTTCGTGTTTTAACGGACTTCATAATGATTCCCGGTTATAAGTTTCTTGGGGAGCCCACTCATATGTCTTAACACTTTAACTACCATAACGCCCAAAACGCCCGTATGTGCGTTTCCTTGGGGGCCCCACTCATATGTTTTAACCGTTTAACGACCATAACGCCCAAAACGCCCGTACGTACGTTTCCTTGGGGGGCACACTCATATGTCTTAACCGTTTAACGACCATAACGCCCAATACGCCTGTCTAGAGTGAGTCAGATTTCTTACCTTTACTTGTTCTTCAAATTTTCTCGACCTATGAGATATCAGCAGGAGTCACCCGCAAGCACTATTGTTGTTGTTAAACAAAGAAATGAAACATCAGACAGTTTCGTGCGTTATGGTATCTAGAGCGATACAAGTTTTTTGGGTCATGGTCATTAAAGGGCTAACCTTGAGGCCCACTCAAATGTTTTAGCCTAGGGGCCTACTGAGGCCTTAATCCGGCCCTGCCGCCTGGTACCACTGGATGGGTCCTTGAGCCCAATGGCTACCGGTGCATGCTCGCTGACCAGATGCATCCTTTCATGTTGGACGTTTACCCTGGTGGTGATGGTGTCTATCAACAGGACAATTCGCCGTGCCGCGTCGTTAAAGGGGTGCGTGACTGGTTCCAGGAACACAACAGCTATGTCTCCCTTCTCCCTTGGCCAGAGAAATCGCCCGATCTCAATCCCATAGATCACTTGTGAGACTATTTGGAACAATAAGTTCGACGTGCCGACCCACAGCCACGTCATCTTACTCTTCTGCAGTCCAAATGGGCACGTGTGCCGCGGGCAACCTTCCAGGGCCCCATTGCGTCCATGCCGCACCATCTCGCCGCAGTCATCCGAGCCAAGGGTGGTTATTCCCATTATTAGCTAGGTGGTCATATTATTCTGATACGACTGAGTACTGTGTGTTGTGACACGTTACTCCCTTCACCAGAATAGAAATTACCAGTGAGTTGTGCTACAGTATCTCTTCTGTAGGCTCGTACCTTACGGGATTGCCTTTGCATACCTCCAGCATAGATGAGCCATGGTCTGCCGGCTCCTTGTCGGAGGTTCCAAAACCTGACCCGTGACAATGCTCCACTGCTGCACTAACACCGTGAATGTCTCTGGGCGATCGGTCACTGCCATGTGGTAGAGGTGTCTGTCATACCGTGCAGTCGTGCGATTTTGGGATCCATTTCGCAGATTTCTGTGCGCCCGAGCCTCATCTCTCCACTGATGCCACATTCGCATCCTTGTACTGGCGCATCCCTGTACATTCGCATCCCAGCACGAGCGGCAATTTAGCGGTAGGGAAGTCCAGTTTCTCTCACCCCAACAGGTGTTCATAATAGGAATTCATTAAAGTTTCATGGTAAATGGTGACTTAAATGAAAACTTAATCGAATTTTAAGTCCTCATTCTGGCACCGGTATCGTTCACTTGATCGAAAGGTCACTTGACCGAAAATCACTTGATCGGAAGGTACATTTCAACGAAGGGTCACTTGACCAAAAAGTTCATTTCACCGAAACGTCACTTCACCTAAAAGTTCATTTCATCGAAAGGACATTTGATTCAAAAGTTCATTTCACCGAAAGATGACTTTACCTAAAAGTTCATTATATCGAAAGATTATTTCACCGAATGGTCAGTTTATCGAAAACTTAGAATTTTGTTGTTAGAAATCTGTTAGAGTGTGGTGCTGGTTTTTGAAAAACTGGCCAACTAAGCATTGTCGGATTGTATAAAAAATACACTTTTAATTTCTATGAAACCCCCATGAGTAGGTTTCTCGAAATATAACATTAATTATAAGGTCTAGATCTGTGCCTTTCTGTCAAATTTTAATCCTCTGAGCTCATATTCCCAAGGGTTTCGTAGCAAATCAAGTAAATAATGTTCATGTTTTACTCAACCACGAAACATTAACTTTTTGACCGTAGGCCTAGGTACAGGACATTTTAATAGATTTTAACCCAACTCATATTCATAAGCATTACGTAAAATGCAAAGTAACCTTTTGTGTAAACCTTATGAACATGAGCACGCACTGCTAAAATTTGCAAAAAAGGCCTAAGCCATTAAACTTGATTCTTTTCGCCTGAAAAAATGTGCAACATTATTAACTTGACTTTTTATGTAAACTTTATGAGCACGAGTTCGCACGATTAAAATTGGATGAAAAGGCCTAAACCGAGGCCTAGGGACCTAAAATTGATTTTTGTTTGCCTGAAAAAATTGTGCAACATTATTAATTTTACTTTTTATGTAAACCTTATGAACACGAGCACTGAACATGAATTTTATGTAAACCTTATGATCATGATTAAAATTTGCTAAAAAGGCCTAAGCCGAGGCCTATTGTCTTAAAAAAAAAGATTTGTCTTAAAACTAAATCTTTGCGTTCTTTGTTACACGGAGAAAGCAAAAGTACAATTTGAGTATTATCCCTTATAGTTTCGGTGGTCTGTCTGCCGAACTTGCACCACGCTTCAATAGATCCTGTAATGAAATCCAAAGTTTTCGGTAAACTGACCCTTCGGTGAAATGACCTTTCGATGAAATGAACTTTTAGGTAAAGAGACCTTTCGGTGAAATGAATTTTTCGATCAAGTGACCCTTCGGTGAAGTAAACGTCGGGCAAATGAACCAGACTTTTCGGGCACGAGGTATGCCACATTTTCTGCAAAATATAGGAACTTTATGTCTTCAAATAAAATCCTTGTAATGGGTGGTTTTTTAGTTATTCTGTTTAGTTATTGTCGTCTTACAAGTTGGGCATTTTTTTTTTTTTTTGATTGGAGGTTTAACGACCACCGTGAGCAACTCAATGGGCTATAAGCAGTCGCCCGTCCCTAATTTAGGGTCACTGGTTCCACGGAAGGGAGAGAGCCAGTGCCGTAAGACAAACACAACATCCATGCCTGACCGGGATTCGAACCCGGACCCCTTACGGACGAATGATCAGAGGCCAACGCCTTAGACCACTGCGCCACCGGGGGCGGCTGGGCGTTTTTTAAATTTAAGTGTTCTTCCAAAAAATATATTTTTTTATTACAAAGGGATCCTACAATCTGCCCTCTTTGGAACTCCGACAGGTCACTCATTGTACCTTCACCTGGAACGAAATTATGCAAACATCGATTTGCAATGCAATCACACAGACCCTTGAGACTGTAAGCAACACGTTTTGTTTTTTAAAAATTGTAGTTACATGTTCGTTTTACTCAAAAAGCAGCACATACCAAAGTCACTGTTTTCAGCGATGTGTTTCCATTATTTTGGACCACCCCTGTACGTTGGCTGACGCTTAGACTGCTTGCCTTCTAACGGCTAGCTGCCACTGACTGAAAACACCTACGTGCTCATGCCATTCCGGTGTGCTGCGCAATCTCAATGGGCAGTGGTAACCGTGGGTGGGGATTCGGCTTCGGTTAACTCGTCATAGCACATTACTTTCTCTCTTTCCAGCACAATATCTAATGTAGCATTCATTATTGCTTGAGTTCTCGGCTTCGGTTAACTCGTCATAGCACATTACTTTCTCTCTTTCCAGCACAATATCTAATGTAGCATTCATTATTGCTTGAGTTCTCGGCTTCGGTGAACTCGTCATAGCACATTACTTTCTCTCTTTCCAGCACAATATCTAATGTAGCATTCATTGTTGCTTGAGTTCTCGGCTTCGGTTAACTCGTCATAGCACATTATTTTCTCTCTTTCCAGCACAATATCTAATGTAGCATTCATTATTGCTTGAGTTCTCGGCTTCGGTTAACTCGTCATAGCACATTATTTTCTCTCTTTCCAGCACAATATCTAATGTAGCATTCATTAGCCGCCCCGGTGGCGCAGTGGTCTAAGCGATGGCCTCTGATCATTCGTCCGAAAGGGGTACGGGTTCGAATCCCGGTGAGGCATGGATGTTGTGTTTGTCTTACGGCACTGGCTCTCTCCCTTCCCTGGAACCAGTGACCCTAAATTAGGGACGGGCGACTGCTTATAGCCCATTGAGTTGCTCACGGTGGTCGTTAAACCTTCAATCAAAAAAAAAAAAAAAAAAAAGCATTCATTATTGCTTGAGTTCTCGGCTTCGGTTAACTCGTCATAGCACATTACTTTCTCTCTTTCCAGCACAATATCTAATGTAGCATTCATTATTGCTTGAGTTCTCGGCTTCGGTTAACTCGTCATAGCACATTACTGTCTCTCTTTCCAGCACAATATCTAATGTAGCATTCATTATTGCTTGAGTTCTGAGTTAGAAAGTCGAGACCTCTACTGAGATAAAGTTGAGAGTATCTTTAACCATTATTTTTTCTTGCAGGTAAACTGTATGGAAAAGAAAGACGAAAAATGCAACTCGGACAGCCAGTGTGTATGCACCGGGTGGGTGACTCTGATGTGTGTGATGGGAAAATGCAGCCAGGAAAACACATTTCAAGGTGAGTTTATGAGATATGCTGTTATTTAGGATTCACGTAAAACTACACGTCAGGAATTTGTATTTTTCACTTTTATGCCGAACAAAAAGACAATAGAATTACTGTTTTCCGAAAGGAATATGGATTTCGACTTTTCACCTAAAATACCCTGGTGCTCAAAATTAAAACAAAGAGTTCAAAAATTAGATCACCACGCAGTTGGTGTAAACATATGCTGTCACATGTACAAAAACTAATGCACAGACCAATGAAAGAAGGCATTGGTCCACGTGCAGAAGGGAGTAACGTGCTTTTCACAGACGTGTCAAGATTCAGCTCGCAAATCGATTCTCAGCAGACATTCATATGGAGAGAATATGGAACAATATAAAACATATAATCATCATCATGATCATTGTCAACCATTATCAATCCACTGCTGGACGAAGGTCTCCCCAAGTTTCCTCCACAACGGTCTGTCTTGTGCCAGTCTCCTCCATGTCACTCCCGCATACTTTCGAATTTCATCCACCCATCTTCCATATATAATATATAATATATAATACACACGTAAAAATTGGGAAGGGAGTGAGACAAGGTGACACCATATCTCCGAAGCTCTTTAATGCCACATTGGAGGGTGTTTTTCAGTCACTGAGCTGGGAAAACAAGGGGATAAAGATTAATGGAGATTATCTAACCCACCTTCGTTTTGCTGATGACGTAGTCATTTTTGCAACTACCCCATCAGAGCTGCAGAGTATGATCCAGGAACTTGCTGACAAGAGTAAAGAAGTGGGATTAAAAATGAACTTTCAGAAGACAAAAGTGATGTTCAATGCTTTTACAAGAAATGAAGATTTATCGATTGATGGAGAAAAGCTGGAGATAACAGACACGTACGTTTATCTTGGACAGCAGATATCAAGTGAGGGTCACATTGATGAAGAAATTAATCGGCGTACAAAACTTGCCTGGAGAGCTTTTGGAAGAAACAGCATAATTTTCAAGAGCAATATGCCATTATGTCTTAAAAGAAAAGCGTTTGATCAATGCATCCTTCCAGTGCTTACGTATGGTGCGGAGACGTGGACCTTAACTAAAAGAGACATACAAAGGCTGCAGACAACTCAAAACAGCATGGAGAGGTGCATGCTTGGTGTAACCAGGAGAGATAAGAAGAGGAACTCGTGGATCCGAAAAATGACAAGAGTGGAAGACATCATGATCAGAGTTAAATCCCTGAAATGGCAATGGGCTGGACATACTGCCAGAAGGACAGATCATCGATGGACAGCCGAAATTTTAGATTGGATTCCAAGGGACAGGAAAAGACCCAGAAGAAGACCACATGGGAGATGGGTGGATGAAATTCGAAAGTATGCAGGGGTGACATGGAGGAGACTGGCACAAGACAAACCGTTGTGGAGGAAACTTGGGGAGACCTTCGTCCAGCAGTGGATTGATAATGGTTGACAATGATGATATATAACACCACTAGTTCTGCCAGTATCTGTCCCTCGATAGTAGAAGAGATGTCCACTTTTCAGTTTAATGAGATCTTCTCCTTTTCTCCTTACGTCACTTAGCCCGACGATGTCCCACTTGATCCTTTGTAGTTCCTCTTCCAATTCAAGAAGCCTTGAATCAGAAGATAGGGAGCGTCATTTATACGTAGCCAAGGTCAGCATCAGATGGCAGCCTAGTCCGGTCCTCCGGGGATTCTTAGCACCCTCTGCCTTCATGTCGCACTGGCCGCTGCCTTGGCCAGGTACATTCCAGCTGCCGGAGACTGAGGGCCAAGATTTAAGTTGTGGAATCATTTTGGAGGGTTTGGCCATAACTCACCACGCTGGCCAAGCGGGTTGGTGAGTGTGGGATAGCATTTCCTCTAATCCCGATGGTATAGTTATACCACAGGCTTCCAAGGGACAGGAAAAGACCCAGAAAAAAGATCACGTGGGACATGGGTGGATGAAATTCGAAAGTATGCAGGAGTGACATGGAGGAGACTGGCACAAGACAGACCGTTGTGGAGGGAACTTGGGGAGTCTTTCGTCCAGCAGTGGATGGACAATGATGATGATGATGATAATAAATAATAATAATAATAATAATAATAATAATTAACAAAGACATCTCTCTTTCCACGTTTTAGAAACACACAGTAACCAAAAAATTGTTATTCGGTCTCCGCTGAGGAGTCGAATCCCAGATCTCTCGATATCTAGCCGAGCGCGTTCGAGAGATCTGGGATTCGATTCCCCAGGGGTGGCAGAATGACAATTTTTCGGTTAATGTGTGTTTCTAAAACGTGGAAAGAGCGATGTCTTTGTTTATTCACTGACGCCACTTTTTGGAGGATTTTCAATGTGGAACAAGGTTTAGTTCCACTCTCACGTGGGAAAGAGACCAATATGGAGGTAGCGGAGTGATGATTTCAGCCATAGTCCGCTCCATCCATTTGTGCAAGCACATAACTTGGCCACTCAAGGGGCACGTTGGTCTAAGCACTGGCTTCTGATCTTTCGTCGTGGGTTTGATTCCCGATTAGGCATAGATGATGTGTTTGCATTACGGCTCTGGTTCAGTCCCTTTCCTGGAACCAGTATCCATAAATTGGGGGCGAGCGACTGCTTACAGCCCATCGAGTTACTCGCGGTGGTCATGAAACCCCTAAAAACGAAACAACAATACTTAACGTAGGTCTGCATGCATGTACATTCTTCCTTTTTTTTTGTTCCAGGATGTGAACTAGTGCCACACCCAGCTTCCGCCTCTTCATTATTTTCATTGGTGTGTGCTTTCTTTCATTTCTCGTTGGTTTAATTTGAGCATCAGTGTATATTTACCTAATTATTATTAAGGGGACTCGGCACCCTTCATTTCGCAAAAATTGACAAAAATATCGATTTTCTCATTTTTACCCTAAAATATACTTTCTGACCTCTAGTACGAGGGGTGTTCAAATGAAAAGGTACGAAACGTCATAAGAACGCAACCGTTAACATATTTGCCTATGCCGCTATGGGAGAACGTAGCGACACATCTAGGGATGCGATTGGAGTCGCCGGCGTGGATCGGAGCATGTGCGGGCGCCCGCATGCGCAGGAGAGAGCAGAGGTTCTTATAAAGAGCGCCGTCCAATTGACGCGGCAGTGCGTGTGAGGACAGGATGGCGTTCACATTGCAAAATTCGACGATTGAGGAGCAGTGAGGCGTTATCCGATTTCTGACAGCGGAAGGTGTTAAACCGGCCGCTATTCATCGCGGATGGTGTGGTTCTGCTCCATGATAACGTGTGTCCACACGTCTCCAGGGTCACACACGCGGAACTGGCCAAGTTCCAGTGGGAGCAGCTTGACCATCTGCCCTACAGCCCGGACATGTCGCCCTGCGATTTCCATGTGTTTGGTCCCCTGAAAAAACATCTGAAAGGGAAGCGCTTCCTCTTGGACGACGAACTCAAGGACGCTGTGCAGGACTGGGTCTCGTCACGGCCACAGAAATTCTGGGAACAAGGAATCCTTCGGCTCGTTAATCAATGGGATCGTTGTGCTACGGCCTATGGTGTATACTTTGAATAAAGTCTTCATTTATACCCACAGTGTCATTTCGTACCTTTTCATTTGAACACTCCTTGTATATTGTGATGAAATTTTAAGTTCATCGGAAGCATATAACAGGAGTAAAAACATTTTTACTACTGAGATGTCCCTGGAAATGTCACGCCCCCTTTAATGTTTACGTTTTTTTTTTTTTTTTGTCAAACGACATGCCTTACTTGTTTTGCGAAGAGAAAAGATTTTCTGCACGTTTGTTGTGCGTCAAATATGTGTGGTATTATGAAATGGCATGCATTCAATTTATCAATCTAAAAAACACATAATGAGGTAGGTCATCATATAACGAAGTAAATTTCTCCGTCATTTCTGTCCACGCCAGGATTCGAACCCAGATCCCCTCATTCCGGAATAAGTCGCTCTACCAATTGAGCTACGCGGACGTTTGTTCTGACTACTATCTTCCTTTATGTCGTGTGCGTCCTGCTGGCAGGTACGTCAAATCTCCCCCCAAAGAGGGCCGGGGGCATGGCCCACGCGTCAGCCGTGACCATGAATCGTTGCAGGCAGCCATCCACCGTAGAACGTGCACTTGAGAACTCCCAGTCAATCTGGTGTGGGGAATGCAACGTCACACACATTTATTTTTCGAAGCGCTCTAGAAGGGATTCTCTGATTTTTCCTCTCTCGCGGTGTGGAAAGAACATCACACCATTGCGAGATTTGAACGGTCGGGACATCCGGATAGTTCGGGCGCCATTATACCGAAGTAAATTTCTCCGTCATTTTTGGTCTACGTCGGAATTCGAACCCGAGTCCGCGTAGCTCAATTGGTAGAGCGACTTATTCCGGAATGAGGGGTTCCGGGTTCGAATCCTGGCGTGGACAAAAATGACGGAGAAATTTACTTCGTTACAATCATTATTCAAAAATACGTCATTTGTGTATTATGTAAAAAAATCAGTTGTTGAAATGACACAGGCAAACTTCATTGATGGTGTTGACCATTGAATCTCACAGAATAAATATGACATTTCAAAAGAAATATGCATCGCTACTATATTTACTTTTTCCTCCTGCTCACAAGCCCCTGACTTTGCTTCGTACATGAACCTTCAGTTTGGTATAACACATATGGTGGTTTTTTTTTCTCTCTTACTTAAATACCTGAAAATCTCTACAACCCTTCCTCATTAATTAATTTGCCGCCCCGGTGGTGCAGTGGTCTAAGCAATGGCCTATGATCATTCGTCCGAACGAGGTCCGGGTTCGAATCCCGTGAGGCATGGATGCTGTGTTTGTCTTACGGCACTGGGTCTCTCCCTTCCCTGGAACCAGTGACCCTAAATTAGGGACGGGCTGTTTATTTCCCTCCTCCATTCCTAGTTCTGTGATTCAGGGGACAACTGATTTTGGATAAAGAGGCAAAAATCGTGAAATAGGCAAATCTATATGCAGACACTATAATTACACTGAAGAGCAATTACATTAGAGACAGCTGGCGTTATGCAAATGTGGCGCTGTGGGCGGTCCTGTAAGCGGAAACGACATGACGTATGCAGCGATCCGACAATATAAGGAGTGATGCGACGGGAATTAGTAAGAGTCGGACGCAGTATGGATAAGACGAAGGATCTAAGCGCATTTGATCGTGGGCAAATTGTCTCCATCTCGGAAGTCGTGCAAGCACTGGGATTTTCACGAGCCACTGTGTCACGGTTGCACCGTGAGTACATCAAATCCGGTAAAACCATCCCTGCAAGGGCCAACTGCCGTGGACAACAGCATGTGGATGAGCGGGGTCATCGTCGGCCCACTCGGCAATCACACGCTGGTGCACAAAAACGTGTAAGCAGCCACACCATACAGAACCATCTACTCGCTATGGGGTATACAGAAGCCATCGTCCCACGAGGGCACCGCTGCTGACCGCACGTCACAGGGTGCAAAGATTAGCATGGGCGCGGGAACATCGCCACTAGACCCTAGACATGTGGGAAAATGTTGCCTGGACTGATGAGTCGAGATTCACGTTGGTACATGCGGATGGCAGGGTACGAGTACGGCGCAAACCACGTGGAGCGATGGATCCTTCTTGCCAGCAGGGTACTCTTCAAGCTGGCGGGGGTGGCATTCTCGTGTGGGGACTGTTTACGTGGACTGAAATGAGACCCCTGATACGTGTGACATCGTCCCTCACAGGTCAACGTTACCGGGATATCCTGGACGATCATTTGCTCCCGTTTGTGTGTCTTCAACATCCCACTGGGGCCCTCATCCTGCAACAAGACAATGCACCGAGCCATCGCTCCCGAATTGTATCCGAATCGTTGGATGAACACTCCACCGACGTGTCCTCGCTTCCTTGGCCAGCTAGGTCACCTGACCTCAATCCTATCGAGCACATCTGGGGTGCCATCGAGAGAGATGTTCGAGGCTCTGACTTCCCTCCATCAAATCTTCGTGAACTGTGGGACCTTGTTCAGGGGTCGTGAATCCGAATGGCTTCCCAACGCTTCCGGTGTCTTGTTGAGTCCATGCCGAAAGAAATCGCCGCCGTCATCAGGGCGGAAGGTGGTGCTACACGTTACTAGACAGGTATCTCTAATTCAATTGCTCTTCAGTGTATTTTATGCATTAGTGTGCTGCTTCAGAATGTTTTTTATGGCGCAAAAAAAAAAACATGATCAAAATATTTTTGACAACACTTTTTTCACAATTATTTTAGACATTATTTTCAATTCTTCAGATTTTGCTCGTCACTGCCAGCTGATGTGATGCTGCAATTAGTAGATTAAAAACTGAGATTGAGGTGGGTAATGTGATCAAGATTCACTGTAGTAGCTGTACACTTGTAGGTATGTGCATTATGAATGCACACAAAAATCATAAAGAAAACTGATTGTGATTATACAACATTTTTACAAGAATGAAATCTTTATTAAATTCATTTATCTCTGCTTTCATTTTCCCGACAAGTCGCTCCATTAAAAGAACTAAAACTTTAAACTTAGATTTTTCAAACCACTTGAAAATTTTTTGGTAGCTTCCCTAGAACCCAATTAATAGATTTAGGGATAGAATTTGCAATAAAATAAAAACAAAAAAATTGAATTAAAATGTACTTATGTTTTTTCTGATTTTGTACATATACATGTGGTTTTAATTTTTTTTCTGCTAACTATTTTTTTTTAAATCAAATCTCTAAAGTTATAGAATATACACTCGTAAAAAATCTAAAAAAAATCATTGCAAAATGATTGAAAATAAAAGAGAATTTTAAATAACTTCAATTAAAAAAAAATGTTTCAGAAATTGTAAACACAGTATGCTTTATTTTTGTTGTCAAAATCAGTTCATAGTATCGCTCTACTTATAAAAATGTATGAAAAACAGAAGTTAACTTCTTAAACAACAACAAAAAAAAAAAAACCAAACGTTTTCAGGGTACCGAGTCCCTTTAATATCTGCACATCTCAAAATGACATCGCAACATCGAGAAGGGCTTAACGTCAAGAAGACATGCAAATCGCTTGGTGCAACGGGATACATGTGATATGCAAATAATCTAAGCTTAGCAGAGTTTACAGACAACATACGTACGGGCTCGCTTCCTACGAATGCAGATATACTATCTACCAACAAGTAATTGGACACCCCTGCAATCGACGATATCTGCAGTCCTGATACGCGTCACGGCCGCCGCCGGTAAATGTCGTGTGGGAAACAACAGCGCACCCAGTCGCATGCAAGATGCCACGTAGTCCGGAGCTCTCTGATTTCGAGAAAGCTGTAATCGTCGGGTATCACAGAAATCGCCGATCCAAACGTGACATATCCAGCTAGTTGAAGTACCCAAAATCGACAGTGGCCTACGTGATTGGCAAGTGGAAGATGAGAGGTGACTGTCGGAATGTGCCCCGACCCGGCAGACCCCCAAAACTGGGAGTTAGAGACCGACGGGTGCAGGCCAGAGAAAACGGAAGAACCGCACCAAATAGATGGGCCACATCCGCGAGGAGTTTCAACAGGCATCCGGGAGTGTTCTTTCGATGAATACCATCCGTAAGGAAGCCCTTCTGCTCGGTTATCATGGACGTGCTGCCGCCCACAAGCCTTTAATCTCCAAGTCCAATAGCGCTGCTCGGCTAACGTGGTGCAAAGAACGTCGACAGTGGACCGATGAACAGTGGAAACAGGCTCTCTGGAGCGACGAATCAAGGTTCACCCTCTACCGTTCGGATGGCAGGGTCTGGGTTTGGCGTCTGCCTGGAGAACGCCTCCTGCCGGAATGTATTGTGCCAACTGTGAAGTTCGGCGGCGGTGGAATTATGCAATGGGGGTGTTTCTCTTGGTATGGCACGGGACCCTTGATCGCAATTCCTGGTAGACTCAACGCCGAGACCTACTGCACCATTTTGGATGACCATGCGCTTCCTACGATGTGGCAGTTTTACGGGGTGGACCCATGTTACTTTCAGGATGACAATGCCACCTGTCATGTTGCGAGGTCCACCATGGCTTGGTATGGTGACAATGGGGTTAATCGAATGGTCTGGCGTGCGCAGAGTCCGGACCTTAACCCTATCGAGCACCTCTGGGACGAGTTGGAGCGTCGACTTAAAGGGTGACCCCACCGTCCGAAATCGGTGAAGGAACTGACCCGTCTTCTCCAAGCCGAGTGGAAGAAAATAACGCTAGCCGTCGTACAACGCCTGGTTGAGAGTATGCCCCGGGAGGGTCGCAGCTGTAATCGCCGCTCTTGGAGGCTCCACCAACTATTGAAGGTGAATAAACTTCGTTTTCCTTTGCTATCACAGGTGTTCAATTACTTGTTGGTAGATAGTGTATTTAGAGTTGAACGTATTCGTCGGAAACATTCAGAATGTGCCGAAGATACGCCGACGGTACACGCATGTTCAATAAACTGATATAGAACGACAGAAGATCGTCGATATGCGATAAGTAAGTCCCACCGTGAGGGAAAATTCCGCACTGTTGCCGAGAACAATGTTTTATTTGTGAGAACCAGTGCAACATTCGATGCTACCTTATTTCAAAAAGCACAGAATGACGGGAAGGGAAAACCGTTTCTCAAGGTGATTGTATTACAGCATGATCTGCGGGCTGCTACTACTAAACAGTGACACCCATTTAGTAATAGTGGGAGTTTGGGAGTGAATCCCAGTCCAGAACTTCCAGTTCTTCCTATGTTACACGGTCTGTCGTCGGGATACGGTGCAGAGAGTGAAACACTGGACTGAGAGGAGATGACGATATCATCAGCAAAACGAAGGTGGGTAAAAGAATCTTCATTTATTTTTATACCTTTTTCTTTGGAGTTGAATGATTGAAGGCATTTTACAGTATGGTATTCAAGAGTTCCGAAGATGCAGTATATTCCGGTTGGTTAATAAGGCCACGGTGCAGCCATTTATTTGGGATAATTCTTGAAGAACATCCCAAATTAATTCAAGGTTTGGCATGATTCGGCCAGCCCTCCTAATTGAGCCACACTACTATATGAAAAATAAGTGGTGTGAATTCACGGAACATTTCTGAAAATAACGTGCAGAAAAGTTGCCGGTAGGTATACGTCTTTCTCAGAAATTTCCGTTTCAAAAAGTGACCGTTTATTTTAATTTCGGTATTTTCACAGATTCTCGGTAGTCAGAAAGTCCGTTTATTTCAGAAAAAGTCCATTTCACGTTTTTACTGAAATTCCGCGAGATCGACGAACATGTATTTTTCACCACTTACCCAGATAATCCTTTCGTTAGCCAGGATCAAATCCCCAATGTTCAGGTTGGTAACACGCGCTTCTATAACCACTGAGCTACAAACGCTCGGAAACCCAAATCACGTACATCGTAAAATAAATTCAGCGACGATTTAATTTTTTTGTCCTTAATGCGAGTGATTTAGTCATTTTATTTTCTGTTGGGAGTTTATTATTTTTCTGAACAGGTTTGTAATAATTTATTTTTTCCAGTAGGAGGACTTTTCATTTTCATCATGGTTTTTCGAAGCAACAAAATGCTTTGCAACTTTATTTTTTAAAACTGACAATGACATTCAGTTATCTTCAACAAGTTAGTAAAATTATGCAATGCATTGATTATGATACGCTTTCCAACATACCAGAAATCATTACTCAAGTTACGAGGAAATGGCTGTGGAATAAATCTCGCTCCTGTGTCCTGACCTTAGACCCCATTTCGATGATATTCAACAAAACTGTTTCAGTATACCTCCGGAACAACATGACAACGTTTTGTCGCAATCGAAGCATTTTTACGTAAGTTATGACGCATAAGAGCAATGGAATGGATCCCGCTCCTTTGACCCCATTTCGTCCATTTTCAATAGGGTTCGTCCCCAGATGGTCCCCTACCACATACTAAAATTCCATCGAAATCGAACCATTTGTACGCAAGTTATGACACATAAGGGCAATGGAATGGATCCCGCACCTATGCCCTGACCTTTGACCCCCATTTCGCCCATTTTCAATAGGGTTCGTCCCCAGGTGGTCTCCTACGACATACTGAAATTTCATCGAAATCGAACCGTTTTTACGCGAGTTATCGTGCGGACGGACGGACAGACGGACAAAGCTGAAGCATTTACGCTTCCTCAACCTACGGTTGGAAAGCGTAAAAAAAGGTGAAATGTACTTTTTTATAGTATTATTTCACCAAAAAATGTTCCTAAATATAAAATTTACTTTTGATAGCTATAACAGCTTTTAACTTAAGTTATCCAAAGACTGATACACAGACATCGTATAATTATCTATACAATAAGTTAAGAACTGCATTTCTTACAATAACATAATATATAATAAATAGCTAGTGCACAAAATAGGAGAGAGGAGAAGAAATATCCCGTGTCCCTATAAAAAAATCCATGCGATATGCTATCCACAATATCCGGTCTACGGAGCTTCAAAATTCGACTGACAATTGAAATGTAAAAGTTAACGAGACCTCAAGTGTTCTCACCAATCGCTACTATTACCGGTAATTTCTTGTCATACGGATACGGAAAAAGTGAAAACGGTGTTTTTTTTCGTTAATATATGAAAGGAATTGCGGAAAGGCTTCTGAAAATTCAGAATTTTCCGTTAACACATTTCTAAAACGGTAATTTACCGTCAATATAAGAAAGAAACAAAGGAAAGTTTACTGAAAATTCAGAATTTTCCCGTGGTACGAAAAATCCGTGAAATTCAAGTTTCTGTCATTTCACGGAAGACGGTTGCGCTTGCATTATCATAAATTTTATTAGCAATGTTAAATAGGATATGCAATGCCGCATTTACTTTTTTAAAGGAGAAAAAAACGTTCAAGGGATTGCAATGGGTTATGCTGCTATTTATAATCCTAGTTTTCCAAAAGATCTTAAGCTTGCCGAGAGGTTACTAGACTGGAAATCTAACGGCGGGTTAAGATGTGATCGTTGACACAAGTGTGCCGTATATTTTCACTGTTTTCATGTAGCAACTCCTTCAAAAAACTTGAAAATTACATTGCCCTGGAGCGAGAATCGAACACGCATCTCCTGATTTCCGTTCGAGCATGCTATCCGTTACACGACCCAGGACAAGGAAGTTCCAACCAGCTGAAGCTAAGCAGACGTAGTTTACAAATCTGAGAACCAAATCTGAACCAAGGCAAATCTGAACGGTCCTCAGATTTCTAAGCTACATCTGCTTAGCTTCAGTTCCTTGTCCCCGAATTCGTTTGCTTGAACTGCCTTGTCCTTGAAATTGTTTGCTTGAAATTTCTTGTCCTTGAACTTGTTTCCTTGTACTTCCTTGCCTTTCCACCACCCAGGTCAAGAAAGCTCCAAGCAACTGAAGCTAAGCTACATCCGTTTACTTCAGTTCCTTGTCCTTGAATTTGTTTGCTTGATTTTCCTTGTCCTTGAACGTGTTTGCTTGTACTTCCTTGTACTTTCCACCACCCAGGTCAACGAAGTTCCAAGAAACTGAAGCTAAGCAGATGTAACTTACAAATCTGAGAACCAAATCTGAACCAAAGCAAATTTGAACGGTTTTCAGATTTGTAAGCTACATCAGCCTAGCTTCAGTTGCTTGGAACTTCCTTGTCCTTGAACTTGTTTGCTTGAACTTCTTTGTCCCTGAACTTGTTTGCTTGAACTTTCTTGCCCTTGAACTTCCAAGCAAACAAGTTCTTGAAGGACAAGAACTTGTTTGCTTGTTTTCTTTTTAAGCAAACAAGCAAGCAAGTACAAGCAAACAAGTTCTTGTCCTTGCTTATACTTCCTTATCCTTTCCACCACCCATGTCAAGGAAGTTTCAAGAAAGAGAAACCAAGCTACATTTGCTTAGCTTAAGTTCCTTGGAACTTCCTTGTCCTTGAACTTGTCCTTGTACTTGTTTGCCTGAACTTCCTTGTCCTTTCCACCAACCAGGTCAATGAAGTTCCAATCAACTAAATCTAAGCAAATGCAGCTTTGAAGTCTGGGAACCAAATCTGAAAGGTTCTCAGATTTGTAAGCTACATTTTCTTAGCCAATTTCTTGGAACTTCATTGACCTTGAACTTGTTTGCTTGAACTTCCTTGTCCTTAAACTTGTTTGCTTGAACCTCGATGCAAACAAGTTCCTGAAGAACAAGAACTTGTTTGCTTGTCTTCTTTTTAAGCAAACAAGCAAGCAAGTACAAGCAAACAAGTTCTGGTCCTTGAACTTGTTTGCTTGTACTTCCGTGTCTTTTCCACCGCCCAGGTCAAGAAAGTTCCAAGCAACTGCAGCTAAACAAATGTAGCTTAGAAATCTGAGAACCAAATCTGAACCAAAACAAATCTGAACGGTTTTCAGATTTCTAAGCTACATCTGCTTAGCTTCAGTTCCTTGGAACTTCCTTGTTAATGAACTTGTTTGCTTGAGCTTCGTTGTTCTTGAAATTGTTTGCTTGAACTCCCTTGTCCTTTCCACCACCCAGGGCAAAAATATTCCAAGCAACTGAAGCTAAGCACATGTAGCTTATAAATCTGAGAACCGTTAAGATTTGCGCTAGTCGAAGCTATTCCGTGCTTCTTCGTGGTGTCCCCACGACCTTTTCTCACATCCTGGATTGGATGTAGATCACAAATTCCAGTGCTTCAGAAAACATCATACATACAGGAGTTATACAGAATAATATGAACACCACGCTCAGAGATGTGACTTTTAATGCAGCTGCGTACTTCGGAATACGCAAAGGTATCCACCACTTTTTCGTTGTAAAAGCTTTGTTTAGAGCCTCATGGTCCTGTTTAAGTGCATTTAAAGTGACTTGTTGCGAAATGTCTTTCAGACTAAAGACGAAATGAGCGACCGAATGGGCTTCGAAAGAGGGTTAATTGTTCGTGGCCGCCTAGTTGGTGCCTCCGTGACGACAGTCGCCAGAATAGTGGGGATATCGAGAGCTACTGTTTCCAGCGTTATGACAGCATACCATGTTCGTGGCGAAACGTCGTCTGCGAAACACAAGGGCGGCCGGAAAACGACCCTGAATGATAGAAACAGGAGAACATTAAAGAGGATTGTTACCCGTAATAAGGCCACGGCTCCGAAAATTAATGCGGAGCTCAATCTGCATCTCCAGAATCTAGTATCAACGAAAACAGCGCGCAGGAAAATGCATAAACATATTCATCGCATACCTGCTATTACAAAACGTCTGGTGACGTGGATGAATGCAGTGGTGCCAGAAGCATACAACGTGGATTCCCGATGCGTGGAAGTGTGAGATCTGGTCGTATGAATCCACATTCACAGTATTCCCCACCACAGGACGCGCTTACACGTGGAGAACACCAGATGCGTACAACCCAGACTGTCTGCTCCCAACTGTGCAGCATGGTGCTGGTTCTGTCATACTTTTGGCGATCATATCGTGGTTTTTGAGCTAGTCCCCTGATCACCTTAAAAGGGCGAATGACTGGTAGGGCGTATGAAACCATTTTGGCCGACCAAGTCCATCCAATGGCTCAGGCATTGTTTCCTGCAGGGAATGCCATCTATCAAGATGATCCCCTGATCACCTTGAAAGGACGGATGACTGGCAGGGCGTATGAAACCATTTTGGCCAACCAAGTCCATCCAATGGCTCAGGCATTGTTTCCTGCAGGGGATGCCATCTATCAAGATGATCTCCTGATCACCTTGAAAGGACGGATGACTGGCAGGGCGTATGAAACCATTTTGGCCGACCAAGTCCATCCAATGGCTCAGGCATTGTTTCCTGCAGGGGATGCCATCTATCAAGATGATCCCCTGATCACCTTGAAAGGACGGATGACTGGCAGGGCGTATGAAACCATTTTGGCCGACCAAGTCCATCCAATGGCACAGGCATTGTTTCCTGCAGGGAACGCCATCTATCAAGATGATCCCCTGATCACCTTGAAAGGACGGATGACTGGTAGGGCGTATGAAACCATTTTGGTCGACCAAGTCCATCCAATGGCTCAGACATTGTTTCCTGCAGGGGATGCCATCTATCAAGATGATCCCCTGATCACCTTGAAAGGACGAATGACTGGTAGGGCGTATGAAACCATTTTGGTCGACCAAGTCCATCCAATGGCTCAGACATTGTTTCCTGCAGGGGATGCCAGCTATCAAGATGATCCCCTGATCACATCTAAAGGACGGTTGACTGGTAGGGCATATGAAACCATTTTGGGCAACCAAGTCCATCCAATGGCTGAGGCAGTTTTTCCTGCAGGGAATGCCATCTAATAAAATGTTATGACCTCAATTCACAGAGCCAAGGATGTATACCCATAATTTGTTGGACATGAGGACAAACTTTCACATCTCCCCAATCACCAGACTTAAACATCATCGAGCAACTGTGGTCTGTGTTGTAAAACAGAGTAAGATCCCGTTATCCTCCTCCTCCATCTCTCAAGGACCTGGAGCAGTTTCTGCATGAAGAATGGTGTATCGTACCACTGACCACCGTCCACGATTTGTATGCGTCCATTCCAAGGAGGATTCAGAAGGTTTTGAACGCAAAAGACGGTCTCATACCCTATTAGATACGTAAAACCTTCTTTTTTTAGGTGTTCACCTTATTCTGTCCAAGCCATGTATGTGGGAAACGAATTTCCTGAAGAAATGGTTCTTCAGAAACACATGGAAGGCAATACAAATGTGATCGTTCGCAGCTTAAGAGCTTTTCTATTTTGAACTGGTTTTTCAGATCTCAAAACTTCCAGTCGTATTAATATCACGTCATAGAATTTAAACCTCTTTCTCTTTTCCTTGCAGATTTTGGCACGTGGCACAATAGACCTTTATCGTCTTCTGAGCTGGGAATGAATCGGGAGCGAAGATTGGTGCGAAATCCGTGGACGACGATGTGAATGAGATTTAGGAAACTCATTTCCGACTAGAAGTATTTCCAGTTGAGTGATGTGTTCCCGAATCTGTTTCTCTCTCCTTATATCAACAAAAGCACATGACCATCAACAGGTGTTACTGGCATCGATTTAGCGAAGAAATGTATGTACCTCCAGAGCGCCTTTTGTATCCCCTTTTTTCGGAATTAAATAAATTCAACAAACTTTTATAGTCACTGAAATCGTTTTAATAAATCGTGTAACTTTAGCAATAGAATGTTTCATGTACGAGAAATTCAATTTGCGTTTTTGATTTTACTTTATATTGTGACGTACCTTGATTTAGCATTCCTTTTAAGTTATAGCGAAACAGTGAAGTGCCCCAATTTGTTGGGGGGGTGTTAAGAAATTTTTTTCGGACGGGGGTTGCGAATTTTTTTTTATACAACTAAACGTGTTATGAGTGCATAATGGTTGACCACTTATATTTTGGTCTATGCAGAAAACAAGTTGGGAACAGTGACTGGAATGCTGAAAAGACAGATTTGTGTGCGAGAATTCCATTTTCCAAAGCACTAATAAACATGCCTATCAGGCACGTGACTAAGCCCAGAATACGGTGTAGACTTCTTTATGAAATCACTTAGCCGGAGACAGATGGACATTTATTTTGGCTATTGATGAAGCATCGATCTATCGAAACTACTGTAACAAAACAAGTTAGTAAACTCATGCAATGCGTTGATTATGATACGCTTTCCAACATACCAGAAATCATTACTCAAGTTATGAGAATAATGGCTGTGGAATAAATCTCGCTCCTGTTCCTTTGACACCATTTCGATGATATTAAACAGAATTAGGTCAGTATACCTCCAGAACAATATGCTAAAGTTTTGTCGTAATAGAAGCATTTTTAGTCAAGTTATGAGGATAATGGCTGTGGAATAAATCTCGCTCCTGTACCTTTGACACCATTTCGATGATATTAAACAGAATTAGGTCAGTATACCTCCAGAACAATATGCTAAAGTTTTGTCGTAATACAAGCATTTTTAGTCAAGTTATGAGGATAATGGCTGTGGAATAAATCTCGCTCCTGTACCTTTGACACCATTTCGATGATATTAAACAGAATTAGGTCAGTATACCTCCAGAACAATATGCTAAAGTTTTGTCGTAATAGAAGCATTTTTAGTCAAGTTATGAGGATAATGGCTGTGGAATAAATCTCGCTCCTGTACCTTTGACACCATTTCGATGATATTAAACAGAATTAGGTCAGTATACCTCCAGAACAATATGCTAAAGTTTTGTCGTAATAGAAGCATTTTTAGTCAAGTTATGAGGATAATGGCTGTGGAATAAATCTCGCTCCTGTACCTTTGACACCATTTCGATGATATTAAACAGAATTAGGTCAGTATACCTCCAGAACAATATGCTAAAGTTTTGTCGTAATACAAGCATTTTTAGTCAAGTTATGAGGATAATGGCTGTGGAATAAATCTCGCTCCTGTACCTTTGACACCATTTCGATGATATTAAACAGAATTAGGTCAGTATACCTCCAGAACAATATGCTAAAGTTTTGTCGTAATACAAGCATTTTTAGTCAAGTTATGAGGATAATGGCTGTGGAATAAATCTCGCTCCTGTACCTTTGACACCATTTCGATGATATTAAACAGAATTAGGTCAGTATACCTCCAGAACAATATGCTAAAGTTTTGTCGTAATAGAAGCATTTTTAGTCAAGTTATGAGGATAATGGCTGTGGAATAAATCTCGCTCCTGTACCTTTGACACCATTTCGATGATATTAAACAGAATTAGGTCAGTATACCTCCAGAACAATATGCTAAAGTTTTGTCGTAATACAAGCATTTTTAGTCAAGTTATGAGGATAATGGCTGTGGAATAAATCTCGCTCCTGTTCCTTTGACACCATTTCGATGATATTAAACAGAATTAGGTCAGTATACCTCCAGAACAATATGCTAAAGTTTTGTCGTAATAGAAGCATTTTTAGTCAAGTTATGAGGATAATGGCTGTGGAATAAACCTCGCTCCTGTACCTTTGACACCATTTCGATGATATTAAACAGAATTAGGTCAGTATACCTCCAGAACAATATGCTAAAGTTTTGTCGTAATAGAAGCATTTTTAGTCAAGTTATGAGGATAATGGCTGTGGAATAAATCTCGCTCCTGTACCTTTGACACCATTTCGATGATATTAAACAGAATTAGGTCAGTATACCTCCAGAACAATATGCTAAAGTTTTGTCACAATAGAAGCATTTTTAGTCAAGTTATGAGGATAATGGCTGTGGAATAAATCTCGCTCCTGTACCTTTGACACCATTTCGATGATATTAAACAGAATTGGGTCAGTATACCTCCAGAACAATATGCTAAAGTTTTGTCGCAATAGAAGCATTTTTAGTCAAGTTATGAGGATAATGGCTGTGGAATAAATCTCGCTCCTGTACCTTTGACACCATTTCGATTATATTAAACAGAATTGGGTCAGTATACCTCCAGAACAATATGCTAAAGTTTTGTCACAATAGAAACATTTTTAGTCAAGTTCTGAGGATAATGGCTGTGGAATAAATCTCGCTCCTGTTACCTAACTTTTAATCCCATTTCGATGATATTGAACAAAACCGGTTGAGTATACCTCCGGAACAACATACTAAAGTTTTGTTGCAATAGAAGCATGTTTAGTCAAGTTATGAGGATAATGGCTGTGGAATAAATCTCGCTCCTGTTCCCTAACATTTAATCCCATTTCAATGATATTAAACAAAACCGGTTCAGTATACCTCCGGAACAACATACTAAAGTTTTGTCGCAATCAAGTTATGAGATAAATGGCTGTGGAATAAATATCGCTCCTGTGTTCTGACCTTTGACCCTATTTCGATGATATTTAACAGAACCGGTTCAGTATACTCCCGGAGCAACATACTAAAGCTCTGTCGCAATAGAAGCATTTTCAGTCAAGTTATAAGGATAATGGCTGCGGAATAAATATCGCTCCTGTGCCCTGGCCTTTGACTCCATTTCGATGATATTAAACAGAATTGGTTTAGTGTACCCCCGGAAACACATACTAAAGTTTTGGCGCAATAGAAGCATTTGTAGTCAAGTTATGACGCATTAAGGCAATGGAATGAATCCCAAACTTATGTCCTGAACTTTTGACCCCATTTTGCCTGTTTTCAATAGGGTTCCTCCGCAGGTTGTCTCTACCGCATAGTAAAATTTCATCGAAATCGAATCATTTTTACGCGAGTTATCGTGCGGATAGACAGACAAACGGACAAAGCTGGAGCATATACGCTTTTAAAACCTACGGTTGGAAAGCATAAAAAGGTCGATTTCTTCTCGTAAAAGAGAATAAAAAACTTACGAACTTGGCTCCAAGAACCCAAAGAAAGTTTTTTTCGTGATGTTTCCACTGCCCTGTGTTGTTTTTAAGTGAAAAATTGGACATTTTTCATGTCAGAAGAGCGGTTGAATCAACCAGGTCTCGATTATGTCAACTGCAAACATATCGGGGTGCTCATAGAGGGGTTTGTTTCAGACCTGAAGGGATTAAAAACTTTGGAGAAGAAGAGATTAAAATATTCTGTAAGTATTGGGTTGTCAGATAAGTTCGTTCTGTTTTTTTCCCAGTTATTGTAATCCTTATTTTTCATTAAAAAGTTTTCACAAACCAGTTAATAATATATTCTGCTTCATTGTTCACGATATCCTGCCAACGTTCCACTAGGTTGTCAATGCCTGGACGGTAGAAATCCCAGGGTTTTGACTCGAAGAAATCCCCGAGCCACCGTTTCAGCTCGACGTCGTTGTTAAACGATACGCCTCGAAGACTGAACGAAAAAGGTGATAATATGAGGTCGCTAGATCAGGAGAATACGGTGGGTGCGGTAGAACTTCCCATTTGAGATCTTGAATAGCAGTTTTGGTCAGATGGCGACGT
Organism: Macrothele yani; assembly: GCA_039090855.1. NCBI lineage: Eukaryota > Metazoa > Arthropoda > Arachnida > Araneae > Macrothelidae > Macrothele > Macrothele yani. Next base: position 64,861,235 of record CM077000.1, on the reverse strand, counting down.
GGAGGCGAGCGTTGTCGTTTTGAAAAAAACACTACGGTTGGGTCGTTTCAGCTGAATTGCCTCATTGAGCCGGTGCATTTGCTGAACGTAAAGCTGTGCATTGATCAATCGCGGTGTTCTTTTCAAACAATTCGTAGTGTATTACACCTTCCCAATCCCACCCAACACAGATCAGGATCTTGCGCTGATGCAGCTCGGCTTTGGCTCGAAGTGTTGCTTGCTTGTGAGGACTCAGCCTTTCTTTGCTTTGCTTCATATTGAAATAGAGATACCATTTTTCATCGCCGGTGACAATGCGGTAAAGAAATCTCTGTTTGTGTCCACGAGCAGCCTGGTGTCGAGCAAGCAAACTGGCGGTGACAGTGGAGCGCTGCAGGTTATCCCTTGCGTTCAGATAATGTGGCACCCATGCACCGAGTTTTTGGACCTTACCCATCGAGTGAAGGTGACAGGTGACGGTATCATGAGAACATCCCATCTGCTGGGCCAATTCCCTAGTGGATTGGCGCGGATCCTTGTGGATGAACTCATTCAATCCATCCTCATTGAACTTAACAGGTCTGCCGGAATGCGGAGAGTCTGTGAGGTCAAATTTCCCCTTCTTAAAGCGTGAATCCCATTTCTTTGCAGTTCTGTCAGTAATGGCGCCTTCTCCGTCACAGCACAAATGTCTCGAACAGCTTTGGAACATTAATCGAAAGCGAAGAGAAGCAGGTGTCAAAAATTCTCATTTCTGTCTACTTGGCACTCCATCTTCCTGTGGCTAAAAAGAGTTAAACCAAATATAATACCGAAACCGATGAACAAATGTTGTACAGGCAGAATACAGCTACAAAAAAAACATATAACACTATGAGCAGAATATTGTACGTGTTCCTTCAAATAATATAAAAAAAAAAACGAACGAACTTATCTGACAACCCAATACCTCAATCCCAATCATTGCAAAGGAAGACATGGATGCTTGTTCGCTGCTGCACAGAATACTAACATTGGCATCTGTATCAGCGCTTAGGAAATTAAATGAGCATTCTGATAGATTCCCCAATTTGTTACCCATTGTAACTTTTAACCCTTCAAGCGACTGATGTATGTGGACCAAATGCTGCCCATACTTTTCTGCGCTTCCCAAACCTACTATATGCTTACATACAGGTCTGGATTTACAAAGCTGCTGCAAAACGATTCCTTTCACCTTTTCATCTGAGGAGTAACAGACACAAACCTGTTCACTGGTCGTAAATTCTCTCTCTCTAGATGTCTCTCTGTCGTTTTCTCTCTGCCACTGCATCTCTTCGTCTCTCTGTTTCTCTCACTCTCTTTATCTTTCTGTCTCTTTCTATCTCTAACTGTCTCTCACTCTATCTGACTCCGTCTCTCTCCCCCTCTCGCTCTCTGTCTTTTTCTCTCTGTCTCTGCCTCTCTCTGTCACTGTATCTCTCCGTCTCTCTGTTTCTCTCTCTCTTTATCTCGCTGTCTCTTTCTACCTCTCTCTGTCATTCACTCTAACTGACTCTCTCTCTGTGTCTGTCTGTCTGTCTCTCCCCCCTCTCTCTGTCTTTTTTTCTATCTGTCTCTCTTTCGCTATCTCTCTCTGGCTCTCTGTGTTCTAGTACCTTATTCCCTGCTTCATGATGGAAGTCCCGATGAGGAACGGCTAGTTTCTCTGGCGCGAACATCATGCCATTGGGTAGAAACAAGTGATTCAAAATGCAATGCTCTCTGATGGAGAATATCACTCGTTTCAGCCTCGTTCAGTCCATTTTTTAGACAGCGAATTCATTCATTCGAGCTGATATCAATCCATTTTGCTAACCCCGAGTTAATTCGTTCCAGCCGGTTAAGGCGTATTAATGCACTTTGTCTCTAAGTACGGAATCATGTGAACGTGGGTTCTGCTGCTTTAATCGGATTGAAACTTCGTACCTGAACTTTTTAAAAACTGATGCAAGGAATGATCGTCTTACGGTTGCCGTGAATGGGCCAACAATACAGAATTTTAATCCAGTGGATGCCATTTATATGTAGTATTTCAGTGCAGACAGGCAGAGATCTACAAACCTTTATTAATGCAGTGGGTATATAAATATTCTGACGTGCTTGGGGTCACAAGAGGATTCTGGAGCAACTTAAAATGATTATGTCTCCTCAATAATAATATTTGTATGGGCGAGGAGTTGTTCCTGCAAGATAGGGGTATCCCTATGGGAGGGAACTTCGTTTTCAAGTATACTAGCCAACTTCTACCTGCACTTCTACGAGAGAGCCTTCATTGGAAAAAATGAAAGTAACTGTAAGGTCCTGAGATACGTCGATGATGTGCTTGTGTATAACTGGGAGGAATTTCCGATTATTGCAAAGGAAATACACTGGCGGAAAGTGAAAAAAGAACACCAAGAAGGAGACGTCTGATACCAACGAAATATGTACAGCATAATAACGGAATACAGAGGATAACGTGGTCAAAACATTATGGCAAAATACAACTGTATTTGCTGGTAAACTGAAAAATAACATTTCCATGTAACATGGTTAGTACGAGGTTGAACCGCAATGAACTGCGTCACACTGTGCAATTCCGGCATGGAGTCTGTCGTACAGATGTTGGATGTAAGTTTGGGGTATTGAGTTCCAAGCATCCTCAACCTGGACACGGAAATCGGGAATGGTCGTGGCTGTCCGTGGAGACCGGATAAACGTTGTCCCATAGAATCCCGCACATGCTCAATGGGGGACAAATCCGGTGAACGTGCAGGCCACGGAAGTTGTCTCACACCCTGAAGTGCATGTTGCGTTGCACGTGCCGTATGTGAACGTGCGTTATCTTACTGGAAAACACCACGATGGGCCGACCTTACAAATGGCACAACAATGGGCTGAATGATGTTGTTGATGTAGGAGGTGCTGTTTAACGTACCCGGTTCAAACACTAGTTGTGTACGGGAGTGATAGCTGATCGCTCCACACACCAGGAGACCAGGTGTAGGCCCTGTGTGTCGCTGGCGGATGCAAGAAGGGTGGAGACGCTCCCCTGTGCGTCTGCGAACACGCATACGGCCATCGGAGGTTCCCAAGCTGAATCTGCTTTCATCGCTGAACCGACAGATCGCTATTGCGTTCTCCAGTGCAGACGTTGGCGACACCACTGCAGCCGTTCCTGACGGTGGGCTGAAGTCAGAGGTACACATGCCAGAGGCACACGTGCACGTAGTCCTGCATCCAGTAGACGGTTGCGGATTGTTCGCACAGTCACCTCAGGTGCAACGGCAGCTCGGATTTGCGTGGCAGTGGATTTTCTGCTTGACAACGCCGCTCTTCTCATGCGTCGATTGGTCCGCTCATCAGTCCGTCTGTGACTCCCGGTTCCACGTCTTCTCGTGTGGGAATGTTCCTCGGACCATCTACGCCACCATCGTACCACCACCGATACTTCCCGTCCAATTCGCTCTGCAATACGACGATGCGACCACCCGGCCTCGCGGAGTCCGACTAGACGACCTCGCTCAAAGTCCGATAACTGCTGAAATCGTACACGTCTTCCATGTCCAGGCATTGCAGCTTTTTCAGGGTCTTCGCACGTGTCCGTACGCCGACGACTGATTACATTCACTTCGCCGTACTCCTTAAATACCACCCACGATAATTTGCATATTATGCCGTGCTGTGGCGTAAACGCTCACCGGTTGGTCCCGAAATTAAGATCACACCTACGTAAACTCGACCCCATTAGCATATATAAATTTCATGATCGTCCGCCAATTCCTTCTTGGTGTTCTTTTTTCACTTTCCGGCAGTGTATATTGATTACGAAAAGGCCTTTATATTGCATGAAAACATCAGCAGTTATAATATCTTTGAGAATATTACAGATGCAGATGCATACATACATGTGCGCGTGTGCGTGCGCACTTGTTACATTCCTTCAAATGGAGGGATGTTAAAATTTTTGATGCAGGGGTGTCTGTGGAAATTAGGGTGGGTGTTGGCAGTGGTGGTAGAGGTGTTTCAAAATCCCTGAATCACGAAAAACAATCATTTTACGCAGTAAACGTCAGAATACATAGATATCATCTTAAAAGTACAGACCCGAGCAGCGGTGAGTACAGCAACAAGTATTTAATGAAGTGCAATACAAATTATAGAAGATAACATTCCTTTGGCAAAAATCAGCTTCGCATCATTAATAGCTGGACATTGCTGAGCCATAACAGTTACCAGTTCTTGCTTACACATAGACTCGCAAAAGAACCTTTATCAGATCATAAGACTGGAAAAGGTACATTTCTAAACGAACATAAGACTGGAAAAGGTACATTTCTAAACGGCTTCATTAGTGCATCCTTTATTTTGTTGACTTTCATCCGCCAAATGAGGAATCGTGGTGAAACATAAATACGATTGTTGGACTTCCTTGACAATTTTTCGTGCGACATCAGTATTTAATTACATCTTGTACTCGAACTCTTTGAATATTTTGTCGCCTTGGGCGTCCAAAAAAGGAGCAGACTATGTCCGTGAAGAATTCCAAAAGTTCCAAGAAAGTTATAAGAGATATTCCTAAAAATAATCCCATGTTTCCTCCAATATTGGCTACAAGGCATTCCCACTGAAAAAGAAATAGCGGCATTTAGTTTCATTTTGCAAAATTTCAAACAAATTAATTTCAATGCATATGAGGAACATTTGATAAGTTCTGAGTAAAACGTACTTCATTAGGTCTGTGCAAAGGTTCTACCATTTTCTTACTAGATCAGTTAATCAATTTTTTTTATACATAACATCTTTATTTTTTTACATAGTTGCCATTATTATCTACTACTTCTTGCCATCTTTTTTGTAGTAACTGAAATCTTCTTCTGTAGAACTCCTCTGTTTTAGAGTAAAAAAATCTTGTAATGCAGGTTCGACATCTTCAACTTCATCGAAGGTTTTTCCCGTGAAGTTGTTCCGAAGAAGATCGAAAAAGATGGTATTCCGTAGGTGCAAGTTCTGGGAAATACGGGGGATGAGGTAATATACTTCCCATCCAATGTCTAGTAATTTTTAAGGAGCGGCTAAAGCTGTATGGGGTCTTGCGTTGTCGTGCAACAAGACGGCGATGAACGAGTGCGGGACGCTTAGATTTCAATTTTTCTTTCAGCCTTTCCAACTGTTGGCAGTAAAGGTCAGCATTTATCGTTTAATACTGACATTTAACGGCAATTACCTGTTGGCAGTAAGATCAGCCTTTTTCTAGTGGATTACTTCTTTTGACATCCCACCATACACTGAACAAGACCTTTCTTGGATGTACATTGTAGTCCTATTCTTGAAGTCTGTGGAAAAAGCTTTCCACCTCAGCATACAGTCCTTTGATGCTTTACACTTCTGTAACGCTCCTACAGGATTAACTCCTTCACATCCCACCTTACACTTAACAAGACTTTTCTCGGATACAGTCCTCCTCTTGAAATCGATGGAGGAGGCTCTCTAACTCGGCATACAGTCCTTTGACGCTTTACACTTATGCAAAGTTACTAGAGTATTAACCCCTTCACATCCCACCATACACTTAACAAGACTTTTCTCGGATACAGTCCTCCTCTTGAAATCGATGGAGGAGGCTCTCCAACTCGGCATACAGTCCTTTGACGCTTTACACTTCTGTAAAGCTCTTAGAGGATTAACCCCTTCACATCCCACCATACACTTAACAAGACTTTTCTCGGATACAGTCCTCCTCTTGAAATCGATGGAGGAGGCTCTCCAACTCGGCATACAGTCCTTTGACGCTTTACACTTCTGCAAAGCTCCTAGAGGATTAACCCCTTCACATCCCACCATACACTTAACAAGACTTTTCTCGGATACAGTCCTCCTCTTGAAATCGATGGAGGAGGCTCTCCAACTCGGCATACAGTCCTTTGACGCTTTACACTTCTGTAAAGCTCTTAGAGGATTAACCCCTTCACATCCCACCATACACTTAACTAGACTTTTCTCGGATACAGTCCTCCTCTTCAAATCGATGGAGGAGTCTCTCCAACTCGGCATAAAGTCCTTTGACGCTTTACACTTCTGTAAAGCTCCTAGAGGATTAACCCCTTCACATCCCACCATACATTTAACAAGACTTTTCTCGGATGCAGTCCTCCTCTTGAAATCGATGGAGGAGGCTCTCCAACTCGGCATACAGTCCTTTGACGCTTTACACTTCTGTATAGCTCCTAGAGGATTAACCCCTTCACAGCCCACCATACATTTAACAAGACTTTTCTCGGATGCAGTCCTCCTCTTGAAATCGATGGAGGAGGCTCTCCAACTCGGCATACAGTCCTTTGACGCTTTACACTTCTGCAAAGCTCCTAGAGGATTAACCCCTTCACATCCCACCATACATTTAACAAGACCTTTCTCGGATGCAGTCCTCCTCTTGGAGTCGATGGAGCAGGCTCTCGAACTCGGCATACAGTCCTTTGACGCTTTAGACTTCTGTAAAGCTCCTTCACATCCCACCATACACTTAACAAGACCTTAAAGACCCTTCACATCCCACCATACACTTAACAGGACCTTTCTTGGATGTAGTCCTCCTCTTGAAATCTACGGAACAGAACAGGCTCTCCAACTCGGCATAACAAGACCTTTCTCTGATGCAGTCCTTATCTTGTAGTCAATGGAAGAGGCTTTTCAACTCGACATACGGTCCTTTGACGCTTTATACTTCTGTAAAGCACCTAGAGGATTAACCCCTTCACATCCCACCATACTCTTAACAAGACCTTTCTCGGATGCAGTCCTCCTCTTGAAATCTATGGCAGAGGCACTCCAACTCGCATAGTCTTTTAACACTTTACACTTCTGTAAAGTTACTAGAGTATTAACCCCTTCACATCCCACCATGCAATTAACAAGATAATGGTTGATGATGATGAGGTTTTAGATTATAAAATGGAACTACCTATGTGCCGGACGGAAGGGGAGGGGATGGGGGCGATTTCTGTCATGATGCTCAGGGTGCCTCAGTGGCTTTTAAAGCGTTCCTGGCCAAAACATGCGTTATTGGTCCTCCATAAGTTCCAGAAAAAAGTTCCGATCTCCACTGTGCGATAAAAAGATTGGTGTATGGTGCGCACAGTTCGCAGGCAGAATCATTGGACCTATATTCTTCACCATCACCGTTAACTCAGAGCTGTACGTAAACGACATATTAAACGTGTTTGTTGGGCAATTCACAGAAGAGGATAAACTGTACGCATACTTTCAACAAGACGGGGCCACAGCGCATGCTGCACAAGCATCTTTGCATCAAGTGCATTCCGTATTTAGTGCTGAGCGAACAGAGTCTAAAGGGCGGTGACTTCCTCGTTCGCCTGACCTCAGTACGTGTGACGTTTATTTGTGGGGGAACCTTAAAGGCAAAGTTATGAAACGGAGCCACACATGCTAGATGAATTGAAGACCAATATCACAAAAGTTAACACCATCACGGCAGATGAATTACGCGATGTCTTCCACAATATGCTCAAGAGAACCATACTGTGCACTACCCAGGCGGGCGAACATTTTCAGCACTTATTGTGACGACATGACAAGACTGTTGTAACAATAGTGTTGACATTTCTCGCAATATAGAGGGAGTGGAGATATTATTGTGAACACCACGCTGAGAGACGTGGCTTTTAATTCAGCTGGGTACGTCGCAATAAGCACGGGTATCCACCACTTTTTGGTTGTAACAGCTTTGTTTAGAACCTCAAGGTCCTGTTTCAGTGCATTTAAACTGCCATGTTGCAAAATTTCTTTCAGGGTGACGACGAAATGAGTAACATAACGGAATTTGAAAGAGGGCTAATTGTTGGTGACCGGCTAGTTGGTACCTCCGTGACAACAGTTGCGAATGTAGTGTGACGTGCCTGCCCCGGAGGACGCACACGACATAAAGGCAGATAGCAGCGAGAACGAACGTCTGTGTAGCTCAGTTGGTAGAGCAACTTGTTCCGGAATAAGTGGACTCGGGTTCGATCCCCGGCGTGGACCAAAAATGACGGAGAAATTTACTTCGTTATAATGGCGCCCGAATTTCCCGGATGATCCGACCGTTAAAGATCTCGCAATAGTGTGATGTTTTTTTCCACACCGCGAGACAAGAAAAATAAGAGAATCCCTTCTCCAACGCTTTGAAAAATAAATGTGTGAGACGTTGCATTCCACACACCAGATTGACTGGGAGTTCTCAAGCGCACGTTTTACAGCGGATGGCTGCCTGCAACGATTCACGGGTGACCCGTGGGCCATGCCCCCGGCCCTCTTTCGGGTGGGGGTGGGGGGGGGCGGGGCGGGGGAGGAGATGTGACGTGCCTGCCACGCAGGACGCACACGACATAAAGGCAGATAGCAGTCAGAACGAACTTCTGCGCAGCTCAGTTGGTAGAGCGACTTGTCCCGGAATAAGTGGACTTGGGTTCGATCCACGGCGTGGACCAAAGATGACGGAGAAATTTACTTCGTTATAGTAGTGGGATACAGAGAGCTACTGTGTCTAGCGTCATGACAACATGCCACGTTAGTGGCAAAACTTCTTCCGCGAAACACAAGAGCGGCCGAAAAACTACCCTAACTGATAGAGACAGGAGAGCATTAAAGAGGATTGTTATCTGCAATAAGAAGACCACGGCGCTGAAAATTAGTACGGAGCTCAATCACCATCTCCGGACTCCAGTATCAACGAAAACAGTGCGCAGGGAACTGCATAAACAAGATATTCATGGCACAGCTGCTATTGCAAAACCTCTGGTGACCCGGATGAATGCACAACGGCGATGGTGGTGGTGCCAGGAGCATACAACGGGGACTACCGATGCACGAAATCGTGTAATGTGGTCGGATGAATCCGCATTCACACTATTCCCCACTACAGGATGTGTTTACATGTGAAGAACACCGTCCCAAGCATACAACCTAGACTGTCTGCTCCCAACAGTGCAGCATGGTGGTGGTTCTGTCATACTCTGGGAGGTCATGTCGCGGTTTTCAGAAGGTCCCTTGATCACCTTGATAGGACAGATGACTAGCTGGGTGTATGAACCCATTTTGTCTGACCAAGTCCACCGAATGGCTCAGACATTGTTTCCTGCAGGGGATGATGCCATCTTTTAAGATGAAAACGCCCCAATTTACAGAGCTTGTAATGTCCAATCTTGGTTTGAGGAACATGAGGACGAACTTTCACACCTTCCTTGACCTCCCCAATCACAGGACTTAAACATCATCAAGCCAATGTGGTCTGCTTTGTGAAATAGAGTAAGATCCCGTTATACCGGGTGCGCCATATAAAAGAGACCCCGTGGCCAAACGTTGTTAGGCGGGTTAAAATTCTTTGGCGGGTTTCCAGTTAAAACCGCTTTGTTCCACTTCTAACCGGTTTCTGTGTGTACAACTACAAAGGAATTCTCCGGAGCGGTTAGTCACAGCCAGAGCAGTGTAGGTACGCGGTCATAAGTGTAAGTGAAGAGAGAACAAAGGCAACAGAAATGGTTTTAAGTACGGAACAGCGGATTTTTGCTGAGGAACAGTATTTCAGAAATAACTCATACAAGGTTTTAAATGAGTTCTTTACAGAAAACTTTCCACATTGTGCAGCCCCGACGAAATCAGTGGTACAGAAGTTAGTGCGGAAATTTCGTGAAACCGGCACGGCGTGCAACAGGAAAAGAAACAAACCCAAGACAATTCGTACTGAAGACAATATCAAGGATGTGAGCACAATGATGTTACAAAGCCCTCGGAAGTCGATTCGCCGATTATCGTTTGCAACGGGAATATCTGCCACGTCATGATGACGCATACGTAAGGTGGATTTGCATTTTCGGCCGTACAAAGTTATGGCGCTCCAAGAACTTAAAACTCCTGATTATGCAAAACGGATGCAATATTGTAAGTGGTTTCCGGAGACCATTGTCAGCGGTGAAATGGACCCAACACTTTATTACATGACAGATGAAGCATGGTTCGGTTATGTCAATGAACAAAACAGCTGGATTTGGACCGACACGAATCCCAGACGAACAATGGAGACTCCTCTGAGTCTGCGAAGAGGATAGTCGGCCGATTCGTTTTCACTGACACCATAAACTCGGAGCGCTATGTTCAGCAACTGTTCAACCCATTTGTTGCCGCACTTACAGAAGAAGAGCGAACATATGCTTTCTTTCAGAAGGATGGTGCAACGGCGCATACTGCGCGGAACAGTCTACGCCCTGTGTATTAAGTGTTTGGGGAGGACAGAATTGTATTGAAGGTACTGTGGCCACCCAGATAGCCCGATCTCTGCCCCTGTGACAACTAATCCGCACACCTTTGATGAATTAAAAGTGAGCATTACGGATGCCATAGCCCAGATTACTGCCGATGAGTTGCGGCGCGTTACGAACATGTTCCGTCATGTGCAGCTGTGTCTTGATGTCGGAGGACAGCACTTTCAGCAATTGCTGTATAAATTACTCTTGTTTTCTGTCATTTCAACCATTCTTTACCATGTATAGTATGCGTCGGCAGGACGTGGATTTACACATTTGTACTATTGCCTGACTGTTTTCGTTCATGTACTTCTCCTGCATCTCTAAAGTACTTCTCCTGCATCCCCGCACTTCTCCTGCATCTCTAAAGGACCAGGTGCAGTTTCTCCATGAAGAACGGTGTGATATCTCACTAACCACCATCCAGGATTTGTCTGCGTTGATTCCAAGGAGGATTCGCTCTTTTGCCAAACATGTCCCTTGCGCCATGAAAATCTACCAAGAAGGAGTCAGGCGGTTTTGAATGCCAAAGGTGGTCCTACACCCTATTAGGTACGTAAACCCTTTATAACGAAGTAAATTTCTCCGTCATTTTTGTCCACGCCGGGGCTCGAACCCGGGTCCCCTCCTTCCGGAATAAGTCGCTCTACCGATTGAGCTACGCGGACGTTCGTTCTGACTGCTATCTGCCTTTATGTAGTGTGCGTCCTGCTGGCAGGTACGTCACACTTTCTTTTCCTAGGTGTTCACATTTCCTAGGTGTTCTGTACAACCCCTGTACACTCATTTATTCATTCATTCTTCACCGTTCTAGCGGTACTACTTTTAACTGGGACACCCTGTACGTTCTTGTTGCTTTGCCTAATATAATATGAGACCTCTTTTCTACTCTGCGGGAAACTTCAGTGAGAGATCGCACAAAAGATACTTGGTTTGTGCAAAACCACAAGAAAACTTGAGTTCTGAAACGCTGGTTTTGCGATTCTAATCATATTAAGGGAAATCAATTTGCTCTCCTTGTCTTTGCAGAGAGTTCATTTCATGTCTACCTACGCCTTGCAATCATCTGTCCAAAACATTATCCGTGATATTTTGCGAACGCGTTTCCCCCCATTATTTGAGAAGATGATTAGTTCTTTGTATGCGATTTGTCGGAATAGAAAGTCCGTATTCTCTGTTAATGAGATAAAAACAAAAACGCGTCGATAAGGAAATCTATCCCATGCTTCGGAACTCTTCAGAAACATTCTAATCTTGGAACCCACTCATTACTAAGTGTTTTAGATAACAGGATACTTAACTGATGCAAAAAAAACAACAGCGCTGTGTTCTTGCTGGATGAGCAAAATAACTGCTCATATATTCGATGATTAGAACTAAGAATGAAATGTCAAGTATTTTCGCTAATATCTCAGTTTTGCAGCTTCAGTGGTACCGACCCTCAGCTTGTTTATCTAAGAAGCTATGTAGTAGCTCAAGTTTGCTCTAGACTTTCTTTTTCTTTGTATAAAAGAAACGAGTAGGAATATGGTTATCAAATTATGCATCTTTCCGTTGGTACTCTTCCTTAACTTGTCACATCTCCGTGGAAGACTGTGTATTCTAGCAATGTAGGAATACACTTACCAAACTATCGAGCCTTCTCTAGGTATTCTCTCTCAAGATTAACACACTTGTACTATCCCCGTGGGAGACTCAATACCGACGAGGCATTACATTATGACCACCTACACTGAAGAGCAATTGAATTAGAAACAGCTGGCGTTATGCAAATGTGCCGCTGTAGGCGGCCCTCTAAACGGAAACGACATGACGTATGCAGCGATCCGATAATATAAGGAGTGATGCGACGGGAATCAGTAAGAGTCGGACGCAGTATGGGTAAGACGAAGGATCTAAGCGCATTTGATCGTGGGCAAATTGTCGGGGCCCGACGAATGGGTCACTCCATCTCGGAAATCGTGCAGACACTGAGATTTTCACGAGCCACTGAGTCACGGGTGCACCGGGAGTACATCGAACCCGGTAAAACCATCCCTGCAGGGGCCAACTGCCTTGGACAACATCGTGCGGATGAGCGGGGTCATCGTCGGCTAGCTCGCATTGTAACAGCGGATAAACGACCCAAAGTGCAAGAAATCACTCGGCAATTAACGCTGGTGCACAAAAACGTGTAAGCAGCCACACCATCCAGAACCATCTCCTTGCTATGGGGTACAGAAACCACCGTCCCGCGAGGGTACCGCTGCTGACCGCAGATCACAGTTTGCAAAGATTAGCATGGGAGCGGGAACATCGCCACTGGACCCTAGACATGAGGAAAAATGGTGCCTGGACTGATGAGTCGAGATTCACGTTGGTACATGCGAATGGCAAGTTACCAGTACGGCGCAAACCACATGAAGCGATGGATCCTTCTTGCCAGCATGGTACTCTTCAAGCTGGTGGGGGTACAATTCTCGTGTGGGGACTGTTTACGTGGACTGAAATGGGACCCCTGGTACGTGTGACATCGTCCCTCACAGGTCAACGTTACCGGGATATCCTGGACGACCATTTGCTCCCGTTTGTGCGTCTTCAACATCCCACTGGGGACCTCATCCTGCAACAAGACAATGCAGCTCCCGAATTGCATCTGAATGGTTGGATGAACACTCCACCGACGTGACCTAGCTTCCTTGGCCAGCTAGGTCACGTGACCTCAATCCCATCGAGCACATCTGAGATGCCATCGAGAGAGATGTTCCCCCTGCATCAAATCTTCCTAAACTGTGGGAGCTTGTTGAGGGGTCGTGGATCCATATGGCTTCCCAACGCTTCCGGTGTCTTGTCGAGTCCATGCCGAGACGAATCGCCGCCGTCATCAGGGCGAAAGGTGGTGTTACACGTTACTAGACAGGTATCTGTAATTTAATTGCCCTTCAGTATACTTAATAAGCTAAAGGACCCTCTTTAGCCCGCAAAATAGCGGCCACTTGGCGAGGCATCGATTCGATGAGGTGGTGATAGGTATATTGGGGTATCTGGTACCATAATGTCAACAGCAGGTCCTCCAGTTCTAGTATATTTCGGAGTAGTGGTGATTTAGCGCGAACCCGCTTTTCCAAGTCGAACCAAAAATGTTCGATTGGGTTCATGTCAGATGAATTTGGAGGCCAGGGCATTAGCAGAAAGTCACTAGCGTGTTCCTCGAACCACTCCTTGACGATTCTGGCAGTGTGGCATGGCGCCAGTGGTGTACCCAGGGGGAGTGCAAAGGGTCATATGCGCCGCCCAAAATAATTTAATCTAGTATTAAAAATTGAAAAAAATTGTGGGTGACGTTATTTTGCTAGTGTCGCCATCCTGGTCTTCCTTAAATTGCCCTTAGTTACTTCTTTATTTGGAATGGTCAGACAAGGTCACATATGCCTATTGTTAATGCCTATCCCCCCGTGCGCATTTTCCACTCGTATGCCACCAAAGAAAGAAGAGAGCGAATTTTTGTTGTATGTTGTAGCCTTCAGGGCATCAGTCTAATGAATGGTGAGGGCTGGGGCTTTGAGCCTGGGGGAGGCAGGGGGTAAGCTTTTTATCTTGAGAACATACCACAGCAGGAAGACAAAAACGTACAACGAACATTACCTTGTAATTAATACAGTGGATCCAACTTAAGAAGTTCCCGCTTACGAAATTTTCCCGTTTAAGAAGTTCTATTTTTAGAGTCCCAATTTTTTTTCCGTAGTGCTAACGTTAATTTTTCCCACTTAAGAAGTAAGGAAGTTTCAAGTTTTCCCGCTTAAGAAGTTGCAAGTGTCACAAGTTTCTAAGTAAGAACATACGATTTTGGAACTCGTCCAGCAGATAAGTACATGTCGAAGAAGTTGGGAGGAAACGTTTCCCCGTACATGTAGCAAGCGAAGCGCCTGCCGGCTTCCCACGGTCAACGCAGGGGTCATGTTTACTACCACCCCTTCTTCTGCGTCTGCCCTTTGTGTATCACAATCGCCTTATCTTTGGGGCTGGGGAAAGGCTGGGAAAGGAAACACCTGCTGAAAGTTAGTCATTCTGTCAAGAGTTAGGCTCAGATGTTGCACCTCGCATACGTTTAGTTTTATTTTTTGAAATGCGTAGCTAGAAATATGGCGTCTAAAGGCATCAAAAGAAAAGCTTTATCTGTGGTTGAGAAACGAAACATTATTACGAAAGTTGAAAACCCGCATTTAATTAGGGTGCAGATAGAAAAAGAACTAAATTTACCTGTTACAACCCTCAACGGTGTAGTGGCAAAACGTTGACAAAGATGTTCCCACTTTTGAAATGCAAAATATCGACGATATTTGCGACATCGAAACGCAAGAGGACGATGAACCAGAAACGCAAGAAGATGAGTGCAGGACAATTCCAACTTCAGCTGAAGCTGGTAAAGCACTAGAAACTTTTCGCCGCTTTATAGAAAGCCACGAACGTGTTCGAACGGACATAATGAGAAATTTGAGAGAAATGGACACGTACTTTGTGAATCTAGCGGAAAAAAGAAAGAAACAAACGCTTTTAGATCAGTATTTTTGTAATCCTGTGGCATTATAAATGTAGCTTTCAATCCTCATATTCAAGTTTAAATGGGTAAGTTGTGAAATTTTTTGTTACTTTAAAATTAACTAAAATATAATTTCTTGATTTAATCTATGCAACATTTTTAATCGCGAAAGTCTGACAAAACCCAATCAGACACCGTTTAAGAAGTTTTCATCGCTTCCTCCCAACGAAAACTTCTTAAGCGGGATCCACTGTAGTACGAGGTATTTGAGAAACATAAAAGTGCCTCTTCTCATGCACATTTTTTTCGTCACTTCAGAAAGGAATGATAACGTGGCTCCACTGATAAAACCAAGAATGTGAGAAGTTTTCGATTGTTGACTTTTTGCATAATATAAAGTCAACAATCGAAAAATTGTTGACTTTATATAAAACTTTATTCACTGATGCATAATACCGATGCAACTTGATGTAAATGTTATGTATACTGCTTGAAAAGTCTGATGTAATTGCAGAAGTGATTATTTGATGAAATTTAATTTTTAAATGGCGAGAATTCAAACTACATACTTTTGCATTCGTGGTAGTTTTGACATTGCGGCGACGATATGCACCCCCCACCCCCGCAATTGATTTATGGGTGTGCCACTACATGGCGCATTATCCTGTTGGCAATGGCCATCACCAGCAGGGAACACAGTTGCCCTGAATGGGTGAACTTGGTCCGCAACGGTGTTCAGATAAATGACACCTGTCAAGGATTGTGCTATTGGGA
This sequence comes from Macrothele yani, assembly GCA_039090855.1. Lineage (NCBI taxonomy): Eukaryota > Metazoa > Arthropoda > Arachnida > Araneae > Macrothelidae > Macrothele > Macrothele yani. The sequence continues at coordinate 64,845,665 of CM077000.1, read as the reverse complement.
TAATGGGGCCTAAAGCGTCTCAAGAAAACATCGCCTAGAATATAAAACTGCCCTGGTGTCATAGCTTCCGTTGGCAATCGGCGTATCTGCGCTCGGGCGTCTACGTGATACACCAAGAATCTTGATTCGCCAGACTAGGGCACTTTCTTCCATTCATCCACGGTCCAATCTCGATGATCTTGGACCCATTTCATGCGCTGTTGGCGATGAAGTGCAGTAAGCATGGGGGATATGTCCCCATGCTCACTGCAGGAGCATGTAATCCATGCGCAGAAGGTTGCGATGAATTGTGTTCTGTGACACATTGCTCTGGTCACTACTGTTGTAACTGCAGGTGGTTTGTCGCACTGTGGCCCTGTGGTCGCTGTGAACAATGCGCGACAGTCACCGCTCCTCTCTGGCATCAATGAGCTGCGGACGACACTATGCTGGACGACAGTTTGTCGTTTGGCCATCTGTGCACCGCTTTTGATACGTACTCATTGCAGCGGTACGTGAACAACCCACAAGCCGCGTCGTTTCCGAGATCGTAGTGCCGTGCCATCACAATTTGTCCTTTATCAAACTCCGATAAATCGGCAGTTTTTCCCATTCAGACTCCGAACACTCTACTAACCGAAATCCTGTCCTCGGGTTATATATATACTGCTCTACAAACTTCCCTTGCGCCACCGTTCGGTCTCCAGGCGAGCTCATTTCTCAAGGCTGGGGGTGATCATAATGCTCATCGGTGTATATTCCACCCATACACGTAGAAGGATTTTTATTTGTTTAATGTAAAAGAAGCGAATAGGAATACACTTACAAAACTATGGATCCTTCTCTAGGTACTCTTCCTTAACATTAACACACGTGACCCATATCCATGAAAGACTGTATTCCAGCCATGCAGAAATGAATAGGAAGACACGTACCAAACTATGGGTTTTTTTCTAGGTACTTGCGCTTAACATTAACACACTTGTCCTATCTCCGTGAAAGACTGTATTCCAGCCATGTAGAAATTAGTAGGAAGACACATACCAAACTGTGGGTCCTTTTCTAGGTACTTTCCCTTAACATTAACACACTTGTCCCATCACCATGAAAGACTGTATTCCAGCCATGTAGAAATGAGTAGGAAAACACGTGCCAAACTATGGGTCCTTTTCTAGGTATTCTCCCTTAACATTAACACACTTATCCCATCTCCGTGGAAGACTGTATTCCAGCCATGTATTAGGTGTGCAACTTAATTCTCGGCCGCATGCACGATACGTTGGCAGCAAATTATAGCAAAACAAATACATACCTAATCAGAGAAATAATCCCCGTCATGTTGGACACATTTGAGCCATCGGTCAGGGAACTGCCGAATGCCACTGCCGAAAAAAGAGGACTGTTTCGAGTTGATACAGTCATAAATGCTTGTGTGCACTCCTCGACAGAAGTGAAGTGCGTATCACTCAGGGGATGTTGCAGGGAGCGAAAGAGGTGATAATCCGATGGGGGCGAAGTCTGGAGAATACGCCGGGTGGGACAAAATCTCCCATCCCAAGTCGGCGATCGTGTTTAAAGTCGTTTTCGCGGTGTGAGGACGCGCGTTATCCTGAAGCAACAGGACCGACCTTCTGCACTTGCCGGTGTATGGAATTTTCGCCTCCATTGCGTCCCTCACACGAATGAGCTGACAATAACGCTCAGCATGGACCGTTTCACCAGGTTTGAGCAACTCATAGTGTACGACACCACGCTGATCCCACCACATGCACAGCAACAACTTCCTGGCATGGATATTCGGTTTGGCGGTACTGGTGGTAGACTGACCTAGATAAACCTACGATTTGTGCCGCTTAGGATTATCACAGAGGATCCACTTCTCATCACACGTCAAAATCTTGTGGAGGAAATCCTTCTTCTTGAATCTGGAGAGCAAGGACACAGTAACATCGTAGCGCCTAGAAATGTTCGCGGCTGTGAGTTGGTAGGCACCCAACGGCTCTCCTTGTGAATCCGTCCAAGCTTGTGCAGGCGCTTTGCAATGGCTTGCCGTGTTACTCCGAGTTCTTGGGCAATCTCTGACAGTGTGCGACAAGAATCCGCGTCCAACAGTTGTTCCAGTTCCTCATCGTCAACTTTCTGTGGCTGTCCCGGACGTTCTGCATCACGAAAACTGAAATTTTCCTGCTTAAACCGCTGGAACCACTTCTTACACGTACTGTAGGACACAGCAGCCTCACCCAAAGCAGCACAGATTATTTGCTGGGCTTCCACGGCACTTTTGTTTCAGCTGAAACGCGAACACGAGGCAGTGGCTCAAATGTTGCTTTTCGAACGACATCGCTTTCACCGTCAAGTTTGTCCCTTATGTCACTACAGCTGTGAGCGGTTACGGTTGCTTGGAAAGCTGTTGGATGGTGCTGCAATCAGCCATTATCGCACACAGCTATTTGCATTTGCCGACGTTCTATGATCGCTTGCGGTTAGGGGCCGAGAATTAAGTTGCACACTTAATAGAAATGAGTACGAAAACACGTACCAAACTATGGGTCTTTTTCTAGGTACTTTCCCTTAACATTAACACACTTGTCCCATCTCCATGAAAGACTCTGTATTCCTGCCATGTAGAAATGAACAGGAAGATACGTACCAAACTATGGGTCCTTCTGTAGGTACTCTCTCTCTTAGCATTAACACACTTGTCCCACCTCCATGAAAGACTGTATTCTAGCCATGTAGAAATGAACAGGAAGACACGTACAAACTATGGGTCTTTTTTCTAGGTACTCCCTTTGATATTAACACACTTGTCCCATCTCCATGAAAGACTGTATTCCTGCCATGTAGAAATGAACAGGAAGACACGTACCAAACTATGGGTCCTTCTGTAGGTACTCTCCCTCATCATTAACACACTTGAGGGAGAGTACCTGGAGAAGGACCCATAGTTTGATACATGTCGACCTGTCAAGTGACAGAATACTAAAGATAATGATGATGATGATGGTTAATATTCAAGGAGCAAAACGGATACAGATGTGACGTATATTCGATTTTAACTTTCATTTTTAGTTTCTTTTTCTATGTAATTTGAGTTTCTTCTCTTTTGCACTTCCCAAACATAACGTGATATCTTCTCTCTCACATGAATGGAGGTTTGGCAACACCCCTGAGGTCAGTACATCAGTGACGTATGCATGTTGATAAGAATGAGAAAAGTTGTATATTTTGCGACGCAGTTGCTCGTGTGTGGAGATGTTTAGATATTTGCTGAATTTATTGATTGTGCTACAGCCAATTGACGTATGTGAAGTTATATTTTTATTACCGTCTGCCTAACTACGTTGTGAAGTTGTGTGTGTGTGTGTGTGTGTGTGTGTGCACCTCGCCGTGATATGTTTGTGATTTCGTAAACTGACAATGTTATGTGATTTTGTCTAAAGTTTCTGGCAGTTTAAATTTGCTGGACCAATAAAAAGTTTACGTAAGTTAGTTGGCTTTCTGTATATGTTTCGTTTGACCCTAAAAGCTTTAATTTAAAGTGAGCTATCCGGTGCAACTAGTGCATCATACACTGGTGTGCAAAAATTAAGGACGAAGAGGAGAAATTAGCATAACAGCGGAACCAGCAGGCAGAACGGACCGAAAGACCACTAAGGAGATAGACTAGGGTCCGGTACGGTAGGGCATGCGCATATATGTAGCGTGACGTATGGGGTGGGGGGGGGTCGGAAGGGTGTAAAGCGCACGGGCGGTGTACGCTCAGCAATTCGGTGAAAGCTATTGCACGGTGTACATCGGTTTGAACGACGTCGAGTTGCTGCCACCGTGTGATATGGCCAATAGGCAATCCAGTAGACGACATCTGGATGACTTTACCCGAGGTCGCGTCATTGGGAAGTTGGAAGAAGGTCGAAGTGTGACTAATGTGGTCGAGGAGTTCGGAATCGCTCACAGCATCGTTTCACGAGCTTGGAGAGCATTTCAAACGACAAGAACAGCTGTCCGAGAGTTTAGCAGTGGTCGTCCACGAGCAACCACGGCGGCGGACGACCGGTATATTGTCCTATAGGCCAGAAGAGACAGACGGCAGACAGCGGAAGAAATCGCAAGGCACCTGCAACAGACAACTGGACGTCCGTTATCGCGTTTAACCGTGGCCAGGAGGCTGCACAAAGGTGGTCTATTTGCACGACGACCAGTACGGTGTGTGCTATTAACGCCTGCTCATCGGAGACGGCGGTTTCTGTGGTGCCAGGAACACAAAAACTGGACACATCAGCAATGGGGTCGAGTTCTCTTTACGGTTGAGAGCCGATTTAGTCTGACGGGTGATTCTGGACGTATACACATCTGGAGAGATAAGGGAACACACAGTCACACCTCCAACATCATCGAAAGGGACCGGTTTGGAGTTGGCGGAGTTCTCGTTTGGGGCGGTATCATGCTTGGTAGCCGTAATGACCTCCACATCTTCCAAGAAGGTAAGAAGGTTCAGTCACTGGTGTCCGCTATTGTACCGAGGTTCTCCTGCCTCACGTGCGTCTGTTTAGAGGTGCTGTGGTTCCTGAGTTCCTCTTCATGGACGACAACGCTACACCTCATCGTACAGTGGCTGTTGGAGAGTGAAGATATTCAACTCATGGATTGGCCCGCAAGGTTCCCGGACCTAAATCCAATCGAACACGTGTGGGACCTTCTCGGAAGACGCTTGGCAGCCAGTCACCAGCCGCCAGCAACGATTCCGCAGCTGCGATTGGCGCTACAAAAGGAATGGGCCGCGATGCCTCAACAGCTCCTTGACAACCTTGTTCTCAGCATGGACAGACGTTGTAAATCCTGCAACACAGTCAGGGGGGATCATATCCCCTACTAAAGACGGGATTTTTCTTGGCAGCCGCCTGTCACATGGACGTTTCTGTCTTCTGTCCAGTTGTGCTCGAAGCTACCTTTTCAATAAAGTGCCTTTGTATCCTTTGGATTCCTTGTTTGGACGGTTTTGCTTACTTGTCCCATATTCTTATATCTTGGGGATCTTATGGTATGATTTGAGTCGATGTGGAGCACTTCTGCACGACGTTACATTCGAAACACCATCTCGTCCTTAATTTTTGCACGCCAGTGTATATAGAGGATTTTAGGAAGGGAGTGTCTGACCACAGGTCTTAAACAACCCTTAGAAATAGGAAGCTAGGAGATTTGGGCTAGAGTGTCCGATAGGAAAGTGACATGGAAGCGAGGTAGAAAGGGGAAGGAAGGTACCCTTATTTATTACCGAGGGGCCAGTACCCAGTGTCCGACGGCTTAACGTGCCCATCAAAAGCACGGCGGATATTTAGTGATACGAGCGTTCGTACCTGCTTGGGTGAGGTTTCTTCGTGGAAGTCACGAACGTTGACCACCAGGCCATCCGCGGCCCTACACTTCAAAAAGACCTGGAGGTTCTAAACCAAGCTGTTACAACCCAAAGATGGTGGATACCTTTGCGTATTGCCACGTACGCAGCTGCATTAAAAGTCACGTCTCTGCGCGTGTTAATATTTTTTTGTCCAACACCTGTACGTGAACTTTAGAAAGGAATTTAAATTTAAGAGCATCATATCCCAAACAACTGTCCAACAAATCATTTTCGTGAAATATTATACATAATAAATGACAAAAAAATTCATGGACGGTTTGGGGCACAGCGAAATGTTTCTCACACGGCCAAATGGATCTGTGAGCAAATACGTTTGAGAGATATTGCCGTATGACACTTCTGGACATTTCTTTAACGCCTGAGGATTAGAAAAGCTTAAAATACCCGCCTCCGTGGAGCCCATTTACTTCCTGTCACGCGTAATTTTCGTCTTGTGATCGCATTATCTTCTGGGATAGAACAACTCTCCTTAAAACCATTATCAGTAAAATATGAACGTTCTGCAGGTTAGTATCGAAATTTGCTCTTTCAAGCAGCGGCAATTCTTCAGCAAGCGTCGCCTAATACTTCGCCGCTAATCTCCCGTTTCCTTTCTTGCTTTTAGCGCTCCTTAATAGCATCATAAGGGTTTTAGGAAGATACTTTTTCGTTTTGTTCTTTCGTTCTCTGCGATGTTTTGTCATTTACGTAAAACGCAATAAGAAAGAAATTTTTCTGACGATTCGTCTGAGCTACCATTTTTCGTGAACGCAATATATCGTCTAAGCAGAGATAAAAAAATATTAACATAAATAAGATTGTGGGATCTACATAATGCAAATTTATTAACCTGTTCCGAATATTAAACAAGTCAGTAAAATCATGCAATGCATTGATTATGATACGCTTTCCAACATACCAGAAATCATTACTCAAGTTAGGAGGATAATGGCTGTGGAATAAATCTCGCTCCTGTGTCTTCGATGATATTGAACAGAACCGGTTCAGTAAACCTCCGGAACAAAATACTAAAGTTTTGTCGCAATAGAAGAATTTTCAGTCAAGTTATGAGGATAATGGCTGTGAAATAAATCTCGCATCCTGTGTCTTCGATAATATTGAACAGAACCGGTTCAGTAAACCTCCGGAACAAAATACTAAAGTTTTGTCGCAATAGAAGAATTTTCAGTCAAGTTATGAGGATAATGGCTGTGGAATAAATCTCGCTCCTGTGTCCTCGATAATATTGAACAGAACCGGTTCAGTAAACCTCCGGAACAAAATACTAAAGTTTTGTCGCAATAGAAGAATTTTCAGTCAAGTTATGAGGATAATGGCTGTGGAATAAATCTCGCTCCTGTGTCCTCGATAATATTGAACAGAACCGGTTCAGTAAACCTCCGGAACAAAATACTAAAGTTTTGTCGCAATAGAAGAATTTTCAGTCAAGTTATGAGGATAATGGCTGTGGAATAAATCTCGCTCCTGTGTCCTCGATAATATTGAACAGAACCGGTTCAGTAAACCTCCGGAACAAAATACTAAAGTTTTGTCGCAATAGAAGAATTTTCAGTCAAGTTATGAGGATAATGGCTGTGGAATAAATCTCGCTCCTGTGTCCTCGATGATATTGAACAGAACCGGTTCAGTAAACCTTCGGAACAAAATACTAAAGTTTTGTCGCAATAGAAGAATTTTCAGTCAAGTTATGAGGATAATGGCTGTGGAATAAATCTAGCTCCTGTGTCCTCGATGATATTGAACAGAACCGGTTCAGTAAAATTTCGGAACAAAATACTAAAGTTTTGTCGCAATAGAAGAATTTTCAGTCAAGTTATGAGGATAATGGCTGTGAAATAAATCTCGCATCCTGTGTCTTCGATAATATTGAACAGAACCGGTTCAGTAAACCTCCGGAACAAAATACTAAAGTTTTGTCGCAATAGAAGAATTTTCAGTCAAGTTATGAGGATAATGGCTGTGGAATAAATCTCGCTCCTGTGCCCTCGATGATATTGAACAGAACCGGTTCAGTAAACCTCCGGAACAAAATACTAAAGTTTTGTCGCAATAGAAGAATTTTCAGTCAAGTTATGAGGATAATGGCTGTGGAATAAATCTCGCTCCTGTGTCCTCGATGATATTGAACAGAACCGGTTCAGTAAACCTCCGGAACAAAATACTAAAGTTTTGTCGCAATAGAAGAATTTTCAGTCAAGTTATGAGGATAATGGCTGTGAAATAAATCTCGCATCCTGTGTCTTCGATAATATTGAACAGAACCGGTTCAGTAAACCTCCGGAACAAAATACTAAAGTTTTGTCGCAATAGAAGAATTTTCAGTCAAGTTTTGAGGATAATGGCTGTGGAATAAATCTCGCTCCTGTGCCCTCGATGATATTGAACAGAACCGGTTCAGTAAACCTCCGGAACAAAATACTAAAGTTTTGTCGCAATAGAAGAATTTTCAGTCAAGTTATGAGGATAATGGCTGTGGAATAAATCTCGCTCCTGTGTCCTCGATGATATTGAACAGAACCGGTTCAGTAAACCTCCGGAACAAAATACTAAAGTTTTGTCGCAATAGAAGAATTTTCAGTCAAGTTATGAGGATAATGGCTGTGGAATAAATCTCGCCCCTGTGTCTTGACCTTTGACCTCATTTCGATGATATTCAACAGAACCGGTTCAGTATATTTCCGAAACAGCCAGGGCCGTTTCTACCATTAGGCAAAACTAGGCGGCCACCTAGGGTGTCAAAATTTTAGGGGCGGCAAAGGGGCGGAAATAAAGTAATTTTAAACCAAACAGCGAAAAAATTGAGCAAATCTGGAGAAAAACTGAAAAAGAGGAAAAATAAAAAAATCGCATTGTTTTCAAAAGCATACGGAACAGTTACTTAATAAGTCTTTACTTACTTTGACGAATGTAAACACATTGCCTCTACCAACCTTAAAACTAAAGCAGCCGCCACTGAGTACGAAACGGAAACAAACATGACCATGATTCATCTCTGCCGAGCGCTGGAGTAGGTCGCGTGCGCTGGCTTGCGATCATGTCGCGACTTGATACATACCTCCGTCAGTCCCTCTTATTGTTTTTGTCTCTGCAGGTCATTTGTGAAGTGCTTGTTGTATTGAGTCAAGGTTATTTAAAGACGGTAAGGTTGGTTTTTTACGGAGGAATAGCTGCCATTGGCTGATGGTCGTGACGTAACGACCGAGCGCGATGCTCCCAAAGATGGCGTATCGACGAAAATTCGTAACTCGCTATCACCCTGTCACCTCCGCCAGTGTACGCTCAAGTACCAAACTAGGTTTTGTAATATGTAAAATATTTTAAGGCAGTTATAATTTCGTTTTGTTTATACTCAGTAATTTCCCACCACAAAGACACACATAAAAAGCATATTCATCGTAGATTTTAGATACAGCGACACTTATTTAGCTAATATAAAGCGAGGTCCACAAAACTGTCCAAATGCGGAATAGATACATGGATTATTAGCATTTTTAATACATTTCAAACAAAGTTTAAAGTTCGGATTGGAATAATTAAATTGTATATAAAATTAAGTGGTAAAAGTGTATGATACTGCTTTGTAAACAAAGAGCGAGAAAAGGAAAATATAGATCCCACAGGAACAGTTTTAACAAGCCTCCGACAAAAACAAAAAAAAAATCACTCATTATTAAATGTTTTGCCTCATTACAGGGTGTATCAGTGTTATAGGATTTAGTACTGTATGTGTTTGCGTCTCTGTCTTTTGCGATACAAAATGAAAAACGTTGTTCCCGATCTGGGTGTGTCTTTCCGCTTTGTTTACGTGCAACCTGATCACAACCACCGTGAGGGCGTGAAAGAAAGTAGTTCGTGATAAATTTTAGGCATTTCTTTTATAGAATGTTTCGTACTTTTATTTTGAAAGTCATAAATTTTACGCGTTAGTTTTTTAGAATTTATTATAATAGACGCCTTAGTGAGCTTAGATTTTGCAATAGCTTCGCTCAAAATATGCCAACTCTACCCTAGTAATATTCTATAATTAACTTTCATTCATTTTGCTACTTTTGAGGCTTGCTATTTTTCGAACTTTCTTTCGATGTTGCTCTACTGTCCTCTTTGCTTTGGCAGTAATATTAAGGCGGAGCATCCTTAAGAAGGTTCTTCTCCTAGAGTACACTTTTATAAGTTTCTCGTATGCTTCAGGGTATTTTACAGCCAGTAATTAACAAAAAGATTTCATTACATGGTGTGTTTCTGGTAGCCTTTTTCGTGGCCTTTCTCAGCGAAATGTTCAGATCATACAGTTGCATTTGAAAAATTTATTTCATCTAATCTTCTGCATTTGATGAGCCATTCCTTTCTCTTGGTATATGATCTTTGGGAAAACTGTGGAAAATAATTCCTTTCCCTTTCGTGTTCTGATTTCTATTTTTGCATATGGTAACAGCACAATTTGACATGATGGTGTTAGGAAAATGCCAAGAATATCCAACACAAGAAGGCACAATACACACACCTCGCTTGATGATGGTCATATAACTAGAATAACTCAAATAACATAACTAGAATTGCTAAATTAATATAACAATTATAACTAGATAAAAATAACAATTATAACTACATAAACATAACAAGAATAACTAAGTTAATACAACTCTTTGAATACAATTGACCTCAATAAACACGACACGAGTGCAAGAAAGCGGGAGATTGGAGCCGAGACATGTTTACATCTGCCATCTGCGGTTGAATCGCGCTCGATGATGACATGCTCAAATCACCGAAACTTTTTTAGAGCCGCGCATCGCTGTTATGGCCACCCGTGTATTGAGTTACAGTGCGTAGAAGGCACTGTAATTGAGTGGTTCTGTTGATGGTTTTAGTTCTACTATTATTTCCTTTGGATAATCGATCACGTATTCACGAACTAGGTTTTGTACTTCGTTTTCAACATATCTACACCATGTAGCAATTGTTTTACTGTTACAAAATAACTAACGTAAGTGTAAAATATAAATATAATTCGCGGGTTTAGGTGATTAAAAGTATAATAGAAGATTGGCATTGTTGTGCCGTTGGATGTTGGTGGTGGGGGGGGGGGGGGCGAGGGAGTGATGGTAGTAAAAGGGAGAGGGCGTCATTTTTCAATTCTCGCCTTGGGCAGCAAAACACCTAGAAACGTCCCTGGGAACAACACACTAAACTTTTGTCGCAATTGAAGCATTTTTACGTAAGTTATGACGCATAAGGGCAATGAAATGGATCCCGCTCCTATGTCCTTACCTTTGACCCCATTTAGCCCATTTTCAACAGGGTTCGTTCCCAGGTGGTCCCCTACCACATACTTAAATTTCATCGAAATCGAACCATTTTTACGCGAGTTATCGTGAGGACGGACAGACAGACAGAAGGACAAAGCTAGAGTATATACGTTTTTTCAATCTACGGTTGGAAAGCGTAAACAAGAAAGATGACACTGAATTCTCCAGTGTTATGAGAGCTTCTTTTGAATAAAAGAAAATGAGAGGTAATATAAAACATACAGTCATTTGCGAAAGTTCAAGACCATATAACGTAAGTTTTTTTCGTGAGCAAGATTGGTATTACGCTATGTCTAAAACCATGACTAAAGAATGTTGAACTAAATAAGAATACCATGCAATAGTTCCTAATTAAGCTTTTACGGCCAGACGAAACATATACAGATGCCAAACTTACGATGACCTTTTATTGGTCCAGCACTCTTTCAGTAGAACCAGCATATAACACAGCACGTAAACTTCACATTTATCTTAGCGATCGAACGTCTACAGACAGACAACATACCCCTGAGCAAGTGTTGTATCGTCCATTTTATTCATCGTTCTTATCACATTCATACGTCACTTTCTCTTTGACTTCAATTGTGTTGCCAACCTCATTCTTCATTTTCATTTCATTTTTCTTTTTCAGTTGTGACCATATACACTAATAGTAGTATTATAACAATAACAATGTAACTAGTGAAAACTGAGGAGCACGAGGGTAAAGGCCTGAATTGGCCTAACATAGCCCTCGGCACCCGTAATAAAGATCATACAAGTCAAGAACAGACGTAACTGATTTTTTGATATCATGTAAGTAAATTAGTAAGTAGTAAATAGAAATTATAGAGAAAGTTCACCAAGAGTAATTTAGTATTATATAAATAGAAATTTATCTCAATTTCATTTCCTCCCCTTTTCCTTTGCCCCTTTTTTTCCTATCAAACAGGAGCAAGCACATGAGAAATACAAAAGAAATAAGTTGTCCTTAAAATAGTTGGTCAAAAGAAAAAGAGATATACTACATGTATGATAGATCTAGTTCTTCCCCATTAAATAGAGTTTTAGTTTTTTTAAAAAAAGGTTAATATTATTAATAGCAGTAAGATGGTAAGGAAACGTATTCCGTAATTTAGGACCAGAATAGTTTATATTATTTTTAAAATTTTCTGTATATGTAAATACCGGTAGTAATTTAAATATATTTCTTGTTGGATAAGTATGGGTATTAATTGTGACCAAGTCATGATAGAGGTTATATTTTATTCTTTTAAACATGATCTTTCCTAAATTATATTCATATAGTTGTTGTATAGTTAATATATTAAATGTATTGGGATGTGAAGTTGTTCTATATGTTAAATTGGAAGATTGATTAGTATTAATTTTTAAATCCAATAACCTGATAAACTTATTTTGTGATTTTTGTAATTTGAGAATATTATATCGTGTTGTTTTCCCCCATGTCAAAATACAATAAGTAAAATAAGTCTGAATGATGGAATAGTATAACGCCAGCATTAGTTTAGGGGTTAAATGTCTAAGAGTGTGACTAATCTCGAGATTTTAGTTGAAAGTAGATCTATATGTGTATTCCATTTCAAGTCATCACTTAAAATGGTACCCAAATACTTATGGCAGGGCACCACCTCAATATCATGTCCCATTAATTTTATTTTCTGTAAGTTAAGTGGAAAAGCAGAGTTTTTTCCAAAAGTCATTAATTTTGTTTTATTCATATTAATAGCCAGATCATCACAGCTCAACCAGTCATTAATTAAAGTGAAATTATTTTCCAACTGAGAAATAAGTGTATTGATGGCATTACCGTGTAATAAAATAGTAGCATCATCAGCGTATAGTTGTATATCAATATGCTCTAATAATTAAAAAATATTAATATAAATATTCAAAAGTAGAGGAGCAAGAACTGATCCCTGCGGTACACCTGAAAACACGTGTCCGAATATAGATTTCATAAGATTAATCTGTGTACTGTCGTCTGTGAGATAAATAACTCTTAAACATATCAAGAAAGGTACCCCTAATTCCAATGTCATATAGCCTCTGAACTAGAATTTGATGATTTCTTGTATCGAAAGCGTTTAAAATACAATAAAGAGAGCAAGAGTGTAGTTATTGTGTAATAAATTAGATTGAATATTATTGATTAGGTTCAGTAACGCTATTTCAGTTGAATTGTTAGGTGTAAAGCCAAATTGATTTTGATGTATAATATTATATTTAGTAATGAAATCAAGTAGTCTCGTGTAGATCATCTTTTCAAAAATTTAATAAATATTGTTTGATTAGCAATTGGTCTGTACTTATTAGCATCTGTTATTGCACCAGATTTATATTTAGAGGAGACCTTAACAATTTTCATTAGATCTGGAAAAATACCTGTTTTAATAATTGTCTAATGAAAAAACAATTTTTCATTAGATCTAGAAAAATACCTGTTTCAATCATGTAAGAGAGAAGATATCACGTTAAGTTTGGAAAGTAGCAAAGGACTAACTAAAACTTACATAGGAAGAGGAACTAAGAAACCATCAGCAGTTACCACGGCTCTGAAATCCTGCGGTATTGAAGATGCATACATTAATATTATTAATAACATCTATGAAAATGCAAGTGCAAAGATTCGGCTGTTTGAAAATACAACACACATAAAAATTGGAAAGGGAGTGAGACAAGGTGACACCATATCTCCGAAGCTCTTTAATGCCACATTGGAAAATGTCTTTCAATCACTGAACTGGGAAAACAAAGGGATAAAGATTAATGGAGATTATCTAACTCACCTTCGTTTTGCTGATGACGTAGTCATTTTTGCAACTACCCCATCAGAGCTGCAGAGTATGATCCAGGAACTTGCTGACAAGAGTAAAGAAGTGGGATTAAAAATGAACTTTCAGAAGACAAAAGTGATGTTCAATGCTTTTACAAGAAATGAAGATTTATCGATTGATGGAGAAAAACTGGAGATAACACATACGTATGTTTATCTTGGACAGCAGATATCAAGTGAGGGTCACATTGATGAAGAAATTAATCGGCGTACAAAACTTGCCTGGAGAGCTTTTGGAAGAAACAGCATAATTTTCAAGAGCAATATGCCATTATGTCTTAAAAGAAAAGTGTTTGATCAATGCATCCTTCCAGTGCTTACGTATGGTGCAGAGACGTGGACCTTAACTAAAAGAGACATACAAAGGCTGCAGACAACTCAAAGCAGCATGGAGAGGTGCATGCTTGGTATAACCAGGAGAGATAAGAAGAGGAACTCGTGGATCCGAAAAATGACGAGAGTGGAAGACATCATGATCAGAGTTAAATCCCCGAAATGGCAATGGGCTGGACATACTGCCAGAAGGACAGACCATAGATGGACAGCCGAAATTTTAGATTGGATTCCAAGGGACAGGAAAAGACCCAGAAAAAGACCACATGGGAGATGGGTGGATGAAATTCGTAAATATGCAGGAGTGACATGGAGGAGACTGGCACAAGACAGACCGTTGTGGAGGAAACTTGGGGAGACCTTCGTCCAGCAGTGGATTGATAATGGTTGACAATGATGATGATGATGATATTAGAATATACGTCACAATTACCTGTTGGTACTAGATTTATGCCGATTGTGTCAGCTACTGTCTGTATTACTCAACTTCCTGTCGGTGTTGTATCACCCTACAGCGGCAGCTGTTGATAAAGTTGGGGGAAGCGTGCGAGCGTCAGATTGCTTCTGGTTTTCATGCTGAGAGGTTTTGTACATATTTTCTATACAACGAAAAATGGGCAAAAAAAGCGTCGTTAAGTGTTATTCAGAGGGTACAAATAGTGACTTTATATCATGAAGGATACTTCGAACATTAAGTGTTATTCAGAGGGTACAAATAGTGACTTTATATCATGACAGATACTCCGAACATTAAGTGTCATTCAGAGAGTACAAATAGTGACTTCATATCATGAAGGATACTCCGAACATTAAGTGTTATTCAGAGTGTACAAATAGCGACTTCATATCATGAAGGATACTCCGAACATTAAGTGTTATTCAGAGAGTACAAATAGCGACTTCATATCATGAAGGATACTCCGAAAATTAAGTGTCATTCAGAGGGTACAAATAGTGACTTTATATCATTAAGGATACTCCGAACATTAAGTGTTATTCAGAGGGTACAAATAGTGACTTTATATCATTAAGGATACTCCGAACATTAAGTGTTATTCAGAGGGTACAAATAGTGACTTTATATCATGACAGATACTCCGAACATTAAGTGTTATTCAGAGGGTACAAATAGTGACTTTATATCATGACAGATACTCCGAACATTAAGTGTTATTCAGAGGGTACAAATAGTGACTTTATATCATGACAGATACTCCGAACATTAAGTGTTATTCAGAGTGTACAAATAGTGACTTTATATCATGACAGATACTCCGAACATTAAGTGTCATTCAGAGGGTACAAATAGTGACTTTATATCATGAAGGATACTCCGAACATTAAGTGTCATTCAGAGGGTACAAATAGTGACTTTATATCATGAAGGATACTCCGAACATTAAGCGTTATTCAGAGGGGACAAATAGTGGCTTTATATCATGAAGGATACTCCGAACATTAAGCGTTATTCAGAGGGTACAAATTAGTGACTTTATATCATGAAGGATACTCCGAACATTAAGTGTTATTCAGAGAGTACAAACAGTGACTTTATATCATGAAGGATACTCCGAATATTAAGTGACATACAGAGGGTACAAATGGTGACTTTATATCACGAAGGATACTCCGAACATTAAATGTTATTCAGAGGGTACAAATTGTGACTTTATATCATGAAAGATACTCCGAATATGACATAAGCAGAAAGGTGAATGTCAGCAAGACTGCTATTCATAATATGATCATGAAATATGGACATACAGGTGAATTTAGCGACCAAAACAGAGGTGAACGTCCAAGGAAAACAACCCCACGTGATGACAATACCATAAGACGTACAGTCATACTTTCTCCGAGTAGATCGTGTAAGAAAATCAAAGCCTTTCTACATTCAAAGGGGTCAGATATTAGTATCAGCACTATTTCCCGACGTCTTAACAAAAATTTTGAATTAAAGTCTTATAAGCGTGCACATAAACCTAGAGTTGGACAACTGGAATGCTAGACATGATTCCAAGGGACAGGAAAACACCCAGAATAAGACTGGATGGCATTATGAACAAATTAAATACTCTCAAGTGGCAATGGGCTGGACATATTGCAAAAAGAACTGACCACAGTTGGACAACTGAAATACTACAGGGTGGTCGAAAAGTCCCTAGGGGTTTCGATTGACAACTGTACAAAAACAAATAGATCTACAGCAATGCGGTTCGGGGCATTTCAAAAGAGTAAATATTCAAGTTTTTAACGCCAGCTTTTTCCAACAGATGGCGTTACGTGCTCGCAAATACCGACGCCGACTGCAAACTAATTGAAAATATCGTCGCCGCAGGAGAACGCAATGTGCGTGCGTTGGTTTTTTTGAGACGAAGTCTGTGATTACGGTACACAGAAATTACCGTCGGACATATAGGAAAGATCCATCGAGGGATTTTAGTATCAGAGCTTGGCAGAAGAAGTTCTTGGATACTGGTAACGTCCTGGACCTGCAAGAAGTGGCAGACACCCTGCCAGTGAAGAAACTGTGCAGATCATACAGGAGGTTCTCGCTCGCGGTTCTAGCAAGTCAACGAGAAGAGCCTCTTTACAACTCAATGTTCCACGATCCACACTGATGGGAGTGTTTCACAAACGCCGGAAACTAACCGCATAAAAAGTGCAACTCCTACACCAGGTTGAATCGAACGATGGACCTCAGCGCTTAGCATTCGCTCGGGATACGTTGGAGCGGTTGGAAGTTGATGAAAGGTTCCTACGCCGTAAAATGTTCTCGGATGAGGCAACGTTTTACGTGCACGGAAAATTCAACACTCAGAACGTTCGTATATGAAATAGCGAAAACCCACATTCAGTCAGGGAGCACGTCGCGCACAGTCCGACGGTGAATGTTTGGTACGGGCTGATGCATAATCGTCTAATTGGGCCATTCTTCTTCTTCGAGGCCACAGTGAAAATGAATAATTACTTGGAAATGCTTCAGAACTTTGCTGTTCCTCAACTACAGGATTTGCAAATAAATGTCATACTGCAATAAGATGGCGCTCCCCCGCATTGGGGACTTGACGTTTGCGAATACCTAAACCGTGAGTTTCCCGACAGATTGATTGGCAAAGATGGTCCCATTCCTTGGCCACCCCGGTCCCCGGATATCACTCGTTTAGACTTCTTTTTCTGGGGCTATGTCAAGGACGTGGTCTACCGCGAAAGATTAAGCAGCCTTCGGGAGCTCAAGCAGCGACGTGGTCTACCGCGAAAGATTAAGCAGCCTTCAGCAGTGTTTGATAGAACTGATCCTGACTGCTGAGGCGCACATGGCAAGAAAATGAATACCGACTGGATGTGTTACGTACCAACAAAGGTGCAAATGTAGAGGTGTATTAAGGTAAAATTATTAAACTCGAATATTTACTCTTTCAAATGCCGCAAACCTCATTGCTATAGATCTGCCCGTTTTTGTACATTTGTCAATCAAAACCCCTAGGGGACTTTTCGACCATACTGTACATTGGATACCAAAGGACAGGAAAAGACCCAGAAGAACAGTGGATGACATTATGATCAAAGTAGAGACTCTTAAGTGACAATGGGCTGGACATATTCCTAGAATAACTGACCACCGCTGGACAACTGAAATATTAGACTGGATACCAAGGGACAGGAAAAGACCTAGAAGAAGAGTGGATAACATTATGATCAAAGTAGAGACTCTCAAGTGACAAGGGCTAGGCATATTGCTTGAAGAACTTGTCACCGTTAGATAACTGAAATACTAGATACCAAGGGACAGGAAAAGACTCAGAAGAAGAGTGGATAACATTATGACCAAAGTAGAGACTCTGAAGTGGCAATGGCAACTGAAATACTAGAGTGGATACCAAAGGGCAGGAAAAGACCCAGAAAAACAGTGGATGACATTATGATCAAAGTAGAGACTTTCAAGTGACAATCGGCTGGATATATATCGCTTGAAGAACTGACCACCGTTGGAGAAGTGAAATACTAGATTGGATACCAAGGGACAAGAAAAGATCCAGAAGAGTGGATGACATTATGATCAAAGTAGAGACTCTGAAGTGGAAATGGACTGGACATATTGCTAGAAGAAGTGACCACTGTTCGACAACTGAAATACTAGACTGGATACCAAAGGACAGGAAAAGCCCTAGAAGAATAGGTGGATGACATTATGATCAAAGTAGAGAATCTCAAGTGAAAATGGACTGGACATATTGCTAAAAGAACTGACCACCGTCGGACAACTGGAATTTTTAACCGGCACGTATCTGTACTGTAGAAATTTGTAAGAATATTGCTGTTATAAGACCAGAAGGAATAGTGTGACGTTCAGATAAGAAAATACCTTTTCTCCGTAAGATATTTTCTTATATGAACTTCTGTGACGTGCCTGCCCCGCAGGATGCACACGACATACAAGCAGATAGCAGCGAGAACGAACGTCCGCGTAGCTCAGTTGGTAGAGCGACTTATTCCGGAATAAGTGGACTCGGGTTCGATCCCCGGCGTGGACCAAAAATGACGGAGAAATTCACTTCGTTTTACTTCACAATAGTGTTTGTAAAATTTACTAGAGCTTTTATTGCATATGCTGTTTACAGACTTTAATTAAACACATTTTTGAATGTTACGTATATATGGCAATGGGACAGACATATTGTTAGAACTGACAACATACCGTTGGACGACAAGGAAAGACGTCGCCCCGCCCTCCGGTGGTTGAGTCGTCTAAGCGCTGGCTTCCAACCATTCGTCCATGTGGGACCGGGTTCGAATTCTGGTTAGGTATTGATGTTGTGTTCGTCTTACAGCACTCTCTCTCTCCGTTACCTGTAAACAGTGGCTTTAAATTAGGGACGAACGACTGCTTATAGCCCATTGAGTTGTCAGTACACCAGATGTTTCCTAGCAGCACAAAAATTTGTTTACATTTATTTTAGGAAAATTTTCTGCGGATTTTGCATGTGTCTTTTTAATGCCATGCTGGAAAATTTATTTTTATTTTGTGTACAAGTGTACGTTGAGCAACACAAATTGTTAAGCCACTAAGCAACTGTAGAAAACGAAGGCAGCTTACTTACACTAAATGTTGGTGTTTCAGATATATTTCTTTGTACCAGATCCCTGTAGTAAACACGTACACCCATTATATGAAACCTAAAATGAAAATAAAAAAGTAAAATTAATACATTCCGCATGAATCAGCCAATAGAAGAACTAAAAAAAAAACCCAACCTAAAACTCGCACTTACTCGTGTAAGAAATGTTGCGAACGTAGATATTATGGGCAAAGTTAGATTTACATTCGATGGACGAAATATCACCATAATTATACCTATCTATGTAATAGCGTGTTGGTTCCCATCTAGTGCGAATAACCGCCTGTACACACCGAGGCGTCAACTCCACCAGATTTCGTAGGGTTTTCGGAGGTAACGTCAGCCATGCCTGTTGCAGAATTGTCCACAACTCCACCCGAGACCTCGGTCCAGGATCCATGGAGCTGATGTTCCCAGCCATACCTGTTGCAGCATTGTCCACAACTCCACTCGAGACGTCGGTCCAGAATCCATGGACCTGATGTTCCTAGCCATGCCTGTTGCAGTCCATAACTCCACCCGAGACTTCAGTCCAGGATCTATGGACTTGATGTTCCTTGCCATGCCTGTTGCAGAATTTTCCACAACTCCACCCGAGACGTCAGTCCAAGATCCATGGATCTGATGTTCCCAGCCATGCCTGTTGAAGCATTGTCCACAACTCCATTCGAGACGTCGGTCCAGGATCCATGGATCAGATGTTCCTAGCCATGCCTGTTGCAGCATTGTCCACAACTCCACTCGAGACGTCGGTCCAGAATCCATGGACCTGATGTTCCTAGCCATGCCTGTTGCAGTCCATAACTCCACCCGAGACTTCAGTCCAGGATCTATGGACTTGATGTTCCTTGCCATGCCTGTTGCAGAATTGTCCACAACTCCACCCGAGACGTCAGTCCAAGATCCATGGATCTGATGTTCCCAGCCATGCCTGTTGAAGCATTGTCCACAACTCCATTCGAGACGTCGGTCCAGGATCCATGGATCTGATGTTCCTAGCCATGCCTGTTGCAGCATTGACCACAACTCTGCCCGAGACGTCTGTCCAGGATCCATGAATCTGATGTTCCCAGCGATGCCTGTTGAAGCATTTTTCACAACTCCACTCGAGACGTCGGTCCAGGATGCATGGATCTGATGTTCATAGCCATGCCTGTTACAGCATTGTCCACAACTATGCGTGAGACGTCAGTCCAGGATCCATGGATCTGATGTTTCCAGCCATTCCTGTTGCAGCATTGTCCACAACTCCGTCCGAGATGTTGGTCCAGGATTCATGATCTTATATTCCGCTCCACGATATCTTAGAGAGCTTCTACAGGGTTTAAATCCGGGGACGTTGGTGGCCACGGGATGGTTCCAAATTCAGATGAGTGTTCCCTGAGCCACGCCTGTGTTTTTGCGGCGCAGTGGGGTGGCGCAGGGTGCTGGTGAAACAGACCATAGGCCGCTGGATTCCCGAAGGCCATGAAAGCACATAGGTGATCAGCCAGTGCATGCTGGTAGCGTGTATCAGTTAAAGATCGCAGCAGACACACTGAGGAACCTAATGTGTCCCATCAAAAGGCTCCCCAAAACATTTCAGAGTCACCACCGTCTTGAACAGAGCCGACCTGCCATGACGGAAACATGGCTCCTGCTGTCGACGCCACAACCGCATCCTCCCGTCAGCTGGGCACAGCTGAAAACATTATTCACCTGCCAAATGACTAGGTGTCACTCTGCGGAGGTTCAGTTTTGATGTTCCCGGCACCTGGTGAAGCGTGATGTCCGATTACGACCAGTCAATATTACCACACGAATTGGGCGTCGGCTCCTGTAGCCCAAGGTATGCAGCGTGGAGGGTCCAGTTATGAGCGACCAATATTAGCACACGAGTAGGGCGTAGGCTCCCGTAACCCAAAGTATGCAGCGTGGAGGGTCCGGTTATGAGCGGTCAATATTAGCACACGAGTAGGGCGTTGGCTCCCGTAGTCCAAGGTATGCTGCGAGGAGGGTCTGGTTATGAGCGGTCAATATTAGCACACGAGTAGGGCGTAGACTCCCGTAGCCCAAGATATGCAGCGTGGAGAATCCAATTAAGAACAGAGTATATTAGCACCCGAGTAGGGCGTAGGCTCCTGTAACCCAAAGTATGCAGCGTGGAGGGTCCGGTTATGAGCGGTCAATATTAGCACACGAGTAGGGCGTAGGCTCCCGTAGTCCAAGGTATGCTGCGAGGAGGGTCTGGTTATGAGCGGTCAATATTAGCACACGAGTAGGGCGTAGACTCCCGTAGCCCAAGATATGCAGCGTGGAGAATCCAATTAAGAACAGAGTATATTAGCACCCGAGTAGGGCGTAGGCTCCTGTAACCCAAAGTATGCAGCGTGGAGGGTCCGGTTATGAGCGGTCAATATTAGCACACGAGTAGGGCGTAGGCTCCCGTAGTCCAAGGTATGCTGCGAGGAGGGTCTGGTTATGAGCGGTCAATATTAGCACACGAGTAGGGCGTAGACTCCCGTAGCCCAAGATATGCAGCGTGGAGAATCCAATTAAGAACAGAGTATATTAGCACCCGAGTAGGACATAGGCTCCCGTTGTCCAAGATAAGCTGCGTGGAGGATCCAATTACGAGCAGTCAATATTAGCACACGAGTAGGGCGTAGGCTTCCGTAGCCCAAGGTATGCAGCGTGGAGGGTCTAGTTATGAGCAGCCAATATTAGCTATAATGAATTAGCTTTACTTTCTTTCCGCTAAGCTAATTAATATGAATGATGCTCTTCCTACCAGCTAGCTAATGATATACTTGTACTAAGCTTCAAAATAGTGAATTCCAAAAGGTTGTTGTTACTAGTTAATTACGAAAAAGAATAAAGTCTTAACGCTGGTTATTTATGGTAATAAAACTAATGTTATAAACCTAACAGCCAGACAGAGGTCTGACAAAAACTATGAATTGAGAAAGACTAACTTACAGCAACTTCTTTATTATGAGACTCTTGGTCAACTAAAGCACACACACAACTTGTTTTACAATAATGAAGAATCTCTCCTCATAACAACACAATCTCTCCTCGTATTACAAACGCTCTCCGTAAACAACAACGCTCTCTCATAACAACAACAAAAGCTCTCCCTAAGTCTCGATGAACGCGCCTATATACTAGCTACCACCACGTCATGACTTATACTCATTGCCAGATCTCATTCAGCGGGTGAAATAATATTTCGTTCAGTAAGAAGATAATTTACATAGTAAAATAAAATAACCAGAGATAGTAAAATCAAAAGGAAAGTGAATATAGAGTATACGTTACATAGCACACGAGTAGGGCGTAGGCTCCCGTAGCACAAGGTATGCAGCGTGAAGGATCCAATTAAGAACAGAATATATTAGCACCCGAGTAGGGCGTAGGCTCCCGTAGTCCAAGGTATGCTGCGTGGAGGGTCCGGTTATGAGCGGTCACTATCAGCGCACGAGTAGGGCGTAGGCTCCCGTAGTCCACGGTATGCTGCGTGGAGGGTCCAGTTATGAGCGGTCAATATTAGCACACGAGTAGAGCGTAGGCTCCCGTAGCCCAAGGTATGCTGCGTAGAGGATCCAATTACGAGCAGTCAATATTAGCACACGAGTAGGTCGTAGGCTCCCATAGCCCAAGGTATGCAGCGTGGAGGGTCTAGTTATGAGCAGCCAATATTAGCACACGAGTAGGGCGAAGGCTCATGTGGCACAAGGTATGCAGCGTGAAGGATCCAATTAATAACATAGTATATTAGCACCCGAGTAAGTCGTAGGCTCCCGTAGTCCAAGGTATGCTGCCTGGAGGATTCAGTTACGAGCAGTCAATATTAGCACACGAGTAGGGCGTAGGCTCCCGTAGTCCAAGGTATGCTGCTTGGAGAGTCCGGTTATGAGCGGTCAATATTAGCACCCGAGTAGGGCGTGGGCTCACATAGTCCAAGGTATGCTGCGTGGAGGACCTAATTACGAGCAGTCAATATTAGCACACGAGTAGGGCGTAGGCTCCCGTAGCCCAAGGTATGCTGCGTGGAGGATCCAATTACGAGCAGTCAATATTAGCACACGAGTAGGGCGTAGGCTCCCGTAGCCCAAAGTATGCAACGTGGAGGGTCCGGTTATGAGCGGTCAATATTGCACCCGAGTAGGGCTAGGCTCCCGTAGTGCACGGTATGCTGCGTGGAGGGTCCAGTTATGAGCGG
The DNA here is from genome assembly GCA_039090855.1 of Macrothele yani. Lineage (NCBI taxonomy): Eukaryota > Metazoa > Arthropoda > Arachnida > Araneae > Macrothelidae > Macrothele > Macrothele yani. The sequence continues at coordinate 64,822,468 of CM077000.1, read as the reverse complement.
TCAATATTAGCACCCGAGTAGGGCGTAGGCTCTCATATTCCAAAGTATGCTGCTTGGAGGGTCCAATTACGAGCAGTCAATATTAGCACACGAGTAGGGCGTAGGCTCTTGTAACCCAAAGTATGCAGCGTGGAGGGTCCGGTTATGAGCGGTCAATATTAGCACACGAGTAGGGCGTAGGCTCCCGTAGTCCAAGGTATGCTGCGTGGAGGATCCAATTACGAGCAGTCAATATTAGCACACGAGTAGGGCGTAGGCTCCCGTAGCCCAAGGTATGCTGCGTGGAGGATCCAATTACGAGCCGTCAATATTAGCACACGAGTAGGGCGTAGGCTCCCGTAGCCCAAAGTATGCAACGTGGAGGGTCCGGTTATGAGCGGTCAATATTGCACCCTAGTAGGGCTAGGCTCCCGTAGTCCACGGTATGCTGCGTGGAGGGTCTGGTAATGAGCGGTCAATATTAGCACCCGAGTAGGGCGTAGGCTCTCATATTCCAAGGTATGCTGCTTGGAGGGTCCAATTACGAGCAGTCAATATTAGCACACGAGTAGGGCGTAGGCTCCCGTAGCCCAAGGTATGCTGCGTGGAGGGTCCGGTTATGAAAAGAGTATATTAGCACCCGAGTAGGGCGTAGGCTCCCGTAGTCCAAGGTATGCTGCGTGGAGGATCCAATTACGAGCAGTCAATATTAGCACACGAGTAGGGCGTAGGCTCCCGTAGTCCAAGGTATGCAGCGTGGAGGATCCAATTACGAGCAGAGTATATTAGCACCCGAGTAGGACGTAGGCTCCTGTAGCCCAAGGTATGCAGCGTGGAGGATCCAATTAAAAACAGAGTATATTAGCACCCGAGTAGGGCGTAGGCTCCCGTAGCCCAAGGTATACATCGTGCGTTGTACCGTTTGCTCGGTTAAGCTGCTTGTCCCTGGAACATTTAGGGCTGTCTTTGAAAGAGTGTTAGGATTCATCTCCTATCCTATATCTGCAATGTAAATTCTTTTTTAAACATTTTCTCCTATTTACTTTATAGTGTCTAAAATTTTGAGAACAAATGAAAACGACCCATAGCTAATATATGTCGCAGTTATTATTCCGAAAAAATGTTTAGATTTTTTCTTAATTTAGTTCATCGGACTCGAAAGGGTTCTAACAATAAGTTAGCTTAGCAATGGTTCTGTCTGGAAGAAACGAAATCTCTCATTTCTGTCTGATTTTTCTGATTATCTGAGTCAAATAGAAATAAAGGAATGGGAGCAAAAGTGAGATTGGGATCTTTTCTTCGATAAGCCATCTTGAATCCTATTGTACGTTCATTTTTTGAAAATAAAATGTGTATATTAGCAGAGAACCTCTGAATTTGAGCTATAGAAACTCCTCCTAGTTACTAAGCTCCACCTACTTAAAAAGCTCCACCCCCAAATACCGTCATTGGTTAAAACGTAACACCGCGTATTTTGTGTTTTCATTGTGGAGCCAACAAGGGACCGCTTCCATTCTGAATATGGTGAAGTCTGCAGTGATTCGCTGACGCCAACTTCTGCGACAGTCACTCAAGACGTAATAGTCACGTCCAAGGAGTGATTTTTGCGCCATCTATCGCAGAAGATGAACCCTAACACTCATTGAAAGACAGCCTTAACCTGATGAGATTTGCACCGCCGTTGACAAGCGGTCTGTACAAGCCTGGGTAGTCCACTTCGACCCGGGTCATCAATTGCGTGTGGTCGGCCACCGCTTGCTGGTACGTCCGTCGATGGCATTCTCGCGATACACCGTTGATACTGTTGCCCTCGAAAAACCTAAGGTTCTTACCATTTGGGTGATAAAATAACCCATAATAATAAAAACGAGGTAGGAGGTGTTGAACAGCAGCAGCTCAGAGGTTTAATAAACAGGTAGGAGAAGTTAAATGTCGGCAGCTCACAGGGTTAATAACGAGGTTATAATGAATTAGCTTTATTCGCTTTCCGCTAAGCTAATTATTATGAATGATTCTCTTCCTACCAGCTAGCTAATGATATACTTGTACTAAGCTTCAAAATGATGAATTCAAAAAGGTGTTGTTACTAGTTAATTACGAACGTAAACAAAGTCTCAACGCTGGTTATTTATAGGAATCAAATAAATGTTATAAACCTAACAGCCAGACAGAGGTCTGACGAAAACTATGAATTGAGAAAGACTGAACTTACTGAAAACTTCTTTATTTCAACGACTCTTGGTCAACTAAGGTACACACAACACTAGTAGAACAATAATGAATAATCACTCCTCGTAATATACACGCTTTCGCTTAACGACCACAAGCTCTCCTCGTAACAACACAAAGCTCTCCTAAGTCTCGATGAACGCGCCTATATACTAGCTACCACCACGTCATGACTTACACTCATTGCCAGATCTCATTCAGCGGGTGAAATAATATTTCGTTCAGTAGGAAGATAATTTACATAGTAAAATAAAATAACCAGAGATAGTAAAATCAAAAGGAAAGTGAATATAGAGTATACGTTACAAGGTTAGAGACGTTGAACATCGGCAGCTCAGAAGGTTAATAACGAGGAAGGAGGTGTTGAACTTCGGCAGCTCAGAAGGTTAATAACGAGGTAGGAGGCGTTGAACATTGGCAGCTCAGAGTGTTAATAACGACATAGGAGACGTTGAACATCGGCCGCACAGAGGGTTAATAACGAGGAAGGGTACATTGAACATCGGTAGCTCAGAAGGTTAATAACGAGGTAGGAGGCGTTGATCATCGGCAAATCAGAGGGTTAGTAACGAAATAGGAGGCATTGAACATCGGCAGCTCAGAGTATTAATAACGATGTAGAATGCGTCGAACATCGGCAGCTCAAAGGATTAATAACGAGGTAGGAGACGTTGAACGTCGGTAGCTGAGAGGGTTAATAACAAGGAATTGAACGTGTTGTATCCTAATTTCTTAACACTGTCTTTATTAATAAGGTGAGCATATCACAATAGTTCCATTCTGTTTCAATAAATTATGTATTTTACAACGGATCGCAGTGGTACGATGAATAAAGAAGTTGCCCTGCGTTTCTTCAAAAGTTAATTGCATTTGTGTACGGAAAATGTACCCGGAAGACAGTAGGAGTTGTTTTATGCTTTATAAGATCTTGTACAGAAGAATAAAATCTCACTTACTTGGAAGTAAAATCAGCCACCGCAGCGGTTTTGTTCTTTACAGTGAGGGATTTTATCGTCTTCACCAGGCGGAAAAAATTATAATTCACTTCACCTGCTGACATGAATGAGAGGTAACGTTTTTCACTGTAGGGAGAAGAAAAAGAAAAGGTACAGATAAGTTGTTAAATAACTAAAAAATTCGAAGTGGTCGAAAATTATTTAAAAACATGTTTTCTTATACACAAGACGGGAAAGGAAAGATATAGCGGGTAATTATAAAATATGTGGGAAAGGAAAGATATAGCGGGTAATTATAAAATAACTTTCGGGGATGACGGATTTCCGGAAACACGAAAGTGGTTCAATGTGGACCGGACTTTTTTTTTTTTTGTAAAAAAAACGAATAAGGATATACAGGGATTCGACAAAATATTATGAACTCCTGAGAAATAGAGAATATGTCTTTATTAATATGATAGTGGATCACCATTTGCCTTTAGTAACCTTCTTGGAATAGATTCATACAGCTTTTAAATAGTCTCCAGTGGAATGTTGTATTATGTCTTTATTAATAAGGTGCTGTACCACCATTTGCCTTTAATACAGCTTCCATCCTTCTTGGAATAGATTCATGCAGATTTTGAATAGTCTCCAGTGGAATGTTGTACTATGTCTTTATTAATAAGGTGCTGTACCACCATTTGCCTTTAATACAGCTTCCATCCTTCTTGGAATAGATTCATGCAGATTTTGAATAGTCTCCAGTGGAATGCTGTACTATGTCTTTATTAATAAGGTGCTGTACCACCATTTGCCTTTAATACAGCTTCCAACCTTCTTGGAATAGATTCATGCAGATTTTGAATAGTCTACAGTAGAAAGTTGTACTATGTCTTTACTAAAAAGGTGCTATACCACCATTTGCCTTTAATACAGCTTTCAACTTTCTTAGAATAGATTCATACAGATTTTGAATAGTCTCCAGTGGAATGTTGTACTGTATTTATTAATAAGATGTTGGACCACCATTTGCCTTTAATACAGCTTCCAACCATCTTGGAATAGATTATACAGCTTTTGAATAGTCTCCAGTGGAATGTTGTACTATGTATTTATTAATAAGGTGTTGGACCACAGGTAAGTATACCTCGAGCCAAGCCATGGTGATTGCTGCCTGGTGGGGTGGGGCATTGTTGTGCTAGAACAGACCATCGGGCGTAGGATGCGCTAAGGTCAGGAAAGCGTGTAGGTGATCAGTCAGCACATGCTGGTAACGTGCAGCGGTTAAAGACCTCCCCAGACACAGTAAGGGACCTAATGTGTCCCATGAGAAGACTCTGCAAACCATCACAGAGCCACCACCGCCTTGAACAGAGCCAACCTGGCTTGACGAAGCCATGTCATGTGGTTGACGTCACACCCCCACCTTCCCGTCAATTCGGTACAGCTGAAAACTGGATTCATCTGAACACACGATGCGGTGCTACTCTTCTGAGGTTCAGTTTTGATATTCCCCTGGGCAGGCGAGGAGTAATGTCCGATGACGAGCAGCCAATAGTAGTACGACCTCGGTCATCAATGGCGTGTGGTCGGCTAATTCTTGCTCTCTGCTCGTACGTCCCGTCGATGGTCTACTCACGGAACACCCGTGATACGGTTGCTCGCGGGAACCTTAGGGTTCTTACCACTTGGGCGGTAGAATGACTGATCTATCTTGCGCCGACAATGCGTCCACCATTAAAGACGCTGAGATCAACATGTTCTCCAATGTTCGTATATTGCGATACACTGTTGTGAAGCCCTGCTGTTCGCCTATTTATCGCTTGCGTTCGATTCGGGTCTGTTCCACTGTTCACGGGGAATGCCCATGTCAACTGTCAATCACCCCTTTCTCTAATGTTTTGTCTCTTGAGTATATATAACAGTCTAATCACTTTGCGCGGGAGATGATCATGTCAACTGTCCATCACCCCTGTCTTTAATATTTTGTCTACTGAGTGTATATAACAGTCTAATGTTACTTGTGTCTGTTCCGCTCTGCGTGGGGGATGCCACAGTCAACGGTCCATCACCCCTATTAATGTTTTGTCTACTGAGTTTATATAACAGTCTAATGTTACTTGGGTCTGCCCCACATTTCCGGGGGGGGATGCCACAGTGAACTGTCCGTCATCTCTAATGTTTTGTCTACTGAGTGTATATAGCAGTGTAATGTTACTTGGGTCTGCTCCAGTCTGCGTGGGGGATGCTACAGTCAAGTGTCCGTCACCCCTATCTCTAATGTTTTGTCTACTGAGTATATCATCATCATCATCATCATCATTGTCAACCATTATCAATCCAATGCTGGACGTAGGTCTCCCCAAGTTTCCTCCACAACGGTCTGTCTTGTGCCAGTCTCCTCCATGTCATTCCTGCATACTTTCGAATTTCATCCACCCATCTCCCATGTGGTCTTCTTCTGGGTCTTTTCCTCTCTCTTGGAATCCAATCTAAAATTTCGGCTGTCCATCGATGGTCTGTCCTTCTGGCCCTATGTCCAGCCCATTGCCATTTCAGGGATTTAACTCTGATCATGATGTCTTCCAGTCTTGTCATTTTTCTAATCCACGAGTTCCTCTTCTTATCTCTCCTGGTTACACCAAGCATGCACCTCTCCATGCTGCTTTGAGTTGTCTGCAGCCTTTGTATGTCTCTTTTAGTTAAGGTCCACGTCTCTGCACCATACGTAAGCACTGGAAGGATGCATTGATCAAACACTTTTCTTTTAAGACATAATGGCATATTGCTCTTCAAAATTATGCTATTTCTTCCAAAAGCTCTCCAGGTAAGTTTTGTACGCTGATTAATTTCTTCATCAATGTGACCCTCACTTGATATCTGCTGTCCAAGATAAACGCACGTGTCTGTTATCTCCAGCTTTTCTCCATCAATCAATAAATCTTCATTTCTTGTAAAAGCATTGAACATCACTTTTGTCTTCTGAAAATTCATTTTTGATCCCGCTTCTTTACTCTTGTCAGCAAGTTCCTGGATCATACTCTGCAGCTCTGATGGGGTAGTTGCAAAAATGACTACGTCATCAGCAAAACGAAGGTGGGTTAGATAATCTTCATTAATCTTTATATCCTTGTTTACCTAGCTCAGCGACTGAAAGACACCCTCCAATGTAGCATTAAAGAGCTTCGGAGATATGGTGTCACCTTGTCTCACTCCCTTTCCAATTTTTATGTGTATATACAGCAGTGTAATGTTACTTAGGTCTGTTCCACTCTGCGCGGGTAATGCCCATATCAACTGCCCATCACCCCTATCTCTAATGTTTTGTCTACTAAGTGTATATAGCGGTGTAATGTTACTTGGGTCTGTTCCACTCTGAGCGGGGGATGCCCATGTCAACTGTTCATCATCCCTATCTTTAATATTTTGTCTACTGAGTGTATACAACAGTCTAACGTTACTTGGGTCTGTTCTACTCTGCGTGGGGGATGCCACAGTTAACTGTACATCACCCCTATCTCTAATGTTTTGTCTACTGAGTATATACAGCAGTGTAATGTTACTTAGGTCTGTTCCACTCTGCGCGGGTAATGCCCATATCAACTGCCCATCACCCCTATCTCTAATGTTTTGTCTACTAAGTGTATATAGCGGTGTAATGTTACTTGGGTCTGTTCCACTCTGAGCGGGGGATACCCATGTCAACTGTCCATCATCCCTATCTTTAATATTTTGTCTACTGAGTGTATACAACAGTCTAACGTTACTTGGGTCTGTTCCACTCTGCGTGGGGGATGCCACAGTTAACTGTACATCACCCCTATCTCTAATGTTTTGTCTACTGAGTATATACAGCAGTGTAATGTTACTTAGGTCTGTTCCACTCTGCGCGGGTAATGCCCATGTCAACTGCCCATCACCCCTATCTCTAATGTTTTGTCTACTGAGTGTATATAGCGGTGTAATGTTACTTGGGTCTGTTCCACTCTGAGCGGGGGATGCCCATGTCAACTTTCCACTACCCCTATATCTAATGTTTTGTCTACTGAATGTATATTTCAATTAAATGCAAATGGAATACTGGAAATAAAATGTGACAAAATGTAAATTCCTTTCCATTTGACTTCTTTAAAGCTAATTCGCGAATTCGCCCACCTCATGTGGCCTATTTGTTTATTTCATCTTGACGTGGTCGGGATCCACCAACAATTTGCTATGGGACAGGAATGAGTGTCAAGAAACTCATGTCAAATGTCATCGAAATTACCATTATGACTGGCATGTTGTAAGAGTCTATGTTTTTTGTTTTTTTTTATTCAAGGCATTCCATTCGTCACATCTAGTGTTATATTTAAGGTGGACGTCAAGTAATTTTGCTTTCTATATTTCCAATGGAGAAACTTCTGTGCACATTTTCTTCACAATTAATGCGTTCCCAAGGATGAAAATTTGAACATCGATTAAAATAGCTTCATTTAATAACTTGGAATATTTAATATTTTCTAAAGCATAACCATACTTATGCAATCCAAAATTTGTTTGTCTACTGACGTCATCAAAGTACAGGTCGCGCCATCTTTTTTCTGGTTTCAACACCACTAAAGGAAAAGTTATTGATTTTTAATATAATTATGGTTATGTTTTAGAAAATATTAAGTATTACAAGTTATAATATGAAGTTATTTTAATCGATGTTCAAATTTTCATCCTCGGGAACGCATTAATCGTGAAGGAAATGTGTACAAAAGTTTTTCCATTGGAAGTATAGGAAGCAAAATTACTTGGCGTCCACCTTAATTTTAAACGCCTTCAGTTTCCTGTTTGTTGCAGTTTCGCCATCGGTATCGAAAAGCACAGTGATAATCGCTAACAGTTGCTTGACTCAACTCACAAAACATATTCTTTTCCCATAGCCAGCTCTATGTTGGTTGTTCCGGCGTTGGCAAAATTTAAAACCTCTTCATCTTGGCTCAAAATGGAAGAACAGTTAACGGCGTTGACTCACAGCCTCATCAGAGATAACCTTATTTACGCATTAGAAAAACTGTATATTACAAAGCCAGCGTCTAGAAAGTACAAGGCCAGGAAATCAGAGAGATTAAATCCCTCCGTTTGTGACTCCACTGTCAAATTTCGCGGCCTGATATGTCGGTATCGTATTTGAGGTCACACACGACAGCGTTGGAAACCAATCGGAAGCCTTGGTTTCCGCATGATGTCACTAAAGGAGGGAACTAATCTCTCTTATATCATGGCCTTATATTTTCTAGACGGCCTTGATATTTCACTGATCACGACATAATAAAATAATGTAAATATTTCAAATATGTCAAATTTCTTATATTGACAGTCAATAAAGGCTGCTGGTTTAATCCAATTGTACCGACAGAAGAACGGATTTTATTTTATCATGAATGGAATACGGGATTAAACCGTTCAAATTAATCGGAAACTTTTGACTTGGTCGTTCTGCGTGGTGTAGTAGTTAGCATACCCGGGCGCTATCTGGGAGACGCGAGTTCGATGCCAGAACGACGAAATTTTCAAGATTTGGGATATTATCTGACTTACCATCCTTGTCATATTTACACCAAAAAACGGATTGTCACCTTCAAAATTTGGATTTAATTTTACTTTCTAAATTCCTTCCCATTCATTACTGGAACCCATTTCAAGTATGGTGGTTCCACCTAAAAACTCTACCCTCTGTTCCCATCGGTTAAAACTTCTGTAGACATTTTCTTCGCAATTAATGCATTTGTAAGGATGAAAAGGGATAAATCAATGAAAATAACTTTAAACTATAGCATACTTAATATTTGCTAAATATTAACGATAATTATATTGAAAACGAATAATTTTTCCTTGGGTGACGTTAAGACCGGATAATAGGCGGCGCGACGTGTACATTGATAACGCCAATGAACAAATAATTGTTTAATAACAAGGAACTGTACACCAATTACACTTAAAATAGTACTAGTGATCCGAATTTCTTGGTTTAGAATATAAATAAAAGTTTCCAAGCTTTCGCACATCAACCACATGGCTTTTTCAAAGAAAGTAGACAGCTAACTGCAAACTGGATAATGGAACACTTCAACAATTTGAACGTGGTGACTTGACTAGACAATAAATGAATAGGCGCAAATGTGATCAGACATTCGAAGAAACGAGGTCACGTTGGTTGGGCGTGCGGTTCCGTGGTAGAAAACACAGCATTATTTGAAGAATTGATTCCAAATGCGTGGCAACTCGAGAGAGACACTATCATTACAAGCCTCGCTGATGGTCAAGATTTCCAAGTTTTCGCGAATGGCAGTAGATTTAGGTGCGAAGTATGAAGCTAATTTCTTGATATCATTCCACAAAGGATCAGCGGACTTGAACTTGACCTCTCTTGATAGGGCAGTGGTTATTTTACCGTCTTTTGTATCCCTTTCATGTTCGTTGATTCTAATTCCAAACGAACGCTTAGTCATTCCGATGTAGTATCGCCTGGAGCCGTCCGGATATCCGGATATTGTAGTGGGATTGCATGAACACCTGCTTCATTATGCAATCTCACTACAATATCCGGACGGCTCCAGGCGATACTACATCGGAATGATTAAATGTTCGTTTGGAATTAGAATCAACGAACATAAAAGGAATACAAAAGATGGTAAAATAACCACTGCCCTATCAAGAGAGGTCAAGTTCAAGTCCGCTGATCCTTTGTGGAATGATATCAAGAAATTAGCTTCATACTTCGCACCTAAATCTACTGCCATTCGCGAAAACTTGGAAATCTTGACCAGCAGCGAAGCTTGTAATGATAATGTCTCTCTCGAGTTGCCACGCATTTGGAATCAATTCTTCAAATAATGCTGTGTTTTCTACCAGAGTACCACGCGCCCAACCGACGTGACCTCGTTTCTTCGAATGTCTGATCACATTTGTGCCTATTCATTTATTGTCTAGTCAAGTCACCACGTTCAAATTGTTGAAGTGTTCCATTATCCAGTTTACAGTTAGCTGTCTACTTTCCTTGAAAAAGTCATCTGGTTGATGTGCGAAAGCTTGAAAACTTTTATTTATATTCTACGCCAAGAAATTCGGATCACTAGTACTATTTTAAAAATAATTGTTTGTTGGCTTGCTTCAAAATTAGAAATCAGCATAATCTACCGTTCTGGCAAAGCCATCTCGAGTACCAGTAGTCCTTAATCCTCGATTCGTGCAATCACCATCAGGGTCATAACGAACGCTGCCGTGACTGCCATCTTAGCTGGCAGCGTGGTTACAGCAAAGCCGTCTAGAGTACTAGCAGCCCTTAGTCCTCGATTCGTGACGTCACCACCAGGGTCACAACAATTGCTGCCGTGACTGCCATCTTAGCTAACAGCAGGGTTACAATAAGGCGATATCAGAATTCTAGTTTTTCGTAACTTCACAATATCGATAGAAAAAGGTTATAAATTTCGGTGAATGAAAAACATTTGGTAAAAATCAAAATGCAAACACTTTTTGAGCCATGGGAGAGATGAATTCAGGAATTATTTCATATCTACAAACTAATTCAGATATAAGAGTGCTTTAACTTTTTCTTTTTACATAAACGGGTTGATGCTTTACGCAAATTCCCCGGTATTGCCGTAGGCATCATGCATTTTTTCAAACAAATTACATTCTATTTCATACAAATAAGTTAAGGAAAAAGAAGGTAAAACTTTAAAAAAATTTCTGGTAAGTTAATAAAGAGCATTCGATACATGACCCTAAAATTCCCGGTATTGATATGGTAATTCCATATTCCTTCAGAAAAACAATGCGCGACTGATACATATTATTTTTATTTCAGCATAACGACGGAAAAGTACACATCTAAATATTTCATACAAAATAAGGCGAAACAGCACTGGACAAAAAAAAAACCCCCGCATAATTATTAAAGAAACGTTGTTAAGCCTGACGATTCATGAAACGTTGCTTAAGCCTAATGATACATGAAACTATACTTAAGGTGGATCCACCTAAAATCTTTGCCTTGTATTTCCAATGGGTAAACTTCTGTAGCCATTTTTTTCACAATTAATGCATTTCGAAGGACAAAATTTTGAACATCGATAAAAATTACTTCATATTATAGCCTAGTGTATTTAATATTTTCTGAAATTTAACCATAATTAAGCAATCCAACATTTTTCGTCCACTGACGTCATCAAACTACATATAGGGGCATCTATTTTCTGGTCCGAACACCACCAAAGGAAAAGTTATTGATTTTTGATATAATTATGATTTAGTTTAAGAAAATATTAAGTATTCTAAGCTATAATACAAAGCGGTTTTTAATCGATGTTCAGATTTTTATCCTTGGGAACGCATTAATTGCGAAGAAAATGGCTACAGAAGTTTTCCCGTTGGAAATACAAGGCAAAAATTTTAGGTGGATCCACCTTAAGCCTATTTAGTTTCGAGGGAACTATTTCATGTTTGCAATAAAATAACCTAGTTCATCAATTCATAAGAAACACGCAATCTAAATTAATAAAAATATTAACTTCTCTTCTAAACCTGATATCGCGCAACACTCACAGTACAACCCACACGCCGAGCATACAGACTGTTTCTCGATTTCAATCGTAGCGGGTTTTGTTTGTTTTGACCAGGCTACTGACGTCACAAACAGGAAAATCGCGTAGGCTTTCTGTTGACATTTTAATCTAAATTATTGTCAAAACATTTAATCTAGGTGGCTCAAATCATTCGAAACTTTTATGGCATGGATAAACTCAAATTTTGATTCCATTCCGAAATTTAATAATATTATTGAAAAACAAAATCAGCAGTGCTACTGATTTGTATTTCAGAAATAAGCCATCAAACATTTGTTTGTCCACTAACGTCATCAATGAACAGGTCGTGCCTCTATCAGCAGGTTTGAACATTACCCAAGGAAAATTATTGATCTTTTAACATAATTATGGTAATGTTTCAGCGAATATTAAGTATGCCAATCCTTAATTTTGTTATTTTCATCGATGTGCCAATTTTCATCCTTCAGAATACATTAATGAGGATGTAGCACGTGACGTCATCGCGAAGTTTAAGTGAAGTGGCAACAATTCCTGCAAGTTCCTGAAGGACAAACATAGCTGGCTGCGTTGCAGTTAGTGTGTAAAATGCGACCATCAGCGGTCGGTGTTTATAGAAATTTGAAGCCAAAATGCCTAGATTTTGAGACATTATAAATTTGCGGTAGTAGAGGAAATCGAGACTGAAAGTTCTTTTTAGGCTGCCAGTTGCTGTCTCTAAAGGCAGTACCGAAAAGATTCGCTTAATCGCCAAACGAAGGTAAATCACTTCTCATAGCTTAGAAAACACTTTTCATTGAAGAGTTAAGCTCTTCGAAGGCAGAGAATCTTCAAAAGGTTAGTGTTATACAGAAATTAGTGATTTCTGGTAAGTCAGAAGAAGATATCATTTACTTGTTCAAATGCTGCTGGTGTGCAGTGGGCCACGCGTTTCACTCGTTGATTCCAAGTTTTCAAGTTGAACTTAAAAGGTGTTGCTACTGACTGTTTTATTATAAAACACCTTTTAGAGTTTGTCTCTTAGTCAAAATGTTTCTTAAGGCTCTACGAGACCCGCCATCTTGTATTGCTGCTTTCCCTTGTTAACCAACGGGCAAGCGTATTTCACAAATTGCTCGGGAAATTTTGCACATTTTGGAACACCGTTTGTGGATAACGCAAGATATATGATAAATAAAGAGTTCCCTGGTTTCACATTTTCATTTTGGACTCTTTAAGTATTTTTTATTAATTAATAAAACTAAGGAAGACGCCATGGTACGACTTTCGCTGCAGATAAAAAATGACGGGAAAGGTCAATAAAAATTCTGAAACCAGCAAACTCTTTATTTATCAGATATCTTGCGTTAACCACAAACGGTGTTCCAAAATGTGCAAAATTGCCCGAGCAATTTGTGAAATACGCTTGCCCGTTGGTTAACAAGAGAAGGCAGCAATACAAGATGGCGGGTCTCGTAGAACCTTAAATCAACGCTTCGGTACCCAATCAGCACTTCTGTGCACGTTGGTTTTCACCTCCAGGTACTTCTATTTAAAAGGCTCCTGGTTGATCTAGGGGGAGGGGGGGGGGTTGAAACTTTTTATAGAGCTAAAAGTTAATTTGCTAGCCAATCCGACTTTTAGTCAGAATCAAATCACTTTGGCTGTTCTAAATTTCTTTAGGAGAGCTTAAGCACACTGTCCCCCTGACCCACTTTTTTTGCTAGTTTTCGTCTTTCAATTAGTACTTTCACTTTCAAGATTAATTGGCTCTCGGTGCTCGGATTTTTTTACTTTACTAGTTTGTTCTATATGATATTTCCTCCCTAACCACCGTTGATTTTATTTTTAGCATATCTGGAGCCGAAGAAAATGCAAATAATGGATAAAATTATTGTCCAAATAAAATTCATTTTTGTGTCTAGGTCTGTTTACAGACCGATATTATGCTGCTAAATTTATTTACGGATAAATGAATAAGGGCGCAAATCCTAGCAAAATTACTGTGTTTTTTTCACCACAACTTTTAGTGAAAACTCAGATTTTTCTCTAAATTCTTCTGTCTTGGAAATCGCTTTCCAGAGCTTAGAAAAACACTTTTTATTGAAGAGTTACTAATTGCTCACTAAATTACCATGTAAAAGAATATCCACGATGAGAAATTGTTATATGTTCCGAGACTTTAATATCCATCGAACTGTTATGCGGTAAAGGCGCTTAGACTAAAGACGAAGTAATAGGCACTGGCCTCTGATCATTCTCCCGTAAGGGAGTCCGGGTTCGAATGCCGGTGAGGCATGGATGTTGTGTTTGTCTTACGGCACTGGCTCTCTCCCTTCCCTGGAACCAGTGACCCTAAATTAGGGACGGACGACTTCTTATAGCCCATTGAGTTGCTCACGGTGGTCGTTAAACCTAAAAAAAAAAAAAAAAAAAAAAAAAAATTACGATTTGCACTTCCGGAAAACTTTTCGCGTCACCTTCGAAGATACTTGCATTCAGCACACAGGGATCTTTTCCTTATTTTGTTTTTATTGGAGGTTTAACGACCACCGTGAGCAACTCAGTGGGCTATAAGCAGTCGCTCGTCCCTAAGTTAGGGTCACTGGTTCCAGGGAAGAGAGAGAGCCAATGCCGTAAGACAAACACAACATCCATGCCACACTGGGATTCGAACCCGGACCCCTTTCAGACGAATGATCAGAAGCCATCGCTTAGACCACTGCGCCACCTGGGCGGCATGTTTTCCTTCAACCTCTTTAATTTCCCCAAAATACCGCATTTTGTACTCACAAGCTAAACGCATGATTTCAACGGGACTGGTTGTCCTTCACTTACGTTACTATGGCTCGTTGCCATGCTGAAAGTCACGTGTCTTCTACATCCTCATTGCCAAGAAAATGTCTACAGAGGTTTTTACTCATGGGAACATAGGGCAGAGTTTTTAGGTGGAGTGTTTCCGTGCAATATATCAAACAATTTCAGAGAAATTCGGAAAACGAGCAGCTGATTGATGATCTTTTTTTTTTGTGAAACCCTGACAATGCCGAGTTCTTTTGATTGCAGTCTATATGGAGAGTGTAGATGGTACTTACTGTAGTGCCCAGTTACGATTCAAGTTATATGTTAGGATCTTGCTTGTAAATTTGTTAATAAACTACTCGAGATTGATCTGATTAATAGGATTCAGGTTAAACACGAAAAATACTTGAAAAACAATTTCTTTTTTCTCCTTTCGAAAAATTTCAAAAATGTTTTGAAAACCAAGCGTCAAGTCAATATGGAACATTTATTACAAATTGAAATGTCTTCCAGAAAAAAAAAACAAATTACGTATATACAATATGTACTAGATGCTTACTGACAAGCTGGATGGCAAGAGCAGTTGACCTTTTCTCGTTGTATAGCGCGCAATACTTTTTGTCCAAAACACCTTTCTGTAAAAGAAAATTAGTAGTAATATTTTTTAGCTTTTTATCGTGGTTTTACGAGATATATTTGGGAAATATACATTTTAAAACCAAATGCAACAAATGACACATATATTCTTCTAATTTCTTACAAAATATTATAGATCCGGAAGTCATGTGACAATGTCAGACTGCAGCTGGTATGCTGTGAGAAGGACTACGTTCACTGTGCTTAAAATAAAAAAAATAAATAAACAGTTAGACTGCAGAAACGTACACAGTCGTATCAATATAAAATGACCACCCCCGAAATCACGGTGTACCCGCCCAGGCGTGTCACAGAGTGCACGTGACTAGGTCGACCACTCGGGGATATAAGCGGTCGGCTAGGACAGATGAGCCATAGTGCGTAACGTGAGCACAACGGGCAGAGGTAGTGATTTGACGAACGTTCAGAAAAAGAATGATCATCGACCTCCGCGCCAAGGGTGGGAGCATTTCAGAAACAGCAGACTTCGTGGGCTGTTTGCGAGGTGCTGTAGTAAGGGTGTACCAAGAATCGAATGCTGGCACACACGGTACCTATCGACGTCATAAATGTGGAGCCTCAAAGGCCATCGACCCCACAGGAGAACGTTGCCTCCGTCGACTGCTAAAGGGAAATCGTAAATGTGGAGCCTCAAAGGCCATCGACCCCGCAGGAAATGAGATTTTGACCCCACAGTATCTCTCGACGTCATTAATGTGGAGCCTCAAACGCCATCGACCTCACAGGAAGAACGTTGCCTCCGTCGACTGCTAAAGGGAAATCGTAAATGTGGAGCCTCAAATGACATCGACCCCACAGGAAATGAGATTTTGACCCCACAGTACCTCTCGACGTCATAGATGTGGAGCCTCAAAAGCCATCGACCCCACAGGAAGAACGTTGCCTCCGTCGCCTGCTAAAGTTAAATCGTAAATGTGGAGCCTGAAAGGCCATCGACCCCACAGTACCTCTCGACGTCATAAATGTGGGGCCTCAAAAGCCATCGACCCCACAGGAGAAAGTCGCCTCTGTCGACTGCTAAAGGGAAATCGTAAATGTGGAGCCTCAAAGGCCATCGACCCCACAAGAAATGAGATTTTGACCCCACAGTATCTCTCGACGTCATTAATGTGGAGCCTCAAACGCCATCGACCTCACAGGAAGAACGTCGCCTCCGTCGACTGCTGAAGGGAAATCGACGCGCAACAGTGCAGCGACTGATCACGGAAATGAACGCTGGGGCACCCAGGTAACGTGCCCCTGATAACAGTAGAGTGAACCCTGTTACACATGGGTATGCGGAGTCGACGCTGCGTCAAGGCGCCCATGTTAACCCATGTCCATCGGCAACGACGCCTGCAGTTCGAATGGGACTACCGTCATTGGACAGTGGAAGAGTGGGAAAAGGTTGCCTTCTCCGACGAATCGAAGTTTCTACTCCACATAAGTAATGGGAGGTAGCGGATACGGCGTCAGACACACGAGAAACAACACCGGGACACGCTTATCGGTCTATTACATGCCGGCGTTGACAGTGTGGCTGTCTGAGGAATATTTTCCTGGTATGACCTGGGACTGCTGATACCACTGGACGGGTCCCTGAACACCAGTGGCTACCTGTACGTCCTCGATGACCAAATGCATCCCTTCATGTTGGACGTTTACCCTGATGGTGATGGTGTGTACCAACAAACAATGCGCCCTGCCATGTCACTAAGGGGGTGCGTGACTGATTCCAAGAACACGACAGCGACGTCTCCGTTCTCCTTTGGCGGGCAAAAACGCCCGACCTCAATCCCATAGAGCATTTGTGGGACTAATTGAATCGACAGGTTTGACGTGCCGACCCACATCCACGTCATCTCCAATATATCCGTGCTTTGCTGCAGTTCGAATGGTCACGTGTGCCTCGGTCAACCTTCCAGGGCGCGTCCATGCACGCTGTCTCGCCCCTGTCATTCGGAGTTATTCCCATTATTAGGTAGGTGGTCATATTATTCTGATACGACTGTGTGTTTATTTTGTTTATTAATTGTTTATAATTTCGGTATTACTAATTTTCATACTAATGAACCACACGGTCGAGTCACATTATCGTGACCACCAGCTAATATCCAGAGTAAGCGTCGTGTGCAGCGCGGACAGCAGCTAGACGGGCCGGGAGTGACTCAATAAGGTGCTGGAAGGTGTTCACAAGTATGTGGAGCCATGCTAACTGCAGTGCATCTGACAGCCGCTGGAGGGTGTGTGGTGGAGGATCCATAGAGCGAGCAACACATTCGAGCAGGTTCTACAGATGCTCAATTGGGTTTAAGTCTGGGGAATTAGGGAGGTCGGGGAAGTACTTTGAAGTCTTCATCGTCCTCCTTCAACCACTCTCGGACATTTCTAGCTGCAGTGTGACACGTCGCATCGTTGTGTTGGGAGATCCCATCCGCCCCAGGGAAGACAATCAGCATGTATGGGTGTACGTGATCTGCAAGGATGGATTCATGACTAATTCGGTCCATAATGCCTTCCACAGGCATGAGCGCACCCAGGCAATGCCGCGAAAACATTCCTCAGATCATAACACTGCCCCCCACCAGCTTGTGTTCTTCCAGCAATGTTTGAAGAGTGTTTGTTCTCCGATGTTTATCTCCTTATACGCCAACGTCCATCCATTCGATGAAGCAGAAAACGTGACTCATTGGAGAAGAGATTCCTTTGCCAATGAGCGGAGGTCCAATTCCGATACTGCCGTGCATATGTAAGCCTTTTCTGCTGATGCACCTTTGTTAGCATAGGTGAAGTGACTATTCGTCTGCATCAGAGCCCCATACGCAGCAATGTTGTCGTTTTAGACACACTTCCGGTAGTGTCTAAAACGACAGTTCAACAAACCCTGCTGAACTGTTGTTTTAGACACAACCGGAAGTGCTCCACTGTGGCGTGTGGATCGGTCCTCACGCACCTTCGCAGCCGACGTTCACCGCCGCAGCACACTTCACCAACTGCGCTGTTTCAGAAATACTGCCACCTTTGGCCCGAAAGCCGATAATCATCCCTTTTTGCAAGTCTGCTAAATCGCTCCTTTCATCCATGACAGCAACGAGCGATATGTTTTCAGATCAGATCAGATCATATGTAGAGGATTTTAGGAAGGGAGTGTCTGACCCCAGATCATGAACAACCCTTAGAAATAGGAAGCTAGGAGATTTGGGCTAGAGTGCCCGATAGGAAAGTCACACGGAAGCGAGGTAGAAAGGGGGGAAGAAGACGCCCTTATTTATTACCGGGGGACCAGTACCCGGGGTACGACGGCTTAACGTGCCCATCCGACGCACGGTGGGTATTTAGTGGTTTGAATGTTCGTACCTGCCCAGAATCGAACCTGAGGTCATCCTAATGGCAGTCACGAACACTAACCACTAGGCCACCCGCGGCCCGATATGTTTTCACAATACCTACAGCACACCTTATATACCCTCCAAGCCGGTTCACGACACGTGCCTCCTTTCATTGGCTACGCGCTGTTGACGTCAAAAGTAGGAGGTGGTCACAATTATGTGACTCGACTGTGTATAAACACACCGGACAAAAAACAACGGAGTGCTGACTGAAACATGTATACATAAGTATAAAGTTGATGAACGTAACGATTTGAATAAATATAGAGAGGGAAACTGCTGGATTATGATTGTGGGTGTCTGAGGTGTGCATTCTGTACTTCCTTTCACAGTACGTCAAAGTATGGGTCGTAAAGGTGACGCTACTGAGTGGCAAAAGGTATGGTGACCATACATCCCGAGTCTAGTCTATAGTAGTCACGTATCTTAGTCAAGAGGTTGTAACGTATATTCTATTTTAACTTTCCGTTTGAGTTTCATTTTCTCTGTAAATTTGAGTTTGTTCTCTTCGACATTTTCAAACCTTAACGTTTTGCCTTTTCCCTCAAACGAGAATAATGTTGGCAACACCATGAGGTCGGAACAAGTGGGACGTATGTGTGGACTGATAAGAACGATAGATAAGAAAGCAATGCAGCGGTTGCTTAAGGGGATTGATGTTATTGATGATAGACGTGATGTTATACTGCGATTGGATGTTATATCACTGATACTGTACTGAGTACGCCAATAAACCGGATGTGAGTGTGGAGTACAAACCATGCAAGCAAAATAAAAGTATTTGTAAGTACTACTTGACCTCTTTCTGGTAAGGTGTATGAGTACCTTCTAATATTGCACTGACTTTGCACTCATACCGTAATTATCGAAGTAAGGTCTAAGTTACAGTGGAAAGAAAATTACGTTATAAGGTTTAAAAGCAAAACTTAGTAAAGATTGTGACATACCTGCCCCACAGGACGCACACGACATAAAGGCATATAGCAACAAGAACGAACGTTTGCGTAGCTCAGTTGGTAGAGCGACTTGTTCCGGAATAAGCGGACTCGGGTTCGATTCCCGGCGTAGACCAAAAATGACGGAGAAATTTACTTCGTTATATGATCTAACATCTCCACGCACCCAAAGCAGATCAGATCAGATCAGAGGTAGAAGATTTTAGGAAGTGTCTGACCCCAGGTTTTGAGCAACCCTTAGAAATAGGAAGCTAGGAGATTTGGGATAGAGTGCCCGATAGGGAAGTGGCTCGGAAGCGAGTTAGAAAGGGAGTGGAAGACGCCCTTATTTATTACCGGGGAAGGCAGTACCCGGGGTCCGACGGCTTAACGTGCCCATTAGACGCCCGGCGGATATTTAGTGGTTCGAGCGTTCGTACCTGTCTGGGATCGAACCTGAGGTTTCTCCGTGACAGTCACGAACGTTGACCACTAGGTCATCCGCGGCCCACACCCTAAGCAACTGCTGCATCGTCTTTTTACCTAACGTTCTTATCACATACATTCATACGTCACTCTTGTTCCGACCTCAGTGCGTCGCCAACAACATTCTCGTTTGAGGGAAAAGACATAACGTTAAGGTTTAAAAATATGTAAGAGAACAAACTCAAATTTACATAGAAAAAGGAACTCAAAAGGAAAGTTAAAATAGAATATACGCTACAGTGTGCAAAGGGGCCGCCCCGGTGGCGCAGTGGTCTAAGCGATGGCCTCTGATCATTCGTCCGTAAGGGGTCCGGGTTCGAATTCCGTGGGGCATGGATGTTGTGTTTGTCTTACGGCATTGGTTCTCTCCCTTCCCTGGAACCAGTGACTCTAAATTAGGAACGGGCGACTGCTTATAGCCCATTGAGTTGCTCATGGTGGTCGTTAAACCTTCAATAAATCAATCAAAGGGACTCATCCTGATGTTACAGACTCTCACCAGCGATACTCAAAAATCGGTCCTGGGTCTTAAGAATCTCAAAAGAGCCCGCGGTTCAGGATGCGCCTCAACCACAGGAGGTCACCCCGGTGGCGCAGTGGTCTAAGCGATGGCCTCTGATCATTCGTCCGAAAGGGGTCCGGGTTCGAATCCCGGTGAGGCATGGATGTTGTGTTTGTCTTAAGGCACTGGCTCACTTCCTTCCCTGGAACCAGTGACCCTAAATTAGCAACAGGCGACTGCTTATAGCCCATTAAGTTGCTCACGGTTGTCGTAAAACCTACAATCAAAGAAAAAAAAAACACGAGCGGCGAAATTCTCTTTGGAAGTGGTGTGTTAGTTTGGTTCATTTCGGTAACTTTTGCTCATACGTTTTAACGAAAATATGTATTAAAAAGCCATCTGAAGTAAGAAAACTCAGAATAAATTTGATGCATAGTAACACAGGCATGCGCACAAGACACAAATGTTGTGAAAAGTTAGTTCCGAAGTTGCCTGTTCTGATACAATGGAAAAGCAGATGATGAGAGTTATCTTTTTTTTTCTTTCTTCTTTTATTATCGATTAAATCAGAGCAACACGCGTTGTTGTTCAATAAAGAGTTCGTACCTCCTCATAGAGTTTTCACACCCATCTATTATTACATTAAAAGCGAAGACGAAAAACCAGATCAAAAGAATCAGTTCTTGGAATCACTTGCTTTCGTGACTATACAGTCCGTACTGTGTGAAAACGTCATTTTCTATCTTTTTCCATCTCATAAAGTACATTTGCAAGACTGATCTCCATAGTTCATGGTATTGACCCTACGCGTATCGATCACTAAAAAGCCTACCTAGCGAAATTTTAAGAACGCCTTTGTTAACTTGATTTAGTACGAAATTGTTTACTGCATTCTTTCCCATTTGGAGAGTGGTGTTTCGAAAGTCTGGGAAACATTAAAAAAGAGAGATAGAAACTATTTCCGTTACACAGAACCTCGTTATTTTCTCTGTTTCACTTTTACGAAGTAATGGAATCAGTTTCTCCGAAGTCGATGTCTTGGGAATCACTTTAGAAGTCAAGCTGGTGAAGTGACAAGGTATTTCAAAAATATGTCATTATCAAACCTGTCCTTTGTGCTTTATGGAAACGAAAAAAAAAATGTGAGTTGCCCATTTTAGTAGTGGATTTCGATTGGGTATAGCCAACTTTATTTCGCTTCTATTCATTTATTATGTTTATTCGTTTTATTATATCTCAGCAATTTATCTCATTAAACATATTACGTAATTTGAAATATAGAATCAAAACTAATTTTAAAACAGATGAACAAATTATAATGATATACGAGTATATCATCATCATCATCATCATCACTGTCAACCATTATCAATTCACTGCTGGACGAAGGTCTCCCCAAGTTAATTCCACAACGGTCTCTCTTGTGCCAGTCTCCTCCATGTTACTTCCGCATACTTTCGAATTTCACCCACCTATCTTCCATGTGGTCTTCTTCTGGGTCTTTTCCTGTCCCTTGAAATCCAATCTAAAATTTCGACTGTCCATCGATGGTCTGTCCTTCTGGCAGTATGTCCAGCCTATTGCCATTTCATGGAAAGCAAATGAACGGGTCCGCTGCGTTGTTAAGATGCGCGATTACAGTTGCAAACGGTATAAAAACAAGCCTGCAGCTGACCGCGATCATATCGCACTGTGAGATTGAGTGAAAATGTCGCGGCGGGAGAGAAATTACTTTGAGAAAGGAAAGATTGTTGAGTGTTGTATTAGTGGAAACCGAGAGGCGTTTAAACGTACCCAAGTCAACTGTTTTGGATGTACTGAATAAGTGGAAGACACATGGTGTGGCTGAAGCAGCAAAACGTACCGGCAGACCAAAGAAAATCAGCGATAGAGGACGTCGAAGCCTCGGGAGAGTCGTTACAGATAATCGACAAAAGACCTCAGTGTACAGGTGAGTAAAAATGCTGGAACCGCGGTATGTACACGTACGATTCGCAGAGAACTTCATTCCATGGGTTACAGTGGTCGTGCGGCTGCTCACAAGCCTTTCGTCTCCACTAGGAATGCTACTCGTTGTTTAGCATGGTGTAAAGAACTTTTATCGTGGACCGTAGATCAATGGAAACGTGTACTATGGACTGATGAATCCAGATACACGATCCATCAGTCTGATGGCCGTGTGCGGGTATGGCAGCAACCAGGGGAACGCTATTTACCACAGTGTACCGTTCCTGTGGTCAAGTTTGGGTCTGGCAGTGTACTCGTGTGGCGGTGTTTTTCGTGGTATGGTCCCGGCCCATTGGTTATCGTGGACGAACCTGTTAACCAGCACGTCTACCTCGATATTCTGGACAATTATGCCCTACTAACTCTTTTTTTTTTTTTTTTTTGATTGGAGGTTTAACGACCACCGTGAGCAACTCAATGGGTTATAAGCGGTCGCCCGTCCCTAATTTAGGGTCAATGGTTCCAGGGAAGGGAGAGAGCCAGTGCCGTAAGACAAACACGCCATCCATGCCTGACCGGGATTCGAACCCGGACCCCTTACGGACGAATGATCAGAGGCCTGCGCCGCCGGGGCGGCCTACCAACTCTGTAGCAATACTATGGAAACGGCCTTGTTGGTACTAGCAGGATAATGCACCGAGCCATAAAGCAAGGACTGTTACTGCGTGGTTTGACGATAATTCCGTACCGTGTGGGGACTATCCAGCACACAGCCCTGATCTTAATCCCATAGAGTATTTATGGAATGAATTAGAGCGCCGCATAGGAAGTTTGGAACCAAGGCCTACTACTAAGCAACAGTTAGCGGCAGCATTATGTACTGAATGGAAGCGCATACCTATCTCTGTGTTCCAAAACCTTGTCGAAAGCATTTCTCGTCATGCATTAAGGCCAAAGGTGGACCGACACCGTACGAATGTATTTCAATAAATGCTATGTTGTGTTTCTCTTCTAGCTGTCCGGTGACTTTTGTGAATATAGTGTATATATATAGCAGCCAAACGGGGAAATAATTATATTGCCAGCACACGAACATATAAAAAGACTATTTTTTTTAAATGTCGCACAAATTAAATGGCAACCAGTGTTTACGCAAAAGTTGCAAATTTCCGAAGTGTAACGTACCAGGAGATGTGACGTACCTGCCAGAAGGACGCACACGACATAAAGGCAAATAGGAATCAGAATAAAATGTCAGCGTAGCTCAATTGGTAGAGCAACTTGTTCCGGAATAAGCGGACGCTGGTTCGAATCCCGGCGTAGACCAAAAATGACGGAGAAATTCACTTCGTTATAATGGCGCCCGAACTATCCGGATGACCCGACCGTTCAAAATCTCGCATTGGTGTGATGTTATTTTCACACCGCGAGACAGGAAAAATAAGAGAATCCTTTCTCCAGCACTTCGAAAAAAATAAAATAAAATAAAAAAATAAGGGGGAGATGATGTAACGTACCAGGAGATGTGACGTACCTGCCAGCAGGACGCACATGACATAAAGACAGATAGGAATCAGAATACATGTCCGCGTAGCTTAATTGGTAGAGCAACTTATTCCGGAGATGAGTGGACCCGGGTTCGAATCCTGGCACGGATAGAAATGACGGAGAAATTCACTTCGTTATAGAAGGACATAGTTGCTGAATGGATGCTAACGGATAAACTGGCGGAGAAACATTTTAGTATGGAATATGTCCACTCCGAACTAAGATGAAGCTTTCACAACATCGTGGCATGCTGAAAGAAATTGGCCCACTCCTCCCTCACAGCACGGATGAGGCCCTGTTTGTTTTATAGCCCAGGAAATAAAAGGAAAATGTCGGGAATAATTAGGGGAAAGCTGAATTTTGGCCAGTTGTTAGAACACTATAAGATATTTATTTTCCCGAAACTCCCCTCGTCATCCCCTTTTGCTTTCCCGCTGTATCGTCCCATTCGCAGACTTTTAGAAAATGACTTACACTGAAGAGAAATTGAATTAGAAATACCTGTCTAGTAACGTGTAGCACCACCTTTCGCACTGATAACGGCTGCGATTCGTCTCGGCATGAACTCCACAAGACACCGGAACCGTTGGGAAGCCATACGGATCCACGACCCCTGAACAAGCTCCCACAGTTCACGGAGATTTAATGGAAGGGGTCAGAGCCTCGAACATCTCTCTTGATGGCATCCCAGATGTGCTCGATGGGATTGAGATCAAGTGACCTAGCTGGCCAAGGAAGCGAGGTCACGTCGGTGGAGTGTTCATCCAACCATTCGGATACAATTCGGGAGCAGCATTGTCTTGTTACAGGATGAGGTCCCCAGTGGGATGTTGAAGACGCACAAACGGGAGCAAATGGTCGTCCAGGATATCCCGGTAACGTTGACCTGTGAGGGACGACGTCACGCGTACCAGGGGTCCCATTTCAGTCCACGTAAACAGTCCCCAGACGAGAATGACACCCCAACCAGCTTGAAGAGTACCCCGCTGGCAAGAAGGATCCATCGCTTCATGTGGTTTGCGCCGTACTCGTATCCTGCCATCCGCATGTACCAACGTGAATCTCGACTCATCAGTCCAGGCCACATTTTTCCACATGTCTAGGGTCCCGTGGAGATTTTCCCGCGCCCATGCTAATCTTTGCACCCTGTGACGTGCGATCAGCAGCGGTACCCTCGTGTGACGATGGCTTCTGTATACCCCATAGCGAGGAGATGGTTCTGTATGGTGTGTCTGCTTACACGTTTTTGTGCACCAGCGTTAAATTGCCGACTGATTTCTTGCACTGTGGCCCGTCTATCCGCTGTTACAATGCGAGCTACCGGAAGATGACCCCGCTCATCCACACGCTGTTGTCCACGGCAGTTGGCCCTTGCAGGGATGGTTTTACCGGATTCGATGTACTCACGGTGCACCAGTGACACAGTGGCTCGTGAAAATCCCAGTGCCTGCATGACTTCCGAGATGGAGTGGCCCATTCGTTGCGCCCCGACAGTTTGCCCACGACCAAATGCGCTTAGATCCTTCGTCTTACCCATACTGCGTCCGACTCTTACTGATTCCCGTCGCATCACTCCTTATATTGTCGGATCTCTGCATACGTCATGTCGTTTCCGTTTAGAGGGCCGCCCAGAGCGCCACATTTGCACAACGCCAGTTGTCTCTAATTCAATCGCTCTTCAGTGTATATCTCCATAACCAATGGTCGTAACGACGTTATTGTTTTTTTAGTTTTAATCCTCATATTATGCACTACAAAATTGTTCCTTTTTACATTTACAATTTACAATATGTACAGAGTTACTCGCCAAAAGAAGTGTTACTTTCTTCACTAAAAGCAGGTGAGTTGTAGCATGGTAGGCCATTGCAGTGCTCACACATTGCAGTGCAATATAGTCCAGAAAATGTTATTTCGTCCCATTTATGATAGCTGAGGCTGTGAGAGTGAAGGCTCAAATACATCTTGCACACGCAAGACCATTCAACATAAGGTTAACTGTTGATTTACCATACACAGTTCCCCAAAGATTCTCCAATCCGCTTCCTTCCATTATACGACCTATTGAACCCATAAAAGACATCAAAAGGTGGAGCCCACCCAGCCTCAGAATTATTTTTGAGATGTCACTGTTGGGGTCAGCAGTAGTTACTATATCTGAAGCCTTTAAGAAAAGCGGTTGATCGAATGTGACGATGCATGACTGGTTGTGTTTTCTACTCTGATTTGCTGCAAAGCACAATGCTGTTTAAATAGTTGACAGATTACTGGGATCCATGTTTATAATTGGTACTGTCATTATGTATGTCAATTCACACTTGCCAGATCTACTTATAATATTGTTCATGAAGCCATTCCACCCAGGTTGGTTCCTTAATCCAACAAGCCACATCAAGTTGAGGTAAAAATACTTGTTGTGGGCTGCTTTCTAAGGGTTCTGACAGTTTTAAGTTCATTGAAGTCCTCAACAACCACATTACCTGCCGCCCCGGTGGCGCAGTGGTCTAAGGCGCTGGCCTCTGATCATTCGTCCGTAAGGGGTCCGGGTTCGAATCCCGGTCAGGCATGGATGGTGTGTTTGTCTTACGGCACTGGCTCTCTCCCTTCCCTGGAACTAGTGACTCTAAATTAGGGACAGGCGACTGCTTATAGCCCATTGAGTTGCTCACGGTGGTCGTTAAACCTCCAATCAAAAAAGAAAAAAAAAAAAAAAAAAGACATATTACCAAGGCCACTACTTTTTCTCTTTCCGTAAGAATACAGACGGATGCTCTCATGATTGAAAGTCCCAGACTGAATTCGTTGAACCTTTACTTGCGTGTCAACGCTAGTACCAGGTGTAACACATTGGATTCCTCCCATTGCATGGAATGTATTTAAGCCATCCAATGTTTTGACATTTACGTCTGCATTGTCAAACACACATTGAAGAAACCCTACATTACTAATCTGTGTAGATGCTGCATTGATAAGAGAAGTAAGGTAAACAGAAGTTTCATGATATGATGTGCACACTCCCATAGATAATAATATGTCTATTAGATGTTTAGACCCATATAATCGATGAAGAGTTAATGCCAGACTTGTTTGAATAGGAGACAGGAATGATCCCGGTCTTACAGTTGATATGATTGCATGATTTATCGCAGTGCACTTCCTGTTTACCTTGGGCGATTCAGCAGCGTACTTCTTTTTTGTTACCCTTTGGGTAAAAACGTAAAGGTTTTGTAGAATTAAATTTTCACCACTTGATTTAATAGCTTCCAAATGTAGGTAGACACTTGAATCGTAAGCCATCTTTTGTATGTCTTCTTTTATGATGTTAGCTGCAGCCAATGCTATTCTTAAATGTTCTGAATCACGATTGGTTTCCCTGTTTTTGTACCATTGATCCATTATTTTGTGAGCTGTGTCTGATAAACAGAGCACATTTTTCCTTCCGGAAACATTTGAAACAACCATTCGGTCTTTAAAATGTTCTAGAAGAAGATTTTTCAGATGTTTGTCTGCATATGTATCCTCTTTACCAGATATATTTTTCAAAATATCTTGTAATTCTGTCGGAGTGTACTGGCATTCATCCCTGTTTTTCATGTATTCGCACAACAAAGAAAATGATATCCCCACTTTTGATTTTGGACGATCTACAAGTCCCTCGCCTGTTTTGGTTCTTGAAATTTTTTGTAACAACTTCCATGGTAGCGTGATTCTGGTGCCACGAGATCACTTACATTAAGAAGTCTGGGTCTTACCCTCCCCCCCCCCCATCATTTCGTGCATCACATTTTTTTTAAAGTTTTCCTTTATTTCTAAAGTCGCTACCATGTGAAAACTTTTCCTACGTTCTGATGCAGTTTTGGAATCAACACTTGCTTCTTCTCCACAAATCAAGCAGTTTGTTTTGAAATCGAATTTCTCTTCTGAGCTCCATGAACAAGATGAAGTATGAGATGGATTATGTGTCTGTACTGCTCTAAGAGCAGCATTGATACTACTGTAGTAGGTCTTGTGTAGCTCCGCCTGCACGCACTGTGAACACGAACAGTAATTTTTCCTTCCAGCTTTTCATGCAGTCCATCGCTTCGTTTTAAACTAGCCTCAATAATTGTCCGTAAACCCTTTTTGACGTTCACAGTTTCTCCTTCAAGTTCCTTTCAACAAAGAGCACACAGTAAATCGAAATCATCCGTTTTCTTCTTTTTTTTTTACATATAATCAAATACGAAGTTGTAAAGAATAATACTAGGGGTGTTCAAATGAAAAGGTACGAAACGTCATAAGAACGTAACCGTTAAGTTATTTGCCTATGCCACTATGGGAGAACGTAGCGACACATCTAGGCATGCTATTGGAGTCTCCGGCGTGGATCGGAGCATGCGCGGGCTCCCGCATGCGCAGGAGAGAGCAGAGGCTCTTATAAAGAGCGCCGTCCAATTGACTACTTGTTGAATTCCTCCAACACAGACGAACCATTAATTCCGATGTGTACTGTGAGACACTCCGAAGCCTACGCAGGTCCATCAAGAACAAAAGACCGGGGCTGCTCACGGAGGGTGTGGTTCTGCTCCATGATAACGCGCGTCCACACGTCTCCAGAGTCACACACGCGGAACTGGCCAAGTTCAAGTGGGAGCAGCTTGACCATACGCCCTACAGCCCGGACATGTCGCCCTGCGATTTCCATGTGTTTGGTCCCCTGAAAAAACATCTGAAAGGGAAGCGCTTCCACTCGGACGACGAACTCAAGGACGCTGTGTAGGACTGGGTCTCGTCACGGCCACAGGAATTCTGGGAACAAGGAATCCTTCGGCTCGTTAGTCAATTGGATCGTTGTGCTACGGCCTATGGTGTATACTTTGAATAAAGTCTTCATTTATACCCACAGTGTCGTTTCGTACCTTTTCATTTGAACACCCCTAGTAAATACTGTTCATCTTAAACATTAAATTAATCGGCAATCTAAATTAGTATGCTTGTGACGTACCTGCCAGCAGGACGCACACGACATAAAGACAGATAGCAATCAGAATGAACGTCTGCGTAGCTCAGTTGGTAGAGCGACTTGTTCCGGAATAAGCGGACTCGGGTTCAAATCCCGGCGTAGACCAAAAATGACGGAGAAATTTACTTCGTTATAATGGCGCCCGAACTATCCGGATGACCCGACCGTTCAAAATCTCGCAATGGTGTGATGTTATTTCCACACGGCGAGATAGGAAAAATAAGAGAATCCCTTCTCCAGCGCTTCGAAAAATAAATGTGTGTGACGTTGCATTCCACACACTAGATTGACTGGGAGTTCTCAAGTGCACGTTCTACAGTGGATGGCTGCCTGCAACGAATCATGGTCACGGCTGAGCCATGGGCCATGCCCCCGGCTCTCTTTCGGGGGGGGGGGGATGTGGCGTACCAGCCAGCAGGACGCACACGACATAAAGACAGATAGCAATCAGAATGAACGTCTGCGTAGCTCAGTTGGTACAGTGACTTGTTCCGGAATAAGCGGACTCGGGTTCAAATCCCGGCGAAGACCAAAAATGACGGAGAAATTTACTTCGTTATAATGGCGCCCGAACTATCCGGATGACCCGACCGTTCAAAATCTCGCAATGATGTGATGTTATTTCCACACGGCGAGATAGGAAAAATCAGAGAATCCCTTCTCCAGCGCTTCGAAAAATAAATGTGTGTGACGTTGCATTCCACACACTAGATTGACTGGGAGTTCTCAAGTGCACGTTCTACAGTGGATGGCTGCCTGCAACGAATCATGGTCACGGCTGACCCATGGGCCATGCCGCCGGCTCTCTTTCGGGGGGAGATGTGGCGTACCTGCCAGCAGGACGCACACGACATAAAGACAGATAGCAATCAGAATGAACGTCTGCGTAGCTCAGTTGGTACAGCGACTTGTTCCGGAATAAGCGGACTCGGGTTCAAATCTCGGCGTAGACCAAAAATGACGGAGAAATTTACTTCGTTATAATGGCGCCCGAACTATCCGGATGACCCGACCGTTCAAAATCTCGCAATGGTGTGATGTTATTTCCACACGGCGAGATAGGAAAAATAAGAGAATCCCTTCTCCAGCGCTTCGAAAAATAAATGTGTGTGACGTTGCATTCCACACACTAGATTGACTGGGAGTTCTCCAAGTGCACGTTCTACAGTGGATGGCTGCCTGCAACGAATCATGGTCACGGCTGACCCATGGGCCATGCCGCCGGCTCTCTTTCGGGGGGAGGAGATGTGGCGTACCTGCCAGCAGGACGCACACGACATAAAGACAGATAGCAATCAGAATGAACGTCTGCGTAGCTCAGTTGGTACAGCGACTTGTTCCGGAATAAGCGGACTCGGGTTCAAATCCCGGCGTAGACCAAAAATGACGGAGAAATTTACTTCGTTATATGCTAAAAACTGCCACATAACTGAAAATGTCTATTGACAGTACCTGTGTTCTTTCACTACGTGTCTTCTCACTTTAAGACAACGACTAATAAAATCACTCACACACATGCTGCCGTGGAGTGTGAGTGTCTTTGTTAGTCGTTGTTTCTCAGAACTAGCTTACGATGCAGTGAAGGTGTGGTTTGAGCATTGCTCATCGCACTGGTGGCGCCCTCCCGCTTCATTGTGTGGCAAAGTCATGGGTGCAAACATGTTGATATATACACTGCTGGCCATCCAAAATGCAACACCAAGAAGGACACGAGATAGTAAAGCCAGATTTACTGGACACATAACAACAGATACAAAGATGAAACGATTGAGCTTACAGGCCCATGCGACTTGCGGAACACGCAGACATCAATCGTTCGTGTGCCCCCCCCCCATGGCTGGTAATAACGGCCGCTACACGCCGCGGCATCGAACGAAAGACGCTTTGGATGTAATCTTGCGGTATGTCGGTCCAGGCTGCTTCCCCACGTTGCCACAGTTCATCAGGCGTAGCGGCGGGTGGTGCTTGCCGGGCCACTCGGTTGCGAATCAGCGACCAGACGTGTTCGATGGGCGACATATCGGGAGAACAGGCGGGCCACGGCAGCAGTGACACCTCGTGGGCAGTGAAGAATTGTTGCACGATGCATTCCACGTGCGGGTGGGCATTGTCTTGTTGAAACATGGTCGCTGGCAGGTCCTGCTGGTGAGGGAGGACTACAGGCTCCAAAACGTCGGAGATGTAACGGTGGCTGTTGAGTGTACCGGCGATGCGTACCAGAGGGGTGCGGGTGTCATATCCAATTGCGCCCCAAACATATCGCCAGGTGACGGAGCGGTATTGCGATGCATAAAGCAGACGTCATACAGTCTCTCGCCGCGGTGCCGCCACACGCGGATCCGACCATCGTGGTGTTGTAGGCAGAAGCGGAATTCGTCGGAGAAGACAATGTCGTGCCATTCCGTAGTCAAGGTGCGGCGTTCAACTGCCCACTGCCGCCGTACTCGCCGGTGGTGTAACGTCAATGATAATCGGAGCAATGTGCGCCGTGCGACAAGTCCCCGCTCCTGCAGACGACGTCCAACGATACGTGTTGACGCAGGCTGTTGCGCAACACATCCTAATTCCTGCGCTAACGTTCGTCATGTGGCGGTGCGAGCCGTCAATGCCCGCCGCACAACATGACGGTCCTCTCGTTTGGTGGTGTGCCGCGGCTGCGGCAATTGCTCACGCCCGTCCGTCCCTCCTGCACCCACCGAATCTATACTCGCCTCACTGTGGCTGGATATCGTCCTACACGGGCGCCGATGTCTCGGTACGATAAACCGCTGTCGCGATAAACCACTATTCGTCTTCTGTCGAACTCCGAAACGTGCTGGAATGACTGCCGTATTCTGCGACGAGGCATCAGGAAGCTTCCCACGCACAGGTCCGGCAGCACAACACGCTTCCACTACTTACACCCCGCCTTCTGTGCATCCTTCTTATAGTGCTTCTCGGTGGCGTTCAGGGCGCACATGATTTGCATATGCCCTGCAATGCTAATCGTTTGCATGTCATCTCGCGGGCGACGCAGGCTGTGAATTTCAGGCCAATCGGATGCTTCCTTCTTGGTGTTGCACTTTGGGTGACCAGCAGTGTATATATAATTTTAAAGCTGTTGAATCAGGCTACAACTTTCATACTAAACACATTCCCATGTTGTCATTTCCAAACAAGCTACGACGTTAACACTCGGAATATCACAATAAAAATTCCGTTTTGTTTACACGTTTATTAAAATTAAGGAAAAACTATTGGTTTTAGCGCAAAATTGAAGACAGACAATTTTGTAGTGCGTAATTTGAGGATTAAAACTAAAACAAAATTACATCGTTACGACCATTGGTTATGGAGATATAAGTCATTTTCTAAAATTCGACGATGGGAAGTTCGGGGTGCTGGTAGATGCAGGAAGTTTTATGGAAATACATCTCTTATAGTGTTCTGACAACTGGCCAAAGTTCAGCTTTCCCCTAATTGTTCCCGACATTTGCTTTTTTTCCCTTTATTTCCTGGGCTATTATGCAAGAGCGTTTTAAGCACAAACGAGTCTTCCCACTGCGTCCCGTACGTGTTCGATGGCATTGAGGTCTGTGAAGCGTGCTGGCCAGTCGATGCGATGAATATCCTCGGTCTCGAGAAGACTTCGCCTACAGCATAACGGAATAATCGAACATGAAGTAATGCTTCGCATCGTTTTGATTTAATTAAATGTTCGATTGTTTTGATTTGATTTTCCAGGCGGATATCGATTAATGAAAGTATTCGCCTACAGCATATTGGAATAATCAAACATGACGTAATGCTCCGCATCATTTTGATTTGACTAAATGTTCGAATTGTTTTGATTTGATTTACCAGGTGGATATCGATTAATGAAAGTATTCGCCTACAGCATATCGGAATAATCAAACATGACGTAATGCTCCGCATCATTTTGATTTGACTAAATGTTCGAATTGTTTTGATTTGATTTTCCAGGTGGATATCGATTAATGAAAGTCTTCGCCTACAGCATCACGGAATAATCGAACATGACGTAACGCTTCGAATCGTTTTGATTTTGACTAAATGTTCGAATTGTTTTGATTTGATTTTCCAGGTGGATATTCATTAATGAAAGTCTTCGCCTACAGCATCACGGAATAATCGAACATGACGTAATGCTTTGAATCGTTTTGATTTTGACTAAATGTTCGAATTGTTTTGATTTGATTTTCCAGGTGGATATCGATTAATGAAAGTCTTCGCCTACAGCATCATGGAATAATCGAACATGACGTAATGCTTCGAATCGTTTTGATTTTGATTAAACGTTCGAATTGTTTTGGTTTGATTTTCCAGGTGGATATCGATTAATGAAAGTCGTCGCCTACAGCATCACGGAATAACCAAACATGACGTAGAAAAATTTCGGTACACTATCGTTCGCCCGTCATAGTCCCATTTGGCAGCACCTGTAGCTCGATGGGTCCATTTATTATGATGCCGCCCCACACCATGATTCCAGCACCGCCGTATATCCCTTTCCTGCACACTCTCGCATTGGTACGCCCCTAGTAGCACATTACATCGATTCGACGTCGAAATTTTGATCGAATTTGATCGATATGAAACGTCGAATATAAATATCCATGTCCACTTTTGTTACGTCTTTTTGACGTCGAATTTTAAACCTATTAAGTCGATATTAAGTCAACAGTAGACGAAGAGTCGACCTTTCGAGAGAAACATATACAACGTTGCTACATAGTGTACACGTCGATTCTACGTTGATATTTCGCACTTTGGTAATTGATTCTTGTACTGTTGTAATGTCGAATCTACGTTTAATATACAACTTAGATGTTGAAACATGAAATTCTAAACTTACGTTATAAACATTTTTTAAACCAGAAATTTTTGTCGGGAGAGAATTTGTAAAAATGTGTGAAATGCATATTTATGAATTTAAAATGAAAAAGTTTTGAGATTTACAGAGTATTATATATATAGCAAAAACGAGACTCAACTTCTTATAAACATACTTATGCAAAAAAAAAAAAAAAAAAAAAACAACTTTTAACTTACCGGCGAAAAAGGAGGAAGAGGAGGCTTAGAGGTTTAACGACCACCGTGAGCAACTCAATGGGCTATAAGCAGTCTCCCGTCCCTAATTTAGGGTCACTGGTTCCAGGGAAGGGAGAAATCCAGTGCCGTAAGACAAACACAACATCCATGCCTCACGGGATTCGAACCCGGACCTCTTTCGGACGAATGATCAGAGGCCATTGCTTAGACCACTGTGCCACCAAGGCGGCCGGCGAAAAAGGAGACGCCGGCCCTGTGGCGCAGTGTTCTAAGCACTGGCTTCTGATCGTTCGTCCTTGATGGGTCCGGGTTCGAATCTCAGTGAGGCATGGATGTTGTGTTTGTCTTACGACACTGGCTCTCTCCATCTCCGTTTCCTGGTACCAGTGACCCTAAATTAGGGACGGGCGACTGCTTATAGCCCATTGAGTTGCTCACGGTGGTCGTTAAATCTCCACTCCAATCCAAAAAAAAGAAAAACATTCAATGTAATGATTTTTCTTGACGTTCCGTCCCATCGATTTTACGTCGAAATTACCTCGATGATTTTACCTCGACGAAATTACACATTTTACGTCGAAATTACATCGATTTTACCTCGACGTAATATCGACGTGGTAACCAAACATCGACGTCGATTCGACATTACTGTGCTACCGGGGACAGTACTACTTTCACGCCAGATCAAGTGACGTCTAAAATCTGAGGATAGACTGAAACGACTCTCATTTGTGAACAGTACATTGACCCGTTGATGACGTGTCAGATTTCTGAGGGTACAACACTACTGAAAACGTTCGATACGTTGAGCTCTGGATAGAGGTCGGACATATAGCCCTATATGTGGCAGGCGTCTTACCACAGTTTGTCGGTATATCTGCGTCTGTGTGCTGGAACGGAGGCTACTCGCAAGCTGACCAGCCGTGCTCCGGAGATTGCATTGTTTTTTTTTTTTTTTGGATTGGAGGTTTAACGACCACCGTGAGCAACTCAAATGGGCTATAAGCAGTCGCCCGTCCCTAATTTAGGGTCACTGGTTCCAGGGAAGGGAGAGAGCCAGTGCCGTAAGACAAACACAACATCCATGCCTGACCGGGATTCGAACCCGGACCCCTTACGGACGAATGATCAGAGGCCAACGCCTTAGACCACTGCGCCACCGGGCGGCAGATTGCATTGTGCTGTTACAACTAAAACTCTGTCTTCATGCTTCGTAGCAGAGACCTCCTAGCATGAATCTGGAGCACATTCCATTGGTTTGAAACGCTGCTCAGATGTTGGATACCACACTACACGCGATTCCAAACTCCCTGTCTACGTTACTCACTCGGCAACCTTCTTCGCGCTTGCCTATAATTCAACATCAGGCCTCGACCTTTTGAGTTGAGTTGTGTTTACTTAAATGACACGGCATTACAGTTTCAGACCACAGTGAAATTTTTGGGTGTATTTCTGCACGAATCTCTCAAGTGGATCCAAAGACCTTTAAGATACATATAGTGGAAGTTCTTGTGTAAATGAGTTGCAGCAGCTGGCGACATTTTGATCGCACAGCTTGTACGGCATAATAGCATGTTTCCTATATCATCATCATCATCATCATTGTCAACCATTATCAATCCACTGCTGGACGAAGGTCTCCCCAAGTTTCCTCCACAACGGTCTGTCTTGTGCCAGTCTCCTCCATGTCACTCCTGCATACTTTCGAATTTCATCCACCCATCTCCCATGTGGTCTTCTTCTGGGTCTTTTCCTGTCCCTTGGAATCCAATCTAAAATCATCATTTGACCTTACATCCCTGTTTCCTATATAAACAACGTTAATTAAGCTCTTTTACCTGCACGAAAGAAGGAATTTTACCTTATTACAATACTGCGTATTAATTTTTTTTCAATGGGGGATAAATTGCTTGCGCGTTGCACCTTTTAACTTACAATTAAAGAAAATATCATTATCGTAATTTTGTGGGATATGAAATAACTGAAGGGAAACGTCGTTTGTCTTACGTATAAATTATATTTCGGCTTCAACTGCTTGCAAACAGCGTTATCTAGTTGCATGAAATTCATGTTTCAGACTTTAAGTAATGTCAAAAATAATTTTAATGTGGCCATTTGTTTATTCTTAAGAGAAGTTGCAGAGAACAAAACTTTTAATTGGAGGTTTTTCTCGCAGTATTATGAGTTCGTAATAGCTACTCAACTGGAGAAAAATACATAAAATTAAATACGATAGAAAGAAATGCTTTCTTCACATAATTTAGAGTTTAGACAATTTCAAATCTCGGGGATTAAAAGTCTCGGAAAAAGAGAATTGTTTAAATTGAAAAATTTGTAGCTCATTAAAATGTTTCGTTTAATTGGAAATTTGTTTAGCTCATTAAATATGGCTATATTATTTTCTGAAATACTTTACAATATATACATACTATTTATAAAACAAAAAAAAAAATCTTACTGGTTATATATGTTAAAAAATGGATGTAACTTATATAAACACGCGAATGCCTTTAGTAAAGAACGAGATGTGACAGATTCTTGCCGTACAACGCTGAACTTCAAATGTCGCAGGGTTAACTTACGGTTTTCGAGTCTATGTACTAGTATCTTAAAAGTCTTTGGTTGGATTAGCTTGCGTTATGTTTGAGATCTGGCATTTGTATGATTTCGCGGATTTCTGGGTTTTTTTTTTTTTTGTCAGTTATAGAATTCTGTTAATTTTATACTATTCTGTTATTTTTCCTGTATTGTCGTACTGCATTTTAATCAAGGTTAGTAGATAACAAGGTTATGCTCATCTTGCACTTTCGGTGATGGCTTTGGGACGTCACTGTCCAAATCTCCATCGTAAACCTAATCTCCACGTTTCTTTGTATCTGTGCCATGGCAGCGTGTCGGAATTATTATTTGTAAACCAGCTGGAATAATCTTCATAAATTCTACCAGATTTTTTAATGAATAAAGCTTTCAATTTTTAATTTTTAAAATTTGGCGAATGTTTTCGAGATGCTTTTCCTATTAAACATAAAGAAGTTCTTTATTATATGACAATAATATGTCTTTCTGTGCGTTTTCCCTTCAAAATTTATATAAAAATAGCAAAAATTCCAAAGACCTTTAAGGTTGTTCCACCTAAAATTTTTGCCTTATGTTTCCAAAGGTAAAACTTATGTACATATTTTCTTCGCAATTAATGTATTTCTAAGGATCAAAATTTGCACACCGATAAAACTAACTTTAGCCCTTTAACGACCATAACGCCCAAAACGCCCGTGCATACAAACGGCCATAGCCACCGGAAACGCCTGCCTAGAGTGAGTCAGATTTCCTACCGTTGCCTGTTCTTTAAATTTTCTCGATTTGTGAGGGAATCAACAGGAGGCACCCTCAGTCACTATTGTTGTTATTAAACAAAGAAGAGAAACAACAGACAGTTTCGGGCGTTATGATTTGGAGTGATAAAAGATTTTTGGATCATGGTCGTCAAAGGGTTAAGTTATAGCATGGGATACTTAATACTTGCTATAAAACATAACCATAATTATCTTAAAAATCAATAATTTTTCTTTGAGTAATGTTCAGATCTGTTAATAGATGACGCGACCTATTCATTGATGACGTCAGTAGACAAACATATGTTGGATTTGCTTAGTTTTTGTTATGTCTTAGCAAGTATTAAGTATCCCATGCAATAACTTGAAGTCAGTTTTATCGATGAGCAAATTTTCATCCTTGGGAATACACTAATTGCGAACAAAATATGTAAAGAAGTTTTACCATTGGAAACCTAAGGCAGAGATTTTAGGTGGAACCAACTTAAGATACACAGACTGGAAGTTCTCGTGTAAATGAGTGGCAGCAGCTGGCGACTTTTTTATTGCAGAGCTTGTACGGCAAAACGACACGTGTCCTATGTAAAAACAGTGTTAATTAAACTCTTTCACCTGCGCGAAAGAAAGAATTTTACGTTGCTATAATACTGGGTATTATTTTTCTTCAATGGGGGAAAATTGTACATTGCACCTTTTAACTTGCGATTAAAGAAAACATCATTATCGTAATTTTGGAGGATATGAAATAACTGAAGGGGAACGTCACTTGTCCTACATGTAAAATATATTTCCCCTTCTGTTCCTAGCAAACTGCGTGACCTAGTTTCATGAAGTTCGTATTTCACCGAAATACAAAAGAATATTAACAAATTAGTAAAGATAATTAAAGAATATTAACAAATTAAATGATATTAGCTGCAAGGTGGAGACATGGAATAATCTGGTTAACAGGGTGATTCCTAAAGTCCTAAGTCACCTCACTAACTTGGGAACAAAGACAGCTAGAGCTATGGAAGTAAGGTATGGTATAGTAAAACAACCATGCGCTATCGGATGAGAGTGACTGCAGCACCCCTAGTGGCAAAATGTGGAAGTTAGCACTCCTATCTCAGAAACCAGAGAGATACGGGAAAGGGATCAATTAGAAACTTGTAGAGCATCAACGAATTAGTAGGAAATGACATATGGTAGAAACAGTAGAAGGCTGGAAACGTGAGGGAAAAACAAGGTTTATTATACTCAGGCATGAATACAAATGGAATACATTGGTCGTATTTAATGCAACAGCGGTCCTTACATAACGTTGCGTTTAACGTAAATAGGGTTCAATATGGCCACCATCTGCCACAATACACATTTAAATGCGAGACAGAACTTCCCGTTGTACGTTCGCCAGCATAACAGGTGTCACGCTCTCACACGCAGCGACGATACGCAGTCGGAGATCGTGGAGACTCGTCGGTTCCACCCTGTACACGTGATCCTTTAGGTAACTCCAGAGGAAGAAATCCATGGAAGTTAGATCCGCGGATCGTGGAGGCCACGCTACGGGACCACCATAACCGATGATCTGTTGCCCGAAAGTGTTGGACAGGAAGTGGTGTAACACTGTTGGTTGATGTGCCGGAGCGCCGTCATGCTGAATCCATAATGAGCGTACATCTTACAGAGACAGATCATCTAACCACTCAGGTAATATTCTTGGTAACAGCTGCAGGTATCTTCGTCCATTTAATGCGCCCTCGTAGAACACAGGCCCAACAAGTCGGTCCTTCCAGATGCCACACCAGACATTGATCGACCAGCGCACCTGATGCCTCATTTCCCGTGTAAAAATGGATTCTGAACTGCCCAGAAATGGGTGTTTTGTTTGTTCAGCACCCCGGCGCGTGTTAACTGCGCCTCGTCAGTCCAAAGGATGTTTGATAGAAACGCTGCATTTTCTTCTACGCTGTTCATTACAAAATTGCATCAATTTAGACGTCGTTGGTTATCCCCTGGCATCAGTACGTGCAGCGGTACTGTACGGCACGGGTGGGCACCATGCTGATGCAAAATGTTCCATACACTGAATTGTGATAAGCCACATGTCATACTGACTTTCATCGTACTGGTGTGTGGGTTGGCCAAAATATATGCCAGAACATCGACTGGTTGCACATCCCTACTCGTTCCGGTGGGTCGGCCCGAACGGGGACAAGCTGCCTGTCTAGCCGTCGAACCGCGCGACTGATGGTCCACGCTGTCGGCGATGGATGAGTCGGAAATTGTGCGCCATACCAGGAGTGACGCTTCCCTCGTGTTGCGTCCGAATTCTCCATAAAACAGTACCATCTTGCAATACTGTTCATTCGAATAGCCTGCCATTCTCGTTCTTTACCCGATACTCACGTTACGAATGACATAGCTCCTGACCGACGATCCTTTATACATTGCCACGCCGCTCCTGATACGGTAGGTGAGGCGTTATGTCACACCAGAATTTCCATACGACACTCACAGGCGTGCGGTCGCATACGTCATACATTTCCCTCTGCTAGACTGTTACCGCGACAACGACACGAGCTTCACACAAGTTCGCGTTTCTACCATATGTCATTTCCTACTAATTCGTTGATGCTCTACAAGTTTCTAATTGATATCTTTCCCGTATTTCTCTTGGTTTCCGAGAGAGGAGTGCTAACTTCCACATTTGGCCACTAGGGACGCTGCTGTCACTCTCATCCGATAGCGTATGGTTGTTTTACTATACCATACCTTAAACGTTACTTCCATAGCTCTAGCTGTCTTTGTTCCCAAGTTATTGAGGTGACTTAGGACTTTAGGAATCACCCTGTATAAATAATAGACTGTACGCAGCGGTCATTATACACTGGCGGAAAGTGTAAAAGAACACCAAGAAGGAGACGTCTGATACCAACGAAATTTATACAGCATAATAACGGAATACAGAGGATAACGTGATCAAAACATTATGACAAAATACAGCTGTAGTTGCTGGTAAACTGAAAAATAACATTTCCATGTAACATGGTTAGTACGAGGTTGAACCGCCATGAACTGCGTCACACTGTGCAATTCTGGCATGGAGTATGTCGTACAGATGTTGGTTGTAATTTTGGGCTATTGAGTTCCAAGCATCCTCAAATTGGACGCGTAAATCGGGGATGGTCGTGGCTGGCCATGGAGACCGGATAAGTCGTTGTCCCATAAAATCCCACTCATGCTCAATAGAGGACAAATCTGGTGAACGTGCAGGCCATGAAAGTAGTCTCACATCCTGAAGTGCATGTTGCGTTGCACTTGCCGTGTGTGGGCGTGCGTTATCTTGCTAGAAAACACCACGATGGACCTACTTTACAAATGGAACAACAATGAGCTGAATGATGTTGATGTAGGAGGTGCTGTTAAACGTACCCGGTACAAACACTAGTTGTGTACGGGAGCAATAGCTGATCACTCCCCACACCAGGAGACA
The DNA here is from genome assembly GCA_039090855.1 of Macrothele yani. Lineage (NCBI taxonomy): Eukaryota > Metazoa > Arthropoda > Arachnida > Araneae > Macrothelidae > Macrothele > Macrothele yani. The sequence goes on along the minus strand of CM077000.1, from coordinate 64,781,658 downwards.
AGGTGTAGGCCCTGTGTGTCGCTGCCGGATGCAAGAAGTGTGGAGACGCTCCCCTGTGCGCCTGCGAACACGCATACGGCCATCGGAGGCTCCCAAGCAGAATCTGCTTTCATCGCTGAACACGACAGATCGTCATTGCGTTCTCCAGTGCAGACGTTGGCGACACCATAGCAGCCGTTCCTGACGGTGGCCTAGAGTCAGAGGTACACATGCCAGAGGCACACGTGCACGTAGTCCTGCATCCAGTAGATGGTTGCGGATTGTTCGCACAGTCACCTCAGGTGCAACGGCAGCTCGGATTTGCGTCGCAGTGGATGTTCTGCTTGACAACGCCGCTCTTCTTGTGTGTCGATCAGTCCGTCTGTGACTCCCGGTTCCACGTCTTCTCGTGTGGGAATGTTCCTCGGACCATCTACGCCACCATCGTACCACCACCGATACTTCCCGTCCAATTCGCTCCGCAATACGACGATACGACCACCCGGCCTCGCTGAGTCCGACTAGATGACCTCGCTCAAAGTCCGATAACTGCTAAAATCGTACACGTCTTCCATGTCCAGGCATTACAGCTTCTTCAGGGTCTTCGCACGTGTCCGTACGCCCTGATTACATTCACTTCGCCTTACTCCTTAAATACCACCGACAATAATTTGCATATTATGCCGTGCTGTGGCGTAAGCGCTCACTGGTTGGTCCCGAAATTAACATCACACCTACGTAAACTCGACACCATTAACATATGTAAATTTCATGATCGTTCGCCAATTCCTTCTTGGTGTTCTTTTTTCACTTTCCGCCAGTGTATTGCAGAATATTACGAGATTAAATGCTCGAAAATGGCCCAAAGGTTTATTTCGGCATCGCCGGCCCGCGAAAGTTTTCCCAACGTTTTGCCTATCCGCGAAAGTTTCTCCAACGTTTTGCCGATCCGCGAAAGTTCCCCCAACATTTTGTCGATCCGCGAAAGTTTCCCCAACGTTTTGCCGGTCCGCGAATGCAAAAAGGTTGGCAACCACTGGCCTAGATCACGTGGTGATGCATGAGTATTTTGCACATGTGCTGCGTAAGTGTCTAATTCAGCGGCCGGTCTACGTATATAAAAAGCTATATCAGTTTTCAGATATGAGAATACTGACCTTCTTCCGAGTCCTCTACCGAATCGCACAACTTCATTGTTTGGTCAAAAGATGTACTTCCGCTCAAAAACATCCGATGATAGCATCTGCACTGAGCGTAGGTGAAACTGCTATAGCATGCTCTTTCGCAACCCTGTTGAGATGAAAGACAAAAGATTGGTAGAGAGTATTTTGTAGCAAATGAAATTTGCCATGAAATTAGAACAAAAGGTAAAAGAAACTTCATTTTTTTATACTTGACTAGGCGAAACCCCGTTAATAATGACGGGGAAAATAAGATATGGAGAGTAATTTTTTAATAACTAGGTATTCTTTTTTCTTCAGCATAAGCATCAAATAATAATAACACACTGTTACCTACTGTATTGGAACTCTCAATTTTAGACTCAATGTGAGAAAAGAAACTAGTTTGACAATCTAAAATAGCCGTTTTAGGTATGAAAGTTCTGTACATCACAAGGGCGCCCATAGAGGGGGAGTAGATTGACTCGAGCCCCCCTTCCCCCAGCCGTTGGTATAGCCAAATTTTTGATAAATTTAAAACACCAAAATAAACGAAACCTTTTTTTAAAGCATTTTTAAAAATAATAAGATAATAATGATTGATTGTATCAATTATTTTTGTTGTATTTTAGTATCTTGTACATTTACTAAAATGTTTGACAGCCTTAAAGAAGGTTAGGATTTTTCTTAGCCCCCTCCCCCTCCCCCATAAAAGTGCTCATATGGGCGCCACTGGTACATCATGTTTATGAATGACAAAGTGGAACCAAAATTCCTGACGTAACGTTTTCCTGTTTCTAAAGAGTTGCTGAAAGGATTTTCATCGTGTGGCGTAATACATCTATGACGTCATGTCAGAATGATTTGGATCATAGCCCACTAGATGACGTCACACCAACAGCTGTGAAAAATCGCTTTTTGGGTACTATGACAACAAGGTAAAGTGGTGCGCTATGTTGATTGGCTATATTTTATTGTTCTAAGAATCTTACCTTGATTAAAAATACACGAAACAATATTTCGTCAAAGTGAAACAGATGTGTTCCATATGAAAAACAATGAACATTAAAAAAATGAACATGAACATTACAACAATAAAAAAAGTTCACTGTTTGAGGCAGAGATTCAACAATTAAAACAGACAAGTACCAAGAGGCCCCAACAAAATGGTACAAACGTTCAACAAACGAAATTTTATGTTTAGATTAACATTTAAGATATGGAACCGATGCTGTGATTGATCATATGCGTTTCATTGGTTCATGTAATATGACGTCACGATATTGTCCGTGCTACGTCATAGTTATAGGAAGCGTTGACATCGTGCGTGCGACTGCTAATGACGTGCCCATTTATCACCATGACTACTATTGTTACAAATAGCTCGACTCCCGTCGTTATAATTTGTACGACTTCAAGTTTCCAACAAACACCTGCTCTTCCATGGCTAAAACGAAATGATGCGAAAACACTTGCTATGGCTACCTAAATGCCCGTTTTCCGCCTGTCGGTACCGGTATAAAACGGTTTCCAGCTGTTCGTTGATTTTCCAAGGACTTCTGTCTTCTGGCATACACGTGATATTTTTGTCTGTTACGTCAGTTATGAGGTCAGTAGTGGAACTTTTCGGACGTAGGTTGTATGCAAGGTAAGTAGATAGTACAGGTAGGTCCATAAGCCTATCGAGCGGTATTGGCTACTCGGTACCACACCCTGTGACGTCAAAGGTGCAAAGCAGCTAAGGAGCGAAGTATTCTGTTTGGCGTTTTACAAACTTTTCAGAGAAGGCTTTGGGAGTAAAACTTCAAAACTTTATGGAAAACGCTTAAATAAAATATTTCAGAATATTTTACACTGCATTAATGTTGAGTATCTTCAAATACAAGGCAACAAAATGTATTTCGATTTCCAAAAGAAGTATAAATATATTGAAAAAAATGTCAAAAAATAAAAATTTGCGCTTAGAAACTTTTTAAAGTAAAAACTAAAATCGAAATAAAATTAATTATCTAAGTAGACAGTACTTTTAAAAAAATACTGCCGTTTACTATAAACCATACAAATAGCTTCGCCATTTTTTTAAACTAAAGTTTAAGAGCTATGAAAGTTGATAAGTTTTGTGTTTGATTTTCAGGTGTGTACAATAGTTATTTTCAAACTTTCATGGGCGCTGAGTGTTGAATATTAAACAAAATAATTCATTTCGTGAACGCGTTATTCTAGTTACAATAAATAAAATATCAAATGTGGTGTGTTATCATATAGATAGCTGCAAAGAGCGAAAAACAAGATCTCTACATTCCGGATAAAAAAGAATTTCCGATGTTTATGTTAGGATGCTATGTGATATGATTTGTAGCATTTAACAACTGTGCGTATATTTCTTCATTTTCAGAAAAAAAATTGTTACATTTTAGGTAACAGAAATGCAAAGAATATACTTTTTTGAGTTTGAAGTACCTCTCATGACGAGTTTGTTTTACTTTTGAGAACTTTTGTCCACTTTTACTTTTGAGAACTTTTTGCCCACTGTTTATTTTTTATTTTCATGTTAATACTGAAGTTTCGATCGTAACTCAGTCATACAATTATTCAGGAATTTAATCCTGATAAAAACGCTCAGTTTTGGGTGAAGATGTACGATTTCTTTAACCACCTCTGGAAACACCTTTTTGAGTTCCGAAGATAAATGCTGAACTATATGATGTTTCGCAAATTGTTCTCCGTGGATTTTCAGGAAAACACTTTCAAAGTTTCGTAGAATTTCCATACAAGAACTTGCAAGATACGTATGACCACCTCTGCTGATATGCTTTTTGAAAAAATTCTGCTCAATGTTTCTTTTGCTTTTTTCACCGTTTTCCTCCGCAGTAACAGAAAACCTTTTTTTTTTTTTTTTTTTTTCAGCAATGCACTTTTAAATTGTACATTTCTAGCTTTCAAAAAATTGATTTCAAAACTCAGAATTTATTTTATTGAGCTTTTCTACATATTTTTAATGGTGCAATTTTCTTTCCTTATTCTTCTATTTCGACTTTTCAAGCTAAATGAAAAGAATTACTTTCAGCTAGTCGTCAACAGACTGAACTTGCAAATCTGGACATTACTTCTGACAAAAGCTGCTGAGATTTTTTTTCAGCACGTTTTGATCTTTCTTGCTTTGTGTTTGAAGCACAACAACCAAATATATTAACGTGAGGAATCACACCTGTTTTCAAGCGAGGCGAGAATTGCAGCATATTAATTCACTTTTTAAATCTCTTTCAAAATCCTCATCAAAATGGGCACAGCGTATTTTGGCGTTGTCAGCATTAAATGCATCTTTTCGTCGCCATGAGTTCATCCGGGCTTTTCTCAAACTGCCCTTTGGCATCCGATGAAAATTTAAGTTGGAATCTTTCGATTTTTTGCTGTTGCCACAGCACGCGACAGGGTATCCAGACATATGTATTAATGCACAACGCACAAAAAGCTGCTTTGGCCAAATATATTAATAAAAAATATTTATAAACTGACTACTAACTCACTGCAAAAATGTGTATCATTTGCAAAATACTAGGCAAAAATCGCTGAAACTTGGCAAAAATTCTAGAAAGCACGCGTTCCTTAGGCACTTTGACCCATTGCTAACTCCGTTTGCACATTTTACGTCACAAAACTCACCCCGCCTGAGGGTTTAAAACTACTAGCTTCGAAAACCTGCTCTTGGACCTACCTTCTATAATTTACTTACCTTGGGTTGTATGCACACTGAGTTAGCTTTGCATTAGGGACATCCCACGTTTTACATATTCGGAGCGATAACAAAGTATAACGTGATATCAACGTCACGTCGGCCGCTATATTTTGTGCATACCTGTCCTCTGTACGAAATCAGTAAACGTTTGCCAGTAACGGGGAAACTCCGCGACGTAAGTCAGTTTGACCGCGGTCAGATGGAGCCTGGAGAGCAGGTGGCAGTATTTCGGAAACACCCGCACTTGTTGGCTGTTCCCGTACTACTATATCAAGGGTGTATCAGGAAGAGATGACCATGCACAGACATCCAGCAGAAGGGCTCACATTGGCCAGCCACACTTGTTGGTTGCTCCCGTACTATTATATCAAGGGTGTATCAGGAATGGATGACCATGCACAGACATCCAGCAGAAGGGCTCACATTGGCCAGCCACACTTGTTGGCTGCTCCCGTACTACTATATCAAGGGTGTATCAGGAATGGATGACCATGCACAGACATCCAGCAGAAGGGCTCACATTGGCCAGCCACACTTGTTGGCTGCTCCCGTACTACTATATCAAGGGTGTATCAGGAATGGATGACCATGCACAAACATCCAGCAGAAGGGCTCACATTGGCCAGCCACACTTGTTGGCTGCTCCCGTACTACTATATCAAGGGTGTATCAGGAATGGATGACCATGCACAGACATCCAGCAGAAGAGCTCACATTGGCCAGCCACACTTGTTGGTCGCGCCCGTACTACTATATCAAGGGTGTATCAGGAATGGATGACCATGCACAGACATCCAGCAGAAGGGCTCACATTGGCCAGCCACACTTGTTGGCTGCTCCCGTACTACTATATCAAGGGTGTATCAGGAATGGATGACCATGCACAGACATCCAGCAGAAGGGCTCACATTGGCCAGCCACACTTGTTGGCTGCTCCCGTACTACTATATCAAGGGTGTATCAGGAATGGATGACCATGCACAGACATCCAGCAGAAGGGCTCACATTGGCCAGCCACACTTGTTGGCTGCTCCCGTACTACTATATCAAGGGTGTATCAGGAATGGATGACCATGCACAGACATCCAGCAGAAGGGCTCACATTGGCCAGCCACACTTGTTGGTTGCTCCCGTACTACTATATCAAGGGTGTATCAGGAATGGATGACCATGCACAGACATCCAGCAGAAGAGCTCACATTGGCCAGCCACACTTGTTGGTCGCGCCCGTACTACTATATCAAGGGTGTATCAGGAATGGATGACCATGCACAGACATCCAGCAGAAGGGCTCACATTGGCCAGCCACACTTGTTGGCTGCTCCCGTACTACTATATCAAGGGTGTATCAGGAATGGATGACCATGCACAGACATCCAGCAGAAGGGCTCACATTGGCTAGCCACACTTGTTGGCTGCTCCCATACTACTATATCAAGGGTGCATCAGGAATGGATGACCATGCACAGACATCCAGCAGAAGGGCTCACATTGGCTAGCCACACTTGTTGGCTGCTCCCGTACTACTATATCAAGGGTGTATCAGGAATGGATGACCATGCACAGACATCCAGCAGAAGGGCTCACATTGGCTAGCCACACTTGTTGGCTGCTCCCATACTACTATATCAAGGGTGTATCAGGAATGGATGACCATGCACAGACATCCAGCAGAAGAGCTCACATTGGCCAGCCACACTTGTTGGTTGCTCCTGTACTACTATATCAAGGGTGTATCAGGAATGGATGACCATGCACAGACATCCAGCAGAAGAGCTCACATTGGCCAGCCACACTTGTTGGTTGCTCCTGTACTACTATATCAAGGGTGTATCAGGAATGGATGACCATGCACAGACATCCAGCAGAAGAGCTCACATTGGCCACCCACACTTGTTGGTTGCTCCCGTACTACTATATCAAGGGTGTATCAGGAATGGATGACCATGCACAGACATCCAGCAGAAGAGCTCACATTGGCCAGCCACACTTGTTGGTTGCTCCTGTACTACTATATCAAGGGTGTATCAGGAATGGATGACCATGCACAGACATCCAGCAGAAGAGCTCACATTGGCCAGCCACACTTGTTGGTTGCTCCTGTACTACTATATCAAGGGTGTATCAGGAATGGATGACCATGCACAGACATCCAGCAGAAGAGCTCACATTGGCCAGCCACACTTGTTGGTTGCTCCTGTACTACTATATCAAGGGTGTATCAGGAATGGATGACCGTGCACAGACATCCAGCAGAAAAGCTCACATTGGCTAGCCACACTTGTTGGTTGCTCCTGTACTACTATATCAAGGGTGTATCAGGAATGGATGACCATGCACAGACATCCAGCAGAAGGGCTCACATTGGCTAGCCACACTTGTTGGCTGCTCCCGTTGTACTATATCAAGGGTGTATCAGGAATAGATGACCATGCACAGACATCCAGCAGAAGAGCTCACATTGGCCAGCCACACTTGTTGGTCGCGCCCGTACTACTATATCAAGGGTGTATCAGGAATGGATGACCATGCACAGACATCCAGCAGAAGAGCTCACATTGGCCAGCCACACTTGTTGGTTGCTCCTGTACTACTATATCAAGGGTGTATCAGGAATGGATGACCATGCACAGACATCCAGCAGAAGAGCTCACATTGGCCAGCCACACTTGTTGGTTGCTCCCGTACTACTATATCAAGGGTGTATCAGGAATGGATGACCATGCACAGACATCCAGCAGAAGAGCTCACATTGGCCAGCCACACTTGTTGGTTGCTCCTGTACTACTATATCAAGGGTGTATCAGGAATGGATGACCATGCACAGACATCCAGCAGAAGAGCTCACATTGGCCAGCCACACTTGTTGGTCGCGCCCGTACTACTATATCAAGGGTGTATCAGGAATGGATGACCATGCACAGACATCCAGCAGAAGAGCTCACATTGGCCAGCCACACTTGTTGGTTGCTCCTGTACTACTATATCAAGGGTGTATCAGGAATGGATGACCATGCACAGACATCCAGCAGAAGAGCTCACATTGGCCAGCCACACTTGTTGGTTGCTCCCGTACTACTATATCAAGGGTGTATCAGGAATGGATGACCATGCACAGACATCCAGCAGAAGAGCTCACATTGGCCAGCCACACTTGTTGGTTGCTCCTGTACTACTATATCAAGGGTGTATCAGGAATGGATGACCGTGCACAGACATCCAGCAGAAAAGCTCACATTGGCTAGCCACACTTGTTGGTTGCTCCCGTACTACTATATCAAGGGTGTATCAGGAATGGATGACCATGCACAGACATCCAGCAGAAGGGCTCACATTGGCTAGCCACACTTGTTGGCTGCTCCCGTTGTACTATATCAAGGGTGTATCAGGAATAGATGACCATGCACAGACATCCAGCACAAGGGCTCACATTGGCCAGCCACACTTGTTGGCTGCTCCCGTTCTACTGCATATATCAAGGGTGTATCAGGAATGGATGACCATGAACAGACATCCAGCAAAAGGGCTCACATTGGCCAGCCACACTTGTTGGCTGCTCCCGTACTACTATATCAAGGGTGTATCAGGAATGGATGACCATGCACAGACATCCAGAAGAAGGGCTCACATTGGCCAGCCACACTTGCTGGTTGCTCCCGTACTACTATATCAATGATGTATCAGGAATGGATGACCATGCACAGACATCCAGCAGAAGAGCTCACATTGGCCAGCCACACTTGTTGGTTGCTCCCGTACTACTATATCAAGGGTGTATCAGGAATGGATGACCATGCACAGACATCCAGCAGAAGGGCTCACATTGGCCAGCCACAACACTAGAGCGAACCCTGTTACGCATGTGTCTCTCGAGATGACACTGAATCAACGCGCACCTGTTTACCCAGGTCCATCGGCAACAATGTCTACAGTTTGCATGGGACTATATATACTGTCATTAGACAGTGGAAGAGTGGGAAAAGGTTGCCTTCTCCGACGAATCAAGGTATCTACTCCACAGAAAGGACGGGAGGTGGCAGTTAAGGCGTCAGACGCACGAGAACCAACACTCGCACACTCCTGTTAATCAAATACAGGCCGGCGTTGACAGTGTACGTTTCTGGGGGATGTTTTTCTAGTACGACCTGGGACTGCTGGTACCAATGGATGGATCCCTGAAAGCCAATGGCATCCTTCCATACTTGCTGACCACATGCATCCCTTCATGTTGGACGTTTATCTTGGTGGTGATGGTGTCCACCAACAGGACAGTGCGTCGTGCGACGTCACAAAGTGGATGCATGACTGATTCCAGGAACACGACATTGATGTCTCCGTTCTCTCCCTTGGCCGGTAGGAATCCCACGACCTCAGTTCCACTGAGAATTTATGAGACCATTTGGATCGACAATTGAACGTGTCGACCCACAACCACGTGATCTCCGGGACCTCTGTGCTCTGCTGCAGTCCGAATGGGCACGTGTGCTTCGGGCAACCTTCCAGGGCCTCAATGCGTGCATGCCACGCGGTCTCGCCGCTCTCATCCGGCCCAAGGGTGGTTATTCCCATTATTAGGAAGGTGGTCATATTATTCTCATTCGACTGTGTAGGTGATTCTATAACATATAAAATTTTTGGTGGTGGTGGCATTCGAAACCTCGTCTTCCTGATTCGGAGTGGCCGTTATCCCATCTGAACTACGCCGGCTAGCTTATCGTTGCTTCATTGCTGATTTGACTACGTCACAGCAGTAGCACACTATGTACTATAACGAAGTAAATTTCTCCGTCATTTTTGGTTCACGCCGGGAATCGAACCCGAGTCCACTTATTCCGGAAGAAGTCGCACTACCAACTGAGCTACGCGGACATTCGTTATCGCTGCTATCTGCCTTTTGTCGTGTGCGTCCTACTGGGCAGGCACGTCACATCTCCCCCTCCCCCGAAAGAGGGCCGGGGGCATGGCCCACGGGTCAGCCGTGCCCATGAATTGTCGCAGGCAGCCATCCGCTGTAGAACGTGCACTTGAGAACTCCCAGTCAATCTAGTGTGTGGAATGCAGCATCACACACTTTTATTTTTCGAAGCGCTGAAGAGGGATTCTCTTATTTTCCCTATCTCGCGGTGTGGAAAGAACATCACACCATTGCGAGATCTTGAACGGCCGGGTCATCCGAGAAGTTCGGGCGCCATTATAACGAAGTAAATTTCTCCGTCAATTTTGGTCCACCTCGGGAATCGAACCCGAGTCCACTTATTCCGGAACAAGTCGCTCTACCAACTGAGCTACGCGGACGTTCGTTATCGCTGCTATCAGGCTTTATGTCGTGTGCGTCCTGCTGGGCAGGCACGTCACAGTACGTCATATCACGTAGTGCGTTACAAGTTCAAGTGCAAACTTACCAGCTGAGAGTATGGCTTGGCAGTGTATTTGAATGGAAGATGTGACCCATCGCTTAGACAATCTCCAAACGGCTCTCCCAGACGATGCACTTCTGTGTATTTGACGTCTATGGTTGCCATGTCACCTGGACTGATATCGATGCCATTCTCCGTTGCAAATGGTAGTTCGTAAGGACTGTGTATAATCACTCGAGCACCATACTGCCGAGTCAGGATGTCGACAGATTCGTCTTTGCTTGATTGTAGATACAGTTGTAAACCTAACGAAGGAGTAAAAGACAAAAATACATTCAACATGTTGAAAGGGAATCGAAAGTATGACTAGCAAACAAAACGATTTATATACAGAGGCTGAGTCAAAAGTTTTGTTATATTTGGATCACTTCATGTCTTCATGCGTACCTTTACGACGAAAGCTGACTACCATTCAAAGTATAGGCCATCGTGTTGCACCGTCTTTAGCCATCTGTCTGCCAGTTCTTTGATTCTACAGAGGGTGAGTCGAAAGTTTTACAATATTTGGATCACTTTAGGTCTTCATACGTACCTTTACGACGAAAGCTGACTAGCATTCAAAGTATAGGCCATTGTGTTGCACCGTCTTTAGCCATCTGTCTTCCAGTTCTTTGATTCTACAGAGGGTGAGTCGAAAGTTTTGCAATATTTGGATCACTTTATGTCTTCATACGTACCTTTACGACGAAAGATGACTAACATTCAAAATATAGGCCATCGTGTTGCCCCATCTTTAGCCATTTGTCTGCCAGTTCTTCGATCCTACAGAGGGTGAGTCGAAAGTTTGGCACTATTTGGATCACTTTATGTCTTCATACGTACCTTTACGACGAAAGCTGATTACCATTCAAAGTATAGGCCATTGTTTTGCATCGTCTTTTTCCATCTGTCTGCCAGTTCTTCGATTCTACAGAGGATGAGTCGAAAGTTTTGCAATACTTGGATAACTTTATGTCTTCATACGTACCTTTACGACGAAAGCTGACTACCATTCAAAGTATAGGCCATTGTGTTGCACCGTCTTTAGCTATATGTCTGCCAGTTCTTCTATTCTACAGAGGTTGAGTCGAAAGTTTTGCAATATTTGGATCACTTTATGTCTTCATACGTACCTTTCCGACGAAAGCTGACTACCATTCAAAGTATAGGCCATCGTGTTCTACCGTCTTTAGCCATCTGTCTGCCAGTGTTTCGATTCTACAGAGGGTGAGTCGAACGTTTTGCAATATTTGGGTCACTTCATGTCTTCATACGTACCTTTACGACGAAAGATGACTACCATTCAAAGTACAGGAACAAGTTATAATCCGACGAGGCAAGGTCCAGACTATATACTAGATGTGGCATCAGTTCGTTTCCCTCAAGTTCCTTGAGTTTTTGGCCGGGTCGTTCGCGCTATGTGAAGCCGAGCGTTGTCCCGCTGTAGGAGAGCGCGCTTTCTGTTCCCCAGTGCCGGGTACTTCTCCTCCAAAACGGGATACATCCGCTCCAGCTGTTGAGAGTAGAGGTTGGTGTTGATGGTCCGACCGTCTGGAACAAATTTGTAGTGGATTGTCCCCTCGAAATTCCACCAGACGCAGTGCATCACCTTGTGCTCGAAGCGCCCACGTTCGGCAACAGGTTCAGGAAGCTGGGCCGGGCTCAACCACTGACGTTGTGCTTTAGGAATACGAATTTAGACCTACTTTTCATCGCACGTAATAGTTCTCTTGATGAAACATAACATCGCGTGGGTTTTCTAGGAGTTTTGTGCACACTTCCACTCGGAGGTTTGCTTCAGCTGGTGTCAGTTCGTGAGGGACAATGCAGCAGCTTCTGCAGACTTTGTCGAGGTCCAGAAGGTGACGAACCACGGTGTTCTGTGATATGCCCAGCTCGCCTGATAATCTCCTAGTGCTGGTTGTCGGATTTGCTTCAACGGCCTGGCACACGGCCTCCGAATCCACGGTTCGCGGCCTACCTGACCTTTGCTGATCGTCGAAGTTTCTGTCACCTGAGCGAAATTTCTTGAACCAATGTAGTTGCGGTGCTGTGGTCCACGGAACCTTCCCTTTTCGCATGACAAATGTTTCGTGTTGCTTGAGCAGCGTTATGGCCGAGTTCAAACTCGTAAAGCTAAAGTTCCCTAATTAGCCAATTGTGGCTGTTCATCTTTTAGGCGTCCCAACCACAGACAGAACGACGACATGCAATGATGTTCACAGCAACGACTACCATTTTCTTTCTCTTTTGACTGAATGTGGTACGCAACTTGAACTAGTTTAAACACGTGACATGCCCGCCGCGGCACATGCGCTTATGCAAATATTGCAAAACGTTCCACTCACCCTCTGTTGCTTATGTAGAAACCGTATATTTATTGTGTTAAATAACTTGCATGAAAGAGAAGAAACGACGAGACTTTATTGAATATCACTCATCATAACGAATAAATAAATGGCGAATAGCAAGGGAAAATGTTCACAATAGGGAGCAATAGGACAGGGCACTTACAATAGAAAAATTCTTTCATAGCGTTGGATTGCAGGACAATACAGTCCCACACAGCACAGAATATTTCGTATATGTTACAAGTACGTAGCACTGAAACATTGAGACTTTTCAGATACCTTGCGCAATGTAACAGTAATGTTTCAGAAACCTTACGGTTACGTCAAAATGTCCTCAAACGTTACATAACTTTGAAACATGACCGATACGTTACAGTGAAAGGTCTTTGTAGCTTCAACATACCAACTTTATGTTACTGTTACGCATAGGCGCCGACTTGAAAAATTGTTGGGGGTTTCGGAAATTTTTAATCGAATTGCCCATGCATTTTTCAAAGTATTTAAGTGTAATTAAAATTTCATTCAGTCAAATTATCTGGCACAATAAGACGCCTGAAATGCTAAAATGAAGCAAACTGTAGTTATTTACAGATTTTTTTTTCTCAAGGTAAATATATATTTCATTTATTTAGTTTTCGTGGTTAAATCATTATTATATACATACAGTATATATACACTGAGTGGCCACTTTATTATGACCACCCTTTAAGTACTTCGTTGGGCCACCTTTTGCCTTTAATACGGCGTCGATTCTTCGTAGCACGGACTCCACGAGATGTTGACAGATGGTTTGTGGAATCTGAGACCATGCTTGATGAATAGCACTTACCCAAGAGTGTGAGATTGCAGGGTTGTGGATCCAGCTGTCAGATGGCTCGTTCAACTTCATCCCACAAATTCTCAATGAGGTTGAGATCTGGAGATTGCCGGTAAAATCTCAATGGGTTGAGATTTGGAGATTACTTTGCTAAGTACCACCATGCCATCGGCATGGTGGTACTTAGCAAAGTAAACTCACCGGAATGTTCCTGAAACCATTCCTGTACAATACGAGCACTATGGAAGGACGCATTATCTTGTTGAAAGTAGCCGTCGCCGCCGACCAAGTCCATCCACATGACAGGATGCACTTGGTCCGCAACGATGTTTAGATATGATGTGCCAGTCAGACGTTGATCAACACGAACTAAAGAGCCCAAAGCATGCCAGGAAAACATTCCCCAAACCATAACGTTGTCTCCACCAGCTTGAAGGGTTGTAGCAATGAATTTGGGGTCCATGCTTTCGTGCTGTTTCCGCCAAATTCTCACTCGGCCATCGGCATGGTGCAACTGAAAACGTGATTCATCGGACCACATAATTTGTTTCCAATTATCGACTGTTCAATCCTTGTGCTCCTGTGCGAACTGGAGACGTTTTCTCTTGTTAACTGCTGACAGCAAAGGTGTTCGAACAGGTCTTCGGCTGTCATATCCGATCCGATGCAGTGTACGGTGAACAGTGCGTGCAGAGATCATTTGAGGGGATCCTACATTAAGATGGTCTGTAATTTGCTGCACTGTTGCCCTTCTGTTGTCTGTTACCAGTCTGGACAGTCTCTGTTCCGCCCGAGCAGTCACTAGTCGATGACGACAGTAGAGACCCAGTTTTTTGGCGGACAGTCCAGTCTTTAAACACTTTAACAACAGCTGCTCTGGAACATTTCACGAATGCGGCGGTTTCGGTGATAATCACTCCATGACTCCGAGCTCCTACAATCATCCCACGTTGAAAGTCCGTCAAATCGCATTTTTTACCCATCTCGTCACCCAAAAATCACTTCTACTACTGTCGCAAGTACTAAGCTTTCCCTTTTTATAATAGCCTCGCTCTCTGGCGGCAACAGCGTGCAGCCATAGCTCGTTTGCTTAAAACTGTCAGGTAGTCATAATAAAGTGGCCACTCAGTGTATATGTGTGTACCGCAACCCGCAACCTGTTTTCATTATCATTACAATAACCGAAGTATTAAACTCGTCTTACTCGTCTTATTGTTTTGGATGTTACTTCCTTGAGTTTAGCAACTTTCATAGTTTTGACTCAGATCTACAGAACTGTTGTCATTGGGGAGATTTACAGCGATAGTGATTATAGGTATAAATGCCTACCATATTTTCTTCCAGCATGCTTTGTGATTCTAGGCTTGTCTTCTCCTTTCTTGTCTTCACCAACGTAATTAAACATGTAACACTTTCCGAATGAAGGGCTGAATAGCGACTTAAAATTCCTATTTCAGAGCAAAAGAGAAAAAAGAATGCAGTGTTAGAATTGTCTCTTTCTTACCTAACATCTAATAAATAGACTGGTTTCCAAAAATTAAGAAATAAAATCCAATTTTCAAACGTCTTAAAAGCTGTGAGGAGTTTTCACACTTTTGAAAATGTACGACATAATTTTAAAAAAAACGTTCAATACAATTTATTTATGCTATTTCACAATATTTGTACACATCATCATTGTGAACCATTATCAATCCACTGCTGGACGAAGGTCTCCCCAAGTTTCTTCCACAACGGTCTATCTTGCGCCAGTCTCCTCCGTGTCACTCCCGCATGACATCGAATTTTATCCACCCATCTCCCATGCGGTCTTCTTCTGGGTCTTTTCCTGTTCATTGGAATCCACGAAGAATTTCGGTTGTGCATCGGTGGTCAGTTCTTCTGGCAACATGTCCAGCCCATTGCCATTTCAGGGATTTCGCTCTGATCATCATGTCTTCCACTCTTGTCATTTTCCTTATCCACAAGTTCCTCTTCTAATTTTTTCTAGTTACACCAAGCATGCATCTCTCAATGCTATTTTGAGTTCTCTGCAGTCTTGTAAGTCTTTTTCAGTTAAGGTCCACGTCACCGCTTCGTACATAAGCACTGGCAGGATGTGGTGATCAAACACTTTTCTTTTTAGGACATAACTGTCATATTGCTCTTAAAATTGTACTGTTTCTTCCAAAGTCCCTCCAACTAAGGTGTATACGTCGATTAATTTCTTCATCAATATGAACTTTGCTTTATATCTGCTGTCCAAGGTAAATGTAGGTGTCGGACATCTCCAGCTTTTCCGCATCAACCGATAAATCTTCATTTCTTGTAAAAGCATTGCACATCACTTTTGCATCCTGAAAGTTCATTTTTAATCCCACTTTTTGACTCTTATCAGCAAGTTCCTGGATCATACACTATATCTCTGAAGGGTCAGTTGGAAAAATGACTACATCATCAGCAAAACGAAGGTGAGGTAAATGCTCTCTACTAATCTTTATCTCTTATCCCCCCCAGTTCAATGATTGAAAGACATTTCGCAATGTGGCATTTAAGTCTGGGAGGTATGTTGTCACCTTGTCTCACTCCCTTCCCAATTTTTAATGGCACTGTATCCTCCAATAAACGAACCTTTGCACTTGCAGTTTGATATATGTTGTTAATAATATTAAAGTATGCATCTTCAATACCGCAGGATTTCCAACCATTGTAACTTTATAACGAAGTAAAGTTCTCCGTCATTTTTATCCGTGCCAGGATTCGAACCCGGGTCCCCTCATTCCGGAATAAGTTGCTCTACCAATTGAGCTACGCGGACGTTTTATTCTGATTCCTATCTGCCTTTATGTCGTGTGCGTCCTTCTGGCAGGTACGTCACATCTCCTGGTACGTTACAACTTCTGATAGTTTCACGGAATTAAAGGCCTTTTCATTATCGATAAAAGCCGTACTTAATGGAAGTTCACATTCCCTCGTTGTTCCAATTAGTTCTCCCAGCACATATGTATGAGCTATAGTGCTGCAGCCACTCCTAAATCCAGCTTGTTCTCTCGTTTGGGCCAATGTCCAGCGTTACCTTCAAGCGATGCGAAAGAACCTTGGTGAAGATTTTATAAACCACTGATAGGAGGCTGATGCGCCTGTAGTTCCTGAGATCCTCAATGTCACCATTCTTATGTAGCAGGATCATTGTAGCATTGTTCCAATCCTCAGGAATCTTCCCTTCATTGAGACGTCCAGTGAAAACTTGAGCGAGTCTAGTTTCAATTTCTCCACTTGCTTCTTGTATAACATCCACGGTAATTCCATTTTCTCCTGGAGCTTTTCTCCGTTTCATATCCTTAATTGGGTGTGCAATTTCTGCCGGAAGAACTGGAGGGACTTTGGTACTGTTACCTTTCGTAATGTCTGTAGTAGATGTATCATCTCTTTCATATAGTTTTGAGCAGAAATATTTCACTCTTGTGTTGATAGCTATAATAGCTTTTGTCTTAAGTTGTCCAAAGACTGATACATAGACATCGTATAATCATCTGTACAATAAGTTAAGTAGTCGGTTTCTTAGAGTAACACAATATAAATAATACACAACTGGTGCACAAAATGGGAGAGAGGAGAAGAAATGTTCTGTGCCACAATAAACAGAAGTCATGCAATATGCTGTCCACAATATCCGATCTCGCTACGGAACTTTAAAATTCGACGGACGATTGAAATTCAAAAGTTAATCAAACCTCAAGTACTCTCACCAATCATTCCTATTACAGGTAATTTCTCGTCATACGGATACGGAAAAGGTGAGAACGTAGTTTTTCCGTTAATATACGAAAAGAATTGTGGAAAGGTTTCTGAAAATTCAGAATTTTCCGCTAACATATCTCTAAAACGATCATTTACCGTTAATATAGGAAAAAAACTGCGCAAAGGTTTTTGAAAATTCAGAATTTTCCCGTGCTACGAAGAATCCGTGAAATTCAGGTTTTTTTCTGTCATTTCAGGGAAAAGGTTATATCAGAAATATGCTTCGTTAATTCACGACAGAAGTGCCTCGTGAATTTAAGAATTTTTTTAGAGTGTACTTTTAAGGTCAGGCTTAATGAACGCCCCTTGAAGTACACTTATTAATGGGCAACAGTGGCACAAGAAAACAATAACAAATTCTGCTTCACATTGGGAAATTCCGCATAAGAAACGCATGCAATGCTTTTCCTATGCGGATAAGCATTGGTTTGCTTTATCCCCAAGTTTATGGGGATACAAAAATACACTAACAACATTACAAGACGCCCCCAGGAATGGAAGGCCCGTGACCTCCAAAAACCTTGAAATCATTGAAAAAGTGCACGAACTCATATATCAAACTATCGTCGACTGCTGTGCTAATAATCGCTGCGAAATTGGATACTAATCACGAAACACTCCTTACAATTTCAAATAAGGATGTTAAGTATGTTTTCGACTCGTTCAAGCGTTTCCGCGCAGGAAGAGACTCCATTGAAGACTGTAAAGTACACTCCAACTTAACTGTCCTTTTTAGTTTCTGTCATCCTATGTAAATTTGGTTAATTCTCTTTAAGCGTTTTAAGATCTTAACGCTACATTTTCTCTCTCGGTGAACATTTTTGTGGCAACCGGACTTCAGATCAAAAGTTGAGTGATGTATGCATGCGCGCTCTTAATCTCTTTGGGGGCTTAAGCCCTCTAAAGAGATTAAGAGCAACAAACCTTACAAATTAAAATTCAAAAATATCACTTTACATGCTCAAAACATCACAAAGTGTTTTCTATTACATGGTGTTTCCTTCCCCAAACCCCAAATAGATTAAGAGCAACGTACGTCACAAATTAAACATTCAAAAATATTTTACATGTTCAAAGCATTACATAGTGTCTTCTACTACATGATGTCTTCTTCCCAAAGCCCCAAAGAGATTAAGAGCGACGTACGTCACAAATTAAACATTCAAAAATATTTTACATGTTCAAAGCATTACATAGTGTCTTCTACTACATGATGTCTTCTTCCCAAAGCCCCAAAGAGATTAAGAGCGACGTACGTCACAAATTAAACATTCAAAAATATTTTACATGTTCAAAGCATTACATAGTGTCTTCTACTACATGATGTCTTCTTCCCAAAGCCCCAAAGATATTAAGAGCGACGTACGTCACAAATTAAACATTCAAAAATATTTTACATGTTCAAAGCATTACATAGTGTCTTCTACTACATGATGTCTTCTTCCCAAAGCCCCAAAGAGATTAAGAGCGACGTACGTCACAAATTAAACATTCAAAAATATAATTTTACATGTTGAAAATTGCATAGTGTCTGGCACAGTGTTTTCCATTACATGGTGTCTTCTTTCCAAAGCCCCAAAGAGATTAAGAGCGATGTACGTCACAAATTAAACATTCGAAAATATAATTTTGCATGTTCAAATTTACATAGTGTCTGACTTAGTGTTTTCTATTACAGGGTGTCTTCTTCCCAAAACTAAAAAGAGATTAAGACCGACGTACGTCACAACTGTATATGAACTATAGGCGTACACTGTAAACTATATTATAACGAAGAAAATTTCTCCGTCATTTTTATCCACTCCGGGGCTCGAACCCGGGTCCCTTCATTCCGGAATAAGTCGCTCTACCAATTGAGCTACGCGGACGTTTATTCTGACTGCAATCTGCCTTTATGTCGTGTGCGTCCTTCTGGCAGGTACGTCACATCTCCCCCCTCGAAAGAGGGCCGGGGGCATGGCCCACGGGTCAGCCGTGACCATGAATCGTTGCAGACAACCATCCACTGTAGAACGTGCATTTGAGAACTCCCAGTCAATCTAGTGTGTGGAATGCAACGTCACACACATTTATTTTTCGAAGCGCTGGAGAAGGGATTCTCTGATTTTTCCTATCTCGCGGTGTGGAAAGAACATCACACCATTGCGAGATTTTGAACGGTCGGGTCATCCGGATAGTTCGGGCGCCATTAAAACGAAGTAAATTTCTCCGTCATTTCTGGACTACGCCGGGATTCGAACCCGAGTCCGCTTATTCCGGAACAAGTCGCTCTACCAACTGAGCTACGCAGACGTTCATTCTGACTCCTATCTGCCTTTATGTCGTGTGCGTCCTGCTGGCAGGTACGTCACAATATATACTGTATATATGTATATGTACACACATTGTGTACGTATACCATATATATATATATATACACACTGAAGTGCCAGGAAAACTGGTACAGAGGAGCTTATGCAAAATACATAGCAACGTCAGCTATACGCGTACTCGGTTGCCAGCTGACAGAGCTGTTTTCGGCATGAGAATGACAAGTACTAACGATTTAAGCGATTTTCAACGCAGTGTCATAATTGGCAGTTGTGAGATGGGCCATAATATTTCGGAAGTAGAAACGAAGTTCGGATTTTCACGAACGACCATTGCAAGGGTGTACCGTGACTACAAGAATTCTGGCAAAACCTCCAACCCACGATATCAGTGTGGCCGTAAAAAGACATTGGGTGAACGTGACCATCGTCGGCTGTCAAGAATCGTTTCACGCGATAGGCTTACAACGCTCTCGCAGGTATAATCGGAATTCAATGCTAGAGCCTCAACAAGCATCAGCGTCCGGACTGTGCAACGTACCCTGTACGATATGGGCTTTGGGAGCCGACGCCCAACTCGAGTCCCCTTGATGGGTGCACGACACAGAGCTATGCGCCTCGCTTGGGCACGACAACACCGCCACTGGACACATGATGACTGGAAACAAGTAGCCTGGTCTGACGAGTCGCGTTTCCAACTGTATCGGGCAGATGGAAGGATTCATGTGCGGCGCAAACCCCATGAAGCCATGGATCTCGTCTGTCAACAGGGAACTGTACAGGCTGGTAGGGGGTCCGTACTGGTATGTGGTGTGTTTAGCTGGACTTCACTGGGACCCCTGGTACGTCTACAAACGTCTGTGACCGGCCAAAGCTATGTGCACATCCTTTCTGACGAGGTACACCCGTTCATGTCTTGCATTCATGCTCATGGGTTGGGTATGTTCCAACAGGACAATACACCTCCACACAAGTGTCGGGACGCCACATTATGGTTAGAGGAGCATTCATCCGAGTTTGGGGTGTTGCAATTCCCACCCAAGTCCCCAGATCTGAACGTGATAGAACACATTTGGGATGCCATGCAACGCGTTATCGAACACAGGAATCCGAGACCTCGGAATACACCCGAATTGTGGAAAGCTCTGCAGGAAGTACGGTGTGCATTGCTCACAGCATATTTCCAGAAGCTAGTGGAGTCCATGCTTCGTCGTATTTCTGCAGTCCTGCGCTCCCGTGGGGGACCTACCAAGTATTAGGCTGGTGTACCAGTTTTTCTGGCACTTCAGTGTATATAGTATGTATAGCCCTCTCCAACAGAAATTCCTGGGTGCGCCACTGGACGTATGCTAACGAGACTGATGAGAGTGATGTTTCCGGTGTATCAGAGCTCTCGCTAGAAGTCGGCTAGAATACGAGGTCGTTGTACTTGCGTTGGAGAGTGATGTTAAGAGAGCTTCGCTTACCCGTCAATGATTAATTCATTCACGTTGAATATTGCGCTACATTGATATTGAAACCTTACATTGTTGTTGAGTTCATAAAAGACTTGAGAAGCGTTCTGTATATTGAGAATCTTTTGTATTCCGATGTCACTGTAAAAAATAAGTGGTGTGGAAAATTCCTTAAAATAACATGCAGCAAAGTTGCCGGTAAATGTCCGTCTTTTAACGGAATTTCTGCTTTCAAAAGCTCCCCCTTTTTTTAACTTCCGTATTTTCACAGATTTTCCGTAGTCAGTAATTCCGTTTATTTCAGAAAAGTCCGCTGCAAGTTCTTACCGTATTTAGACAGAAATTACCCAAAACCAAACAGGCTGAATATTTCAGCCCTTACGCGAAAGAATCCTTTTGTGACGGTGATCGAACCCAGCCGTTTGGGTTGAAGCCGCGCGTCTTAACCACTGAGCCAGAAAGTCTTAGTAATCGGACTCACGTTCAAGGAAAACTAATTGGGCGATGATGATTTTTTTTTCATTAATGCGAGTGATTTAGTCATTTTATTTTCTATTGGAGTTTATTAATTTTTCGAATATGTTTGCAATAATTTTATACACAGCCCAGTCACATTATTGAAAAAACCTTTAAGATACATAGACTAGAAGTTCTTGTGTAATTGAGTAGCACTAGCTGGCGACATTTTGATTGCAGAGCTTGTACGGCAAAACGGCATGTGTCCTATGTAAAACAACGTTAATTAAACTCTTTCACCTGCGCGGAAGAAAGAATTTTACGTTGTTATAATACTGCGTATTACTTTTTTTCAATTAGTAATAAATTGGACGATGCACCTTTTAACTTATACGATTTAAGAAAACATAATTATCGTAATTTTGGAGAATATGAAATAACAGAAGGAAAACGTCGCTTGTCCTACGTGTAAAATATATTCGGCTTCAGCTGCTTGCAAACTGCGTGATCTACACTGCTGGCCACCCAAAATGCAACACCAAGAAGGACACGAGATAGCAAAGCCAGATTTACTAGACACATAACAACAGATACAAAGATGAAACGATTGAGCTTACAGGCCCGTGCGACTTGCGGAACACGCAGGCATCAATAGTTCGTGTGGCTCCCATGGCTGGCAATAACGGCCGCTACACGCCACGGCATCAAACGAAAGAAGCTTTGGATGTGGGCTTGGGGTATGTCCGTCTAGGCTGCTTCCACACGTTGCCGCAGTTCATCAGGCGTAGACGTGGATGGTGCTTGCCGGGCCACTCGGTTGCCGATCAGCGACCAGACGTGTTCGATGGACGACATATCGGGAGAACAGGCGGGCCACGGCAGCAGTGACACCTGGTGGGCCGTGAAGAATTGTTGCACGATGCGTGCCACGTGCGGGTGCGAATTGTCCTGTTGGAACGTGGCCGCTGGCAGGTCCTGCAGGTATGGGAGGACTACAGGCTCCAAAACGTCGGAGATGTAGCAGTGGCTGTTAAGCGTACCGAAGATGCGTACCAGAGGAGTGCGGGTGTCATATCCAATTGCACCCCAAACCATAACGCCAGGCAACGGATCGGTATGGCGATGCATAATGCAGGCGTCATACAGTCTCTCGCCGCGGTGCCACCACACGCGTATCCGATCATCGTGGTGCTGCAGGCGGAAGCGGGATTCGTCGGAGAAGACCATGTCGTGCCATTCCGTAGTCCAGATGCGGTGTTCAACGGCCCCCTGCCGCCGCACTCGCCGGTGGTGTAACGTCAAAGGTAATCGGAGCAATGGACGCCGTGCGACAAGTCCCCGCTCCTGCAGACGACGTCGAACGGTACGTGCTGACACAGATTGTAGCGCAACACACCCTAATTCCTAAGCTAACGTTCGTGATGTGGCGGTACGAGCCGTCAATGCCCGTCGCACAACATGCCGGTCCCCTCGTTCGGTGGTGTGCCGCGGCTGTGGCAATCACTCACGTCGGTCCGTCCGACCCTCCTGCACCCACCGAATCCATACTCGCCTCACTGTAGCTGGATTGCGTCCCACACGGGCACCGATGTATCGGTACGATAAACTGCTGTCGCGATAAGCCACTATTCGTCCTCTGTCGAACTGCAAAACGTGCTGGAATGACTGCCGTATTCTGCGACGAGGCATCAGGAAACTTTCCACGCACAGGTCCGGCAGAACAACACACTTCCACTACTTACACCCCGCCTTCTGTGCACCCTTTTTATAATGCTTCTCGGTGGCGTGCCGGGCGCACATGATTTGCATATGCCCTGCAATGCTAATCGTTTGCATGTCCTGTCGCGGGCGAGGCATGCTGCGAATTTCAGGCCAATCGGATGCTTCCTTCTTGGTGTTGTATTTTGGGTGGCCAGCAGTGTAGTTGCATGAAATTCGTATTTCACACTCTAGGTAATGTCAAAAATCATTTTAATGTGGCGATTTGTTTCTTCTTAAGAGAAATTGTCGAGAACAAACCTTTTAATTGGAAGTTTTTCCCGCAGTATTATGAGTTCGTATAATAGCTGCTCAAAGGGAGAAAAATTAAATAAAATATTAAATATGATAGAAAGAAATTTTCTCTTCACATGATTTAGAATTTAGATAATTTCAAATCTCGGGGGTTGAAAGTCTCGAAAAAGAGAATTGTTTAAATTGAAAAATTTGTAGCTCATTAAAAAGTATCGTTTAATTGAAAATTCGTATAGCTCATTAAATCTGGCTATATCATTTTCTGAAATACTTTACAATACATACATACTATTATGAAAACAAAAAAAAATGCCGCCCCGGTGGCGCAGTGGTCTAAGACGCTGGCCTCTGATCATTCGACCGTAAGGGGTCCGGGTTCGAATCCCGGTCAGGCATGGATGTTGTGTTTGTCTTACGGCACTGGCTCTCTCCCTTCCCTGGAACCAGTGACCCTAAATTAGGGACGGGCGACTGCTTAAAGCCCATTGAGTTGCTCACGGTGGTCGTTAAACCTCCAATCAAAAAAAAAAAAAAAACAATAAATCTTGCTGGTTATATATATAAAAAATGGATGTAACTGATATAAACACCCGAACGGCTTTAGTGAACAACGAGATGTGACAGATTCTTGCTGTACAACGGTGAATTTCAAAGTCGCAAGGTTAACTTACGGTTTTCCAGTCTATGTATTTTAAAGGTCTTTGCATTATTGTTACCACCTCTTACCTTTGACGTCAACAGCGCGTAGCCAATGAAAGAAGGCACGTGTTGTGAGCTGTCTTGGAGGGTATATAAGGTGTGCTGTAGGCATTCTGAAAACATTGGGCCGTGGGTGGTCTAGTGGGCAACGTTCGTGACTGCCACGGAAAGGGCCTCAGGTTCGATCCCAGGCAGGTACGAACGCTCGATCCACTAAATATCCGCCGTGCGTCGGATGGGCACGTTAATCCGTCGGACCCCGGGTACTGGCCCCTTGGTAATAAATAAGGGCGTCTTCCTCCCCCTTTCTATGTCACTCTCCTATCGGGCGTTCTAGCTCAAATCTCCTAGTTTCCTATTTCTAAGGGTTGTTTAAGACCTGGGTTCAGACACTCCTTCCTAAAATCCTGTACATATGATCATTTGATCATTTGATCTGAAAACATAGAGCCGCGGATGGCTTAGTGGTTAGCGAGTCAGACTATCGATGCAAGGTCCTCAGGTTCGAACCTGGGCTGATCTTTCAGAGATGGTGTGATTTACTAACAATCGCTGAATATCCGCCATGCATCGGACGAGCACGTTAAGTGACGGCCCCCAGGCTGGACCCACTGGTTAAATAAATGGGTATCCTTTCCTATACCCCACCTGAAATTCTCTCACCCCTCTGAGTGCAACATCGTACTTGTACGGTGGCGCCATCTACTTTACTCTAATCTCACTACAAACTGTTCTGTCAAAGTCGCTAGACTTGCTCTCATTCCTTCCGTTTCCGTGTCCTGCCCAAAAGGCGATCTCGCTGTAGGTGGCTGGGACCTAAACTCTACTCACTGTGGACGGAAGTCCTACAAGAAAATGATAAATACTGTGTGTTCTGAAAACATATCACTCGTTGCTGTCATGGATAAAAGGAGCGATTTATCAGATTTGTAAAAAGGGATGATTATCGGCTTTCGGGCCAAGGGTGGCAGTATTTCTGAAACAGCGTAGTTTGTGAACTATTCGAATGCTGCTGTGGTTAAAGTGTATCGTGATTGGAGAAATGGCACCATTGCGAATAAGCGACGTGGAAACTGCGGTGCACCACGTGCCATTGATGTGAGAGGTGAACGTCGGCTGCGAAGTTGCGTGAGGGCCGATCGACACGCTACAGAGGAGCAAATCACTGGTCGAATGAACCAAGGGGCTAACGGTGGTGTGTCTAAAACGACAGTTCAGCAAACCCTGCTGCGTATGAGGCTCCGATGCAGACGGATGGTCACTGCACCTATGCTAACAAAGGTGCATCGGCAGAAAAAGCTTGCATTTGCACTGCAGTATCGGAATTGAACCTCCTCTGGTTGGCAAAGTATTGCCTTCTCTGATGAGTCACGTTTTCTGCTTCATCGAACGGATGGACGTTGACGTATATGGCCAGAAACATCGGAGAACAAACACTCTTTAACCATTGCTGGAAGAACACAAGCTGGTGGGGGCAGCGTAATGGTCTGGGGAATGTTTTCCTGGCATTCTCTGGATCCACTCATGCCTGTGGAAGGCACTATGGACAGAATTAGTTATGAATCCATCCTTGCAGACCACTTACACCGATACATGCTGATTGTCTTCCGCGATGCTAATGGGATCTTCCATCACGATAATGCGATGTGTCACACAGCTAGAAATGTCCGAGAGTGGTTGGAAGAGCACGATGAATACTTCAAAGTACTCCCATTGACCCTTAATTACCGAGACTTAAACCCAATTGAGCATCTGTGGAACTACCACGATCGTGTTGTTTGCTATATGGATCCTTCACCACGCACCCTCTAGCAGCTGTCAGATGCACTGCAACCAGCAAGGCACCACATACCCGTGAACACCTTTCAGCACCTTATTGAGTCACTCCTAGCCCGTCTAGCTGCTGTCCGCGCTGCACACGGTGGTTACTCTGGATATTAACTGGTGGTCACAGTAATGTGACTCGACCTTGTATTTTCTGTAGGTGATCTTATTATAAATTAAATATTTTTGTCATCGTGATTTTTCGAAGTAACAATGATATGGGCAATATTTATTGAGCTACACGCCAATAAGTAGTGTCTCTCAGTATGGTATCGGGACGCCATGTTTGCTCACACAGCATGCCAGACGTCTCGGCATGGAGTTGTACAGGTTCTTAATGGTGTCCTGTGATAAGCCATCCCATGCAGCTTGAATCTCCTCACGCATTTCTAGCAGATTGGGCGGTAGGGGTGGAGTGTGGATAGAGCGTCCAATATCATCCCACACATTTTCAATCAGCGATAGGTCTGACGATTCGGCTGACCATGTCAGAGTGTCAGCTCTCGAGACAACAGCAGTTAGCGGACGAGCGTTGCCCTGTTGGAAAACCGCACCGGAGTGAACGTTCGGAAAAGGTGGGGTCACTGATTGCAGGGATCTCATTAACATAACGTTGAGCTGTCAAAGTGCCTGTAATGAACACCAAAGGTGATCTAGCAACGTAGGCAATTGCACTCCACACCATTACACTACGCTTTCTAGATGTGTGACGCTCGACAACAAACCGTTCATCTTGGCGTTGACCATTGTGCCTCCACACACGGATTCGTTGGTCGTCTCCACCACGACAAAAGCGGGACTCGTCACTGAAGATCACTCGCTGCCACTCTTGAGTGGCTCCATGACAGTATGTACACCACTGCAGTCTTTGGCGATGGTACAATGGTGTTAAATGCAGTCGTCGTAACCGTCTGCGTTGCGTGTAGTCCTACGTCGTGCAGCCTTCTGCTAATGGTGCTGGCACTAATCGGACGATGCATGGAGAGCATCACTGTTCGTTGAATATCCGCAATCGTGGCTGTTGGGTCACTCCGCGCATGTCGGACAACCCGTCGGTCCTCTCTCTCTCTCTCTCTCCGTGGTTCGTCTAGGTCTCTCAGACCCTTCCTGCCGCTGCTGCGTGCTTTGTTCTATCCACTGCCACCAACAGCGTGCCTTGTTATATCCGCTGCCAACAACAGCGTGCTATGGTGATATCCACACGACCGCTATGGCGGGCAATACGGCGATAAGGCAATCTCGCTTCTAGGAACCTGACGATGCGGCCCCTCTCAAACTCCTCCAACTGCTCGTATTGCTTCCGAACTTTTCTCCGAGGCAGCATTTACTTGTAACCAATACCACAGCAGGAGTCGAAATGGAAAGCACGCGCAACGGGACAACCTTATATAGCTGGACAGGCACAGCGCTAAGACCCCTCCTTGCTTGCGTCACATGCGCGGCCGCGCGTGGTACTTGAGTCATTTGCATGTCTCACGATGTCAAACCTACCCACCAAGTTTCATTCCTGTCGGTTGCTTCCTTCTGGGTGCAACTACTTTTTTGACGTTGAGTGTATATATCCCTGGAGTGGGGCCTCGCTCTTAGTAGAGCTCTGTACTTCCCGAAGCAAAGACTGAACATGTGACAATTCGCTTTGGTGCATATAGCGAAGTAAATTTCTCCGTCATTTTTGGTCCATGGCGGGGATCGAACCCGAGTCCACTTATTCCGGAACAAGTCGCTCTATCAACTGAGCTACGCAGACGTTCGTTCTCGCTGCTATCTGCCTTTATGTCGCACGTCACATCTCCCCCTTTCCCCCGAAAGAGGGCCGGGGCATGACCCATGGGTCAGCCGGGACCATGAATCGTTGCAGGCCGCCATCCCCTGAAGAACGGGCACTTGAGAACTCCCAGTGAATCTGGTGTGTGGAATGCAACATCACACACATTTATTTTTCGAAGCGCTGAAGAAGGGATTCTCTTATTTTTCTCGTCTCGCGGTGTGGAAAGAACATCACACCATTACGAGATCTTTAACGGCCGGGTCATCCGGGAAGTTCGGGTGCCATTATAACGAACTAAATTTCTTCGTCATTTTTGGTTCACGCCGGAATCGAACCCGAGTCCACCTGTTCCGGAACAAGTCGCTCTACTAACTGAGCTACGCAGACGTTCGTTCTCGCTGCTATCTGTCTTTATGTCGTGTGCGTCCTGCGGGGCAGGCACGTCACAGGCATTGTGAAAAAGAAGATTTCTCAGATCTGTTTAACAGTTGAATACCCGAAAATTGATATCAGGGACAACATTAATGACCCCCAACCATCAACATGGATAAAGATGTCTAGGATAACATGAAGGACAGTTGAAATTTGTGTAGAGAATGAATGGGAGCGTGCAGATAACTTCTAACAAGCGTGGACTTTGAGGTCAAGCTGTAAAATATGAATTTCTACTGACCAGTGTTTTTCAATTGCGCTTATATCTACACCTCTTCATTAGTCCGAAAAATTGAAGAGTTAGACTTTCAACTTTTAACTGGCATTCATAGGAGATTTTTAGCCACTTTGTGAAAGATCAATTAAGAATTATGGACGTCATCCAATCATCCGTATATCTCATATACAGTACTCCATTTGTTCAGATAATTGTGAGTTAGACAGATAACTTCCAATTAGCATGCATGGGATCTTTGTGGCCACGCTGCAAACGAAAAATTTCGATTTATCCACGTTTTTAATTATCCGTAATCTCCTCCCATTCCGTAGACCGGATAATTGAGTGTTATATAGATAACTTGTAACTATCATGCATAGGGACTCTACTGCCATTCGGAAAAGAATAAATTTCGAATTATTGGGGTTTTTTTCAATTATCCGTATGTCTCATCCCTTCATTAGTCTGGATAATTGAGAGTTAGACAGAGAACTTCTAAGAAATATGCATATAAGGACTTTATGATCACTGAAAAAGACAAACTTCGAATTGTTGGCGTTTTTCAGTTATACATATATGCCCTCTCTTTCATTAGTCCGGATAATTGAGACTAAGACAGAGTTCTAATTTCCATGTATAGAGACTTTGTGGCCACTCTGTAAAAGATGAATAACGAATTATCGGGGTTTTTCAATTATCCGCACATCTCCTCCGGTTATTAGACCTGATAACTGAGAGTTATATAATTTCTAACTATCATGCATATGGATTCTGTGGTCATTCGGAAAAGGATAAATTTCGAATTTTTGGTGTTTTTTTAATTATCCGTATGTGTCATCCCTTTCATTAGCCTGTATATTTGAGAGTTTCATCCTCCTCATTAGTCTCTATAACAGAGGACTGGGGCTCCGGTGGTGCAGTGGTCTAAGTGCTAGCTTGTGATAATTCGTCCTTTATGGGTCCAGTTTCGAAACCCGGTTAGGCATGCATGTTGTGTTTGTCTTACGGCATAGGATTTCTTCTTCCCCGGAATCAGTAACCCTGAATTAGGGGCGGGCGACTGCTCATAGCCCACTGAGTTGCTCACGATGGCCGTTAAACCTCCAATAAAAAAAAAAAGACAAATAACTTCTAAGTAGCATGCATAGGGACTCTGTGACCACGGAAAAAGGTTGAATTTCGAATTATCTGTGTTTTTCAGTTATACATATATGTCCTCCCATTCATTGGTCCGGATAATCGAGACTTAGACAGAGTTCTAATTTCCATGCATAGGGACTTTGTGGCCACTCTGTAAAAAATTAATTTCGAATTATCGGCGTTTTTTAATTATCCGCACATCTCCTCCCCTTTACTGCACCGGATAATTGAGAGTTAGATAACTTTTAACTATCCTGCATGTGGACTCTGTGGCCATTCAGGAAAACGATGAATTTCAAATTATTGGTGTTTTTCAACTATCCGTATGTCTCAGTCCCTTCATTAATCTCGATAATTGAGAGTTAGAGAACTTCTGAGTTGCATGAATGGGATCCCTCTGAAAAACATGAATTTCGAATTATCGGTGTCTTTGGTTATCCATAAGTGCCCCCCCCCCCATTAATTTGCATAATTGAGAGCTAGACAGAGTTCTAATTTACATGACTTTGTAGCCACTCTACAAAAGACGAATTTAAAATAATTAATACAGACATTTAACGTGGAGCAGGAACATCAAACAAAGGTCTTCGCTCTTTCCACGTTTATAAGTGAGTCACGGAAAAATTCTCATTGGCCGCCACCGGGAGTTGAACCCAGGGTCGTCCAGTTGCTCGCCGGATATGCTTCCGCTACACCACAGCGGCCTCGAATTCTTCCAGACTCACACACGCTAACTGACAAACCAGTTAGCAGGTTGCTTCTTGACCTTTGTTTGATGCTCCTCGTCCACGTTAAATGTCTGTATAAATTGTTCATTCGCCTTTTGGTTATTTCTTCAGTTGCTGTTTACCATTTTTGGTGAGTCCCCAGCATTCTGCGGGGCTCCAAGAAGCAACCTGCCAACTTGGCTTGGCAGTTACCGTGTGTGAGTCTGAAGGAATTCGAGGCCGCTGTGGTGTAGCGGAAGCATATCCGGCGCGTAACTGGAAGACCCATTGGTTCGACTCCCGGTGGCGGCCTATGAGAATTTTTCCGTGACTCACTTATAAACGTGGAAAGAGCGAAAACCTTTGTTTGATGAATTTAAAATAATCGGTGTTTTTCAATAAATTATCTGTATATCTCCTCCTCATTATTGCGGATAACTGATATTTAGGTAACTCCTAACTAGCATGCCTAGAGTATTTGTGGCAACTTTGTAAAAGATAAATTTCGAGTTATCGGTGCTTTTCAACAATTCGCATATCTTCGGATAACCGAAAGTTTGACACATGCATACAGAAAGTGGGAGATAGATTATAAGAAGTTATTGAAGAAATCTTGGATAATAACATTTAAAAATTGGTATATAGAAAATAAGAAAGAAGCCATTTGAATTACCTTTTGTCACAGACCTCATTGTCGTAACTGCAAGAAATAATCATGCTGTCAAATGGTGTTCCATAGTTGAAAACATCCTTCAAAGGCGGCATGTATTTTCTTTCCACATCGCGCAAGTCGTGCAGCTTAGAATAACGTATGCTTTCGAGAAGTTCTTTTAGTTTGTCGTCAGCTTCAAGATTATGTAAAGCCTGAGTAAAGTTAACATCCTCCTTTACATCGGGAGGTCTGCTTGGAAGCTTGCAGTTGCGTGTACTATCTGAGTCACCCTTTTTGGGTGGTGTACCATTTGCTTTACCTCCCATATCACAGTTGTTCATCGGAGTAGGTGGAGGACCTCCAGAATCGGACATGACATCCCCTTCGGTGGTGTTGGAGTAGGGGAAATGCTTCTGGCATACGCACTCGGAGAATGCTTTTTCGGGGTCTTGGATGATTTTGCACCCGCCTTGAATGCCAGAGTTGTTAAACTTGCATACGATCATGGAGCAGGTGCAATTCTCCTCTTCTTGTTTAAAGCACATTTCGGTAATGCACGGAGAGGAAGAGCACTTGCATTTCTCTTCAAACCACGACCAGTAGCACATGGGATTCAGTCGGCAACGCATCTTCTCGTCCTCCTGAATTCTGAAAGGGAGGAAATAAACGTCAACATTAATTTGTACAGTTTCGTAAACAGCTTAGATTGAGTGTTCAATAATTACAACCACCCACCAAATAATTCCTGGGCCCCTCCATTGTCCAGGCGCCACCCGGCATGGCATCGACTCCATGAGGTGAATGTACACATACATGACATAACTAAATAGACATCTGATTTGTTAATAATGCTCATTTTCTGTCATCATGGAATGGAAGGAGCTGTAGCTGTAGCTGGATTTAATACCTAGTCACCACACATTTTGCAGTACGTAGGGCTTTCACCCTATCAAGCATTGTGGAAGTGAGATCGGCAATGGCGCTCTGTGGAATTTGAGTCCACGATTTGGTGGCAGTACGTAGGCCTTTCTCCCTGTCAGGTATTGTGGAAGTGAGATCAGCAATGGCGCTCTGTGGAATTTCAGTCCACGATTTGATTGCAGTACGTACGGCTTTCACCCTTACAGGTATTATGGAAGTGATATCAGCAATGACACTCTGTGGGATTTGAGTCCACGATTTGATTGCAGTACGCAGGGCTTTCACCCTTACAGGTATTGTGGAAGTGATATCAGCAATGACACTCTGTGGAATTTGAGTCCATCATTTGATTGCAGTACGTAGGGCTTTCACCCTTACAGGTATTGTGGAAGTGATATCAGCAATGACACTCTGTGGGATTTGCGTCCACGATTTGATTGCAGTACGCAGGGCTTTCACCCTTACAGGTATTGTGGAAGTGATATCAGCAATGACACTCTGTGGGATTTGAGTCCACGATTTGATTGCAGAACGCAGGGCTTTCACCCTTACAGGTATTGTGGAAGTGATATCAGCAATGACACTCTGTGGGATTTGAGTCCACGATTTGATTGCAGTACGTAGGGCTTTCACCCTTACAGGTATTATGGAAGTGATATCAGCAATGACACTCTGTGGGAATTGAGTCCACGATTTGATTGCAGTACGCAGGGCTTTCACCCTTACAGGTATTGTGGAAGTGATATCAGCAATGACACTCTGTGGGATTTGAGTCCACGATTTAATTGCAGTACGTAGGGCTTTCACCCTTACAGGTATTATGGAAGTGATATCAGCAATGACACTCTGTGGGATTTGAGTCCACGATTTGATAGCAGTACGCAGGGCTTTCACCCTTACAGGTATTGTGGAAGTGATATCAGCAATGACACTCTGTGGGATTTGAGTCCACGATTTGATTGCAGTACGTAGGGCTTTCACCCTTACAGGTATTGTGGAAGTGATATCAGCAATGACACTCTGTGGGATTTGAGTCCACGATTTGATTGCAGTACGTAGGGCGTTCACCCTTACAGGTATTGTGGAAGTGATATCAGCAATGACACTCTGTGGGATTTGAGTCCACGATTTTATTGCAGTACGCAGGGCTTTCACCCTTACAGGTATTATGGAAGTGATATCAGCAATGACACTCTGTGTGATTTGAGTCCACGATTTGATTGCAGTACGTAGGGCGTTCACCCTTACAGGTATTGTGGAAGTGATATCAGCAATGACACTCTGTGGGATTTGAGTCCACGATTTGATTGCAGTACGTAGGGCGTTCACCCTTACAGGTATTATGGAAGTGATATCAGCAATGACACTCTGTGGGATTTGAGTCCACGATTTGATAGCAGTACGCAGGGCTTTCACCCTTACAGGTATTATGGAAGTGATATCAGCAATGACACTCTGTGGGATTTGAGTCCACGATTTGATAGCAGTACGCAGGGCTTTCACCCTTACAGGTATTGTGGAAGTGATATCAGCAATGACACTCTGTGGGATTTGAGTCCACGATTTGATAGCAGTACGCAGGGCTTTCACCCTTACAGGTATTGTGGAAGTGATATCAGCAATGACACTCTGTGGGATTTGAGTCCACGATTTGATAGCAGTACGCAGGGCTTTCACCCTTACAGGTATTGTGGAAGTGATATCAGCAATGACACTCTGTGGGATTTGAGTCCACGATTTGATAGCAGTACGCAGGGCTTTCACCCTTACAGGTATTGTGGAAGTGATATCAGCAATGACACTCTGTGGGATTTGAGTCCACGATTTGATAGCAGTACGCAGGGCTTTCACCCTTACAGGTATTATGGAAGTGATATCAGCAATGACACTCTGTGGGATTTGAGTCCACGATTTGATTGCAGTACGTAGGGCTTTCACCCTTACAGGTATTGTGGAAGTGATATCAGCAATGACACTCTGTGGGATTTGAGTCCACGATTTAATTGCAGTACGTAGGGCTTTCACCCTTACAGGTATTATGGAAGTGATATCAGCAATGACACTCTGTGGGATTTGAGTCCACGATTTGATAGCAGTACGCAGGGCTTTCACCCTTACAGGTATTGTGGAAGTGATATCAGCAATGACACTCTGTGGGATTTGAGTCCACGATTTGATTGCAGTACGTAGGGCGTTCACCCTTACAGGTATTGTGGAAGTGATATCAGCAATGACACTCTGTGGGATTTGAGTCCACGATTTGATTGCAGTACGTAGGGCTTTCACCCTTACAGGTATTATAACTATTGGTGAAGCATGGATCTACCTAAACGACTGTAACAAAAAAACCGGTCAATTTACTATCACAAAAAAGCAGAAAAAGGCATAAATTTGGTTCCAAAAATCCAAAGAAAGTTTTAGCAAAGGTTTCATGATTATTGCTAGAGTCTCGTACAATGAAAAATTAACATTAAGAAAAGTTAAAAAGAATGTTAAAATCAATTCTACATATTACCAAACTAATGTTTTAACTCCTATATTTAAAGAGGAAATACCATTCCTTTATCCACAGAGCCTTCAAAGAGCAGAACTCCAATAAGATAAGGCAAGGCAGTAGCCAGGGAGTGGTTTTTGGGGTTCAAACCCTCCCCGAAAGGTTTCAAATGTTTGAAAAATAAAATAATTGTTTCATAAATTTTATAAATTTTTGTAAATAGTATAGCTTAGAAATCAGTATTTGAAAAATGGGGATTATTAAACAGAAGAATTTCGTGTACAAATAAAATGTGACAGAGAAAAAACTCAAATTTGGTATGACACACGGTGAAAATTAGTATTCAAATTCATAAGCCCCTCCCGAAAATTATTTCTGGCTACGGCCCTGGGATAAGGCTACCAGTCATATATTCAAATCTACCACTTTATTTCTTGGAAAAATGGAAAAAAAAAAAAAAAACGGCGTCTATACCTTTTGCTCATATTCCTTCCAAGTCCCATGATGTTTCACCAATTGACTATTGCGCCTTCGGACTGCTAAAAAGAGCGCAGATCTAAAACAATGATTGGACTATAGAAAGCAACGGAAGAGAAGTGGAATAAAATAGCACTACCAATATTAAGAAAATCCCTGAAAATGAAAAAAAAAAAAAAACCATCTATACCTTTTGCTCATATTCCTTCAAAAAAATCCTATGATGTGTCACCAATGGACTATTGTGCCTTCGGACTGCTAAAACGAGCGCAGACCTAAAACAATGGTTGGACTATAGAGAGCAATGGAAGAGAAGTGGAATAAAATAGCACTACCAGTTTTAAGAAAATCCCTGAAAATAAAAAAAAAAACATTATACTTTTGCTCATATTCTTTCAAAGTCCTGTGACGTGTCACTAATGGACTATTGTACCTTCGGACTGCTAAAAAGAGCGCAGACCTAAAACAATGATTTTACTATAGAAAGCAATGAAAGAGGAATGGAATAAAATATTACTATCAATTTTAAGAAATGCACTACAAATGAAAAAAGGTACTCTATACCTTTTGGTCATATTCCTTTGAAGTCCCCTGATGTGTCACCAATGGACTATTGTATCTTCGGAATGCTAAAAAGAGCGCGCTGGCCGGAAGCAATGATTGGACTATGGAAAGTATGGAAAACAGTGGAAGAGAAGTGGAATAAAATACCAACCAATTTCCGATTTTAAGAAATGCCCTGTTATCATGGAAATCCAGATGTAATTTCATAGTCCAGATAAAGGGCTATCATGTAGAACATTCTAAAACAATGATTGGACTATGGAAAGCAGTGGAAGAGGAGATAAATAAAATACCAATACCAATTTTAAGAAATGCCCTGTTATCTTGGAAATCTAGATGTAGGTTCATAGTCCAGAGAAAGGGCTATCAGGTAGAACATTCTAAAACAATGATTGGACTATGAAAAGCAGTGGAAGAGGAGTGGAATAAAATACCACTACCAATTTTAAGAAATGCCATGTTACCTTGGAAATCTAGATGTAGGTTCATAGTCCAGAGAAAGGGCTATCAGGTAGAACATTCTAAAACAATGATTGGACTATGAAAAGCAGTGGAAGAGGAGTGGAATAAAATACCACTACCAATTTTAAGAAATGCCATGTTACCTTGGAAATCTAGATGTAGGTTCATAGTCCAGAGAAAGGGCTATCAGGTAGAACATTCTAAAACAATGATTGGACTATGGAAAGCAGTGGAAGAGGAGTGGAATAAAGTACCACTACCAATTTTAAGAAATGCTCTGTTACCTTGGAAATCGAGATGTAGGTTCATAGTCCGGAGAAAGGGCTATCATGTATAACATTCTAAAACAATGATTGGACTATGGAAAGCAGTGGAAGAGGAGTGGAATAAAATACCACTACCAATTTTAAGAAATGCCCTGTTATCTTGGAAATCTAGATGTAGGTTCATAGTCCAGAGAAAGGGCTATCAGGTAGAACATTCTAAAACAATGATTGGACTATGAAAAGCAGTGGAAGAGGAGTGGAATAAAATACCACTACCAATTTTAAGAAATGCCATGTTACCTTGGAAATCTAGATGTAGGTTCATAGTCCAGAGAAAGGGCTATCAGGTAGAACATTCTAAAACAATGATTGGACTATGGAAAGCAGTGGAAGAGGAGTGGAATAAAGTACCACTACCAATTTTAAGAAATGCCATGTTACCTTGGAAATCTAGATGTAGGTTCATAGTCCAGAGAAAGGGCTATCAGGTAGAACATTCTAAAACAATGATTGGACTATGAAAAGCAGTGGAAGAGGAGTGGAATAAAATACCACTACCAATTTTAAGAAATGCCATGTTACCTTGGAAATCTAGATGTAGGTTCATAGTCCAGAGAAAGGGCTATCAGGTAGAACATTCTAAAACAATGATTGGACTATGAAAAGCAGTGGAAGAGGAGTGGAATAAAATACCACTACCAATTTTAAGAAATGCCATGTTACCTTGGAAATCTAGATGTAGGTTCATAGTCCAGAGAAAGGGCTATCAGGTAGAACATTCTAAAACAATGATTGGACTATGAAAAGCAGTGGAAGAGGAGTGGAATAAAATACCACTACCAATTTTAAGAAATGCCATGTTACCTTGGAAATCTAGATGTAGGTTCATAGTCCAGAGAAAGGGCTATCAGGTAGAACATTCTAAAACAATGATTGGACTATGAAAAGCAGTGGAAGAGGAGTGGAATAAAATACCACTACCAATTTTAAGAAATGCCATGTTACCTTGGAAATCTAGATGTAGGTTCATAGTCCAGAGAAAGGGCTATCAGGTAGAACATTCTAAAACAATGATTGGACTATGAAAAGCAGTGGAAGAGGAGTGGAATAAAATACCACTACCAATTTTAAGAAATGCCATGTTACCTTGGAAATCTAGATGTAGGTTCATAGTCCAGAGAAAGGGCTATCAGGTAGAACATTCTAAAACAATGATTGGACTATGAAAAGCAGTGGAAGAGGAGTGGAATAAAATACCACTACCAATTTTAAGAAATGCCATGTTACCTTGGAAATCTAGATGTAGGTTCATAGTCCAGAGAAAGGGCTATCAGGTAGAACATTCTAAAACAATGATTGGACTATGGAAAGCAGTGGAAGAGGAGTGGAATAAAGTACCACTACCAATTTTAAGAAATGCCCTGTTATCTTGGAAATCTAGATGTAGGTTCATAGTCCAGAGAAAGGGCTATCAGATAGAACATTCTGAAACAATGATTGGACTATGGAAAGCAGTGGAAGAGGAGTGGAATAAAGTACCACTACCAATTTTAAGAAATGCTCTGTTACCTTGGAAATCGAGATGTAGGTTCATAGTCCGGAGAAAGGGCTATCATGTATAACATTCTAAAACAATGATTGGACTATGGAAAGCAGTGGAAGAGGAGTGGAATAAAATACCACTACCAATTTTAAGAAATGCCCTGTTATCTTGGAAATCTAGATGTAGGTTCATAGTCCAGAGAAAGGGCTATCAGGTAGAACATTCTAAAACAATGATTGGACTATGAAAAGCAGTGGAAGAGGAGTGGAATAAAATACCACTACCAATTTTAAGAAATGCCATGTTACCTTGGAAATCTAGATGTAGGTTCATAGTCCAGAGAAAGGGCTATCAGGTAGAACATTCTAAAACAATGATTGGACTATGGAAAGCAGTGGAAGAGGAGTGGAATAAAATACCACTACCAATTTTAAGAAATGCCATGTTACCTTGGAAATCTAGATGTAGGTTCATAGTCCAGAGAAAGGGCTATCAGGTAGAACATTCTAAAACAATGATTGGACTATGAAAAGCAGTGGAAGAGGAGTGGAATAAAATACCACTACCAATTTTAAGAAATGCCATGTTACCTTGGAAATCTAGATGTAGGTTCATAGTCCAGAGAAAGGGCTATCAGGTAGAACATTCTAAAACAATGATTGGACTATGAAAAGCAGTGGAAGAGGAGTGGAATAAAATACCACTACCAATTTTAAGAAATGCCATGTTACCTTGGAAATCTAGATGTAGGTTCATAGTCCAGAGAAAGGGCTATCAGGTAGAACATTCTAAAACAATGATTGGACTATGAAAAGCAGTGGAAGAGGAGTGGAATAAAATACCACTACCAATTTTAAGAAATGCCATGTTACCTTGGAAATCTAGATGTAGGTTCATAGTCCAGAGAAAGGGCTATCAGGTAGAACATTCTAAAACAATGATTGGACTATGAAAAGCAGTGGAAGAGGAGTGGAATAAAATACCACTACCAATTTTAAGAAATGCCATGTTACCTTGGAAATCTAGATGTAGGTTCATAGTCCAGAGAAAGGGCTATCAGGTAGAACATTCTAAAACAATGATTGGACTATGAAAAGCAGTGGAAGAGGAGTGGAATAAAATACCACTACCAATTTTAAGAAATGCCATGTTACCTTGGAAATCTAGATGTAGGTTCATAGTCCAGAGAAAGGGCTATCAGGTAGAACATTCTAAAACAATGATTGGACTATGAAAAGCAGTGGAAGAGGAGTGGAATAAAATACCACTACCAATTTTAAGAAATGCCATGTTACCTTGGAAATCTAGATGTAGGTTCATAGTCCAGAGAAAGGGCTATCAGGTAGAACATTCTAAAACAATGATTGGACTATGGAAAGCAGTGGAAGAGGAGTGGAATAAAGTACCACTACCAATTTTAAGAAATGCCCTGTTATCTTGGAAATCTAGATGTAGGTTCATAGTCCAGAGAAAGGGCTATCAGATAGAACATTCTGAAACAATGATTGGACTATGGAAAGCAGTGGAAGAGGAGTGGAATAAAGTACCACTACCAATTTTAAGAAATGCTCTGTTACCTTGGAAATCGAGATGTAGGTTCATAGTCCGGAGAAAGGGCTATCATGTATAACATTCTAAAACAATGATTGGACTATGGAAAGCAGTGGAAGAGGAGTGGAATAAAATACCACTACCAATTTTAAGAAATGCCCTGTTATCTTGGAAATCTAGATGTAGGTTCATAGTCCAGAGAAAGGGCTATCAGGTAGAACATTCTAAAACAATGATTGGACTATGAAAAGCAGTGGAAGAGGAGTGGAATAAAATACCACTACCAATTTTAAGAAATGCCATGTTACCTTGGAAATGTAGATGTAGGTTCATAGTCCAGAGAAAGGGCTATCAGGTAGAACATTCTAAAACAATGATTGGACTATGGAAAGCAGTGGAAGAGGAGTGGAATAAAATACCACTACCAATTTTAAGAAATGCCATGTTATCTTGGAAATCTAGATGTAGGTTCATAGTCCAGAGAAAGGGCTATCAGGTAGAACATTCTAAAACAATGATTGGACTATGAAAAGCAGTGGAAGAGGAGTGGAATAAAATACCACTACCAATTTTAAGAAATGCCATGTTACCTTGGAAATCTAGATGTAGGTTCATAGTCCAGAGAAAGGGCTATCAGGTAGAACATTCTAAAACAATGATTGGACTATGAAAAGCAGTGGAAGAGGAGTGGAATAAAATACCACTACCAATTTTAAGAAATGCCATGTTACCTTGGAAATCTAGATGTAGGTTCATAGTCCAGAGAAAGGGCTATCAGGTAGAACATTCTAAAACAATGATTGGACTATGGAAAGCAGTGGAAGAGGAGTGGAATAAAGTACCACTACCAATTTTAAGAAATGCTCTGTTACCTTGGAAATCGAGATGTAGGTTCATAGTCCGGAGAAAGGGCTATCATGTATAACATTCTAAAACAATGATTGGACTATGGAAAGCAGTGGAAGAGGAGTGGAATAAAATACCACTACCAATTTTAAGAAATGCCCTGTTACCTTGGAAATCTAGATGTAGGTTCATAGTCCAGAGAAAGGGCTATCAGGTAGAACATTCTAAAACAATGATTGGACTATGAAAAGCAGTGGAAGAGGAGTGGAATAAAATACCACTACCAATTTTAAGAAATGCCCTGTTACCTTGGAAATCGAGATGTAGGTTCATAGTCCGGAGAAAGGGCTATCATGTATAACATTCTAAAACAATGATTGGACTATGGAAAGCAGTGGAAGAGGAGTGGAATAAAATACCACTACCAATTTTAAGAAATGCCCTGTTACCTTGGAAATCCAGATGTAGGTTCATAGTCCAGAGAAAAGGCTATCATGTAGAACATTCTAAAACAACGATTGGACTATGGAAAGCAGTGGAAGAGGAGTGGAATAAAATACCACTACCAATTTTAAGAAATGCCCTGTTACCTTGGAAATCTAGATGTAGGTTCATAGTCCAGAGAAAGGGCTATCAGATAGAACATCTAAGAAAGAAATACTTTTATTTTAAACATTAATTATATTGCGAGAAAACTGTTCTAAAAATGTGTGAATACATCTGTGGAATAGATGTATACACACATTTGGAATAGATGTATACAAAAAAAAAATGTTGTGACGTGTTCCTCGAATTTAATCTTTCTTGTGAGTTCCTGTGTTCTTATTAGAGGATTGCACGGGACTTAAGTTGAAAAGTTCCATACCGGCCGGGCCCGACCCGACCCGTTTCAGAATTTTATGAAGCCACTTATTACTCTGCCACTTATTACAAAAAAACGCAAGACTTTCTGTAGAACAGCGGTTTTCAATCCGAGGATCGCGGACCACTTTTTAATGACCCACAATGGACGTCCTAAAATGGAAACAAATACGTTTTCGAATGGAAAATTGGATATCCAGGTACCAGGGGAGGATTGTCCCACCGCGACACTGGAATATTTCGCGGTGGACCACTTAAGAAATAGCCCACATTCGCATATCCTTTTTATCTGGATTGTTTGGGAAGAACGAATAATTATTTTGGCAAATAAATAAATACATCGCTCTTTCCACGTTCCAGAAACACATAGC
This sequence comes from Macrothele yani, assembly GCA_039090855.1. Classification (NCBI taxonomy): domain Eukaryota; kingdom Metazoa; phylum Arthropoda; class Arachnida; order Araneae; family Macrothelidae; genus Macrothele; species Macrothele yani. The sequence continues at coordinate 64,740,412 of CM077000.1, read as the reverse complement.
AACCGAAAAATTGTTTTCAGCCGCCGCCGTGGAATTGAACTACGGATCTCTTGATATCTAGCCGAGCGCGTTAGCTTTACACCACGGAGGCCAACAATCCACGGTGCTATGTGTATTTTTTAAGTCAGCTTCTGACATCATAAATCCGTAAGATGGGCTCAGCTACTGAGACGTCTCCATCTGGTGGGTATTCACGGAACTGGCTATATATATTATAGCAGTTAAATCCAAAGGATTCTCACCTTGGAACTCGCCCTTTAGATTTAACTGCTATTATTTATATAGCCAGTGCCGTTAATGCCCACCAGATGGAGACGTCTTAGTAGCTGAGCCCATCTTACGGATTTATGATGTCAGAAGCTGACTTAAAAATACACATAGCACCGTTTATTGTTGGCCACCGTGGTGTAAAGCTAACGCGCTCTGCTAGGTATCGAGACTTCCATGATTCAATTCCACGGCGGCGGCTGAAAACAATTTTTTCAGTTGCTATGTGTTTCTGGAACGTGCAAAGAGCGATGTATTTATTTACACTGGCGGAAAGTGAAAAAAGAACACCAAGAAGGAGACGTCTGATACCAAAGAAATGTATACAGCATAATAACGGAATACAGAGGATAACGTGATCAAAAAATTATGGCAAAATACAGCTGTATTTGCTGGTAAACTGAAAAATAACATTTCCATGTAACATGGTTAGTACGAGGTTGAACCGCCATGAACTGCGTCACACTGTGCAATTCTGGCGTGGAGTCTGTCGTACAGATGTTGGATGTAAGTTTGGGGTATTGAGTTCCAAGCATCCTCAACCTGGACGCATAAATCGGGGATGGTCGTGGCTGGCCGTGGAGACCGGATAAGTCGTTGTCCCATAAAATCCCACACGTGCTCAATAGGGGACAAATCCGGTGAACGTGCAGGCCATGGAAATTGTCTCGCACGTTGCTCTGCACGTGCCGTGTGTGGGCGTGCGTTATCTTGCTGGAAAACACCACGATGCACCGATCTTACAAATGGCACAACAACGGGCTGAATGATGTTGTTGATGTAGGAGGTGCTGTTTAACGTACCCGGTACAAACACTAGTTATGTACGGGAGTGACAGCTGATCGCTCCCCACACCAGACCAGGTGTAGGCCCTGTGTGTTGCTGGCGGATGCAAGAAGGGTAGAGACGCTCCCCTGTGCGTCTGCGAACACGCATACGGCCATCGGAGGCTCCCAAGCAGAATCTGCTTTCATCGCTGAACACGACAGATCGCCATTGCGTTCCCCAGTGCAGACGTTGGCGACACCACTGCAGCCGTTCCTGACGGTGGGCTGGAGTCAGAGGTTACACATGCCAGAGGCACACGTGCACGTAGTCCTGCATTCAGTAGACGGTTGCGGATTGTTTGCACAGTCACCTCAGGTGCAACGGCAGCTCGGATTTGCGTCGCAGTGGATGTTCTGCTTGGCAACGCCGCTCTTCTTATGCGTCGATCGGTCCGCTCATCAGTCCGTCTGTGACTCCCGGTTCCACGTCATCTCGTGTGGAAATGTTCCTCGGACCATCTGCGCCACTATCGTACCACCACCGATACTTCCCGTACAATTCGCTCCGCAATACGACGATACGACCACCCGGCCTCGCGGAGTCCGACTAGACGACCTCGCTCAAAGTCCGATAACTGCCGAAATCATACACGTCTTCCATGTCCAGGCATTGCAGCTTCTTCAGGGTCTTCGCACATGTCCGTACGCCGACGACTGATTACATTCACTTCGCCGTACTCCTTAAATACCACCGACGGTAATTTGCATATTATGCCGTGCTGTGACGTAAGCGCTCACCGGTTGGTCCCGAAATTAACATCACACCTACGTAAACTCGACCCCATTAACATATGTAAATTTCATGATCATCTGCCAATTCCTTCTTGGTGTTCTTTTTTCACTTTCCGGCAGTGTATTTACTGACGCCACGTATTTGGAGAATTATTTTGGCGCTTATGAATAAGAATCGTTAACTTCATTTGAGTTTTATGCTATCTGTTTAAAACGCCATTATCTTTTAAAAAATGGATTCTTACTTGTATTTCGGAAGTTTGTTCAGTAAGTCTCCTAAAACCTTGAGATACGTTAAACCGGCGTCGTCTATATGTATCTTCGGAATAAGATTAGATCCACATACCGTGACGGCTGGAAATTCCAGAGATGTTCTCATTACGTTCTGTAAAAAACAAAAGACACTTAGAAGCACATAGGGCGAACAAAAATATTAAGTGGTTGAGAAAGTAAGTTAACACTTTCAACTTACTATAATTTCTCTAATACTAAAGTAATGATTACAGTATTCAAGGGCAGTTATTAGCAGTCCCCTTTCTTATTAATGAAACATTCCGAAACATTGGGCTGCTCATGAACGCCTTTTAAAGTACCTGTGGCATTAGATCTGTAGGAAATGTCTATATTGCGAAAATCCAAATCTTATTGTTGTTGTAGTGACTGCCAGACATCGCCGCCCCGGTGGCGGAGTGGTCGCGATGGCTTCTGATTATTCGCCCGAGATGGGTTTGGTTTCGAATCCCGCTGAGGCATGGATGCTCTGTTTGTCTTAAGGCACCGGCTCTTTCCTTTCCCTGGAATCAGTGACCCAAAATTACGGACGATACCCCATCGAGTTGCTCACGGTGGTCGTTAAACCTATAACAAAAAAAAAGCCTAAAGCACTCAATTGTGCCGTTGGTTGAACACTCGAACAATCCTGGTCTTATGTGGCCAATCCTTGTCATGCATGAAAACGGGTTGTTGTTCATGCTGTCGCATTGCCGATGCCGGAATGTGCTCCCCATTATTGTACAGGTGACTTTATGATGTACAGGAAATTGTACGATATCAGTCTGTGGACCCCTTAAGACAAAAGATATTACAGCTATCAAGAGTAAATTTTATGTTTAGAAGTTTCATGAACAGGACTTTATTTACGAAAAAATGAAGTGTAGCAACATTTGCTATAGAAATTAAATTTGTGTACCATTGAGAAACTTTTGAATAGCCCTAAGACATTACGCTATGATAGCAGTCCAGTAACTGATCGGAAGCAAACTAGAAAGAAATTTTAGATACATTATTTATTTACTACCTTTTTGACGCTCCTCCTCTTCAACGTCACATTTTTTTCTTTTGCCATATGGCTGTGAGTTGGGCCTACGTGGTTTGGAAAAGCAAATTTTTACAGCCTCATCAGGTGAAAATCTATCCATAGATGGTCCTTCAACAGATATGCGCATTAATTTTTCTAAAAAGATTCACTAAGACTGCTTCGATGGTCACTCTTTATGCGACTCATGCAGGAAAAAACCCTCTCAACAATGGCATTAGACATTGGCAAAACTAGAAGCATTTCAAAAAGATGAGAAATATCACAGTAGATATTTCTTCTGGATTTTAAAAGGAAGAACCACAAGTCTTCTCTTGATGAAGTTGCCATATTCTGGAGCAAGAATTCCTTAAGCTCCCCCATTCTTGGCTTGCAGCAATAAGGCAAAATGTTGAATCATGAGCCTATTTCACCCTTACCAAAAATCTTTTAAGGCTGTCTTTGAATAAGTGCTAGGGTTCATCTTCTACGATAGATGGCGCAAAAAATAACTCCATGGGCGTGGCTTTTACGTCTTGAGTGACTGTCCCTGAAGTTGGCGTGAGCGAATCACTGGAGACCTCACCATATGCAGAATGGAATCTTCTCTCGTTGGCTGTACAATGAAAGGACAAAATACGCGCTGTTTTAGCCAATGACGTTATTTGGAGGTAGAGCTCATTAAGTAGGTGGAGTTTCTATAGCTCAAATTCAGGTGTTCTCTGCTAATGTACTTGAATGTACAGTAGGATTTAAGATGATTTAGGGAAGACAAGATTCCAATCTCGCGTTTGGCCTCATTCAATGATTTCTATTTCGCCTAGATAATTAAAAAACTCAGACAGAAATGAGAGATTTCGTTTCTTCCAGACAGAAACACTGCTAAGCTAACTTATCCCATCTAGCGCCAAATTGTAATACTTTCGAGCCAGATGAATTGAATTAAAAAAATTCTAACAAATTTTTCGGAATAAAAACTGTGGCACATAGTAGCTTTGGGTCATTTTTATTTTAGCTCAAAATTTCAAACACTACAAAGTAATAGTCTTCGAGAAAATATGTACAAAAGAATTTACATTGCAGATATAGGATAGAATTTCTCTTACACTTATTTAAAGACAGCGTTAAGGGAATCACGATCTTTTGGAATACCACATCTAAAACCTTCAGGCACTTCACTGTATCACTTGCCATGTCTGGAAATTTATGATTGATTCTCTCCTTCGGGTCTTTGAGGTTCACCTACTAACACCAATAAACCTTGAATAACTTCTGTCCGCCAAAACACTTTAAAAAGAAGAGGAAATCATCTTGGGGGGTGGGGGAGTAATATTGGCAAGATACACAGCAACCACCATAAAAGTTTGAAAAGTTCACTGAAGGTCAGGAGTACAAAATGAAATGTATCGCAACGTATGCGAAGCAAAGTCATATCTGCGGAGCGATTCAGGTCGATTTGAGTCGCCGTTTGCGAAGCGATAACGCGTAAATCGAGCCCTTGTGACGTGCCTGCGACGCAGGACGCACATGAGATAAAGGCAGATACCAATGAGAGCACATGTCTGCGTAGCTCAGTTGGGAGAGCGACTTACTCCGGAGTGAGGGGACACGGTTCCGATGCCCGGCGTGGACAAACCTGTTTTTTTACACCCTGTATGTGAGATAGTACTATAAAGCCGTACATTTCACCTTTTCTTAAAAATGATTGAAACTCGCCATCAGTTTAAAAAGATCTCCAGTTCCAAAACATTCTTTTGCTTCGAAAAATCACGATGAAAAAACACGCAATTTGTAATAAGTCTCCCTACAGGAACAAATAAAATTATTACAACCTGTTCAGAAAAATAATAAGCTCCTATAGGAAATAAAATGACTAATTCACCCGCATTAATAGCGAAACGCATTACATCATCGCGCGATTAGAGTTTTACCTTATAGGTGACTGTATGTTACTTGTCGTTCTGGTTAAATGGTACACTGTCAAAAAAATTGCTAAATTCACGAGCCACTTTCTGGCACTCCTTTCGTGAATTAACGAAACATATTTCTGATACAACCTTTTCCGTGAAATGACAGAAAAAAACCTGAATGTCATGGATTTTTCGTACTACTGGAAAATTCTGAATTTTCAGAAACCTTTCCGCAGTTTCTTTCTTATATTGACGGTAAATTACCGTTTTAGAGATTTGTTAATGGAAAATTCTGAATTATCAGAAACCTTTCCGCAATTTCTTTCTTATATTGACGCTAAATTACTGTTTTAGAGATTTGTTAATGGAAAATTCTGAATTTTCAGAAACCTTTCCGCAATTCCTTTCGTATATTAACGGAAAATCTTCGTTCTCACTTTTTCCGTTTTCGTATGACGATGAATTACTGGTAATAGGAGCGATTGGTGAGAATACTTGAGGTTTGATTAACTTTTAAATTTCAATCGTGTGTCATTGAGAAAGTTCGCGAAAGAATAAAAAGCGATCGTAGTGTGTCCTTGAGGAAGATGCAATGTGAGCACGTTGTTACAGAGGGTAAGTCGAAGGTTTTGCAATATTTGGATCACTTTATGCCTCCATACGTACCTTTACGACGAAAGCTGACTAGCATTCAAAGTATATGCCATCGTATTGCACCGTCTTTAGCCATCTTTCTACGAGTTATTCGATTCAGCGGCGGAACCAGTTCTTGTCCTTCGAGGCGAAGAACTCTTTCCCCCCAACTGCCACCTCCTTTTGGTTGTTGAAGTGCCTCCCGCGAAGGGGACCGGAACAAGTAATAATTTGACGGGGCAAGGTCCGGACTGCATGATGGCTGTGGCATCAATTCGATGCCCTCAAGTTCTCGAAGTGTTCGCGAGGTATGAGGCCGAGCGTTGTCGTGCTGTAGGAGAGTGCACTTTATGTTCACCAATGCCGGGTCCTTTTCCTCCAAAACGGCATACATCTGTTCCAGCTGTTCAGAGTATAGGTTGGCGTTGATGGTCCGTCCGTCTAAAACGAAATTCGTAATGGATTATTCCCTCGAAATTCCACCAGACGCAGAGCATCACCTTGTGCTCGAAGCGACCACTTTTGTTTCTGGAAGCTGGCGCGCGCTCTACCACTGCCGTTGTGCGTTAGGATTACGGAAATAAACCCACTTTTCATCGCACGTAACAATTCTCTTGATGAAAAGTACAGCGCGCTGGTTTTCTAGGGGTTTTCGTGCATACTTCCACTCGGCGGTTTGCTACAGCTGGCGTCAGTTCGTGAGGGACAGTGCGGCAGCTCCTGTAGACCTTGCCGAGGTCCTGAAGGTGACAAACCACGGTGGTCTGTGATATTCCCAGCTCGCCTGATAATCTCAGACTGCTGGTTGTCGGATTTGCCTGTACGTCCTGGCGCAAGGCCTCCGAATTCACGGTTCGCGGCCTACTTGACTTTGGCTGATCGTCGAAGTTCCTGTCACCCGAGCGAAATTTCTTGAACCATCTGGTTACAGTGCTGTGGTCCACGGAACCTTCCACTTTCGCGTGACAAATGTTTCGTGTTGCTTGAGCAGCGTTCTGGTCGAGTTAAAACTCGTAAAGCAAAAGTTCCCTAATCTGCCGGCTGTAGCTGTTCATCTTTTAGGCGTTCCAACCACAGACAGAACGACGACATGCAGTGTTGTTCGCAGCGACGATTGCCACTTTATATCCCTTTGGACTGACTGCAGTGCGCGACTTGAACTAGTTTAAACACGTGACATACCCACCGCAGCACATGCGTTTATGCAAATATTGCAAAACTTTCGACTAACCCTTATATAATACGGAGGCTATTCGTCAAATTTTAATGCAAGATTTGGAGACCGGAATGTTCGTGCTCGCTTTGTTCTTCACGATTTGACGACAAGAACCATATACGAGTGGAGTACCCAAAAGACATCCTGCAGACTGCAGAAACAATGCAGAATTTTCTCCAAAGCATTATGACAGGTGACGAGACATGGTGTCTTCGTTATGATCCTAAAACGAAGCGTCAGTGTTCAGTGGAAGTCACCGCAGTTGCCCAAATGAAAAAGATCAGCTTACAGAAATCCAAATCCATGGCAATGCCTCTGTGTTTCTACGACAGCAAGGGAATTCTGCGTCAAGAGTTCATTCCTGAAGGTACAACTGTCACTGGAAATGCTTACACATCCATTTTGGAATGATTGTGGAAGAGGATTGTTCGTGTCAGGCCTTTACTACAGCAAGATAATTCTGCATCACGAGTTCATTCCTGAAGGTACGACTGTCACTGGCAATGATTACACATCCATTTTGGAACGTTTGTGGAGGAGAATTGTCCGTGTCAGACGTGAGCACACTGAATTTTGTGGTAGGTTGCACCAAAGAGTGCTGCTACACCAATTGCACCACTCTCTGAGCAAAGATTCCCCATTGTGAAATGCAAACAAAACCCAACAACATAGTTACATCATAATGTGGTGCAGCCTGGTACCATGACGTGGTGCAAAATTGCAACATGTTGCTTGGTTTCGTTTGCACTACACAATGGTGAATCTTTTTCTCTGCTGCTGTAGCACCACTTTTTGTTGCACCCTAGAATAAATTTTTTAACAGTGTACAAAAACGGGCAATGGTTCCTTCTTCACTTATTGGTGAACAATGCAATGCAGCATTTCAGATTTTAAACCATCTTTTTTCAGTCAGAAGTGAAATTCGGTTTATTCTTCATTTGCGGGCCGCAAAAATTTCGTTCCGCGAGCCGCATGCGCCAGTTGGACAGCACTGTCCTAGATACTAGACATTTTCTTGAACGTCTGCTAGAACTTGAGAACGTGTGCTAGAACGTGAGAACGTGTGCTAGAACGTGAGAACGTGTGCTAGAACGTGAGAACGTGTGCTAGAACGTGAGAACGTGTGCTAGAATGTGAGAACTTGTGTTAGATAAGCCGATATTTCATGTATCAGGAACAGTTAACAGACATAATGTGCGCATGTACACTGCTGGAAAATTGTAACACCAGGAAACAATCGCGCTATTCAAATGAAATGTATACCACAGATTCCGTTAAGTTAGAGTAGCCGCCCCCGGTGACGCAGTGGTCTAAGGCGATGGCCTCTGATCATTTGTCCAGAAGGGGTCCGGGTTCGAATCCCGGTGAGGCATGGATGTAGTGTTTGTCTTACGGCAGTGGCTCTCTCCCTTCCCTGGAACCAATGACCCTAAATTAGGGACGGGCGACTGCTTATAGCCCATTGAGTTGCTCATGGTGGTCGTTAAACCTCCAATAAAAAAAATAGAAAAAATAAGTTAGAGTATACGTCACACCTGTTGAACATATCCTGTAAGGTTCAAGCTAACACCAGCAGCCCTTCATGCTGTTACAGTTTTCACAAGCACTAGTATATCTTCGAAATGAAATTGATCCCGTAGAATTATTGGGTTGGTGCGAATGAAATGTCCGGCGCGAACGAGCAGTGGAGACACGACCCCACCACAGCGGAATGGAACCACCCACGTGTTGCGGGTATTACGTCACAAAGTTACTATAAATAGCTAGCACGTGTGCGAAGAACAAGGTTCAGGCGTGTTTTGTTTGGACGTAACGTGGCTAGCAAAGGAAGCATATGGACACCGGATTTGAGAGTCATCTTCCTGTATGAATTTAAACTGGGCCGTTTCGCAGGAATTGCCACTCGAAACCTTAACAGAGCGTTCGGGGAGAATACAGCCAACGAACGAACCATTCGGCGATGGTTTGTGAAGTTTCGAAACAGAGATACGGAACTGCAAAATGGAGCACGTGGTCAACGACCTGTTGCTGTTTCTGAGGATGTTCTGTACGTGTGGTTGAAGCGGACCCCTGTAAAACGTGTCGTGAGATAGCGGCATAGATAGGTGTCCACCACACGACAGTTGTTCGGCGTCTGGCTGAGCTGGGCAAGGTCAAAAAGCTGGACATGTGGCTGCTGCATGAGTTAACAACTGCCAACAAGACTAGGCGTTTGGAAGTCTGCACGTCACTGCTTACCAAGAATAAACAGGAACCTCTACTGCATCGAATCATCACGTGCGAGGAGAAGTGGGTCCTTTATGATTATCGGAAACGATCTGCACAATGGTGAAGCAACCACAGCCTGCTGAACGGCATCCTAAGCCACCCCTGCACACCAAGAAGACGATGCTCCTTGTCTGGGGGTCCACAGCCGAGATAATTCATCGGAGCTTCTTGGCAAGAGGCCAAACCATCACTGCATAACGTTATTGTGCTGAATTACACCAAATGCACAGAAAATTTCTGCAGGAATGACCGGCTTTGGTCAACAAACATGGTGTTCTTCTGCTCCAAGACAACGCCCGCCATCATGTCGCACAACAAACGAAGCTGACACTAAGTGCCTTGGGCTATGAAGCACTGCCTCATCCTGTCTATTACCCGGACTTGTCTCTGACAGGCTATCATCTGTTTCGTACCCTGGATCACTTCCTGTCCGGGAAACAGTTCACGACAGACAACGAGGGCCGCCCCGGTGGCGCAGTGGTCTGAGCGATGGCCTCTGATCATTCGTCCGAACGGGGTCCGGGTTCAAATCCCGGTGAGGCATGGATGTTGTGTTTGTCTTACGGCACTGGCTCTCTTCCTTCCCTGGAACCAGTGGCCCTAAATTAGGGACGGGCGACTGCTTATAGCCCATTGAGTTGCTCACGGTGGTCGTTAAACCTCTAATAATAATAAAAAAACAGACAACGAGGTTCAACGTGCAGTTGATGACTTCTTCGGGTCCCAGCCACAAAGACTTTTTTCGTTCCGAGATCATGACCTTGCCGGACAGATGGCAACTATGTGTCGATGCCGAGGGGGATTATTTTGCCTAGGTAAGTTGTCATACTTTTGCGTTCTTGCCGTCCACTTGTGCTAGTCCTTTGCCGGACCTTTCGTTCGCACCAACCCAATATTTGATCATTTTTTTTTAAATGAGAACAAAAACACACAAAAACTCTAAAATAGTAATGAGTTTTGCACTCTGACCTTGGTACTAAGGACGGTAGGGTAGTTGAGATATTCTTCCACAACTTGGTACGTCATGTAAGACATTCCAAAGAGAGTTACAAGAATCACTAGAAGCCACACAATCCGCCGACATGTTGACTTCGCTGTCACCACGTAAGACACACCGGCTGCTGACAGTCTATGAGCTAAGAACTCATACACGAGGTTCAATTCTTCATCTCGCCCTTTCTTGTTCTTTAATCTGCAATTAGAACATCTCCATGTTAATATCAACAAAACTGATTTGGTGCAAACTGGGATGTAACTAACAGATATGTAGGATACACTGAATGATAGAAAGTATCCGGAAGTTCCATATACACGGTCGTATCAGAATAATATGATCACCCCGGAATCACAGTGTGCCCGCCCAGGCGCGTTACACAGTTCACGTGATAAGGTCGACCACAAGAAGACATAAGCGGTCGGCCTGGACAGATGAGCCATGGTGCGTAACGTGAGCACAATGAGAAGGGGTAGTGATTTGACGGACGTTCAAAAAGGAATGATCATCGGCTACCGCGCCAAGAGTAGAGGCATCTCAGAAACAGCAGACTTCGCGAGGTGCTGTAGTAAGGGTGTATGTACCAAGAATGGACCACTGGCACACCGAGTACCTCCCAGTGTCATAACTAAGAAGCCTCAAAGACCATCGACCCCAGAGGATAACGTCGCTTCCGTTGAGTCATAAAGGGCAATCGACGCGCAGTAGTGCAGCAACTGACCACGCAAATGAATGCTGGGGAACCCAGGTACGTGCCCCAATAACAGTAGAGCGAACCCTGTTACGCATGAGTCTCCTGAGTCTGCGTTACGTCAAGGCGCCCATGTTAGCCCAGGTCCATCGTCAACGACGCCTGCAGCGCACACATGGGATTTCCGTCATTGGACAGTGGAAGAGCGGGAAAAGGTTGCCTTCTCCGACGAATCGAGGTTTCTACTCCACAGAAGTGACGGGCGATGGTAGTTACCGTGTCAGACACACGAGAACCAACACTCGGACATGTCTGTCGGTCAAATACAGGCTGTCGGTGGCAGTGTGCATGATGTCTAGGAAATGTTTTCGTGGTATGATCTGGGACCGCTCTAGCCAGTGAAAGGGTCTCTGAACGCCAAAGGCTACCAGTCATGTTGGACGTTTACTCAAGTGGTGATGGTGTCTAGTAGACACCTGATCGGGCTCAATTTTCGGAGCCCGAGTCCGTCCGAGCCCGTGGTATATCAGCCCGAGCACACCCGAGCCCGAATTTTATATTGCAAGATAGAGCCCGGGCCCGAATGAGTCCGAAAACTGGCTAACCTGTTCAACCATTGATTAAAAACCTTTTCCACACGCCCACTCTCTCCTCCTAGTGCAATTAATCAATGTTTTTCTCAAATGGGGAGTGGGGAAGAAAGAGACCTCTGTCTATTTTTACAGTGCAACTTTACGATTTTCTTCATCTTTTTTTTTTTTTTTTTTGATTGAAGGTTTAACGACCACCATGAGCAACTCAAAGGGTTATAAGCACTCGCCCTTCCCTAATTCAGGGTCACTGGCTCCAGGGAAGGGAGAGAGCCAGTACCGTAAGACAAACACAACATCCATACCTCACGGGATTCGAACCCGGACCCCTTTCGGACGAATGATCAGAGGCCATCGCTTAGACCACTGTACCACCGGAGCGGCACGATTTTCTTTGACCGTTCGTTTCCACTTGATGTGTTTCGGGAGGCCGGGCGCCCAAAATGATCGGGCGGTGCTGCAATTGTATGTTGCTCGAATAATGCTAATATTATCGCGCCATAATGCGCTGCAATATGTACGTTATTAAATAGAATCAGTAGGGAGCTACTGCGTGGAGATAGCGTGCCGACGACAATTTACCCCCTATCAACTGTCCAATGTCTATAGTTCTTGAAAAAGCTTTTTCTTCTTTACAGAAACACACTTTCTACCCAAGCCCGGAATAAATAGCCATCTCGAATGCCCGCTCCCTTACCAGAACCAGTTGCCGAAGAATTCCCTTTACCAACTATAAAGTGTCTCATTTGCAAAATCATATAAAATCACGAAACAAATACGGGATTACGCCATATAATACACATTATGAAGATGAGAATCCGATTTTTGGCGTAAATGTGACAAGGATGGTAAGTCAGATAATATCCGAAAAAACTCGGATATTATCTGACTTACCATCCTTGTCACATTTACGCCAAAAATCGGATTGTCATCTTCACAATTTGTATTATATGGCGTAATCCCGTATTTCTTTCATGATTTATCTGCTTCTCCGGGCAAACACGGGATAAGATTCTTAACCTCCAGATTCGCTAAACATGAATGGCGGTTGCTTCGACTAGCGAATTCTGTGATGGTTATATTGAAATTGATCGGAAACTTGAAACTTGGTCGTTCTGAGTGGTGTAGTGGTTAGCATATCCGGCCGTTTTCTGGGAGACGCGGGTTCGAGTCCCGCTCCAGGACGATGAAAATTTTCAAGTTTTCGGATATTATCTGACTTACCATCCTTGTCACATTTACGCCAAAAATCGGATTGTCATCTTCATAATTTGTATATAAAATCACATTTATATTCAAACGAAATTATCTCCCTTTCTCTAAGAGCCCGAGCCCGAACAGCAGTAAATATTCTGAAGCCCGGGCCCTGCTTCGGGCTTTCGGGCTCGAGCTCATCCCGTCTCAGCTCTAGTGTCTACCAACAGGACTATGCGCCGTGCTCTGTCAGTAAGGGGGTGAGTGACGAGTTCCAGGAACACGACAGCGATGTCTCCGTTCTCCCTTGGCCTGAGAAACCACCCAACTTCAATCCCATAGAGCACTTGTGGGACTATTTGGATCGACAAGTTTGACGTGACTACCTACAACCACGTCATCTGCAAGACTTCCGTTCTCTTCTGCAGTCAGAAACGGTACATGTGCCTCGGGCAACTTTCCAGGTCTTTCATTACGTCCATGCCACGCCGTCTCGCCGCTATCATTCGTGATAAGGGTGGTTATTCCCATTATTAGATAAGTGGTCATATTATTCCGAATACGACTGTGTGCATCACAGCCATGGCTCATACAGACGTAAATAGAGGCATGTAGCCTGACAAGCATGAACAGTAGAGAGGGTCCAGTCTTTCGTACAGCTGTCTGTACCTGTAACCCTGAAGACCGACTACGCATACGATACGACGCCATGGGCAGTACCAAATTCTTGCGCCCCACTTATCACAGTTCGTCCCTCGTCAAGCTCCCCCCCCATTATTCCACCACGAGTAAAATCATCAAGATGTTTTCTTGATGATCCATTTCGTCGTTTATAGGTCCCAACAAACACATTCGAACATCTGTTTTTTTTTTTTTTTTGATTGGAGGTTTAACGACCACCGTGAGCAACTCAATGGGCTATGAGCAGTCGCCCGTCCCTAATTTAGGGTCACTGGTTCCAGGGAAGGGAGAGAGCCAGTGCCGTAAGACAAACACAACATCCATGCCTGACCGGGATTCGAACCCGGACCCCTTACGGACGAATGATCAGAGGCCAACGCCTTAGACCACTGCGCCACCGGGGCGGCTCGAACATCTGTAACAACGCTATTAGATGACAAGGTTATGTTTATTCTGCACTTCCGGTGATTGTTTGTGACGTCACTGTCCAAATCGCCATCGTAAGACTACCTAATCGCCATGTTTCTTTGTATCTGCACCATGGCAGCGTCTCGTAGTTATTATTCGTAATCCAGCTGGAATGATCTTCATAAATTCTGCCAAATTTTTTAAATGCATAATGCTTTCAATTTTTATTTTTAAAAAAATTGGAGAATGTTGCCGTGATGCTGTTTCAATTCATCTTAAAAAATTCTTTATTATATGAAAATAATATGTCCTGCTGTGCGTTTTCCCTTCTAAATTTATAAAAAAAAATCAATCTTCTGTATTTAATAGAAATGTGCTTTTGCATAATGCTTTTGTTCTGTGTTTGAGTTACAAAAATTGTAGACAAGACATCTTCCTCCATAGCTACAGTTCGATCTACCATTCACATGTTAGGACGGTGATGTAACTCCGTGACGTCACGATTATTCGGTTGCGATGAAAGCGGGATGAGCAAACTTTACTATCTATTAACCTTATTGATTCGGATCTACGATTCACATGTTAGGACGGTGATGTCACTCCGTGACGTCACGATTATTCGGTTGCGAGGAAGGCGGAATGAGCAAACTTTACTGTCTATTAACTTTGTTCGGATCTACGATTCACATGTTAGGACGGTGATGTAACTCCGTGACGTCACGATTATTCGGTTGCGAGGAAAGCGGGATGAGCAAACTTTACTATCTATTAACCTTATTGATTCGGATCTACGATTCACATGTTAGGACGGTGATGTCACACCGTGACGTCACGATTATTCGGTTGCGAGGAAGGCGGGATGAGCAAACTTTACTGTCTATTAACCTTGTTCGGATCTACGATTCACATGTTAGGACGGTGATGTCACTCCGTGACGTCACGATTATTCGGTTGCGAGGAAGGCGGGATGAGTAAACTTTACTGTCTATTAACCCTGCGTCTGTAACACTCGTGCACTCCGTCCGTCATTCTTCTCATTGATTTTTTTTTTTTTTGAAAAAAAAATTGATGAGAAGAATGGCATTGTTGGAATTAACATGAAAATTAACATGTAATTTAATGTAATTAAATCGAAAGTTTTGAAATAAATATTTATACACATCTAAAAACAAAGGGAAAGCTAAACTTTCTAAAGACTAAAGTTTGGTATTTAGTAAGTTGATTTCGTGACATATGCAAATTGACTTCATTTCATCTAAAACTGTAAAAAGAAATAATGATAAGAATGGTGTTGTTTGAATTAACATGAAAATTAACATGTAATTTAATGTAAATAACACGGAAGTTTTGAAATAAATGTTTAAAAATATTTTTACACATCTAAAAACAAATGGAAAGCTAAACTTTCTAAAAACTAAGTTGATTTCGTGACATATGCAAATTGACTTCATTTCATCAAAAACTGTAAAAAAATTAATGATAAGAATGGTATTGTTTGAATTAACATGAAAATTAACATGTAATTTTTGGGTTGTCAGAAAAGTCAAGACGTATTTTGGCATCCGATGGCGGTTGGGCGGTTTTGGAAGTACTAGAGGCATGCACAGCTCTGTTATTGCTATGGCATTCGACAGGTGACAGTTCTAGCTGCAGTCTAAAAGGAATATTGAGCGATTTGGTTGATTTGCGGAGATTTTAGATCAAGTTGAAGATGGAAGATCAAACTGTGCATTTTCGCCATATTTTACTGTTTTACTTCCGTAAAGGGAAGAACGCGCGTCAAGCTTGTGAAAGGTTTTTTTTTTTTTTTTTTTTTTTTATTGGAGGTTTAACGACCACCGTGAGCAACTCAATGGGCTATAAGCAGTCGCCCGTCCCTAATTTAGGGTCACTGGCTCCAGGGAAGGGAGAGAGCCAGTGCCGTAAGACAAACACAACATCCATGCCTCACCGGGATTCGAACCCGGACCCCTTTCGGACGAATGATCAGAGGCCATCGCCTTAGACCACTGCGCCACCGTGGCGGCCGTGAAAAGTTGCGTAAGTGTACGGTGATATTGACCTCAACGATGCTCCTCGATCCGGGAGGCCCAACGAGGCTGATGACGACCAAATCAAGGCATTGATCGAGTCAAACCCACGTTACACGACATGAGAGATTGCAGACACATTGCGCATCCATCATTCAAGCGTTCACGACCACCTAAAGAAGCTGGGATACGTAAGAAAGCTCGATGTGTGAGTTCTTCATGAATTCAAAGAAGCTCAATTGATGGCGCGTATAAACATCTGCGATATGCTCATTAAACGTGAGGAAAACGATTCTTTTTGAAGGGACTGATAACTGGTGACGAAAAGTGGATTGTGTACAACAATGTGCTGCGCAAACGGTCTTGGTCCCGACGTGCTGCTTCGCCTCAAACGACATCCAAAGCAGACATTCATCAGCGGAAGGTTCTGGTCTCAGTGTGGTGGGATTTTAAAGGTGTCGTGTTTTTCGAGCTCCTACCACGGAACCAAACAATCAATTCGAATATGTGTACTGTTTGCAATTGGACAGTTGAACGAATCCATCATCCAGAAACGTCCAGAGCTCGTTTATCGTAAAGATATTGTGCTCCTTCACGACAACGCGAGACCATACACAAGTTTGATCACCCGCCAAAAATTATTGGAGCTTGGATGGGATGTGTTGCCACACCCAGCATACTCGCCTGACCTTGCACCGTCAGACTTCCACTTGTTTCGCTCTCTTCAACAGTCCTTGCGTGGTATAACGTTCAATTCAGATGAGGCTGTAAATCAGCACCTTGTACAGTTTTTCGCCACGAAAGACAGGTCCTTCTATGAACGAGGCATTCTGCAGCTCACTGAAAGATGGCAAAAGGTTATCGAACGAAACGGGCATTATATCATTGTTTGATCTTTGTTCTTTTCTACCAATAAATGACCTTTGAAAAACATGGCTAAAATACGTCATGACTTTTCCGACAACCCGATAACATGAAAGTATAGAAATAAATATTTAAAGATATTTATACACATCTGAAATCAAATTGAAAACTAAACTTTCTAAAGACTAAAGTTTAGTATTTAATAAGTTAATTTCATGACATACGCAAATTGACTTCGTTTCATCTAAAACTGAAATTTTTTTAATGAGAATGGTATTGTTTGAATTAATATGAAAATTAACATGTAATTTAATGTAATTAACATGAAAGTTTTGAAATAAATATTTAAAGATATTTATACACAGAGCTTGAAAAATTTCACGCTGGTTCATAAGTCAGGCAAATGTCTCATTCGCCAGCTGAAAATCGACAGTCCCCAGACTGTCGATTTTTTTTTTTTAGTGTTTTGAAGTTTGATTTTTTTAAAATCTGTAAACATCTCTCAAATGATATTTTACATATAACCTAATTTCAACGATTAACCATTGTATAATAACCAAACTCAATGTTCTCCCTCTAGAGCAGATGATGCAAGAATTCTTCAATGTTTTAGAACTATCCTAACAGCTCCGTGTTTGACCTTTGACCTCGAACTGTAGCAAAGGGGTGAACACACACCCGATTGGGAACAATACAAAGTTTCGATGTCTGTTCCAAATAAAGCTATAGCTTGTTCTTTGCGGAGAGCCTATGTATTTGTAGACACTCATCAATTTGTTGTAACGAGGACTGCCGAGTGCTCATTTCGGCACCGTGACGTTCACTTACGAGGGAGCAGTTCGGTGGGGTGGTGATGACGTGCCAACTGTGTAATGCCGCCCCGGTGGCGCAGTGGTCTAAGCGATGGCCTCTGATCATTCGTCCACAAGGGGTCCGGGTTCAAATCCCGGTGAGGCATGGATGTTGTATTTGTCTTACGGCACTGGCTCTCTCCCTTCCCTGGAACCAGTGGCCTTAAATAAGGGACGGGCGACTGCTTATAGCCCATTGAGTTGCTCACGGTGGTCGTTAAATCTCCAATGAAAAAAAAACTGTAATGTTTTGTAACTATATTCTGTAAATAAGTTTCTCTTTCACTAATGGAAACCCTTAAAACCCAGGCTGGCAATGTATTATGGGTGATATGCGAATCTACACTGCTGGCCACCTAAAATGCAACACCAAGAAGGAAGCATCCGATTGGACTGAAATTCACAGCATGCGTCGCCCGCGAGAGGACATGCAAATCATGTGCGCCTGGCACGCCACCGAGAAGCACTATAAGAAGGGTGCACAGAAGGCAGGATGTAAATAGTGAAAGTGTGTTGTGCTGCCGGACCTGTGCGTGGGAAGCTTCCTGATGCCTCGTCGCAGAATACGGCAGTCATTCCAGCACGTTTCGGAGTTCGACAGAGGACGAATAGTGGCTTATCGCGACAGCGGTTTATCGTACCGAGACATCGACGCCCGCGTGGGACGACATCCAGCCACAGTGAGGCGAGTATGGATTCAGTGGGTGCAGGAGGGACGGACAGACCGACGTGAGCATTTTCCGCAGCCGCAGCACCCCACCGAACGAGCGGACCGGCTTGTTGATCGGCGGGCATTGACGGCTGGCACCTCCACATCACGAACGTTAGCGCAGAAATAAGGGTGTGTTGTGCAACAACCCGTGCCAGCACGTAGCGTTCGACGTTGTCTGTACGATCGGGGACTTGTCGCACGGTGCCCATTGCTCCGATTACCATTGTCGTTACACCACCAGCGAGTGTGGCGACAGTGGGCAGTTGAACGCCGCACCTGGACTACCGAATGGCACGACATTGTCTTCTCCGACGAATCCTGCCTCTGCTTGCAACACCACGATGGTCGGATCCGCGGGTGGCGGCACCGCGGCGAGAGACTGTATGACGCCTGCATTATACATCACCATACCGGTTCGTCGCCTGGCGTTATGGTTTGGGGCGCAATTGGATATGGCACCCACGCCCCTCTGGTGTGCATCGTTGGTACACTCAACAGCCACAGCTACATCTCCGACGTTTTGGAGCCTGTAGTCCTCCCTTACCTGCAGGAACTGCCAGCGGCCACGTTTCAACAGGACAATGAGCGCCTGCACGTAGCACGCATCGTGCAACAATTCTTCACGGCCCACCAGGTATCACTGCTGCCGTGGCCCGCCTGTTCTCCCGATATGTCGCCCATCGAACACGTCTGGTCGCTGATCGGCAACTGAGCGGCCCGGCAAGCACCACCCGCAGCTACGCCTGATGAACTGTGGCAACGTGTGGAAGCAGCCTGGACCAACATACCCCAAGCCCTCATCCAAAGCCTCTTTCGTTCGATGCCGCGGTGTGTAGCGGCCGTTATTGCCAGCCATGGGGACCACACGAACTATTGATGTCTGCGTGTTCCGCAAGTCGCATGGGCCTGTAAGCTCAATTGTTTCATCTTTGTATCTGTTGTTATGTGTCCAGTAAATCTGGCTTTGCTATCTCGTGTCCTTCTTGGTGTTACATTTTGGGTGGCCAGCAGTGTATATGTGTTCGTGCTTGCCTTCATTTGTGCATTCGGCCTGAGGATGGAGTCACAGTGAACCCTGGAAGATTTTTCTATCTGTTATTTCTAACTTAACTGTGTTTTTAGCCTGTAAATAAATGTCAGCTTTTATTCCGCAACACTTTTAAGTTTTTTAATCGTGCTTAGACAGCTTGGTTTGCGTATATAGTGGTTATGACTATTGGTCCGATTAGGACCCAGGTTCGAAACCCAGTGAGGCATGGATGTTCAGTTTGTCTTACGACACTGGCTCTCTCCCTTCCCTGGAACCAGTGGTCCTAAATTAGGGACGGGCGGCTGCTTATAGCCCATTGAGTTGCTCACGTTAGTCGTTAAACCTTCAGAAGAAAAAAAAAACTCTGCCCAGTGGTTTTAGGCGGGAGACGCATAGGACACTCCTACCCTGATTTATCCGGCGCACGAACCCGAATCCAGTTTGAAGAATTAAATAGAAATTAGAGCTTTTGACCAATCGTAAGGGCCGCGGGTGGCGTAGTGGGCAACGTTCGTGACTGTCACGGAAAGGACCTCAGGTTCTATCCCAGGAAGGTACGAACGCTCGATCCACTAAATATTCGCCGTGCGTCGGATGGGCACGTTAAGTCGTCGGACCACAGGTGATGCCCCCCCCCGTATAATAAATAAGGGCGTCTTCCTTCCCCTTTCTACTTCGCTTCCGTGCCACTTTCCTATCAGGCACTCTAGCCCAAATCTCCTAGCTTCCTATTTCTAAGGGTTGTTCAAGACCTGGGGTCAGATACTCCCTTCCTAAAATCCTCTACATATGATCATTTGACCACTCGTAAATCGGGGATGGCCGCCCCGGTGGCGCAGTGGTCTAAGGCGCTGGCCTCTGATCATTCGTCCGAACGGGGTCCGGGTTCGAATCCCGGTGAGGCATGGATGTTGTGTTTGTCTTACGGCACTGGCTCTCTCCCTTCCCTGGAACCAGTGACCCTAAATTAGGGACGGGCGACTGCTTATAGCCCATTGAGTTGCTCACGGTGGTCGTTAAACCTACAATTAAAAAATAAATAAATAAATAAATCGGGGAGGCACACGTAATTTGACATAATTTGACACGTCTCATCTGCAAAGCAAATGAGATGACGCGTGTTTCTCAAGAGATATATTTTTCTAACTTTTTAAATATCGTTGGTTTTAACTTTTAGTATCGCAACTTTTAAGTATCTCAGACACAAATATACCTCTTTAAGATTTCTTACAACTTATATATAAAAATTTCCGCAGCGAAGTAATTCCACCATCTCTTCGCCCACTACACGCCTTAACGAGCAGATGTGATTCATTCAGCGGACATGTGATACTTACACAATGACGTTTTTCCGCTGATGACGTCACGTCGACTACAAGACGTCTTTCCCGGCAGATGCGATTCATGGTAGCAATTATCTGTGACGTAGGTGAAAATGGCGAAAACAAGAGCAAGATTTTAAGTGCAAGCAACGCCACGTGGATGGAGATGGTGATCAGTACGAGTTTTAAAAGGAAATGTTTGATTTTACTGTTGTTTTGTTCTAAAAAAGTTGCGATGGAAAGAAATGAAAGGAATGACACGCGAAAACGAAATCGTTTTTCGTTAATCTAAACCGCTTGTGAAAAAAATAGGAAATAGGTCAAAGATTCGATGCAATTTTTATACAGTGTCAGGCCATTTAATTCGGGCAACCTTATTATACAGTGAAACCTGTCGAAGACAGAATTCAAGGGACTGAAAATATTTTCCATTTTATACAGGTGCATCCAATGAAGCCATTGAAACAAACATTTGAATTTTTATCATGCTAATAATATATTATTATATTACACATAATTAGTGATTACTTAAGAGAATATACGCCGATGATCACTTACCTAATAATTAGTGATTACTTATAGAATATACGCCGATGATCCATTACCATAATTAGTGATATTAATTAGTGTTGTAAAATTATAGAGATAGAAAATTTCATAATTAGTGATATATGTCATCATTAGTGATATATATTTCATAATTAGTGATATATATATTATAATTTCATATATTACAAATTTCATAATTAGTGATATATAATATTAGTGATCAAGAAACACGCTGATCAAGAAATACGAAATTTATATCTATAATTTGATATCAATTTCACAATTAGTGATATAAAACTTCATACTTAGTGATATAAAATTTCATAATTAGTGATATAAAATTTGCGTCTTCACTTACCATAATTAGTGATTACTTATAGAATATACGCCGATGATCCATTACCATAATTAGTGATATTAATTAGTGATATAAAATTATAGTGATATAAAATTTCATAATTAGTGATATAAAATTTGATATAAAATTTCATAATTAGTGATATATGTCTTCATTAGTGATATATATATTTCATAATTAGTGATATATATATTATAATTTCATATATTACAAATTTCATAATTAGTGATATATAATATTAGTGATCAAGAAACACGCTGATCAAGAAATACGAAATTTATATCTATAATTTGATATCAATTTCACAACTAGTGATATAAAACTTCATACTTAGTGATATAAAATTTCATAATTAGTGATATAAAATTTGCGTCTTCACTTAATATAATTAGTGATTACTTATAGAATATACGCCGATGATCTATTACCATAATTAGTGATATTAATTAGTGATATAAAATTATGGTGATATAAAATTTCATAATTAGTGATATAAAATTTCATAATTAGTGATATAAAATTTCATAATTAGTGATATAAAATTTGATATAAAATTTCATAATTAGTGATATAAAATTTCATAATTAGTGATATAAAATTTCATAATTAGTGATATAAAATTTCTTAATTAGTGATATAAAATTTGATATAAAATTTCATAATTAGTGATATATGTCTTCATTAGTGATATATATATTTCATAATTAGTGATATATATATATTATAATTTCATACATTACAAATTTCATAATTAGTGATATATAATATTAGTGATCAAGAAACACGCTGATCAAGAAATACGAAATTTATATCTATAATTTGATATCAATTTCACAATTAGTGATATAAAACTTCATAATTAGTGATATAAAATTTGCGTCTTCACTTACCATAATTAGTGATTACTTATAGAATATACGCCGATGATCCATTACATAATGACCACTTACCTAATAAACTGTAGCAAACAATACAGCAACCACTCGGCGAGCCATCTATTCAATGAGGTATTCTGGGGCATCTGGTACCATAATGTCAACAGCAGGTCCTCCAGTTCCCTTACATTTCGGGGTGGTGGTGATTTAGCGCAAACCCGCTTTTCCAAGTCGAACCACAAATGTTCGATTGGGTACGTGTCAGTTGAATTTGGAGTGGCAGAGCATCAGCAGAAAGTCACCAGCATGTTTCTCGAACCACTACTCGACGATTCTGGCAGTCTGTCATGGCGCATTATCCTGTTGGTAATGGCCGTCACCAGCAGGAAACACAGCTGCCATGAATGGGTGAACATGGTCCGTAAAGATGTTCAGATACCTAACAGATCTCAGGAATTGTGCTGTTGGAATAATGAAGCCTAAAGTGTCCCAAGGAAACATCACCCACAGCATAACACCGCCGCCGACGGGTTTTTTCCGCCCAACAGTGCATCCAGGTGCCTCAGCCTCCGTTGGAAATCGGCGTATCCGCGCTCGGCCGTCTACGTGACGCACCAGGTATATCTTGATTCGTCAGACCAGACCACTTTCTTCCAATCATCCACGGTCCAATCTCAATGATCTTGGGCCCATTTCATGCGTTACTGGCGATGACGTGCAGTGAGCATGGGAATCCGGCTGGGTCTTCGGCTACGGAGGTCCATGAACAAAAGGCTGTGATGAAGTGTGTGCTGTGATACATTGCCCTGATCACCACTTTTGTAGCTGCGGTTGATTTGTAACACTTTGGCCCTGTGGTCACTGTGAACAATACGCGACAGTCTTCGCTCCCTTCTGGCATCAATGAGCTGCGGACGGCACACGGCTGGACGGCGGTTCGTCGTTTGGCCATATGTGCACCACTTTTGATACGTACTCACTACAGCGGCACGTGAATAACCCACGAGCTGCACCGTTTCCGAGATCGTAGTTCCGAGGCTCCGTGCCATCACAATTTGTCCTTTTATCAAACTCCGATAAATCGGCAGCTTTTCCCATTCCGACTCCGAACACTCTACTAACCGAAAGCCGGTCCTCGGTTTATATGTATATTGCTCTGCGAACTTCCCTTGCGCCACCGTTTGGTCTCCAAGCGCGCTCATTTATCTAGGCTGTGGGTGGTTATAATGGAATAGCTCATTGGTGTCTATATGTAGACATTCTCAGTAAGGGAAGAAAACAGATTATGGCACTGAGAAAAGAAGGTGGTACTGCAACAAGAAATAGAAACGAAATTTTGACAAGGTATGACGAAGCAAATTTCTCCGTCATTTTTATCTACGCCGGACATCGAATATGAGTCCCCTTACTCCGGAATAAGTTGCTCTACCAACTGAGCTACGCAGACGTATGTTCTCGCTGCTATCTGCCTTTATCTCACGTGCGTCCTGCGGTACAGGCACGTCACTTCCCCTCTCCCCCGAAAGAGGGCCTGGGGCATGGCTCACGGGTCAACAGGGACCATGTGTCGCTGTAAGCAGTCATCCGCTGAAGAACGTACACTGGAGAAATCCCAGTCAACTTAGTGTGTGAAACGTAACATCACACACATTTATTTTTCGAAGCGCTGAAGAAGGGATTCTCTTATTTTTCCTGTCTCGCGGTGTGGAATGAACATCACACCATTGCGAGAACTGTAACGACTAAGTCATTCTTGAAGTTCGGGCGCCATTATAACGAAGTAAATTTCTCCGTCATTTTTTGTCCATGCCGGGCATCGAAGTCGAGTCCACTTACTCCGGAATAAGTCGCTCTACCAACTGAGCTGCGCAGACGTATGTTCTCGCTGCCATCTGCCTTTACCTTATGTGCGTCCTGCGGGGCAGGCACGTCACAAAGGGTGAAAGATTTATACTCAAACCTGTATGAAAGAAATGACACATCTACTCCAGACACTACGAAAGGTAACAGTGCCAAAGTCCCTCCAGTCCTCGGCAAAAGTTATGCATGCAATCAAGAACATGAAACGGGGAAAAGCTCCAGGAGAAGATGGAATTACCGTGGACATTATACAAGAAGCAAGTGGAGAAATTGAAACTACACTCGCCCAAGTTTTTACCAGGTGTCTTAATGAAGGGAACATTCCTGAGGGTTGGAGTAAAACTACAATGATCCTGCTACATAAAAGAAGGTGACACCAAGAATCTCAGGAACTATAGGCCCATCAGCCTCCTATCAGTAGTTTATGAAATTTTCACACAGATTCCTTCACATCGCTTGAAGGTGACACTCTACATAGCTCAAACAAGGGAACAAGCTGGATTCAGGATTGGCTACAGAACTGTAGATTATATCCATGTACTGAGAGAACTAATTGAAAGAACAAGGGAATATGAACTCTCATTATGAATGGCTATTATTGATTATGAAAAAGCCTTCGATTCCGTTCAACCATCAGCAGAAACAATGGCTTTGAAATCTTGCGGTATTGAAGATGCATACATTAGCATTATTAATAACATCTATGAAAATGCAACTGCAAAGATTCGGCTATTTGAGAATACAGCACCAATAAAAATTGGAAAGGGAATGAGACAAGGTGACGCTATATCTCCCAAACTCTTTAATGCCATATTGGAAAACGTCTTTCAATCACTCAACTGGGAAAACAAAGGGATAAAGATTAATGGAGATTATCTAACTCACCTTCGTTTTGCTGATGACGTAGTCATTTTTGCAACTACCCCATCAGAGCTACAGAGTATGACCCAGGAACTTGTTGCCAAGAGTAAAGAAGTGGGATTAAAAATGAATTTTCAGAAGACAAAAGTGATGTATTGATGGGGAAAAGATGGAGATAACCGATACCTACATTTGTCTTGGACAGCAAATATCAAGTGAGGGTCACATTGGTGAAGAAATTAATCGGCGTATAAAACTTGCCTGGAAAGCTTTTGGAAGAAACAGTACAGTTTTTAAGAGCAGTAATTAACACAACTAATAACACTCATTAACACTCTCTTCCTCAAATCCTGTACATAAATCTCTACCTCGCTTCCGTGTGACTTTCCTGACTGGCACTCTAGCCCAAATCTCCTAGCTTCCTACTTCTAAGGGTTGTTTAAGACCTGGGGTCTCCTTCCTAAAATCCTCTACATAAATCTCTACCTCGCTTCCATATGACTTTCCTGTCGATAACTCAAGCCCAAATCGCCTAGCTTCCTACTTCTAAGGGTTGTGTAAGACCGGGGGCCCGACACTCCCTTCCTAAAATCCTCTTCATAAATCTCTACCTCGCTTCAAATCTACGATTTTCTTTCCGAGGAGATGGGGTTGAGGTTGTATTTTCACTTATTGTATAAAAATTGCTTCACAAAATGACAAAAAGCTACGTGCGCAGCAAAAATTTTTGGATTGCGAATATTTTAGTGTAGAAACAATAAATTCGTATAAACAGTTTTTTTTTTTCTGATACATGTTTTAGAGATTGATTTTTAATGCAAAATGGAGTAACTCACAAATTAGTGACTTTTTACACTTTTATACGCGCTCATATGTGATTGTTTTAAGAAAAATTCCAGTAATGTTTTTAAAGTCACTGAATACATGGCCTCCACGTGTAGCCCAAAACCAACTTTGATATTGCTCTTTTTCATTTTATTTAAATTTAAATATCTGGTTTGCACGCAAATTGGTAAATATATAAAAGCAAGGGCTACAAAATGATGAGATTAAATTTACGATTTTACGAATTCGGAAAATATCAAGGTCGTTACAATAATCACTTGAAATATACAGATCTCCGTATTTGTACGGCGAAGGGCGATAACCTATTCGAAAACCGGGGTTTGGAAAAAAAAAAAAAAAATTAAAGAAAAGAAACTCTTTTCAAGGGCCTCGCACCCGAAAACTTACACACAAGAAATAATAATTGTAAAAAATTCTAACTAAAACTTTTTGTTCTTAAACTGCGGGGCCCCTTAAAGGCGCGAGGCCCGGGGCGACCGCCCCGGTTGCCCCTATGGTCCAGTCGCTCCTGCAGACATCAATAGTTCGTGTGGCCCCCATGGCTGGCAATAACGACCGCTACACGCCGCGGCACCGAACGAAAGAGGCTTTGGATATGGGCTTGGGGTATGTCTGTCCAGGCTGCTTCCACACATTGCCACAGTTCATCAGGCGTAGTGGTGCTTGACGGGCCACTCGGTTGCCGATCAACGACAGACGTATTCGATGGGCGACATATCGGGAGAACAGGCGGGCCATGACAGCAGTGACACCTTGTGGACCGTAAAGAATTGTTGCACGACGCGTTCCATGTGCGGGCGCGCGTTGTCCTGTTGAAACGTGGCCGCTGGCAGGTCCTGCAGGTAAGGGAGGACTACAGGCTCTAAAATGTCGGAGATGTAGCGGTGGCTGTTGAGTGTACCGGCGATGGGTACCAGAGGGGTGCGGGTGTCATATCCAATTGCGCACCAAACCATAACGCCAGGCGACGGACCGGTATGGCGATGCATAATGCAGGCGCCATACAGTCTCTTGCCGCGGTGCCGCCACACGCGGATCCGACCATCGTGGTGTTGCAGGTAAAAGCGGGATTCGTCGGAAAAGACAATGTCGTGCCATTCCGTAGACCAAGTGCGGCGTTCAACGGCCCACTGCCGCCGCACTCGCGGGTGGTGTAACGTCAATGGTAATCGGAGCAATGGGTGCCGTGCGACGTGTCCCCGCTCTTGCAGACGACGTCGAACGGTACGTGCCGA
The DNA here is from genome assembly GCA_039090855.1 of Macrothele yani. Classification (NCBI taxonomy): domain Eukaryota; kingdom Metazoa; phylum Arthropoda; class Arachnida; order Araneae; family Macrothelidae; genus Macrothele; species Macrothele yani. The sequence continues at coordinate 64,713,314 of CM077000.1, read as the reverse complement.
CACAGGTTGTTGCGCAACACACCCTAATTCCTAAGCTAACGTTCGTGATGTGGCGGTGCGAGCCGTCAATGCCCGCCGCACAACATGCCGATCCTCTCGTTCGGTGGTGTGCCGCAGCTGCAGCAATCACTCACGTCGGTCCGTCCGTTCCTCCTGCACCCACTGAATCCATACTCGCCTCACTGTGGCTGAATGTCGTCCCACACGGACGCCGATGTCTCGGTACGATAAACCGCTGTCACGATAAGCCACTATTCGTCCTCTGTGGAACTCCGAAACGTGCTGGAATGACTGCCGTATTCTGCGACGAGGCATCAGGAAGCTTCCCAACGCACAGGTCCGGCAGAACAACACATTTCCACTCACTTACACCCCGCCTTCTGTGCACCCTTCTTATAGTGTTTCTCGGTGGCGTGCATGATTTGCATATGCCCTGCAATGCTGATCGTTTGCATGTCCTCTCGCGGGCGACACATGCTGCGAATTTCAGGCCAATCGGATGCTTCCTTCTTGGTGTTGCATTTTGGGTGGCCAGCAGTGCAGATAAAGTGCCCTGGTGGGAAAGGTATTGTTCCTCGGAATACTCCTGGGTAACTCCAGAGAAAATAGCCCTCCAGGATATTGGAACACACTCAGGAAGGATATCATTACAAGCCCTATCTCCATAACCATGTAAGCACTTTCTGTAAACCGTAACATAGATCTAGAGGTTGGGATATTCAAAATAGTAGTATGCACCCATACACGAAAATAAGATAAATAAGAGAGAACAGTGTTCTTGGCTTCCAGTTTTGACACTATATTTGTGCTCTGCCAAATCGGGTATGTAAAGTTCTAAAAGTAGAGCCGATATACGCTATATTGACAAAAGTCACAAAAGTCATATACGCTATATTGACAAAAGTCACCGGACACCTAGAAGAGAAACACAACATAGCATTTATTGACATACATTAGTACGGTGACGGTCCAACTTTGGCCTTAATGCATGCACTGACCCTTCGAGACATGCTTTCGACAAGGTTTTGGAACACAGTGATAGGTATAGTGCTTCCATTCGGTACATAGTGCTGCCGCTAACTCTTGCTTAGTAGTAGGCCTTGGTTCCAAACTTCTTATGCAGCGCTCTAATTCATCCTATAGGTACTCTATAAGATTGAGATCAGGGCCCTGTTCTGGCCAGTCCGCATACGATGCGGAATTATCGTCAAACAACGCAGTAACAGACCTTGCTTTATGGCTCGGTGCATTATCCTGCTGGTACCAACAAGGCTCGGTTCCATAGCATTGCCACATAGTTGGTAGGGAATAATTGTCCGTAATATTGAGGTAGACGTGCTAGTTGACAGGTTTGTCCACGATAACCAATGGGCTGGGACCATACCACGAAAAACACCCCAACACGAGTACACTGCCAGCTCGAAACTTGACCGTAGGAACAGTACACTGTGGTAAATAGCGTTCCCCTGGCTGATGTCATAACCACACACGGCCATCAGGCTGATGGATCGTGTATCTAGATTCATCAGTCCATAGTACACGTTTCCATTGATCTACGGTCCACGATAAATGTTCTTTACGCCATGCTAAACGACGAGTAGCATTCAGAGTGGAGATGAAAGGCTTATGAGCAGCTGCACGACCACGGTAACCCATGAAATGAAGTTCTCTGCGCATGGTACGTGTACATACCGAGGTTCCAGCATTTTTACTCACCTGTACACTGAGGTCTTGTGCAGTACTCTGTCGATTAGCTCTAACGACTCTCCTGATTCTTCGACGTCCTCTATCACTGATTTTCTTTGGTCTGCCGGTACGTTTTGCTGCTTCAGGGACGCCATGTGTCTTCTACTTAGTCATCCAAAACAGTTGACTTGGGTATGTTTAAACGCCTCTCGGTTTCTCTTATCAACAACCCACAAAAATAACACTCAAGAATATTTCCTTTCTCAAAATCAGATCTCTCCCGCCGCGACATTTTCACTCAACCTCACAGTGCGATATGACCGCGGTCAGTTGCGGACTTGTTTTTATACCGTTTGCAGCTGTGCCGCGCATCTTAACAACGCAGCGAATCCATTCATTTGCTTTCGAAGCGGTGTCCGATTACTTTTGTCAATATAGTGTATATTTTTGTAGATTTGTCTTGATCCACAGATTTCAAAGGTATACAATGTACTCCAAATCTTCCGTATGAATTACAGGGTCCCGGTCATTCAAGATCATGGAAAGGAGATCATCTGATCAACCCCCGCACGGGGATAACTGGTTTTCCAGTTATTTGGGGAGCGGCGCCCCCACGGCCCGAGCTAACCTTGTGACGGTTTCTATTGCCTCTGCGGCTTTGACGCTTACATCACCGAAGGGACAGCTGTTCATCCAGCTGATGGGGGATGGCGTCCCCACGGCCCGAGCCGATTTTCTCTTATTGTTTTGCTTTTTTCGTCTTAAGTTCATACAGTGACATGTACCCGCCTCAGTTGTAGGCTGCTGAGGTTGTGATGCGGCGCCAGCTCCGGGTTTTGTTCCTCGTTCGCTTCCCTGTCTTTTCTCTTTTATGTTATATTTTCTGTTTTTTCCGGAGCTGGTTAGCTTAGACCTACCTGCATGTTTGCCGTGTGCGATGACCCGTACAGGTGGAAATGAGGATGCTGGAGGCAGAGGTATTTGGGGGCCGGGTTGTAGTGTCTCCAGATGCCGACACTCCTCTTTGCCCTCTGCTTCACCCTAAACGGGAGGCTGGGAGCTAACCCACTCCTAGTCAGGAAGTCTGTGGCCGAGTGGCGTCCAGACTTCTAGCGGCTTGTCGTTCTGTTCGGCTGGGTGAGTTTGGGGGTAGGGTGGGCATGCCAAAGGGGTGTTCTCCGGGCACGGGAAAGTCTGGGTGCACGCCGAGCGTGTGTCTGCCCTACCAACTTGCTATATCCGCTGACTATCCCTAGAGCCGTGTCCTGCGTCCTCTTGGGCTTGCGGACCTCCGGCTCACCCTCGTTGGGCTCGGTAGTGGGTGGGGAGGTCGGTGGACTAATCTTTTCCCTTCTTCATGGAAACCCAAAGTGTTTCCCATGCTCACAATTTAAAGCACCCTGTGGAGGAAAGTACACCTTCCTCCACTAAGAAACTTGCCACATCAAATTGCAATGCTCTGTTTCTTTTGATCAAATCTGGTGACTCTTCACAGTCACTCAGTTCGAAGAGTCCCTTCTGGATCAACAAGGCTCTGCAGGCCGTTGCTGGCTCTCCTAAGAGTGTGAAGAAGCTCCCTTCAGGGGATCTTCTCGTGGAAACCTCTAATCCACGCCACAGTGCCACCTTGCTGGCCACGACCGTTTTGCTTGGCATTCCCGTTCAGGTTTCTCCCCATGGTTACCTCAATTCCTCTCGCGGTGTCGTCAACTCCCGCGACCTGCTTGAATGCAGCGATGAAGAATTGCTGGAGGAACTTGGCGAACAGCATGTCATTGGGGTTCGACGGATTCTTTTTAGGCGGGATGGGAAATCTATTCCCTTCCCGTAACATCATCCTGACTTTTGACTCCCCAACCCTGCCTACTTCCATCAAGGCAGGTTATTTACGGCTTGATGTTCGGCCGTATATCCCGAACCCCTTGCGATGTTTCAGATGCCAGCATTACGGTCACTCCCAGCAGTCTTGCCGTAATGTTGCAAAGTGTGGTCGCTGTGGTTCCACTGAACACTCTTTGGCAGATTGCTCTGCAGAGTCTGACCATTGTGTCAACTGCGAAGGGACTCATCCTGCATCTTCTAAGCAGTGTCCAAAGTGGATAGTGGAACAGGCAATCCAACGCCTGAAGACAACTGAGCATCTCTCGTATCCCGAAGCTAGACGGCGGATCGCCCCTTTACAACCAGGCCGGCGGTCCTATGCTTCAGTTGTGGTGCAGAAGGCCTCTGTGGTGGTCCAGACTGAGGTGACCATCCCAGCGCGGTGTCCTTATGATTTTGAGGACATCGTTGCTGCTGGATTGGAGGCACTGAAGTCTCGCCGCATTGCCTCCAAGGCGACATCAACATCGTCGCCGAAACCTTCCTCTATGCCGAAAACATCTGTCAGCACAGGGACCCAGGGCACTGCTAAGAAGAAGCCGGAGAAGATGAAACCAGGTTCATCCTCCTCGAAACAGAGCAGGCAAAAAGCACCTCTTAACACAGGGGGTAAACACAGCCCTGTGTTACCTCCAGGACACTGCGGATGGATTGGAGGTGATGGACGACAGTGAGACGTTCTAGTCGTCTGTCTTTTTCATTGTTTCATTTCATTTTTCATTATGGCCACGCTCATTCAGTGGAATTGCCGAGGTCTGCGATCACGCATTGATGATTTGAAAGGCTTACTGTCTTCGCACACACCTGTGTGCGTTTGTCTCCAGGAGACAAAGCTTCGCACGACGGACACTCCTTCGCTGCGGAGACATTCAATTTTCCGCAATTATCACCAGGACGGCGTTATCGCCTGCGGAGGAGTGGCCGTCGTTGTTCCTCATGGTGTTCCTGTTACTGCAGTTGCCCTTCGGACGACTTTGCAGGCAGTGGCAGTGAAACTATCTGTGCACACGCTGTTTACGGTGTGTTCCATGTATATACCACCAAATGAAGCTGTAAGCCTTTCGGATCTGGAAGATTTAGTTGACCAGCTGCCGCCTCCTTTCTTCATCTTAGGAGATTTCAATGCACACATTCCGTTGTGGGGTTCTCCCACTCGTGACTCCAGAGGCCGTGTTGTTGAGTCCCTTCTCTCCAACACGTCCCTCTGTCTCCACAACACCGGGGCAGTCACTTATTTTCATGAACCCACCCGCTCGTACTCAGCCATTGATTTGTCTCTGAATTCACCATCATTATATCCTGCCTGGTCCTGGAGCGTGTCTGGTGATCCCCTTGGCAGCGATCACTTTCCCATCTTTCTCCGTCTAGCGAGTGGCGGGTACCGTTACCCTACTCACCCTGCTAGAAGGAATATTGATCGTGCCAGGTGGAACACATTCACGGCTTCGGCGAGTATTACTCACGCTATGGTGACCTCGGGAACGGTCAATGGCGCTGTTGCAGCGGTGACGTATTGTATTGTGCACGCGGCAGAACTTACCATCCCCAGGACGTCGACTAAACTTCCACGTTGCCCGAGACCTTGGTGGAATTCCACTTGCATGGCAGCTCGTCAGGCTCAACATCGGGCTTGGGGTAGGTTTCGTCGGTACCCCACCGACGCGAACCTACTTGCTTTCAAGAAGGTCAAGTCCTACGCGCGATTGGTTCGTCGGCATAGTCAACGGGAGTCCTGGATACAATATGTATCCGGGATTAACACCACTACCATCCCTAAGATCGTTTGGGACAGGATCCGTAAGATTCGGGGACAGTACCCATCTGGGGAAATCTCCATTCTTGAGAGTGATGGAAGAACGGTTGCTGACGCTCAGGGTATTGCTGACTGTCTGGGCGCCACTTTTTCTTCGGTGTCCAGCAGCAGCAATTACCCTGCTTCGTTCCGGCAGTTACAGCCGCGGCTTGAACGGTCCAAGATTTATTTTGGACCGTTTTCTTCCGAAGAGTATAACAGCCCGCTGACTGCCGTGGAGCTGAAGACCGCTCTAAATAGGTCCGGCCTGACATCTGTCGGACCAGATAACATCCATTACGAGATGCTGAAGCATCTTTCTCCGTCCTCTCTCGAATGTCTGCTAATCCTGTTTAACAGGATTTGGCAGGAGCATGTCTTTCCCGAATCTTGGCACACTGCCATTGTCGTTCCTGTTCCCCAACCTGGTAAAGATCCCACCAACCCGTTGAACTACCGGCCAATTGCTATGACGAGCTGCCTTTGCAAAGTACTCGAGCGTATCATTAATTTTCGTCTCATTTTTTTATTTGGAAATTCATCACATTTTTTCACCTCATCAGAGTGGATTTCGCAAATCTCGATCCACCACCGATCATCATCTTCGCCTTGAGGCATCTGTCAGGGAGGCATTTGTCCGGCGTCAGCACATGGTCTCCGTATTCTTCGACATGGAGAAAGCCTATGACCGTACCTGGAGATACGGCATTCTCCGTGATCTGCACGAGTGCGGATTGCGGGGAAACTTACCATCTTTCATCGCCGGATTTCTCCAGGACCGGAGTTTCCGTGTGCGCGTCGGGTCGACCCTCTCTGCGATGTACCCGCAAGAACAGGGTGTACCTCAAGGCTCCATTTTATCAGTCACTCTGTTCATCCTTCGTGTGAATCACATTTTCAAACTGCTTCCTCCGACGGTTCGTGGAACCATGTACGTGGATGATCTACAGATCTCTTGCGCCTCCGTTAACATGCGCACCATCGAGAGACAGCTCCAGTCTGCCATTACCAAGATCTCTCACTGGGCTTCCCAAAATGGATTTGGCTTCTCGACGCAGAAGACCGTTTGCGTGCATTTCTGCCGCAAACGGGGTCTTCACCCAGACCCCAGCCACCGTCTGGGGTGTTCTACCATCCCCGTGGGTCAGAAGCCAAGTTCCTTGGGCTAACTTTTGACCGCGCGCTCACCTTCAGACCTCACATTCAGTCTTTGAAGGTGAAGTGCACGAGGTCATTGAGTATCCTGAAGGTCCTCTCCCGAACATCTTGGAGGGCTGACAGGTTCTCAATGCTTCGCATTTACCACTCTCTCATTCGGTCGAAGTTGGACTTCGGATGCATTACGTACGGCTCGGCGCGTCCATCGATTTTAAAACCTTTAAACCCCGTCCATCACCAGGCATTGCGGCTATGTACTGGTGCTTTCCGCACCTCTCCCGTGCATAGCCTGTATGCGGAGGCTCATGAGCCGCCATTATGCATCCGTCGTAAGCAGCTGTCTCTTCAGTTTTATACAAAACTGAAATCTTTTCCTGATCATCCACTGTTGGTTCCATCTTCCAACCGGACTGTGTCCGCTTGTTTTCCAACCGCCCCTCCTGTGTTCCGACGTTCGGGATTCGGATGTCTGCCATAGTGCGCGATGCTGGTCTAAACTTGTCTGGGATTGGTTTGACCACCTTTTTTAACCATCCTCCTTGGCAGCCCGTTCAAGCAACGGCTGACCTATCTCTTTGTGTGTGGCCAAAGTCATCTACTCCTGCTCGGGTGTACCAGCAGCTCTTTGCTGAAAGACTGTCTGCCTACCCGGATTTCGTGCCTGTGTTCACCGATGGCTCGAAATCCGGGAATGTCGTTGGATCCGCTTTTGTGTGTGGCGATGCCTCCCATGCTGAGAGGCTTCCGCCTGAATCCACCGTCTTTTCGGCAGAGATGCGTGCGGTACACCTCGCTTTGTGCCACATACAGTCTAGATCTCATCGTCGCGCTTTGATTTGCTCCGATTCCCAGTCCGTCATCCAGGTTTTATCTTCTCCGGAGGACGCGGACTCACCTGTCATCCGTGATGTCCGTCGTCTTCTTGGAACTTTGGAGGGTGATGGCTTCCTGGTCCGATTCTGTTGGGTTCCTGGCCATGTTGGGATCCGGGGTAACGAGTTGGCAGATCTCTCTGCCAGGTCTGTTTCCTCTATGTCGCCAGCTCGGTTGCCACTGTCTTTCCGCGATTTTAGAACTTTGATCCGGACATTTCTCCTGGACGAGTGGCAGTCCCTGTGGTCTCAGCAGGGCAGCAATAAGCTGCATTCTATCAAACCACAGATCGGACTATGGAAGTCTTGTTTGCGGAAGAACCGTCGTGAGGAAGTTGTTCTTGCACGTCTCCGCATTGGGCACTGTCGTTTTACTCACCGCTTTTTGCTGTGTGGCGAGAGTGTCCCGGTGTGTGAGGCGTGCAACTGTCGTCTCACTGTCCTTCATGTTTTGTGTACTTGTGTTCGGTTTTCTGATCATCGTTTTCGTCATTTTCACTCTCATCTGTTGGACGAAGGAGCAGCTACGCTGCAAACCATTATTGGCGAGGCCTGCGACGTGAAAGCAGTGTTTTCGTTTTTACAAGATATTGACTTTTTTTAAACTTATCTAGATTTTACCTTGTTCACTATCATATTTCATTTTTACCACATCAGCCTGTTTTTAACCTTGTGTACGTTTTTTATTGATTTTGTTTTGTTTTGATGTCTTTTGTTTGGCGCTCTTTGGCCAACCATGGCCGTTGCGCCATTAACATCAATTAACCCGTTCGCTGTCTTTTCGTTTTTTAAACACATTGACTTTTTAAAACTCATCTGGCTTTTAAAATTGTTTCCTGCATCGGCCTGATTTTAACTATTGTGCCACGCTTTTAACGTCTTTGTTTTGTTGGTCTCGTCTCTGGCGCTCTTTGGCCATACTTGGCTGTTGCGCCAATAAAACCCATCAACCAACCAACCATCTGATCAACTTTGCTAGGTGTCATAGAAAAATCGAATGCACTGACACGTGTTTCTCAATAGATATTTTAACATCGTAGGTAACATGGAATATACTGCATACCTCTTCTAGATTTCTTAGAAATCATAAATTAAAATCACGCAACGAAGTTATTTCACCATCTTCTTCGCCCACCGCACGCCTTAATGAACAGATAGGATTCATTTATCATATGATACTTATTTACGCAACGGTGTCTTTTCGCTGATGACGTCACGTCGCCTGCAATACGCCTTTCGAGGCAGATGAGATCCATGACAGCAGTTACCTGATACGTAGAGAAAAATGGAGAAATTAAAATTTTGGTTTTAAGTGGGAGCGACGCCACGTGCCAACAGTAAGTGATTTCTAAGAATTTTAAAAGAAAATATAGATGCTGCTGTTGTTTTCATCTAAGAAAAGTTTCGGTGAAAAGAATTGAAAGGATTGGCACGCAAAAATAAAATATTTTTCGCTACGCTAAATCACTAATGAAAAAAATGCAGGTAGGCTCAGTTCTGATTGAGCCGCCAGTTTGGAATGTAGGACTACGACTTACAGATCGGAGAATGGGAATGAGCTAGTCGAGTATGGTTTCAAAGCGTTTATTTAAATTTTTATAGCCAACACAGGTCTATGATATGAAAAGTAGCTTACATAATTTTTACAAGTAATACTGGATACGTTGCGAACATAAAGCACGTCTATACACGAATTACCCAACTGTCTTCTTAGGCTTCTAACATTCTCATCACTTGCTCTTCTCTTGCCTTTCGTTTTGATTTTCTCCATTTTTGCTTGCGTTCATTCTGCCAATTCCGCGGCATTGTCGAAAATGTTAACCCGTTCACACGAAAACAATTTTTAAAATGTTCAGTTCAAACCACTGCGGCATGTTCTTCGTATATTTGAATATATCTCGTCGAGAGCTTTAAAACGATACCACGCACAGTCGTTTTGCAATCACGGTTGTGCAGATAAACCGCGATATTCTCAAAAAATTTCATAGATTCACAAGAAAATAATTTTTAAAATGTTTAGTTCAAACCACTGCGAAATATTTTTTGCATATTTGAATAGATTACGTCAGGAGCGTTAAAACGATACCACGCACAATCGTTTTGCAATCACGGTTGTTCAGATAAACTACGATATTGTCAAAAAATGTCATAGATTCACAAGAAAATAATTTTTAAAATGTTTAGTTCAAACCACTGCGAAATATTTTTTGTATATTTGAATAGATCACGTCAGGAGCTTTAAAACGATACCACGCACAGTCGTTTTGCAATCACGGTTGTCCAGATAAACCGCGATATTGTCAAAACATTTCATAGATTCACAAGAAAATAATTTTTAAAATGTTTAGTTCAAACCACTGCAAAATATTTTTTGTATATTTGAATAGATCACGTCAGGAGCTTTAAAACGATACCACGCACAGTCGTTTTGCAATCACGGTTGTCCAGATAAACCGCGATATTGTCAAAACATTTCATAGATTCACAAGAAAATAATTTTTAAAATGTTTAGTTCAAACCACTGCGAAATATTTTTTGTATATTTGAATAGATCACGTCAGGAGCTTTAAAACGATACCACGCACAGTCGTTTTGCAAACACGGTTGTCCAGATAAACCGCGATATTGTCAAAAAACGTCATAGATTCACAAGAAAATAATTTTTAAAATGTTTAGTTCAAACCACTGCGAAATATTTTTTGCATATTTGAATAGATCACGTCGAGAGCGTTAAAACGATACCACGCACAGTCGTTTTGCAATCACGGTTGTCCAGATAAACCGCGATATTGTCAAAAAATTTCATAGATTCACAAGAAAATAATTTTTAAAATGTTTAGTTCAAACCACTGCGAAATATTTTTTTGTATATTTAAATAGATTACGTCAGGAGCTTTAAAACGATACCACGCACAATCGTTTTGCAATCACGGTTGTTCAGATAAACCGCGATATTGTCAAAAAATGTCATAGATTCACAAGAAAATAATTTTTTAAAATGTTTAGTTCAAACCACTGCGAAATATTTTTTGTATATTTGAATAGATCACGTCAGGAGCGTTAAAACGATACCACGCACAGTCGTTTTGCAAACACGGTTGTCCAGATAAACCGCGATATTGTCAAAACATTTCATAGATTCACAAGAAAATAATTTTTAAAATGTTTAGTTCAAACCACTGCGAAATATTTTTTGCATATTTGAATAGATCACGTCAGGAGCGTTAAAACGATACCACGCACAGTCGTTTTGCAAACACGGTTGTCCAGATAAACCGCGATATTGTCCAAAAATTTCATAGATTCACAAGAAAATAATTTTTAAAATGTTTAGTTCAAACCACTGCGAAATATTTTTTGCATATTTGAATAGATCACGTCAGGAGCGTTAAAACGATACCACGCACAGTCGTTTTGCAAACACGGTTGTCCAGATAAACCGCGATATTGTCAAAAAATTTCATAGATTCACAAGAAAATAATTTTTAAAATGTTTAGTTCAAACCACTGCGAAATATTTTTTGCATATTTGAATAGATCACGTGAGGAGCTTTAAAACGATACCACGCACAGTCGTTTTGCAATCACGGTTGTCCAGATAAACCGCGATATTGTCAAAAAAGTTCATAGATTCACAAGAAAATAATTTTTAAAATGTTTAGTTCAAACTATAACGAAGTGAATTTCTCCGTCAGTTTTATCCGCGCTGGGGTTCGAACCCGGGTCCACTCATTCCGGAATAAGTTGCTCTACCAATTAAGCTACGCGGACATTTGTTTTAATTCCTATCTGCCTTTATGTCGTGTGCGTCCTTCTGGCAGGTTACGTCACATCTCCTGGTACGTTACATCATCTCCCCTTATTATTTTTTTTTTTTTTCGATGTGCTGGAGAAAGGATTCTCTTATTTTTCCTATCTCGCGGTGTGGAAATAACATCACACCAATGCGAGATTTTGAACGGTCGGGTCATCCGGATAGTTCGGGCGCCATTATAATGAAGTGAATTTCTCCGTCATTTTTATCCGCGCCAGGATTCGAACCCGGGTCCACTCATTCCAGAATAAGTTGCTCTACCAATTAAGCTACGCGGACATTTTATTCTGATTCCTATTTGCCTTTATGTCGTGTGCGTCCTTCTGGCATTTACGTCACATCTCCTGGTACGTTACAAAACCACTGCGAAATATTTTTTTACATATTTGAATAGATCACGTCAGGAGCTTTAAAACGATACCACGCACAGTCGTTTTGCAATCACGGTTGTCCAGATAAACCGCGATATTGTCAAAAAATTTCATAGATTCACAAGAAAATAATTTTTAAAATGTTTAGTTCAAACCACTGCGAAATATTTTTTGCATATTTGAATAGATCACGTCAGGAGCGTTAAAACGATACCACGCACAGTCGTTTTGCAATCACGGTTGTCCAGATAAACCGCGATATTGTCAAAAAATTTCATAGATTCACAAGAAAATAATTTTTAAAATGTTTAGTTCAAACCACTGCGAAATATTTTTTTGTATATTTGAATAGATTACGTCAGGAGCTTTAAAACGATACCACGCACAGTCGTTTTGCAATCACGGTTGTCCAGATAAACCGCGATATTGTCAAAAAATTTCATAGATTCACAAGAAAATAATTTTTAAAATGTTTAGTTCAAACCACTGCGAAATATTTTTTGCATATTTGAATAGATCACGTCAGGAGCGTTAAAACGATACCACGCACAGTCGTTTTGCAAACACGGTTGTCCAGATAAACCGCGATATTGTCAAAAAATTTCATAGATTCACAAGAAAATAATTTTTAAAATGTTTAGTTCAAACCACTGCGAAATATTTTTTTGCATATTTGAATAGATCACGTCAGGAGCTTTAAAACGATACCACGCACAGTCGTTTTGCAATCACGGTTGTCCAGATAAACCGCGATATTGTCAAAAAATTTCATAGATTCACAAGAAAATAATTTTTAAAATGTTTAGTTCAAACCACTGCGAAATATTTTTTGCATATTTGAATAGATCACGTCAGGAGCTTTAAAACGATACCACGCACAGTCGTTTTGCAATCACGATTGTCCAGATAAACCGCGATATTGTCAAAAAATTTCATAGATTCACAAGAAAATAATTTTTAAAATGTTTAGTTCAAACCACTGCGAAATATTTTTGCATATTTGAATAGATCACGTGAGGAGCTTTAAAACGATACCACGCACAGTCGTTTTGCAATCACGGTTGTCCAGATAAACCGCGATATTGTCAAAAAATTTCATAGATTCACAAGAAAATAATTTTTAAAATGTTTAGTTCAAACTATAACGAAGTGAATTTCTCCGTCAGTTTTATCCGCGCTGGGGTTCGAACCCGGGTCCACTCATTCCGGAATAAGTTGCTCTACCAATTAAGCTACGCGGACATTTGTTTTAATTCCTATCTGCCTTTATGTCGTGTGCGTCCTTCTGGCAGGTACGTCACATCTCCTGGTACGTTACATCATCTCCCCCTTATTTTTTTTTTTTTTTCGATGTGCTGGAGAAAGGATTCTCTTATTTTTCCTATCTCGCGGTGTGGAAATAACATCACACCAATGCGAGATTTTGAACGGTCGGGTCATCCGGATAGTTCGGGCGCCATTATAATGAAGTGAATTTCTCCGTCATTTTTATCCGCGCCAGGATTCGAACCCGGGTCCACTCATTCCAGAATAAGTTGCTCTACCAATTAAGCTACGCGGACATTTTATTCTGATTCCTATTTGCCTTTATGTCGTGTGCGTCCTTCTGGCAGGTACGTCACATCTCCTGGTACGTTACAAAACCACTGCGAAATATTTTTTTACATATTTGAATAGATCACGTTAGGAGCTTTAACACGATACCACGCACAGTTGTTTTGCAATCATGGTTGTCCAGATAAACCGCGATATTGTCAAAAAATTTCATAGATTCACAAGAAAATACTTTTTAAAATGTTTAGTTCAAACCACTGCGAAATATTTTTTGTATATTTATATAGATCACGTCAGGAGCTTTAAAACGATACCACGAACAGTCATTTTGCGGTCACTGTTGCCGAGATAGACTGAGCCAAACGCAGCGGCACACCCAAAAATATTGCGTTACCTTCTCCGCGCACAGAGAGCTAGGGGACGTCGCGCGCGCTATTTATTGCGCAGTACGCGAATTGGGCTCCATGCTGTTTACGAATACGCTAACACGATTGGTGTGCAGCACGTATTTTTATTTTTAACGCTTTAATGATTTCCATTGGAACCTATTTTTGGCACAAGCGGTGGGCATTAGTAGCTCCACACAATCCACGGAGATAGACGTAATCCTACTACAAAATGAACCAAAGATTTAAGGCAGTTTTATATAGTGTCGGACGTTTTGATCAGAAGAATCTCGTATTATATCTATGAAAGGAATTCTCATTGCCAGTGCAATATTTTAAACAAGAGTTTTGCCGAGGAGTTTGAGGCTCTGGCTTCCGACAGTTGTTCAGAGATAGGCCTTTGATGGAATCCGTGACAAGACATGGGTGCTGACCCCTGTTTACTGACGATCCATGTACCCCTACCAGAACCTATGGACCCAAAATACAAAAGAGGGATTGTTTATATCTCGAAGACTTGCTGAAGGTGGATGTTAACCCTTCACCGGACCGATATACATTGAAGAGCAATTGAATTAGAGACAGCTGGCGTTATGCAAATGTGGCGCTGTGGGCGGCCCTGTAAACGGAAACGACATGACGTATGCAGCGATCCGACAATATAAGGAGTGATGCGACGGGAATCAGTAAGAGTCGGATGCAGTATGGGCAAGACGAAAGATCTAAGCGCATTTGATCGTGGGCAAATTGTCGGGGCCCGACGAATGGGTCACCCCATCTCGGAAGTCGTCCAGGCACTGGGATTTTCACGAGCCAATGTGTCACGGGTGCACCGTGAGTACATCGAATCCGGTAAAACCATCCCTGCACGGGCCAACTGCCGTGGACAATAGCGTGTGGATGAGCGGGGTCATCGTCGGCTAGCTCGCATTGTAACAGCGGATAGACGGGCCACAGTGCAAGAAATCACTCGGCAATTTAACGCTGGTGCACAAAAACGTGTAAGCAGCCACACCATCCAGAACCATCTCCTCACTATGGGGTACAGAAGCCATCGTCCCACGAGGGTACCGCTGGTGACCGCACATCATAGGGTGCAAAGATTAGCATGGGCGCGGGAACATGGCCACTGGACCCTAGACATGTGGAAAAATGTTGCCTGGACTGATGAGTCGAGATTCACGTTGGTACATGCGGATGGCAGGTTACCAGTACGGCGCAAACCACATGAAGCGATGGATCCTTCTTGCCAGTAGGGTACTCTTCAAGCTGGTGGGGGTGGCATTCTCGTCTGGGGACTGTTTACGTGGACTGAAATGGGAACCCTGGTACGTGTGACATCGTCCCTCACAGGTCAACGTTACTGGGATATCCTGGACGACCATTTGCTCCCGTTTGTGCGTCTTCAACATCCCACTATGGGACCTCATCCTGCACCATGACAATGCACCGTGCCATCGCTCCCGAATTGTATCCGAATGGTTGGATGAACACTCCACCGACGTGACCTCGCTTTCTTGGCCAGCTAGGTCACCTGACCTCAATCTCATCGAGCACATCTGGGATGCCATCGAGAGAGATGTTAGAGGCTCTGACCACCCTCCATCAAATCTTCGTGAACTGTGGGAGCTTAAGCGTTCAGGGGTCGTGGATTCGTATGGCTTCCCAACGCTTTTGGTGTCTTGTCGAGTCCATGCCGAGACGAATCGCCGCCGTCATCAGGCGAAAGGCGGTGCTACACGTTACTAGACAGGCATCTCTAATTCAATTGCTCTTCAGTGTACACCTGAGCCAAATGGTGTTCAAAATCTTCTGGGCTCCCCAAATAGAAATATTCATATAGCGTCCGGGTTTTACCGAAACTACGGCAAGACGATTCTTTGTGTCCTCGCATCTGAGCCGTACCAATCATACGCCTGTTACCAGCGACACGTCCTTGCTGTCAGTCCTTTATTATATCTTTCACGACCCAAGACATGATGGAAAGTGATTAGCTCCCTTGACATGGACATCATGTCACTGCATAGAAACAAGTTACTCAAACATCTCATTTCTTAGCTTCGTCGCCATTGTTATAGCACTTTTAGCAGGTAATCATCTAGAAAGGTTTAGTGTCAACCAGTCCCGTAAGTGACCACTTTGAATAACAAAGCTAAGAGGAAACACTAGAGGCATTATAGGGAAGGGTAAGTCCCCCTGACACGAACATCATGCCACTGGGGTAGAAACAAGTGACTCAAACGTCTTCTCTCTCCTTTCTTAGATTCGTCGCCATTGTTATATCCCTTTTAGCAGGTAATCAGTCAGAAAGGTTTAGTGTCAATCATCCCCTAAAAAGCCACTTTGAATAACAAAGCCAAAGAAAAAGGCCAAAGCTATGATGATAAGGACGGGCTAGTCCTCCTAAAATGGACATCATAACACTGGGTAGAAACGAATGACTCGTCACCATTGCTTCTTAGACTCGTCACTATTGCTTCTTAGACTCGTCACTATTGTTATATCCCTTTTAGCAGGTTGTCAGTCAGAAAGGGATAAGTGTCAGCGACCTTCCTAAAGGGCCGCTATGAATCACAAAGCTAAGGCGAAAGATTTAAGGCATGATAGGGAAGGGCTACTCCCCTGATACAGACATCATGCCACTGGGCAGAAACAAGTTACTCAAACATCTCCTCTCTCCTTTCTTAGGTCGGTTGCCATTGTTATAGCCCTTTTAGCAGATAATCAGTCAGAACGGGTTAGTGTCAGTCATCCCTCTAAATGACCACTTTGAATAACAACGCTACGGGGAAAACCCCAAGGCATGATAGGGAAGAGCTAGTCCCTCTGACAGGGACATCATGCCACTGGGTAGAAACAAGTTACTCAAACATCTTCACTCTCCTTTCTTAGGTTTGTTGCCATTGTTATAGCCCTTTTAAGAGGTAATCAGTCAAAACGGGTTAGTGTCAGTCATCCCCCAAAATGACCACCTTGAATAACAAAGCTAAGGGGAAAGACCTTAGGCATAATAGCGAAAGGCTAGTTCCCCTGACATAGGCACCATGCCACTGGGTAGAAACAAGTGACTCAAACATCTTCTCTCCATTCTTAGGTTCGTCACCATTGTTATAGGCCTTTTAGCAGGTAATCAGTCTGAAAGGATTAGTGTCAATCATCCTGTTAAATGACCACTTTGATTGACAAAGCTAAGGGGAAAGGCCCAAGTCATGATAGGGAAGGGGTTAGTCCCCCTGACACGGGCATCATGCCACTGGATAGAAACAAGGGACTCAAATATCTGGTCTCCATTCTTAGGTTCGTCACCATTGATACAGCGCTTTTAGCAGGTAATCATTAAAAAACGGGTTAGTGTCAGTCATCCACCTAAATGAGCATTTTAAATAACAAAGCTAAGGAGAAAGACCTTAGGCATAATAGGGAAAGGCTAGTTCCCCTGACATAGGCATCATGCCACTGGGTAGTAACAAGTGACTCGAACATCTTCTCTCTCCTTTCTTAGGTTCGTCGCCATTGTTACAGCCCTTTTAGCAGGTAATCATGTCAGAAAGGATAAGTGTCATCAGTCAGAAATAATTACAAACTACCACCATCAAGACCTTTATTTAAAACGACAGAGACAGTATTCCTATGTGAGACGGACAGGGCGTGTATCAGATTCCGCTAAAAGCTATTGATCCAGAGGATGTTGACAAATTATATATCGAATCAACTACCAGGGCCTTAAATCAAAGATTGAGTGAACACAAATATATTAGGTCACATTCATCTAACACGGCACTTGCGAGAACAATAAACAAGGGCACCCACCTATCTGTGAGGGAAAAGGCGCGGATCCTAACTACACTCCAATTCACCCTAAAAGTGTACTACTGGATAAAGCGGGAGAGCCTTATCACATATCGCCGTGAACCGCAAGAACGGTATCCATCCGCGTAAATGTGCTCTTCTACTGATTCCTTTCTGATCCCCCCATCACCCACCCACACATCTCACAAGCAGTGGGGATTTAAGTGGGGGCCTGGTGGAGGCCGAATTGCTTCTCCTACTGCCTTCGAGTTTCCCCGAGTGTCGATTTATTGCCTCTGTGTTGTTAATGTTGGGAGAGGTCTTCCACCCCTTCCCCCTGTCCGAGTTGTATCTCAAGTAGGCAGAAATAGCCGGAAGTGCGAAGCTGTTGATTCAGCAATTTCTCAGAACAAATGTATTTCTAAAAGCGCTCTAACTTTTAGAATTTTTTTTTTTTTTTAGGTAGCAATTTTGTCAGATAAACTGTTGAGCAAACAAAAATGGATTCTAAGCAATAATTCTGATGCTTTTCGCTCTAAACGCTTGGGACTATTTTTCGTAGCAGAGGTAGCTGTTTCGTAACTTTCATAGTGGTTCACTCTTAGGTTGACTCGGAGTATAGCCATTGTTTCTGTTTCTTTCAGGCATACATCCAGGGGGCGAAGCCCTCCCTGGAAACGACCATACCCCCCGAGACATACTAGGTTACCGAGCCAAATTTTAATAAATTCAGGCTATGATGAAAAAAGGAAGTTTCGTTTCTTTTTATGCTACATTTATTTCTGCAATTATATTTTTTAAATATTTGTTCAAATGGTACTGGTTATAGTTTATTTTATTAAAAAGTGTATTACGACGCATGGTATTCTTCAAAATATAATAAGTAGACTAATCATACCTAATTATCTGGGAATCGTGATTCAGGAACAAGAGTGCTTTGAATAAATTTTAATAAATAAAAATTTTAAGCCTGCGACCCCCCCCCCCCTCCCTCCTATAGCTGAAAAAAGTGTTATTCCTGAAATGTTTGAAGAAGTATTTACTATATCAGGGATGTATATTGAATTTTTCTTCGGGGGGGGGGGGGGTGAAAAGAGGAAGTTTTTGAAATCCACCATCTGGAACAAAATTAAAGTTAATGAAAAATTGAAGAAAAATTAAAGCATTTTTTTTTCTAATGTAAGTTGATGCATTTTTATTAAATTAAGGCATTTTTTCTAATGTAAGTCGCATTTTAACCAAAAACAAAAAAAATGAAACATTTTCCGTGGGGGTAAAGGCGCCCCTGTGCCTTTACCCCTAATATTATGTTATATAGAAGTAATTACTTCTATATAACTATATCATCGGGATTAGAGGAAATGCTATCCCACACTCACCAACCCGCTTGGCCAGTGTGGCGAGTTATGGCCAAACCCCTCCAAAATGACTCCACAACTTAAATCTTGGCCCTCAGTCTCCGGCAGCTGGAATGTACCTGGCCAAGGCAGCTGGAATGTGGCCAAGGCAGCGGCCAGTGCGACATGAAGGCAAAGGGTGCTAAGACTCCCCGGAGGACCGGACTACGCTGCCATCTGATGCTGACCTTGGCTACGTATAATGGATGCTCCCTATCTTCTGATTCAAGGCTTCTTGAATTGGAAGAGGAACTACAAAGGATCAAGTGTGACATCGTCGGGCTAAGTGAGGTAAGGAGAAAAGGAGAAGATCTCATTAAACTGGAAAGTGGACATCTCTTCTACTATCGCGGGACAGATACTGGCAGAACTAGTGGTGTTGGATTTATAATAAACAAGAAACTCAAGGATAAAGTTGTAGAAGTTGAAAGTTCCTCTGACAGAGCTGCACGACTCGTTATCCAACTCTCGAAAAGATACCAGGCTCAGATTATTCAAACTTATGCACCCACCACAAGTCATCCTGAAGAAGAAATTGAAGAATTTTATGAGGAAATTCGTCATCTAAATAATAAAGGTAAGCAGCACTTGAAGATAATTATGGGAGATTTCAATGCAAAAATAGGGCAACGGCAACAGAATGAAACTTCAGTAGGTAAATTCGGTCATGGCAACAGAAACCAGCGTGGAAATACTCTCGTTGAGTTTGTAGAGGCAGAAGGGTTTTTCATCTTGAACTCCTTTTTCAAGAAAAAGCAGCACAGGAAATGGACATGGAGACATCCAAACGGGACGACAAGTGAAATTGATTTTATTATGTGTAGCAGAAAATTCGTCATAGAAGACTGCAGTGTACTAAACAAGTTCAACACAGGTAGTGACCATAGATTGGTGAGATGTAAGATGCACCTCAACACTAAACTCGAACGTGGCAAGCTCATAAGACAAACAAAATGTATTGACATAACCAACCTTTAAAAACACCATAATACCTTCAAGTTGGAACTGAATAACAGATTCTCTGCTTTAGAAAGCCTAACATCGGAAGAAGTGGATATTTCTGAAGTTAACAGAAAAGTAACCGAAGCTCTTATGGAAACAGCAACAAAATTAGCTGGGTCTAAGAACAAGTTGCATGTGAACAAATTATCAGGAAAAACCAAAATGTTGATGCAAAAAAGAAGAAAGATGAGGACAACTAAAGAAGATGTGACTTCCAAAGTGGAATAAATAGAGCTATGCAAGACAGTACGAAAAAGTATAACTGAACACGTAAGGAAATTCAACTGTGAACTAGTGAGGAAAGCAATTGAAAACAACCAAAGCCTAAAAACGGCAAAAGGACATCTCAGTAAGGGAAGAAAACAGATTATGGCACTAAGAAAAGAAGATGGTTCTGTAACAAGAAATAGAGGCGAAATTTTGACAAGAGTGAAAGATTTCTACTCCAAGTTATATGAAAGGGATGATACATGTACTCCAGACATCATGGAAGGTACCAGTACCAGAGTTCTTCCAGTCTTCATAGCAGAAGTTTCACATGCAATCAAGAACATGAAGCGGGGAACAGCTTCCAGGAGAAGATGGAATTACTGTAGACATCATACAGAAGAAGCAAGTGGAGAAATCGAAACAGTACTCGCCCAAATTTTCACTCGATGCCTTAATGAAGGGAAGATTCCTGAGGATTGGAACAATGCTACAATGATCCTGCTACATAAAAATGGTGACATTGAGGATCTCAGGAACTACAGACCTATCAGCCTCCTATCAGTGGTTTATAAAATCTTCACTAAAGTTCTTTCACACCGTTTGAAGGTAACACTGGACATGGCTCAACCGAGAAAACAAGCTGGATTCAGGAGTGGCTACAGCACTATAGATCATATCCACGTAATGAGAGAACTAATTGAAAGAGCGAGGGAATATGAACTTCCATTGTGCATGGCTTTTATCGATTATGAAAAAGCCTTTGATTCGGTGAAACCATCAGCAGTTACAATGGCTCTGAAATCCTGCGGTATTGAAGATGCATACATTAATATTATTAATAACATCTATGAAAATGCGAGTGCAAAGATTCTGCTGTTTGAAAATACAATACACATAAAAATTGGAAAGGGAGTGAGACAAGGTGACACCATATCTCCGAAGCTCTTTAATACCACATTGGAAAATGTCTTTCAATCACTGAACTGGGAAAACAAAGGGATAAAGATTAATGGAGATTATCTAACCCACCTTCGTTTTGCTGATGACATAGTCATTTTTGCAACTACCCCATCAGAGCTGCAGAGTATGATCCAAGAACTTGCTGACAAGAGTAAAGAAGTGGGATTAAAAATGAACTTTCAGAAGACAAAAGTGATGTTCAATGCTTTTACACGAAATGAAGATTTATCGAAGCTGGAGATAACAGACACGTACGTTTATCTTGGACAGCAGATATCAAGTGAGGGTCACATTGATGAAGAAATTAATCGGCGTACAAAACTTGCCTGGAGAGCTTTTGGAAGAAACAGCATAATTTTCAAGAGCAATATGCCATAATGTCTTAAAAGAAAAGTGTTTGATTAATGCATCCTTCCAGTGCTTATGTATGGTGCAGAGACGTGGACCTTAACTAAAATAGACACACAAAGGCTGCAGACAACTCAAAGAAGCATGAAGAGGTGCATGCTTGGTGTCACCAGGAGAGATAAGAAGAGGAACTCGTGGATCCGAAAAATGACAAGAGTGGAAGACATCATGGTCAGAGTTAAATCCCTGAAATGGCAATGGGCTGGGCATACTGCCAGAAGGACAGACCATCGATGGACAGCCGAAATTTTAGATTGGATTCCAAGGGACAGGGAAAGACCCAGAAGAAGACCACATGGGAGATGGGTGGATGAAATTCGAAAGTATGCAGGAGTGACATGGAGGAGACTGGCACAAGACAGACCGTTGTGGAGGAAACTTGGGGAGACATTCGTCCAGCAGTGGATTGATAATGGTTGACAATGATGATGATGATGCTATAGCAGATGGAAAACTGGCCTTCTCTAAGGTTCCATTCCCCCCCCTCCCGGCGAAAAAGTCCTGAAAGAAACACTGAGTATAGCACTCGGTAAAAGCGCTACCCTTTTTACTGAAAGTCTCCATAGCTTCCATAAATCATCATTATGTTGTAACGCTGAACTTCCGAGGGACATACCTTTGCCCTGGAGAAATGTGGTTACGAAAAAGAAAAGAGAACCCGGTATGGAAGACTATAATGACATTACGTAAAATTATAATTTTATGACATGGATTCCATTCGATTGACCTCGTGAACTGACTATACCAATCTATAATGAATAAACTCTTTTTCCAGCTAACTAATGATAATGAATAAAGCTTTCAACTAAGCTAAGTATAATGCTTCTGCTACTGAATTATATGCTTGTACTAAACCTCAAATAGTGAATTCAAATGGTTGTTGTTACTAGTTAATTAAGATCATGAATAAAGTCACCTGCTAGTAGAGTAGTAATAGTAATGAACAAACTTATAACTGGTAGTAATGTTGTAGCAGTAAGTAAGATGAATAAAGTCTTATGCTGGTTGTTACTAGTAATATTAATTGAAATAAACCTAACAGCCAGACAGAGGTCTGACAGTACTATGAACTGAAAAAGACGTACTTACGTAAAACCTTTTATTATGACCTTCTACTGGTATCATCACACACAGCTACTCAAATAACACGTAGCTCCTTGCACATGAACGGAGCTCTATACTCATAAACAAACGCTCTCCTTCACATAAACCAACACTCTCCGTACAACAATAAACGCTCTCCGTATAACAACAAACGCTCTCTCCGTATAACAACACACGCTCTCCTTATAACAACACACGCTCTCCTTATAACAACACACGCTCTCCTTATAACAACAAACGCTCTCCTTGGGTATCGTTGAACGCGCCTATTTATACTGGCTACCACCACGTC
This sequence comes from Macrothele yani, assembly GCA_039090855.1. NCBI lineage: Eukaryota > Metazoa > Arthropoda > Arachnida > Araneae > Macrothelidae > Macrothele > Macrothele yani. The sequence goes on along the minus strand of CM077000.1, from coordinate 64,690,638 downwards.
ATGACTTACACTCATTGCCAGATCTCATTCAGCGGGTGAAATAACATCTCGTTCAGTAAGAAGATAATTTACATAGAAAAATAAAATAACCAGAGATAGTAAAATCAAAAGGAAAGTGAATATAGAGTATACGTTACAAATCAGATTCACGCATGTGACAAACAAGGCCATATAAGACAGATGTCTTTGGCTGCTTGCTCCAGGCCAGAAGACGGACCAATAGTTGGTCGGAAAGTACTTGCATTTTAATTGCATTGTAATTGTAACTTATTTTAATTAAAACCTTTTAGCTTTGTGGATGCTGTGAGCTCCATTCTGCCTCTTGGTTAATTGTCGTGCTTGGACGGATTAAGTGTCTACTCCGCTAGTGCAGTGATGCGAATGTGTCGTCAACTGACAGATGAGGCCCGGATGCCCAGAAATCCGGGAAGTGGACCGAAAAATCGCACTACCGCACGGGATGAGAGACACGTCTACCGCATGGCAGTGACCGATCGCACACGGCATCCGAGGTGTTGGCGCAGTGGTAGAACACTGTCACAAATCAGGTTTTTGTCCTCCAGCACTGTTCGACGTCGTCTGCTTAACAGAGGACTGGTCGCTAGCAGCCCACTACTGCGCATTCCTTTGACCCTCAACCTCGTGCGCCTCAGTCTGCGATGGGGTCTAGAACACAGACACTAACGCGCTGATTGACAGCAGGTCGTGTTTTCTGACGAGTCACGGTTCAACTTGACGCACCATGATGGTCGCATACGTGTTCGAAGACATCGTGGTGACAGCACCTTGCAGCGTCATACCGGCCCAACGCCAAGTGTCATGGTTTGGGGTACCCTTGGGTTCAATTGAATCTCCCAGATGGGATTCTCAGGGGAATCAGCTTGCGTAATGTTTAAGATCTCGCATTGGTATGATTTCAAGGATTTCTGGGTTTTTTTTTCAATTTGAATTCTTTTAATTTTATACTATTATTTTATTACTCCTGTATTGTCGTACTGCATTTTAATATGGGGTGCGACTACGTGGCGTAACATAGTTCGTTTATGTGTGTTGCAGAGGAAGTTTGTCCGATTGTTAAATTATTCGGTTGGATCGGAGGTTCTTTTTCGTCATTTTCAGATATTAACTATTGAGCAACTACATAAATACAGATTGCTGCTGATGTTCCATGAACGTATTTTTACAGCAAGATACTTCAACATGATAGCATTACGGTGTACCACTTACTCCTATGATATTCGTGGTGGGTCGGGTTTTTCTGTTCCGTGGGCTCGTACAGGTTTAATGTTTAATAATATCAATGTGTTGGGATTGCGTGAGTGGAATGGATTACCATTGATTATTAGATCAAAAGCACGTTATCCGGTATTTAAGCGAGTGCAAAGGAGTTTATTGACGGGAAATTGAATATTGGAATTTATTCCTTTATGATTTGTAAAAGAAATGTATTGTAAACTTCCTTTCGTTGTCTTGACTGGACTGGAACATTTTGCTTTTATTTAGAAGAGATCAGGGGCCTGCCAGGCAGTATTTCAGTCTTTTTTCTCTGACCCCTTGCTGTACATTTAATTATTACTAACATGTAATATTTTATTCATATTGACAATTGGTAATTAGTTTATTTATTAGATGTGCAACTTAATGCTCGGCCCCTAACAGCAAGCGATCATAGAACGTCGGCAAATGCAAATAGCTGTGTGCGGTAATGACTGATTGCAGTGCCATCCAACAGCTTTCCAAGCAACCGTAACCGCTCACAGCTGTAGTGACAGAAGGGACGAAAGTTGACGGCGAAAGCAATGTCGTTCGAGAAGCAACATTTGAGGCACTGCCTCCTGTTTGCGTTTCAGCTGAAAAAAAGTGCCGCGGAAGTCCAGCAAATGATCTCTGTGCTGCTTTTGGTGAGGCTGCTGTGTCCTACAGTACGTGTAAGAAGTAGTTCCAGCGGTTTAAGCAAGGAAATTTCGATCTTCGTGATGCAGAACGTCCGGGACAGTCACAGAAAGTTGACGATGAGGAACTGGAACAACTGTTGGGCGCGGATCCCTGTCGCACACAGTCAGAGCTCGCCCAGGAACTCGGAGTAACACGGCAAGCCATTGCAAAGCGCCTGCACAAGCTTGGTCGGATTCACAAGGAGGGCCGTTGGGTGCCCTACAAACTCACAGCTACGAACAAGTTTAGGCACTACGATGTTGCTGTGTCCTTGCTCTCCAGATTCAAGAAGAATGATTTCCTCCACAAGATTTTGACCTGTGATGAGAAGTGGATCCTCTACGATAATCCTAAGCGGCGCAAATCGTGGGTTTATCCAGGTCAGCCTACCACCAGTACCACCAAACCGAATATCCATGCCAGGAAGTTGTTGCCGTGCATATGGTGGGATCAGCGTGGTGTCTTACACTATGAGTTGCTCAAACCTGGTGAAACAGTCGATGCTGAGCGTTATTGTCAGCAACTCATTCGTGTGAGAGACGCAATGGGGGCGAAAAGGCCATACACTGGCAAGGGCAGAAGGTCTGTCCTGTCGCTTCAGGATAACGCACGTTCTCACACCGCGAAAACGACTTTAAACACGATCACCGACCTAGGATGGGAGATTTTGTCCCACCCGGCGTATTCTCCAAACTTCGCCCCGTCGGATTATCACCTCTTTCGATCCCTGCAACATCCCCTGAGTGATACGCACTTCACTTCTGCCGAGGAGGTCCACACAAGTATTGATGACTTTATCAACTCGAAACAGCTCTCTTTTTCCGCATTGGCATTCGGCAGCTCCCTGGCCGATGGCTCAAATGTATCCAACACGACGGGGATTATTTCCCTGATTAGGTACGTATTCGATTTGCTATAATTTGCTGTCAACGTGTCGTGTCTGTGGCCGAGAATTAAGTTGCCCACCTAATAATTCATATTAATAATCATATCTTTTTTCCGCATTGGAATTCGGCATCTCCTTGACCGATGGCTCAAATGTGTCCAACACGACGGGGATTATTTCCCTGATTAGGTACGTATTCGATTTGCTATAATTTGCTGTCAACGTGTCGTGTCTGTGGCCGAGAATTAAGTTGCCCACCTAATAATTCATATCAATTTTCAATGGAATGAGTTTTGTTGTTGTGCAGAATTTGTATTTATTGTGAAAGTTTTGGTGATTTGTCGTATTTTGTGAGTTTCATTGGTGATTTTTTTTACTTTATTTGCACAATTAGTTTATGATTGTGGCACATATTGTATTGTTACTGAATATTATATTACTTTTCTATAATATTGTACAGCAGAAATTTTATAAAATAAAAGATAAAATAAAAAATTCGAGATCTCGCCTCATACGAAATGAGGGAACTCTCAACAGCAGCAATAGATGAGGGATGTTTAAGAGGCAGAGGTGATACCTTTCCTTCAGAGTTTTCCTGACGCTATATTCCAGCAGTGCAATGCCCGGCCACATTTGGCCCGGAATGTCCAGGACCACTTTCACGCACGGCAGATACCGCTTCTTCCATAGCCTACACGTTCAGCGGATATGTCCCCGATCGAATAGGTCTGGTACATGATAGCTAAGCGACTGGCCCGTCAAGCGCCTCCGCCAGTCACCACAAATTAACTATAGTCACGCATAGAAGCAGTCTGGCAGGCTTATTCTCCAGGACGACATCAAAACCTCCTCCATTCAATGCCTTGCTGTGCAGACGTTGTTATTGTTGCTTGAGATGGCTTCGCACGATACTGAGTTTTGAAGCGATTTTTTTTTTTAAATCTCTACAAATCTGATCAGTTATCTCCTGTAACATGAGGAATCTGTGATCTAAATTTCATTTGAATATCGCAATTGTTTCTCATACAGTAGCGTGTTTTAAACTGAAACGTATGACGTGTAGCTTAACGTGCAAGTAACACGCGAGGACAAATGTTGGGAAACAAGGAAAAACAGAATTTGTTTAGATTTTTCATACGCTGCGGGTCATTTGTACCATTGTAATGTAGTTTCAGATGCGGTGGATAGTTAATATAAAAGTTTCAATTAAAGATTTATGTTCATTGATTGAAAGTGTCTGCATTTGATTGATAAGATTCCGTGTCAACAGATTTTGTGTGAAGTATTTATTAGAAAAATCTAATAAAATATTTAATATTTATAACATTGATTTAGATTCTTCTCTGCGTCCAAACAAACCAAAATTGGCTATACCCCAGTAGTCGGCGAGTGTTTACAGTAATTACAGATTGTACACAAAAGAAAACAACGCTCTGTCTTCTTCTTTTGCTAGTTTTCTCGAAGAATGATGTTCTTCATTTTAGATTTGAACTCCCAGCAGAAAGTTCTTACTGAATATATAATGTAGCAAATACCTAACGAAACAAATGAAATAGTTCTCTCTACTGATTCTAGTGCCTCCAATAGCGAATTTTTGTTCGCCTGTTTCGAGTTTTTACAACCAGCATTTGATATTATAAGGGATCGATTAAGACCAGCGCTTTTTTTTTCTTTTTTTTTTTTTTTGCTTTTTTTTTATCCTAGAAGTCGGCTTCTTCAGCTTTCATTGGGTGTCCGGAAAACAAAAAAAAAAAAAAAAAAAAACAGGTAGGCTCAGTTCTGATTGAGCTGTCAGTTTGGAACGTAGGACTGCGACTTGCAGATCGGAGAGTTGAAATGAGCTAGTCGAGTATGGTTTCAAAGCGTTTATTTAATTTGTTATAGCCGCCCCGGTGGCGCAGTGGTCTAAGGCGTTGGCCTCTGATCATTCGTCCGAAGGGGGTCCGGGTTCGAATCCCGGTGAGGCATGGATGTTGTGTTTGTCTTACGGCACTGGCTCTCTCCCTTCCCTGGAACCAGTGACCCTAAATTAGGGACGGGCGACTGCTTATAGCCCATTGAGTTGCTCACGGTGGTCGTTAAACCTCCAATCAAAAAAAAAAAAAAAAAAAAAATGTGTTATAGCCAACACAGGTCTGTGATAAGATAAGCAGCTTACATAATTTTTACAAATAACGCTGGATACATTGCGAACACATGGATGATCGAAACACGAATTACCCAACTTGGTGCTCTGTCCTCTTACATTCCTCATCACTTGCTCTTGCCTTTCGTTTTGATTTTCTCCACTTTTGCATGCGTTCATTCTGCGAATTCCGCAGCATTGTCGAAAATGTTAATCCGTTCACACGAAAACAATTGTTTAAAATTTTAGTTTAAGCCACTGTGATATATTCTTTATATATTTGAATAGATCTCGTCGAGAGTTTTAAAACGGCACCACGCAGAGTCATTTTGCACACACGGTTGTCCAGGTAAATCGCGATATTGTGAAAAGTGTTCATCGGTTCACAAGAAAACAGATTTTAAAACATCCAGTTCAAATCACTGCGAAATGTTCTTCGTATATTTGAATAGATCTCGTCGAGAGCTTTAAAACAATTCCGCGCACAGTCGTATTACGTTCACGATTGTCGAGATAGACTGAGTCAAACGCGGTGGCACACCCAGAAGTATTGCATCATCTTCCCCGTGCACAGGTAATGAGCAGAGCGTCGCGCGCACGATGTATTGCGCAGTACGCGAATTGGACTCCATGCTGTTTACGAATAAGCTAACATGATTAGTGTGCGGCACGTATTTTTGACGCTATAATGATTTCAATTGGAACCTATTTTTGTCACAGGCGATTGGCCGTATGTCACCCCATATTATCTGCGGAGTTAGACGTAGTTCTACGTCAAAAACGGCATTTTTGCGTAAGACAGTTCCACGACATAAATACGCACATTTTTTGCGAGGCAGTTTTTCTGTGCTGCAGCCGACAGAAAGAGCGTTTACTATGGCGAATAAAACGAGGCGTGAAGCACATGTCGCGGTCCTCGCGTTGAACTTTGGCATACATCGATGAGCCGTTATTTTATGACCACCTACCTAATAAGCTGTAGGACCCCATTTAGTTCGTAAAACAGCGGCCACTCGGCAAGGCATCGATTCGATGAGGTGGCGATAGGTATCCTGGTGTATCTAATACCATAATATCAACATCAGGTCCTCCAATTCCCATATATTTCCAAGGGATGATGATTTAGCGCGAACCCGCTTTTCCAAGTCGAACCACAAATGTTCGATTGGGTTCATGTCAGGTGAATTTGGAGGTCAAGGTATTAACAGAAAGTCACCAGCATGTTCCTCGAACCACTTCCTGACGATTCGGGCAGTGTGACATGGCGCATTTTCCTGTTGGTAATGGCCTTCACCAGCAGGGAACACAGTTGACATGAATGGGTGACCTTGGTCCGCAACGATGTTCAGATACCTGACAGATGTCAGGGATTGTGCTGTTGGGATAATGGGGCCTAAGGTGTCCCAAGAAAATATCGCCCACAGCATAACACCTACCCCACCGGCCTGTTTCCACCCAACAGTGCATCCAAGTGCCATGGCTTCAGTTAATAATCGTCGTATCCGCGCTCGGCCGTCTACGTGATGCACCAGGAATCTTGATCCGTCAGACAAGGCCACTTTCTTCCAATCATCCACGGTCCAATCTCGATTATCTTGGAACCCATTTCATGCGTTGTTGGCGATGACGTGCAGTGAGCATGGGGACCCGGCTGGGTCTTCGGCTACGCAGGCCCATGCGCAGAAGGCTGCGATGAATTGTGTACTGTGACACATTGCCCTGATCACCACTGTTGTAGCTGCGTGTGATTTGTCGAACTGTGGCCCTGCGGTCGCTGTGAACAATGCGCGACAGTCTCCGCTCCCCTCTGGCATCAATGAGCTGCGGACGACACATGGCTGGACGAAGGTTCGTCGTTTGGCTGTATGCTGCACCACTTTTGATACGTACTCACTACAGCGGCACATAAAGAACCCACAAGCCGCGCCGTTTCCGCTATCGTAGTTCCGAGGCTCCGTACTATCACAATTTGTAATTTATCAAACTCTGATAAATCGGCGGCTTTTCCCATTCTGACATCGAACACTCTACTAACCAAAAGCCAATCCTCGGGTTGTATATATGTATACTGCTCTGTGAAGTTCACCTACGCCACCGTTCGGTCTCCAGTGCGCTCATTTCTCTAGGCTGGAGGTGGTCACAATATAATAACTCATCGGTGTATTCGTCCTATCGTGACAAGTGACGTGCAGTCGTTGTATGTAACGCATGCCCTAATTACGTGCAAAAATTTACTCTCTGAAACAAAAAAGAATTATACGAAGAAAATCTTCGTGCAACAGTTTTTTACGGGAAAATTTAAACTAAGAACCTGGTTTTAGAAGAGTTTTTTAAAACCAAATTCACGTATTTGCGTGTATTTTAGCCGGAACTGAAATCGAGAATGCAAACTAATTTCGTATGCCCGTGCTCATATGAGACTTTGCCGTTGGAATGAGCGTATGCTTGCCAGGTAAGTAACAACGGCAACGAAGAAGTTCAGTGAATGCGAAATTTCTGTTGAGTTCACGGCTTGAGCAGTCAGCCAATCAGAGAACCGGAATCCGGTTCCTCTGTCCCTACTGTTTATTCCCACTCGGGTTGGGGCTTTCGTTATCTGCCATTGAAAACTCGTCGAAATGCAAAACAGAGAGTTGCATCCAAGGAGGTTAGAATAGATGTAGTAAGGATGACGTCACAAACTTGTAGCACTTTGAGCAGACGACTTTAATGCTCAATGGTCTCACCAACATGGCGGCAGAGGCTGTGATTGGCTGTGACGTCATGATCGTGACGTTTCGGTGGCTTCACTTTGATTACTCCATCTATTCTAACTTCTTTGTTTGCATAAACCAATGGAAAGCTCGCTTTCTTTTCCCGGTGAGTATCTCCTATCTCGTGCGTAATTTCAAGCAATCCTTTCTTATTTAGTTGGAAAATTGTACTGCTACACTCTCGTATATTTCTTGCCTTTCTCAGCGCTAAAATGCTTCAAGATAATTTTAACAAACTGCAGAAATGGAATAAAGAAACGGATCATGCGATTCCCGAAGTTTTACAGAAAAATCCGGATGTGTAAGCAACGCAAGACAAACCTCAAACCTGAGTCTCTTAACATTGTGGTTAAGTATGCAGATTAAACATTCAAACTTATTACTGATTTCGACGCTTCTATTATACACTGACGGAAAAAAATCCCAACACCAAGAAGGGGTTGTGTTAGATAAACGACAGTTAGTAGGCCGTGAGAGTACATCTGTAAGATGACGTCTATGCAAATTTCGCGCTCGGCGCATACGTGTGGCGCTAGTAGCGCCCCTCGGAACATGCAAAGCAGGTTTGCTGTAAATACGCGCTGTAACGTTCGTGAGCGTTAGTTATCGTTGAGATTTGACGTAGTGTGTTGATGTTAGTCAAGAATGCCTTTAAGAAGACGAAGAAGCCATTATCAACAGCTCACGGAGTTTGAACGAGGTCGTGTAATAGGGCTACGACAAGGTGGATTTTCTTTCCGCAATATTACAGAACGACTTGGCAGGAATGTAGCCACTGTGCATGATTGTTGGCAGCGGTGGTCAAGGGAAGGTACTGCCTCAAGAAGACCGGGTTCCGGCCGGCCACGTGGCACTACTGAGAGGGAAGACCGCTGTGTACGGCGTATGGCCGTGGCGCATCGTACCGAGTCTGCGGCAGCAATTCGAGCTGCAGTTGCCACCACAGTGACACAACGAACTGTTACAAATCAGTTACTTGAAGGACAGCTCCGAGCCAGACGCCCTGTAGCGTGCATTCCACTTACTCCAAACCACTGCCGTTTGCGACGTCAGTGGTGTCAAGCTAGAGCTCATTGGAGGACGGAGTGGAGATCTGTTGTGTTTTCTGATGAAAGCCGGTTCTGCCTGGGTGCCAGTGTTGGCCGTGTGTTGGTTAGAAGGAGGCCAGGTGAGCGCCTGCAACCAACCTGTCTGCGGCCGAGACACACTGGACCTACACCTGGAGTTATGGTCTGGGGAGAAATTTCCTATGACAGCAGGAGCAGTCTCGTGGTTATCCCACGCACCCTGACGGCACAGTTGTACGTCGGTCTGGTGATTCAACCTGTTGTGCTGCCATTCATGAACAGCATTCCAGGGGGTGTTTTCCAACAGGATAACGCTCGTCCGCATACCGCTGTTGTAACCCAACATGCTCTACAGAGTGTCGACTTGTTGCCGTGGCCTGCTAGATCACCAGATCTTTCACCAATCGAGCACGTATGGCACATCATTGGACGACAACTCCAGCGTCACCCCAACCAGCATTAACCGTCCCTGTATTGACCAACCAAGTGCAACAGGCATGGAACTCCATCCCACAAACTGACATCCAGCACCTGTACGACACAATGCATGAACGTTTGCGTGCTTGCATTCAACATTCTGGCGGTTACACCGGTTATTAATGTACCAGCATTTCATATTTAAAATGGCTCTTCTCGCGCTTACAATAAGTTGTGATCTTGAAACTTTAATCGATTAAATATGTTACCTATACAAATGTATTGCCGCCATTTCATTCCTCTACAACTATTTTTTCGTGGTGTTGGGATTTTTTTTCCGTCAGTGTATTTACCAAACAGACAAGATGCGTAGTGTTTCAAATCCCCAATGCTGTTTTGTTGGCTGTGTTTATTATTTTGTAATGAAACTGTTAGAAACTGTTAAACCTTTCGTAAAGGAACAAACAAAATGTAAAACTCAAAAATTGTCAAAATTCAGATTTAAAAGAATGAAAACATACTAGTAACCCGAATTCATTGGCGTAAAACAAAAAGGTCCTTGAAAAGTCATCAACCAGATGACTTTTTCAAGGACGTGTAACAAAAAGATATTTCTTCCCGTCAGGTAGTTTCCAAATCATAATCATCTCCCATAACTATCCCATGTGGAAAACTTATGAGCTCAAAAAATTGCGATACAAAAAAGGAGCATCGTAGCCTACTGAGTTGTTCATGGTGGTCGTTAAACCTCGAATCAAAATTAAATAAATAAATAAATAAATAAATAAATAAATAAAAGCATCGAGTTTCCCAAAGGGAGCCTGAATTCACTCAAAGAAACATACCACTCGTTTTGATTTCGTTAGGTTAAAAAGTGAAATAAGTATGTTTTACTCTTTTCCCTGGATTAAGTAGTAAAACAATCTACAAATTGTGTTCAAAGCTTCGCACGAAATTGGCTTGGATAAATGCTTGAGGAAACTAATACCTTGTGCCATTAAACTGTGCGAATAAACATATTCACTCAATATCTGCAAAGACAAGGCATATTACCTAAAAAAAGTTTTAATAACAATTGAAAAAGTTCTACTGAAGATTCTGATATCGAAACCAAAGTAAAGGAAGAATAAAAGAAAGTCGCAGGATAGAATTGCGGTATAAATGACGTATGCTTTTTGTTTGTTTGTTTTGCATGCCTACACATAAAGTTAACAGCACGCCACTGATTGCGACATTACTAGAAACAGGGGTTTTAAGCTGTTGAAGAAATCTGAAAAAATAATGAAGTTCAAAGTGAAGACCTGGAAGTTACTTGGACCGTACAAACATGGTTCAAGATATTTGCGGCTAGTGACTTTAGCTAGGAAAGGGAGGCAGGTTCGAGTAGGCGCTCTGCTGTTGATTCGGATACCCTGCAAGCTAATGTGGAAGACCATATATGAATAAGCCGGTCTCGTTCATTTCGTCGACACTCACTTCGTCGACACTATGTATGCAAACAGTCGATTCCTCAAAATTTTCGTAAAATCTACAGTTTAAAATTTAGAACCACCAACTTTTTTATACTATCTCATTGTACTCTTATACCAAATTAGACCATAGGAGGAACAGGTCGGGGCCCTGGGTCAAGGGGCCCCCATACAATATTTTCGTAAAATCCATAGTTTTCAATTTAGAACCACCAAATTTGGTATACTATCTCATTGTACTCTTACACCGAATTAGACCATAGAAGGAACAGGTCGGGTCCCGGGTCAAGGGGGCCCTATACAACATTTTCGAAAAATCTACAGTTTTCAATTTAGAACCACCAAATTTGGTATACTATCTCATTGTACTCTTACACCAAATTAGACCATAGACGGAACAGGTCGGGGCCCGGGGTCAAGGGGGCCCTATACAACATTTTCGAAAAATCTACAGTTTTCAATTTAGAGCCACCAAATTTGGTATACTATTTCATTATACTCTTACACCAAATTAGACCATAGACGGAACAGGTCGGGATCCGGGGTCAAGGGGGCCTGATAAAACATTTTCGTAAAATCTGCAGTTTTCTCATTGTACTCTTACACCAAGTTAGACCATAGACGAAAGCGACATGAGGACGAGCGCTGTCCTGGTGTAGAAGAACACCATGTCAGTTGACCAAAGCCGGTTGTTTATGCAGAAATTTCCGGTGCATCTGGTGTAATTCAGCACAATAACGTTCTGCACTGATGGTTTGGCTTCTTGACATGAAACGTCCGGTGAATTACCCCAGCAGCAGACCATTAGACAAGGAGCATCATCTTCTTTGTGTGTAGGGGCTTAGGATGCCATCCAGTAGGCTGTGCCTTGCTTAACCATTGCGCGCAGATCGTTTCCAATTGTCATAAAGGACCCATTTCTCGTCGCTGGTGACGATTCGGTGTAGTAGATGTTCCTGTTTATTCCTGGCAAGTAGCGACGTGCAGTCTTCTAAACGTCTAGTCTTGTTGGCAGCTGTCAACTGATGCAGCAGCCACATGTCCAGCTTTTTTACCTTACCCAGCGCAGCCAGACGCCGAACAACTGTCGTGTGGTGGACACCTATCTCTGCCGCTATCTCACGACACGTTTTACAGGGGTCCGCTTCAACCACACGTAACAGAACATCCTCAGAAGCAGCAACAGAGCGGTGACCACGTGCTTCGTTTTTCAGGTCCGCATCTCCGCTTCGAAACTTCACAAACCATCGCCGAATAGTTCGTTCGTTGGCTGTATTCTCTCCAGACGCTTTGTTAACGTTTCGAGCGGCAATTCCTGTGGAATGGCCCAGTTTAAACTGATACAGGAAGATGACTCTCAAATCCGGCGTCTGCATGTTTCCTTTGCAGGCCATGTTACGTCCAAACAAACAACGCCTGAGCCTTGTTCTTCACACACGTGGTAGCTATTTATAGGAACTATGTGACGTAATACCCGCAACACCTGTGGGTGGTTCCATTCCGCTGTGGCGGGGGCCTGTCACCGCTGCTCGTTCGCGCCGGACGTTTCATTCGCACCAACCCAATATTTCCATTTATTTAAAACTTTTTTCGGTGGTGACACTGGATACTAGCACTCGCATCAAAATGAACTTAAAGGGAAAAAAATATTCATCCCTTTAGAACACGCGTGTATCCAAATACTGCATTGGTGACAGCGAACGTACTGTGTATATGCTCTTACACCACTAACGCCGCCCCAGTGGCGCAGTGGTGTAAGCGCTGGCTTCTGACCATTCGTCCAAGGTGGACCCTGGTTAGAATCCCGGTGAGACATTGGTATTGTACTTGTCTTATGGCACTGGCTCTCTCTCCCATCCCTAGAACCAACGGCCGTAAATTAGGGATCGGGGACTACTTACAGCCCATCGAGTTGCTCACAATGGTCGACAAACCCCCCCCCCCCCCAAAAAAGCAAAAAAAACAAAACAAAAAAAAAACGGATTTATGCTGCGCTATGAACATTTGAATTTAAAAAGATCCTTTATGCGAAAATCTAGCAGTCCTGCCCATTCTGCGAACGGTAAATCTATAAAATCATTATTTGAACATAAAATTAAAGAGAGGGAAAAGTAAGTAAGGGGAAAAAAAGTAAATTAAGATCCGTCACTGTTTTACGAGTTAGAACAGGGTCGTGACATCAATGCATACGATTTGTCATAAAACGGTAGCAGGCGTCCTTTAATTTTAAATAAAAATTTTCATGGAATTTTTACAGCATTTCAACTTTTCTGGCATAATTATCTTTAAACCTATCAACATTTTGAGCAGTTAAGCTAAGCTACTTTTAATTTTCTTTGGTTTTTAGTAATTTCAAGGTGTAGAAGTGGTAGAAAACTTCAAGCAGACAATGTTCCAAAGCCGCCATTTTGATTTTCTTTTATTTTCGGACTTTTCTAGGTATCCGAACCTTGAAACCTATCAGCATGCCAACTTGTTGATCTCGAGGTCATTTAGAAATGGTCGAACAATTCGCAAAAATATTCAAGCAGGCAGTGTTCCAAAGCCGCCATTTTGATATTTTTCGAACTTTTCTAGGTACAGTCAAACCTCGGTTTAACGAACTTCAAGGGACCAACAGTTTTGTACGTAAAATCACGGAATTCGCTAAATCGAGGGAGCTTTTCGAATGAAACATTCAATTTAAGCTAGTGTTCATAATAGAATACGTAAGCAGCTATGTTCTGCTTCATTCAGGGACATTTAATTTATGTATAGTACTTTTAATTGCGAATTTATTATCAAAAATGCTATAGTACGTACACATTTACTTTGCATATTAAATACATAATTCGTAGATATTAGACTTCGATATGTAGCATAAAAATTTAAGCGTACTTTAAAATTGCGAGAAAAACACATACGACAGTTAATTTTTTCTCAAGCATTTAGCATCTTAAATAATGATTTCAGTATCTTAATCTGCATGAAACAGAACATCAATTAGTACTAATTAACTTGTAAAAACAAAATATGTGTTGATTACCTATTCACATTGTAGGGAAAAAAATGCTTTAGAGAAGATTGTTTATTTTGTCTGAACGTTAACCTTTATAAATTGCAGCTTCAATTTTATGAAGTGCTTGAAAAACATCATCTTTAATATCGAAGGGCATCAAGTACTTTTTAGCACATTCTATACTGTTACCAGCATCACTAAAGCAGCTAACTTTCAGTTCTGCTTCATCTTCTTCATCAGAATCTGATGCATTTAGTACAATCTGTTCATCGAAAACATCATCAAGGAATTGCACTTAGGCTAACTTTTAACGTGAAAATGCTGGTTAACATAGTTTTGTGGTTTAAAAAATAAAATGTTCGCTAAATTGAGGAAATGTGTTCGTTAAATCGGGAAACGACAAGCATTAATTTCAATGTCATTCCATGGGGACCATAAAAAATGTAAGTAAAATCGCGGAATTCGTTAAATCGCAGTCCGTTAAATAGGGGTATGACTGTATTCGGACCTAAAGATCTATCAGCATACCAATTTTCAGATCTCTAGGCCATTAAGAAGTGGTCGAACAATTCGCGAAAATATTCAAGCAGGAAGTGTTCCAAAGCCGCCGAGTTCCAAAGCCGCCATTTTTTATTTTGTTTCGAACTTTTCTAGGTATTCGGACCTTAAGACCTACCAGCATACCAATTTTCAGATCTCTAGGTCATTAAAAAGTGGTCGCAAAATTCGCAAAAATATTCAAGCAGGAAGAGTTCCAAAGCCGCCATTTTTTATTTTGTTTCGAATTTTTCTAGGTATTCGGGCCTTAAGACCTACCAGCATACCAATTTTCAGATCTCTAGGTCATTAAGAAGTGGTCGAACAATTCGCGAAAATATTCAAGCAGGAAGAGTTCCAAAGCCGCCATTTTTTATTTTGTTTCGAACTTTTCTAGGTATTCGGACCTTAAGACCTACCAGCATACCAATTTTCAGATCTCTAGGTCATTAAGAAGTGGTCGAACAATTCGCAAAAATATTCAAGCAGGAAGTGTTCCAAAGCCGCCATTTTTATTTTGTTTCGAACTTTTCTAGGTATTCGGACCTTAAGACCTACCAGCATACCAATTTTCAGATCTCTAGGTCATTTAGAAGTGGTCGAACATTTGGCGGACAGAAACACTCGCATTTTCCCTTTTTGCTTTATATATATATAGACAAATAAATCAACGCTCGGGGGCTCTGAATGAGACCGGAGCCAGGGAAGTTATCTGAATTGACCACACCTGCTTTTTGTGATAAGAAAAATCTTACTAATCCTCACCTTGTTCTCAATCCTGTCGCTCTTGAAGTCCTCCTCTTGGGACTGTAAGCATCCATTATGGACTTTTTTTTAGAACTGTAAATATCCATTGCAGTTCTCTTTTTTGAAGTGTAAATATCCATTACTCCTTAATTAAAATAAACTACAGTAGAATTCATTTCTTGCCAACAGCTTAAACTTAGGTATGGAATCTTTCTCCTCAGAATCTAAACTCGTTTAAAGATACGAACAGAAGAAAATAAGCCGTTGGCAGCATTCTGGCTAAACTCAACGTCACAATGCGATTCTAGACAATGTTTCTTTTATTATTATTATTATTTTATTTTTTATTTTATTTTATTTTTTTCACAGAGATGTTCTGCCGCAATCTCGATCTGTTTCGATTTAAGATTCCCTTCCTGTGGCGAAATCTGGTCGCCATGGTAATCTCAACCAGGAGGATCTAAATTTTGCAGAAACACCTCATAAACTAAATGGAACTTAATTTCCTGCCACAGACACGAAAGAATATCTACTTCAGAAGCTTTGTCGCTAAGGGGGCGTGACAGAGCAAACAATCTGCTTCTATGTAGTTGATCTCGTTTCTTTGGGCTCTCGTTGAGAGAATAAAAAATCGAATGGTGAAACCAGCGGTTTTGTGTTGATTCAGGGCCAATTGTTCCTTTGAATAAATATCCAGCGCAGGCGAAAAACACTTCCGTTGGCTATCAAAAACAATGAGTGATGGCTTCGATTAGTAAATGAGAAAGATCCTTTGTTGAAGACGAGCTGTTCTGTTGTAAAGTAGCTTGCTTTTAAAATACATTGTGCCGGAGCTAATATAGAAATCGGCAAAGCTTTTATTCAGAAAATGACATGCTAATATAGGGCGTCCCTTTTGAAAGTGATTTCCTTCGGGCGTTTTTAACTGGTAAGTGAAATGACGTCGTACAGGAAGGTGGTGTCTTTAATTACAGCTTAATTCCTAAAATAGAAAATCCTGTTGAAAATTCCGAGGATGTCGAGTGTGGACCGACGCGAGGAAATGCATATTTTGTCTTTACTCTTTTACAAATTTTTAAAACGAAGAAATATAACAATGTAATAAAATCATGCAATACATTGATTATGATACGCTTTCCAACATACCAGCAATCATTACTCAAGTTATGAGAATAATGTCTGTGGAATAAATCCGCTCCTGTGCCCTGACCTTTGACCCCATTTCGATTATATTAAACAGAATTGGTTCAGTATACATCCGGAACAGCATACCAACGTTTTGTCGCAATCGAAGCACTTTTTGTCAAGTTATGAGGATAATAGCTGTGGAATAAATCTTGCTCCTGTGCCCTGACCTTTGACCCCATTTCGATTATATTAAACAGAATTGGTTCAGTATACATCCGCAATAACATACCAACGTTTTGTCGCAATCGAAGCACTTTTTGTCAAGTTATGAGGATAATAGCTGTGGAATAAATCTCGCTCCTGTGCCCTGACCTTTGACCCCATTTCGATTATATCAAACAGAATTGGTTCGGTATACCTCCGGAACAACATACTAAAGCTTTGTCGCAATAGAAGCATTTTTAGTCAAGTTATGAGGATAACGGCTGTGGAATAAATCTCGCTCCTGTGCCCTGACCTTTGACACCCTTTCGATTATATTTAGCAAAACCAGTTCAGTATACCTTCAGAACAACATGATAACGTTTTGTCGCAATCGAAGCATTTTTTACGTAAGTTATGACGCATAAGGCCGATGGAATGTATCTCGCTCCTATGTCCTGACCTTTGAACCCATTTCGCCCATTTTCAATATGGTTCCTCCCCAGGTTGTCCCGTACCACATACTAAAATTTAATCGAAATCGAACAATTTTTACGCGAGTTATCGTGTGGACGGACAGACAGACGGAAAAAGCTGGGGCATATACAGTACGCTTCTTTAACCTACGGTTGGAAAGCGTAAATAAAACAAGAAAGACGACACCGAATTTTCGATTGTAATGAGCACCTCATTTTAATCCTCTCCGGCACGAATGAAATATTTCGAAGTTACTCATTGTCGATGGAACCCATAGGCGTAGCGTGACTGAACGTTTTACTATACAAGTAAGTGCAAACTAATGTTTTTCTTGGCGAGGGGAAGGCATTCTCAGAAATAGTTTCTCCGAAAATGATCCTGTTCAGTAGCCATAATTTAAGTTTGTTACATGCCTAATACTATCCAAAACTACGAGGTGTACCAGACTTGTTGACTCACACTGATGAGGATGAAACAAGTTAGTAAAATCATGCAATGCATTGATTATGATACGCTTTCCAACATACCAGAAATCATTACTCAAGTTATGAGGACAATGGCTGTGGAATAAATCTCGCTCCTGTGTCCAGACCTTCGATCCCATTTCAACGATATTCAACAGAATTGGTTATGCATACCTCCGGAACAACGTGCTAAAGTTTTGTCGCAATAGAAACATTTTTAGTCAAGTTATAAGGATAATGGATGTGGAACAAATCTCGCTGCTGTGCCCTGACCTATGACCACATTTCGATGTTATTAAACAGAATTACACTGCCGGAAAGTGAAAAAAGAATACCAAGAAGGGATTGGCGGACGATCATGAAATTTACATATGTTAATGGGTTCGAGTTTACGTAGGTGTGATGTTAATTTCGGGACCAACCGGTGAGCGCTTACTCCACAGCACGGCATAATATGCAAATTATCGTCGGTGGTATTTAAGGAGTACGGCGAAGTGAATGTAATCAGTCGTCGGCGTACGGACCCTGAAGAAGCTGCAATGCCTGGATATGGAAGACGTGTACGATTTCAGCAGTTATCGGACTTTGAGCGAGGCCGGATGGTCGCATAATCGTATTGCGGAGCGAATTGGACGGGAAGTATCGGTGGTTGTTCGATGGTGGCGTAGATGGTCCGAGGAAAATTCCCACACGAGAAGACGTGGAACCGGGAGTCACAGACGGACTGATGAGCGGACCAATCGACGCATAAAAAGAGCGGCGTTGTCAAGCAGAACATCCACTGCGACGCAAATCCGAGCTACCGTTGCACCTGAGGTGACTGTGCGAACAATCCGCAACAGTCTACTGAATGCAGGACTACGTTCACGTGTGCCTCTGGCATGTGTACCTCTGACTCCAGCCCACCGTCAAGAACGGATGCAGTGGTGTCGCCAACGTCTGCACTGGAGAACGCAATGGCGATCTGTCGTGTTCAGCGATGAAAGCAGATTCTGCTTGGGAGCCTCCGATGGCAGCATGCGTGTTCGCAGACGCACAGGGGAGCGTCTCCACCCTTCTTGCATCCGCCAGCGACACACAGGGCCTACACCTGGTCTCCTGGTGTGGGGAGAGATCAGCTATCACTCCCGTACACAACTAGTGTTTGTACCGGGTGCGTTAAACAGCACCTCCTACATCAACAACATCATTCAGCCCGTTGTTGTGTCATTTGTAAGGTCGGTCCATCATGGTGTTTTCCAGCAAGATAACGCACGCCTACACACGGCACGTGCAATGCAATATGCACTTCAGGGTGTGAGACAACTTCCATGGCCTGCACGCTCACCCGATTTGTCCCCAATTGAGCACGTGTGGGATTTTATGAGACAACAACTTATCCGGTCTCCACGGCCAGCCACGACCATCCCGGATTTACCCGTCTAGGTTGA
Organism: Macrothele yani; assembly: GCA_039090855.1. Lineage (NCBI taxonomy): Eukaryota > Metazoa > Arthropoda > Arachnida > Araneae > Macrothelidae > Macrothele > Macrothele yani. The sequence continues at coordinate 64,672,004 of CM077000.1, read as the reverse complement.
GGATGCTTGGAACTCAATACCCCAAACTTACATCCAACATCTGTACGACAGACTCCATGCCAGAATTGCACAGTGTGACGCAGTTCATGGCGGTTCAACCTCGTACTAACCATGTTACATGGAAATGTTATTTTTCAGTTTACCAGCAAATACATCTGTATTTTACCATAATGTTTTGATCACGTTATCCTCTGTATTCCGTCATTATGCTGTATAAATTTCGTTGGTATCAGACGTCTCCTTGGTGTTCTTTTTTTCACATTCCGCCAGTGTAGTTCAGTGTACCTCCGTAATAACATGATAAAGTTTTGTCGCAATCGAGGCAGTTTTAAGTAAGTTCTGACGCATAAGGGCAATGGAATGTATCCCGATCATATGTCTTGACCTTTGACCCCATTTTCAATAGGGTTTGTACCCTGGTGGTCCCCTACCACATATTGAAATTTCATCGAAATCGAACCATTTTTACGCAAGTTATGACGCATAAGTGAAAAGGAATGGATCCCTCTCCTATGTCCTGACCTTTGACCCCATTTCATCCATTTTCAATAGGGTTCGTCACCAGGTGGTTCCCTACCACATACTAAAGTTTCATCGAAATCAAACCATTCTTACGCGAGTTGTCGTGCTGACGGACAGATAAAGCTGGAGCATATACGCTTCTTCAACCTACGGTTGGAAAGCGTAGAAAAAACAACCCTTTCAAAGCACCTCATGCTGTCATGTGATAATGAAAACCCATCATCAGATGACTGCATGCTATTGGGCATGGAATGCCTACTGGAAAGTAGTCATAGCAGTGCTCGCTATTGGGTAGCGTTATTCCCTTGGCTGAATGTCACACTTTATAACATTTAAAACCCGACCGACTAGTTATTATTTTTTCCAATTTTTAAGCTTAGGGGCACACTACGTCTATGGGAATCCATTGTGAAAAATACAGGGTGTCCATAAATTCTTTTCCACATTACAAAAACTAATATAAAAAAAATGCTTTACAGGTACAAGAAAAGGATTGCACGACAGTGATTGAGCACAAGTGAAGTTTTTTTTTTCCAGTATCAGTACACTTCCACATGGGCACCATTTGTGGCCCGGAGGACATCTAAGCGATAATCGATTTCACGCTATGTTTTGTTTAACATCTTAGCAGAGACAGAACTAATGGCGTCCGTTATTCTGCTCTTCAACCTCTCGACATCCGGGACACTGTTAGAGTAAGCTTGGTCTTTCACATAACCCCACAGGGAAAAGTCTAGAGGGGGTTATGTCAGTCGATCAAGGTGGCCATATCATTGGACCATCGCGGCCAATCCATCTGTCTGGAAATGTGGCATTCAGGAACTCACAAAGCATTATTGGCCAATGTGGTGAGGCACCGTCTTGTTGGAAAATAAACGAAGGTTGGAATGCATGCAACTGAGGTGTTACAAAAAGTTCCAGCATGTCCAGGTACACGTTACATGTTACCGTGGGCTCTGTAAAAAAAGAAGGGTCCGCTGATTCTGTCATGCATCCGGCCGAACCACACGTTCACTTTCGGGCTAGCCCTCTGTTGTTCGATAACAATGGGGATTTTCTGATCTCCAGATTCGCATATTGTGCCTATTTACTGCACCAGAGACGTGGAATGGGGCTTCATCTGAGGAAACGACACTGTGCAGATAATCACTATCGTGAACTATGCGCTGCAACATCTCCGTCGCAAATGCAGCACGGCGAAGCCGGTCATCTGGCTGAAGAGCTTGAACGATCTGTAACTTATAGGCATGCAGATGAAGATGTTTCTGTAAAATTTTGTGAACCGTGGCACGGAGAATCCCAGTTTTCACGACGAATGGAGTTTCTGGGACTTCGCAGAAATGTCTCCTGAATAGCTGCAGCTGTCTCTTGTGTAACCGGTGGTCGGCCCTCTTGTGGGAGATCGCCAACTATACCCGTCACTTTAAACTTTTCATACCAAGCTTTCATCTTTTTTTTTTTTTTTTTTTGGTCCAGTGGTGATCGCCTGAACTCTTTTCTGAAATGACGCTGTAGTAAACGCTGATTTGGACTCACGTAACCACAATACGCATGCCGCCTTTTTTTTTTTTTTTTTTGCGTGGAAGCCATTATTGATTAAATGCTACTCTTATTCAGCAGTAGCGCTCACCTAAAAAACAGAAAAAAAAAACTTTATGGATGCTACTATATGATGTTGCCAACCATTTTATTTTAACTTATACAGATCTTTTTATATTAATTTTTGAAATGCGGGAAAGACTTTCTGGACACCCTGCACATTGACGTATACTCTGAATTAGCTTTCATTTTTAGTTGCTGCGTCTATGCAAACTTGAGTTCCTTCCCTTTTAGCGTTTTCAACTTTAACGTTATATCTTTTCTCTTGCGGAATGAGGTTGGCAACATTTCTAAGATCAGAGAGCATGAAGTATGCATATGAGTGACCAGGACCGTAGCAAGTTTATCTTATCTGGGAGGGCAAGACTCGAAATTTCGCCCCTTCGACTTCCACTCATTTAATGCATGGCTTTTACTTTCTCACACACCACCGTTATTCCACAAAGATGGCAAAAGTCGCTGGCGTGTTCGCTGAACCGCTGTTGAATACATCCTGTGCGATGGACATTCGCTTTGTCCAGCACCGTAGCAAGCTTTTCTTACCTGGAAGGGCGAGACTTGAAATTACGCCCCTTCAAGTTCACGAGAAGGCCCTTCGAGCTCCATTTAAATAATACATGGTTTTTACTTTCTCACACACTACCGTCATTCCACAAAGATGGCGAAAGTCGCTGTCGTGTTCGCTGAACCGCTGTTGTATACGTCCTGTGCGATGGACATTCGCTTTGTCCAGGACCATAGCAAGCTTTTCTTATCTGGGAGGGCGAGACTTGAATTTACGCCCCTTCAAGTTCAAGATTATGCCCCTTCAAGTTCAAGATTATGCCCCTTCGAGTTCAAAATTGCGCTCCTTCGAGTTCTATTCAAGTAATTCATGGTTTTTACTTTCTCACACACTATCGTTATTCTACAAAGATGACAAAAAGATGACAAAAGTCGCTGTCGTGTTCCACAAAGATGACAAAAGTCGCTGTCGTGTTCCACAAAGATGACAAAAGTCGCTGTCGTGTTCCACAAAGATGACAAAAGTCGCTGTCGTGTTCCACAAAGATGACAAAAGTCGCTGTCGTGTTCCACAAAGATGACAAAAGTCGCTGTCGTGTTCGCTGAACCGCTGTTGTATACGTCCTGTGCGATGGACATTCGCTTTGTCCAGGACCATAGCAAGCTTTTCTTATCTGGGAGGGCGAGACTTGAATTTACGCCCCTTCAAGTTCCAGATTATGCCCCTTCAAGTTCAAGAATACGTCCCTTCGAGTTCAAAATTACGCTCCTTCGAGTTCTATTCAAATAATACATGGTTTTTACTTTCTCACACACCATCGTTATTCCACAAAGATGGAAAAAGTCGCTGTCGTGTTCGCTGAACCGCTGTTGAATACATCCTGTGTGATGGACATTCGCTTTGTCCAGAACCGTAGCAAGCTTTTCTTACCTGGAAGGGCGAGACTTGAAATTACGCCCCTTCAAGTTCAAGAGTACACCCCTTCGAGTTCAAATTGCGCCATTCGAGCTCCATTTGAATAATACATTGTTTCTGCTTTCTCACACACTACCGTCATTCCACAAAGATGGCGAAAGTCGCTGTCGTGTTCGCTGAACCGCTGTTGAATACGTCCTGTGCGATGGACATTCTCTTTGTCCAGGACCATAAGAAGCTTTTCTTATCTGGGAGGGCGAGACCTGAATTTACGCCCCTTCAAGTTCAAGATTATGCCCCTTCAAGTTCAAGATTATGCCCCTTCAAGTTCAAGATTATGCCCCTTCGAGTTCAAAATTGCGCTCCTTCGAGTTCTATTCAAGTAATTCATGGTTTTTACTTTCTCACACACTATCGTTATTCCACAAAGATGACAAAAAGATGAGAAAAGTCGCTGTCGTGTTCCACAAAGATGACAAAAGTCGCTGTCGTGTTCCACAAAGATGACAAAAGTCGCTGTCGTGTTCCACAAAGATGACAAAAGTCGCTGTCGTGTTCGCTGAACCGCTGTTGTATACATCCTGTGTGATGGACATTCGCTTTGTCCAGAACCGTAGCAAGCTTTTCTTACCTGGAAGGGCGAGACTTGAAATTACGCCCCTTCAAGTTCAAGAGTACACCCCTTCGAGTTCAAATTGCGCCATTCGAGCTCCATTTGAATAATACATTGTTTCTACTTTCTCACACACTACCGTCATTCCACAAAGATGGCGAAAGTCGCTGTCGTGTTCGCTGAACCGCTGTTGAATACGTCCTGTGCGATGGACATTCTCTTTGTCCAGGACCATAAGAAGCTTTTCTTATCTGGGAGGGCGAGACCTGAATTTACGCCCCTTCAAGTTCAAGATTATGCCCCTTCAAGTTCAAGATTATGCCCCTTCAAGTTCAAGATTATGCCCCTTCGAGTTCAACATTGCGCTCCTTCGAGTTCTATTCAAGTAATTCATGGTTTTTACTTTCTCACACACTATCGTTATTCCACAAAGATGACAAAAAGATGAGAAAAGTCGCTGTCGTGTTCCACAAAGATGACAAAAGTCGCTGTCGTGTTCCACAAAGATGACAAAAGTCGCTGTCGTGTTCCACAAAGATGACAAAAGTCGCTGTCGTGTTCGCTGAACCGCTGTTGTATACGTCCTGTGCGATGGACATTCGCTTTGTCCAGGACCATAGCAAGCTTTTCTTATCTGGGAGGGCGAGACTTGAATTTACGCCCCTTCAAGTTCCAGATTATGCCCCTTCAAGTTCAAGAATACGTCCCTTCGAGTTCAAAATTACGCTCCTTCGAGTTCTATTCAAATAATACATGGTTTTTACTTTCTCACACACCATCGTTATTCCACAAAGATGGCAAAAGTCGCTGTCGTGTTCGCTGAACCGCTGTTGAATACATCCTGTGTGATGGACATTCGCTTTGTCCAGGACCGTAGCAAGCTTTTCTTACCTGGAAGGGCGAGACTTGAAATTACGCCCCTTCAAGTTCAAGGGTACACACCTTCGAGTTCAAATTGCGCCATTCGAGCTCCATTTGAATAATACATTGTTTCTACTTTCTCACACACTACCGTCATTCCACAAAGATGGCGAAAGTCGCTGTCGTGTTCGCTGAACCGCTGTTGAATACGTCCTGTGCGATGGACATTCTCTTTGTCCAGGACCATAACAAGCTTTTCTTATCTGGGAGGGCGAGACTTGAATTTACGCCCCTTCAAGTTCAAGATTATGCCCCTTAGAGTTCAAAATTGCGCTCCTTCGAGTTCTATTCAAGTAATTCATGGTTTTTACTTTCTCACACACTATCGTTATTCCACAAAGATGACAAAAAGATGAGAAAAGTCGCTGTCGTGTTCCACAAAGATGACAAAAGTCGCTGTCGTGTTCCACAAAGATGACAAAAGTCGCTGTCGTGTTCCACAAAGATGACAAAAGTCGCTGGCGTGTTCGCTGAACCGCTGTTGAATACATCCTGTGTGATGGACATTCGCTTTGTCCAGGACCGTAGCAAGCTTTTCTTACCTGGAAGGGCGAGACTTGAAATTACGGCCCTTCAAGTTCAAGAGTACACCCCTTCGAGTTCAAATTGCGCCATTCGAGCTCCATTTGAATAATACATTGTTTCTACTATCTCTCACACACTACCGTCATTCCACAAAGATGGCGAAAGTCGCTGTCGTATTCGCTGAACCGCTGTTAAATACGTCCTGTGCGATGGACATTCTCTTTGTCCAGGACCATGACAAGCTTTTCTTATCTGGGAGGGCGAGACTTGAATTTACGCCCCTTCAAGTTCAAGATTATGCCCCTTCAAGTTCAAGATTATGCCCCTTCAAGTTCAAGATTATGCCCCTTAGAGTTCAAAATTGCGCTCCTTCGAGTTCTATTCAAGTAATTCATGGTTTTTACTTTCTCACACACTATCGTTATTCCACAAAGATGGCAAAAGTCGCTGTCGTGTTCGCTGAACCGCTGTTGAATACATCCTGTGTGATGGACATTCGCTTTGTCCAGAACCGTAGCAAGCTTTTCTTACCTGGAAGGGCGAGACTTGAAATTACGCCCCTTCAAGTTCAAGATTACGCCCCTTCGAGTTCAAATTGCGCCCTTCGAGTTCCATTTAAATAATACATGGTTTTTACTTTCTCACACACTACCGTCATTCCACAAAGATGGCGGTGTTCGCTGAACCGCTGTTGAATACGTCTTGTGCGATGGACATTCACTTTGTCTAGGACCATAGCTAGCTTTTCTTATCTTATAACGAAGTAAATTTCTCCGTCATTTCTGTCCGCGCCAGGATTCGAACCCGGGTCCCCTCATTCCGGAATAAGTACTCTACCAATTGAGCTACGCGGACGCTTTATTCTGATTCCTATCTGCCTTTATGTCGTGTGCGTCCTTCTGGCAGGTACGTCACATCTCTTGGTACGTTACAATCTGGGTGGGCGAGACTTGAAACTACGGCCTTTCAAGTTCAAGATTATGTCCCTTCGAGTTCAAAATTGCGCCCTTCGAGCTCCGTTTAAATAATACAGTATATGGGTTTTCCTTTCTCACACACTACCGTCATTCCACAAAGATGGCGAAAGTCGCTGTCGTGTTCGCTAAACCGCTGTTGAATACATCCTGTGCGATGAACATTCGCTTTGTCCAGGACCGTAGCAAGCTTTTCTTACCTGGAAGGGCGAGACTTGAAATTACGCCCCTTCAAGCTCAAGAGTACGCCCCTTAAAGTTCAAGAGTACGCCCCTTCGAATTCAAATTGCGCCCTTCGAGCTCCATTTAAATAATACATGGTTTTTACTTTCTCACACACACTAGCGTCATTCCACAAAGATGGCGAAAGTCGCTGTCGTGTTTGCTAAACCGCTGTTGAATACGTCTTGTGCGATGGACATTCGCTTTGTTCAGGACCATAGCAAGCTTTTCTTATCTGGGAGGGCGAGACTTGAAACTACGCACCTGCAAGTTCAAGATTACGCCTCTTCGAATTCAAAATTACGCTCCTTCGAGTTCTATTCAAATAATACATGGTTTTTACTTTCTCACACACCACCGTTATTCCACAAAGATGGCAAAAGTCGCTGTCGTGTTCGCTGAACCGCTGTTGAATATATCCTGTGCGATGAACATTCGCTTTGTCCAGGACCGTAGCAAGCTTTTCTTACCTGGAAGGGCGAGACTTGAAATTACGCCCCTTCAAGTTCACGAGTACGCCCTTCGAGCTCCATTTAAATAACACATGGTTTTTACTTTCTCACACACTATCGTCATTCCACAAAGATGGCGAAAGTCGCTGTCGTGTTCGCTGAACCGCTGTTGAATACGTCTTGTACGATGCACATTCGCTTTGTCCAGGACCATGGCAAGCTTTTCTTATCTGGGAGGGTGAGACTTGAAACTACGCCCCTTCAAGTTCGAGATTATACCCCTTTGAGATTCAAATTACGCCCCTTGGAGTTCCATTTAAATAATGCATGGTTTTTACTTTCTCACACACCATCGTCATTCCACAAAGATGGCGAAGTTGCTGTCATGTTCGCTAAACGCTTTTGAATACATCTTGTGCGATGGACATTCGGTTTGTCCAGGACCATAGCAAATTTTTCTTATCTGGAAGGGCCAGACTTTAAACTATGCCCCTTCAAGTTCAAGATTATGCCCCGTCGAGTTCAAAATTACTCCCCGTCGAGTTCCCCTCATGTAATACCCGGTTTTTACTTTCTCACACACCGCCGTTATAGGAAAGTATTATGATCGTTCAAAATCGCATTTCAGGTTTTTGACATTATTATTAAAAATGTAAAAACCAGGTAAATGCCCATGAACCACAGGTTGCAAATACCAAATAATGCTTAAATGTTATGCGAACTCCGACAGCGCAACACTCCACAGGAATGCAGAACGAAAAACAAACCACAGTGCAGTACAAATTTGGAAAATGATGTGATGATGTGACATGGATTTTACGTCAGATAATATCTGAAAACTTGCAAATTTCGCCGTCCGGAAGCGGCAATTGAAACCGCGTCTTCCCGATAGAGCCCGAGTATGCTCACCACTACACCACCCAGAACGACCAAGTTTCAAGTTTCCGATTAATTTGAATATAACCCCAATAAACATATATTTATATTTACACCAATAAACGGATTCTCATATTCCGAATTTGCATTGAAGATTGGTGCAATCCCGTATTTCATTCATTAGAACCAGTGCAAAACGAATGAGTATCGAATAGTGACGTAACAATAGCAAAAAGCTTTAGGGGTTGATCTTGGAAAAATTGCTTTCAATTTTAAACGCTCAGAGAACTTTCAAAGATAGAGCACAAATGATTAATTAGCTCTTCATTCCAACGACATGTTCGGAAAAGTCGTGGAGGTTAGGCGTATCAGCATATTGTTTTCTATGCCTCCATTTACTGTTTTGGAAAATTCCCTACACGGATATGAGATGTTCACACGTTATAGTGTATGTTACTCTGTACCCTGGTTAACTGCATGGAATACTGTATGAGACTAACCAAAGTCTTTAAAGGTCATGGAGCTTAGGCATATCAGCATATTGTTTTCGATGCCTCCATTCACGGTTTTGGAAAATTCTCTTCATGGATATGAGATGTTCACACCTCATAGTGTATGTTACTCTGTACCCTGGTTAACTGCATGGAATACTGTATGAGGCTAACCAAAGTCTTTAAAGGTCATGGAGGTTAGGCATATTAGCATATTGTTTTCGATGCCTCCATTCACTGTTTTGGAAAATTCCCTTCAAGGATATGAGATGTTCACACCTCATAGTGTATGTTACTCTGTACCCTGGTTAACTGCATGGAATACTGTATGAGACTAACCAAAGTCTTTAAAGGTCATGGAGCTTAGGCATAGCAGCATATTGTTTTCGATGCCTCCATTCACGGTTTTGGAAAATTCTCTTCATGGATATGAGATGTTCACACCTCATAGTGTATGTTATTCTGTACCCTGGTTAACTGCATGGAATACTGTATGAGGCTAACCAAAGTCTTTAAAGGTCATGGAGGTTAGGCATATTAGCATATTGTTTTCGATGCCTCCATTCACTGTTTTGGAAAATTCCCTTCAATGATATGAGATGTTCACACCTCATAGTGTATGTTACTCTGTACCCTGGTTAACTGCATGGAATACTGTATGAGACTAACAAAGTCCGTAACGTACCAGGAGATGTGACGTACCTGCCAGTAGGACGCACACGACATAGAGGCAGATAGGAATCAGAACAGAAAAACGTCCGCGTAGCTCAATTGGTAGAGTGACTTATTCCGGAATGAGGGGATCCGGGTTCGAATCCTGGCGCGGATAGAAATGACGGAAAAATTCACTTCGTTACAATGGCGCCCGAACTATCCGGATGACCCGGCCGTTCAAAATCTCGCATTGGTGTGATGTTCTTTCCACACCACGAGAGAGGAAAAATAAGAGAATCCCTTCTCTAGCACTTCGAAAAAAAATAAATAAATAAATAAAATAAAATAAAAAATAAGGGGGAGATGATGTAACGTACCAGGAGATGTGACGTACCTGCCAGTAGGACGCACACGACATAGAGACAGATAGGAATCAGAATAAAACGTTCGCGTAGCTCAATTGGTAGAGTGACTTATTCCGGAATGATGGGATCCGGGTTCGAATCCTGGCGTGGACAGAAATGACGGGGAAATTCACTTCGTTATAAGTCTTTAAAGGTCATGGAGGTTAGGCATATCAGCATATTGTTTTCTATGCCTCCATTCACTGTTTTGGAAAATTCCCTTCATGGATATGAGATGTTCACACCTCATAGTGTATGTTACTCTGTACCCTGGTTAACTGCATGGAATACTGTATGAGACTAACCAAAGTCTTTAAAGGTCATGGAGGTTAGGCATATCAGCATATTGTTTTCTATGCCTCCATTCACTGTTTTGGAAAATTCCCTTCGGGGATATGAGATGTTCACACCTCATAGTGTATGTTACTCTGTACCCTGGTTAACTGCATGGAATACTGTATGAGACTAACCAAAGTCTTTAAAGGTCATGGAGGTTAGGCATATCAGCATATTGTTTTCTATGCCTCCATTCACTGTTTTGGAAAATTCCCTTCATGGATATGAGATGTTCACACCTCATAGTGTATGTTACTCTGTACCCTGGTTAACTGCATGGAATACTGTATGAGACTAACCAAAGTCTTTAAAGGTCATGGAGGTTAGGCATATCAGCATATTGTTTTCTATGCCTCCGTTCAGTGTTTAGGAAAATTCCCTTCGTGGATATGAGATGTTCACACCTCATGGTGTGTACCCTGGTTAACTGCATGGAATACTGTACGAGACGAAGTAAAATCTTTAAAAAAAAGTACTGAAGGCTGTAACTTTCCGTTTAGTTGCAATTTCTATTTTTTACACCCTTCAAATCATGAATTTATACTCCTGGAATGACAATTCTGTGAGGGCAACCGAAATGTGAAATGTTTTATTTTTTGTTAAATTGCTTTGGCACTTCATGTTTGGAAATTTCAATAACCACTGACTGTATAATTCGTTGAGGTAAATTTCTGAGCTATCATTTTTGTTGAAAGGATATGCTCTGAAATTATTAAAACTTTACTGTACTTTTAGTTGCTTTTCTAGGAGGAAAGCAAAGAGTTTTGTTTTTTCCTTTTTTCTCGCAGTAGGTGTTTCGAATAGCCTCTTAATTTCATGACTAACCTTAACAAATTGATACATATTATTTAATGGCAGGAGATAATTCCTTGAGTTTTAAAATGAGATCTTAATGTACTTGAAATCACATACACACACAATTATTGGGTTTGTCAATGTGTAAACTTATTTATTGTTGATTTTTAAAACTTATTAAATAAAAGACTTTAATGGTTCTTATCGATGTTGCTGCTCTTATGAATTCACAAAAATGTGAATACTTCGTCAGGAGATATTTTTCAAAGAAGCTAAATGCTTCAAATCCTAATTTTTCTGCATCAGGTAAGCTCTGATTAATGGAAGCAATTGTGGTGCTCAGAAACATTATGCATGGCAAAATATTACGAAACAATTGGTTAGAACAAAATTAAAGAGCTTTACAAAATCTGTGAAAAGGAATTAAATTTATTATCATTTTTAAATTAGCCTCAGCCACATACAAGCATCTTGTGCTGAACTCGTCTATAGCACTTCTTTTTTTTTTTTTTTTATTGGAGGTTTAACGACCACCGTGAGCAACTCAATGGGCTATAAGCAGTCGCCCGTCCCTAATTTAGGGTCACTGGTTCCAGGGAAGGGAGAGAGCCAGTGCCGTAAGACAAACACAACATCCATGCCTGACCGGGATTCGAACCCGGACCCCTTACGGGCGAATAATCATAGGCCAGCGCCTTAGACCACTGCGCCACCGGGGCGGCGCACTTCTTTCCGATTACCAGTGTGAAATATCCACCCCCAGATGAAACGAATTTTGTTTTTTATCTTCGTGACTTATGAACAAAATGAAACCATCCTCAACATCTGCTCATGGTGACGCCGAGATTTTTGTGCATCCAGCCTTACATAACTGTGGTGTAGCGGAAGCATATCCGGCGCGTAACTGGAAGACCGTGGGTTCGAATCCCGGTGGCGGCCGATGAGAATTTTTCCGTGACTCACTTATAAAACGTGGAAAGAGCGAAGATATTTGTTTGATGTTCCTGGCCCACGTTAAATGTCTGTATTACTTACATAACTGTTCCCATGTGTTTCTTAGAGTCGATGCAACTCGCCCATCATTATCTCAACCATATACAGGACCACATAAGGTTCTTGAGAGAAGTGAGAAAATTGTTTTAATCGAACTAAATGGTCATAAGACTGAGGTTTCTATCGATCGTGTCAAACCTGCCTTCCTTTTACAGGATTCCTTATGTTCGGAGCCGGTAGCACCTGCTACCAATGTTGTGCATCCAATAACAACAGGTAAGGCTAAGGAGAAACTTGTCCGTCCAATGACTACCAGATCCGGACGACAAGGTCATTTTCCTAAAAGACTAGTGACAGTCATGTGACATGTGGACACACACACACCAAATTCTAATCATATTGTATATATATCACAGCTTGTACCATTGTTATTATATACTGTACACACGTATACATTCATTATAAATTTTTATCGTTCGTCCCTCACTGGGGGGCATACTCTGTGGCATATCTGACTGTGTCTCCTCTCGGTGTTGTGAGAGGGCGCCACAATGCAGGCGCTGAATAATTACTCTCTCTCTCTCTCATTCGAGCTGGCTGGCATTAATCTATCCATGCAGACCACTAGCCTCATGTGTCATGTCATCGAAGGTGTTCGAAGTGAGATCTCGTGTGCTGTTGTAATACGTGAACGTGAAGATAATAAATCCATGTAAATATGTGCATCTGCTTCTTCAATAAGCGTGCAGTGTTGTTTGATCCATCAAATCATCACAACTGGAAGGTGTTCACAGGTATGTAGAGCCATGCTGACTGCAGTGCATCTGGATAGTGCGTGGTTGAGGATCCATAGAGCAAACAACACGATTGAAATGGTCTCACAGAACTTCAAATGGGTTAACTTCTGGGGATTTATGGGGTCAGGGAAGTACTTTGAAGTCTTCATCGTGCTCTTCCAACCACTCTCGAACATTTCTAGCCGTGTGACACGTCGCATTGTCGTTCTGGAAGATCCCACACGCCCCATGGAAGACAATAAGCATGTACAGATGTACGTGGTCTGCAAGGATCGATTTATAACGAATTCGGTCCATAGTGCCTTTCACAGGTATGAGTGAACCATAGAATGCTACGAAAACTTTTTCCATATCACTCAGAAGACGCATACGGCTTATTAAATCCGTTTATTTTTGTGGCGTAGTAGGTACAAAGATTCGCTAATCTTTGTACTTACTACGCCACAAAAATAAACAGATTTAATAAAGCGTCTCTTGAGTTTTCACAGTGTGGTGTATCTATAATTACATTCCCGAGACAATAACGCTACCCCAACCAGCTTGTGTTCTTTCAGCAATGGCCGAAGAGTGTTTGTTCTCTGATGTTTCGTGTTTTATACGCCAACGTCCATCCGTTCGATGAAGCAGAAACCATGACTCAACGGAGAAGGCGATTCTTTGTCAAACAGCGGAGGTCCAATTCTGATACTGCCGTGTAAATGTAAGCCTTTTCTGCCGATGCACCTTCGTTAACATAGGTGCAGTGACCATCCGTCTGCATCAGAGCCCCACACGCAGCAGAGTTTACTGAACTGCCGTTTTAGACAAACTTCCGGTAGCCCCTTGTTCATTCGGCAGACGTGCCAACTCTCCGGGTTTAGGCCGGTAATGCCGGATTTTATTACACTTCCCGGAATTCCGGATTAGAAATCAATATTGCCGGATTCCATCATGATTTTCGTAGCGTAAATTAAAAAGCAATGAGAAAAGTTCGAAGTTCTCCAAGGCATCGGAGAACTTCGACGATTTCCGTAGCTTAAATTAAAAAGTAATGAGAAAAGTTCGAAGTTCTCCAAGACATCGTAGAACTTCATTGATTAATGTAGCGTAAATTAAAAAGTAACGAGGGGAAAAGTTCGAAGTTCTCCGAGGCATCGGTTCATTAGCAGAGAAGTGACCTTTCCCTCTTTCCCTTCTGAGTCAGCAGCGAGCAGTTTTGCTCTGCCGTTGCATGGCAGTTGGCAGCAATGTTTACTCTTCTGTCCGCTAATGATCTCTGGAGCTGCAGGCACGGAGTAGGAATGGGCCTGGCTTTGGCACACACCGTACGTACTGACGCAGATTGCTATCGCAACTGCGTGGTAGTGTTTTGGTTTGTTTGATGTACTTCGTCTGTCTTCACAGGAATTTCTGAGAACTTTTTGTGCACGTGTTTAATCAAGCGATGGTTGGTAGACAATATCACTGTTTTTAAGAAGTATACGACAGATTATCCGTGTATGATCGAATCCAAGAAGTGCCAACAATTTGCCTTTTGCTCTATTTGTAGGTGTGATTTTTCCGTTGTCCACAAGGGCAAAGGAGATATCGTTAATCACATTCGTACGCAAAAACACGTGGACAATTCTAAGTCCGTGGAAAATAACAAAACATTAAATTTTGCTCGAGATAGTTCCTCTTCCGATGCGATTATCCATGCTGAGTGCTTGTTTACTTCATTCCTCATGTAACATAACTTACCTTTAAGCTGTGCTGACCATGCAGGTGTGCTTTTTAAGAAAATGTTCCCAGATAGTAATATTGCAAAAAAATATGCATGTTGACAGAACAAAAACATCGTGCGTTGTTGCCGAAATGAGGAAATTTTCAAAAATAGTTGCATACTTGCCAACGTTTACGGATTATTCGTAAAATTTATGGATTTCTGCTTAATTTTACGGCTAGAGGTCTTTTTTAACAGATTTTTTTAATATTTAGATTGCTCAATCGAAATGTTTCAACCCCCTGCAACCATCCACTTAGATTTTCTACCAGACCTTACGAGCGCTGTCACGCGATGATGTCATCTTTGACTCGCTGGCTTCGTGTCATCGTGCGGTAGCTCTCTCTCTCTCCACGGGAGTGTGCTCAAGTGATGGGCCGACCAGAGTTCGCCAAAACGCGTAATTGCGCGTTTAGTATGCATCAAAATTTTACCAACGCGTAAAAATACGCCTCGGGAATTTTTCTCGCGCATAAAACTACGTGTCGAATAATTTCACCAATTCGTAAAAATGCGCATCGGGACGGTACTTTGCCTTTCAGAAACGGAAGTAAACGAAATAAAGATTTTCTCCGTAATCATAATTTCTTTTTCCTGTGATGTTGCGTCTGTTCAGTATTGTTTTATATCATTTTATTCCATAAATATTTGTATTTCAGTTTAAAAATGCAGGAAAAATTTCCGAAATCGGAAATTCGGCGGAGCCGCACCGCCCCGGTGGCGCAGTGGTCTAAGGCGCTGGCCTCTGATCATTCGTCCGTAAGGGGTCCGGGTTCGAATCCCGGTCGGGCATGGATGTTGTGTTTGTCTTACGGCAGTGTCTCTCTCCCTTCCCTGGAACCAGTGACCCTAAATTAGGGACGGGCGACTGCTTATAGCCCATTGAGTTGCTCACGGTGGTCGTTAAACCTCCAATCAAAAAAAAAAATTCGGCGGCGAAAAAATTTCGCTGTGATCTTTAGGCATGAGAGCGCGACGGCGTCGAGGAATTCCTCCTTTTCCGTCATAATTTGGGTTATCCTCCAGATCGATGCATAACTTAACAGATTTTTTTAAATATTTTTTAACAGAAATTGTTTTACATTTTTTATATGCCTTAACGTAACATTAGTGCTTCAAATTATGTCCATTGATATTTCAAACATACGGAAATAAGCTTGCAGGATTTTCATAGAAAATTGCAGGATTTTCATAGAAAATTGCAGGATTTTCATAGAAAATTGCAGGATTTTTCATTTCTTAAGGTTGGCAAGTCTGATTCGGCTAGTGAGTTGTTCCACTGTAGCGGATCGATCAGCCCTCACGCACCTTCACAGCCGACATTCACGTCCCGCATCAATGACACGTGATGCTCCGCAGTTTGCACGTCGCTTATTCGCATTGGTGCCATTCCTCCAATCACGATACACTTTAACCATAGCAGCACGCTAGCAGTTCACAAACTGAGCTGTTTCAGAAGTACTGTCCCCTTTGGCCCGAAAACCGATAATAATCCCTTTTTGCAAATCTGACAAATCGCCCCTTTTATCCATGACAGCAACGAATGACATATTTTCAGATCATGATCATATGTAGAGGATTTTAGGAAGGGAGTGTCTGACGCCAGATCTTAACAGCCCTTAGAAATAGGAAGCTAGGAGATTTGGGCTAGAATGTCAGATAGGAAAGTGACACGGAAGCGAAGTAGAAATGGGGAGAAAGACGCCCTTATTTATTACCGGGGGCCAGTACCCGGAGTCCGACGGCTTAACGTGCCCATCCGACGCACGGCGGATATATATTGGATCGAGCGTTCGTACCTGTCTGGGATCGAACCTGAAGTCCTTTCCGTGGCAGTCACGAACGTTGCCCACTAGGCCACCCGCGGCCCAACACGTTTTCAGAATGCCTGCAGCACACCTTATATACCCTCCAAGACAGCTAACGACACGTATCTTCTTTCATTGCTATGCGCTGTTGACGTCAAAAATAGGAGGTGGACACAATAATGTCACTCGACTGTGTGTTTCCATTATGTAAGTGAAGTGGCCAAGAAACTGTAATTTTCATATTTCCCCTAAACTGTGTGTGGTCACTTCTCTGTGTGGCCTTTGTCTAGTTATACGTTCTCCTGTGACCACCTGCCTTAAACTCCATTTAGATGAATTTGTTTCATTTTTTTTCTTTCGAAAAAATAGCGTAGTCTTTTGGTAAATTGCTCGTTCAATGGATTTGCCTTTGACGAATGCGTCTTCGATTAATTATTTTTTTTCCTTTCTTTCTTTCATTTTTTTTAGGTTTAACGACTGCCGTGAGCAACTCAATGTGCTATAAGCAGTCGCCCGTCCGTCTGCAATTTTGGGTCACTGTTCCCCGGGAAGGGAGGGGAGCCAGTGACGCAAGACAAACAAAACACAATATCCATGCATAATCAGGATTCAGATCCGGATCCATCTCGGAAGAATTATCAGTGCCGCCCCGGTGGCGCAGTGGTCTAAGCGATGGCCTCTGATCAATCGTGCGAAAGGGGTTCGAGTTCAAATCCCGGTGAGGCATGGATGTTGTGTTTGTCTTACGGCACTGGCTCTCTCCTTCCCTTGAACCAGTGACCCTAAATTAGGGACGGGCGACTGCTTATAGCCCATTGAGTTGCTCACGGTGGTCGTTGAACCTCCAAAAAAAAAAAACGAATGGCCGCCCCGGTGGCGCAGTGGTCTAAGCGATGGCCTCTGATCATTCGTCCGTATGGGGTCCGGGTTCGAATCCCGGTGAGGCATGGATGTTGTGTTTGTCTTACGGCACTGGCTCTCTCCCTTTCCCTGGAACCAGTGACCCTAAATTAGGGACGGGCGACTGCTTATAGCCCATTGAGTTGCTCACGGTGGTCGTTAAACCTCCAATCAAAAAAAAAAAAAAAAACAAACTACTGTGCCACCGGCTCAGCTTCGCTTTATTCGCCTGCTCCCTGTTTACTTCACGATTTCCACCCCAGTGGCCTAACCGTAGATCCACCTTTGACCATTCGTCGGCGGTGCGGGTTCGAATACCCGTGAGGCAGGGTCGCTGTGTTTGTTCCACTGCGCTATCTCTCTCCCTTCACCGGAATCAATGGTCCTAAATCAGGGACGGACGACTGCTTGTAACCCATTGTGTTGTTCACGGCGGTCAACAAACATAAAACTTAAATGATTATGACTTTTAATGAGGGGGGGCATTAAAAATCATACTTTTTATGTTATTTGTAATGTAGTATTACACTTTAAAGTGAAACTGGACGAAAACGACTGAGCCCTTTTTCAAAAAAGTCTCTCTGTTCATATGTATCCCACAACTTAGTGATGAGGTCCCTCTTCTTTTATTTATTTGTCTGACAAAAAGGCGGTAATAATTGTCTGTTGGTGCTTTTATATCTCTATAATCGTTGCAGTAATTCATATGCATTTCTTAATTGATATAAATATGTTAATTTTGTTATGAAGTGATTTCAATGAAGTTTGAATTTGGCACTGTGGTTTATGACGTCAGAGATGTCTCATTTCTATTGGAGAGTTTTTCGAAAGATTTCGGAGTAGGTTGGGATTTGGACGAAACCGTATGGCAAATGAAAATACATTAAGTTTAGGGTTGTGGGAATTTTAAAAGTGTGTGCTTTGAGTTCGAGCTTAGTGCTGTTGTTTTTTTATCGTGTTACTCGCGAAATCAACTAAATTGTAATTTTTTTAGTAGGAACGAAGTTGAAGTGAGTGATTTAATTATGGCAAACTTAATGTAACATTAATTAGTAAATTTTCTCCAGCTCAGAAAATGTTTCCAGTTCCTTGACTCCGATGGATAATAAGGTTATTTGAATTCGCACGAAATATGAGCTATTATTATGAAGCACTTTATTAATCTATGGCTGATATTGTTGTCCAGGTTAAGCCTGAGTGAATTATAAGTGTAACATATTCACCCAAATTTCTATGTACGGTAAACAATCGCCCACATTGTACAGGGGCATTATTTAACATAGACACCATTTATAATCAAGGCGTTGGTCCCGGAGAATTGTTTTAAATGCTAACTATCAATAAGCAGGAATTTTAAGCGAAATGAAATTTCCAATAATTCAGAGAAATTTTGTAGACTTGAATTCTGCTAAAACTCCCAGGCTAGGCTTTTTGATAATAATGTTCACTAAGGTTCAATATATGTTGTTTCTGTGGAATATCTCAGCATATAGAGTATATGATTTCAGAAATATATTTAGAAAGTGAGAATAGGGTCGTTTCTAATATCCTAAACTCACTGTTCTGAAGCATTATTAACATGTTCTTCCTGGTTGATATGTGTATTTTAGTCAGTGGCGTATCTTGAGTCCCAGACCTGGGCTATTTCAACCCCCTCTCCCCCTTACTTTTGCATATTTAAAAAGAATGGTTTTCTCTATTGACAAAGCAGCCAAGTTGCTCGAATGCACATGTCCTTGTGTGGCTCTAAGATATAGATTCTTTTTAATCCAGAAAACCTTTCGGGAGTTGTTGATGCAAACTTTAATATTGTCTGCTAATTTGTACACCTCACTAAAAAAAAAGTTCAGGCGTTTGAAATGGTCCTTAAACTGAATAAATGAACATCACATCACGGATAGACCAATGAGAAGTGTATCTTTGCAAGTTCGGAACGCCGCCGCGATGGTGCAGTGGTCTGAGCGATGGCCTCTGATCATTCGTCCGAAAGAGGTCTGGGTTCGAATCCCGGTGAGGCATAGATGTTGTGTTTGTCTTGCGGCACTGGCTCTCTCCCTTCCCTGGAACCAGTGACCCTAAATTAGGGACGGGCAACTGCTTATAGCCCATTGAGTTGCTCACGGTGGTCATTAAACCTCCAATCCAATCCAAAAACACTGTCCAATTTATTCAACTTTATGTAACAAGTAATGTCTCTTACTGATTTGTTTTTGTATTCATCAAGGGAATAAAACACCTTCATTTAATTTTTTAGTCAAGCTGTATCAAAATTTGAAGCGTAGAGTTTTTTTAAGTTCTGACAGTAGATGTTCAGGGAAGCTTTCACAAAATTTATCAAAACAGTTCAAAGCCATGAATTTAAGTTATAATATCACTGATTTTCATTCATTGACACTTCAAACAAACTGAAACAAATCTTGCAAAATGGGATGTTACGGGTGGGAGCATGCGAGTGACTGAGGTAGTCTTAAGTCTTCTCTTTTCTGAGCGAAGCATTGCCGAAAGCTATGGCCTATTCCCCTCAACCTGCTCATTCATGTTGTCATGGAAATGCTAGCAGGCGATCATATGGAAGGTCTTTGAACCAGAACAGCAAAGACTGGAAGACCTGGTTGCATTAGGCCATTGGACTTCGCTCGCCAGACTCAGTCAAAGAAGCGAATCTGCGTGTGTTTTTTCGCAGCAAAAGCACTGACATATCTTAATTCTGTTGAAAATTGAATTTTATTTGTGTATACTTAATTGACTTCTATTTATGTATATTTAATTGACTTCTATTTATGTATATTTAATTGACTTTTATTTATGTATATTTAATTGACTTTTATTTGTGCATTCTCCAGGCTTCGTAGCTAGCCTCGAATATTTGCAGCATGATTTGTTGAACTGGTAAATTTTTAGTTTAAAATACTGAACCAATGTTTAATCATATAAATTTTGAAGATGACAGTCCGATTTTTAGTGTAAATGTGACAAGGATGGTAAGTCAGATAACATCCGAAAACTTGAAAATTTCATCGTCTTGGAGCGGGACTCCAACCCGCGTCTCCCAGATAGCGCCCGGGTATGCTAACCACTACACCACCCAGAACGACCAAGTCTCAAGCTTCTGATTAATTTGAATATAACCATCGCAGGATTTGCTAGTCGAAGCAACCGGCATTCATGTTTAGCGAATCTGGAGGTTAAGAATCATATCTCGTGATTGCCCAGGGGAGCAGATAAATCATGAAATAAATACGGGATTACACCATATAATACAAAATTTGTATTATATGGTGTAATCCCGTATTTATTTCATGGTTTAATCATATGTTACCATGCAGCTAACCAATAACTTTCATTCATTAGTGCAGTTTTCAAGTTACCGAAAATTCATGTAAAAACGACAGAAGACAACTGGCTTATCTATTGGTAGAGAAAATAATGTTATCAATGCTTAGGCCTTCATGTGAAATGTAGCTAGTGGTGAATTCTAGGGGAGGCTGGAAAAGTTTGTTATGTATATATATACACCGGTAGCTTCTCCTCTTTTGGTGCCAATAAGAACAACAACAAAAAGACACACCCATAGGGGGGGGGGGGATTTTTATTTTGAGAATGAAATGACTCAAAAGCAGTTTAAACTGACCAAGACAAAATTTGGTATTTCCAAGCTTTGTGTAAAAAAAAAGTTTATAGTCAGTTTGGTTGAAATCGGACAAGCTGCCCTGGTGATGCAGTGGTCTAAGCGATGGCTTCTGACGTGGGCTTGGGTTCGAATCCCAGTGAAGCATGGATGCTGTGCTTGTCTTACAGCACTGGTTCTCTCCATTCCCTGTAACCAGTGGCCCTAAATTAGGGACGAGCAACTGCTTATATCCCATTGAGTTGCTCATGGTGGTCGTTAAACCTCCAATCAAAAAAAAAAAAAAAAATCTATTAAGACATGTAGATTCTCCTTGTTTTGCAGAATAGTATGTATAATTATTATACCTGTTACATGTATTGGCAAGGCTTGAAAAATATCTGAAAAGTTACATGCTCAGCTGGGCATGTGCAAAAAGGATTTACCTGCCCAGCTAGTAAAAGCTGGATGACAAGGAAAATTTATCTTTTAAGATAACAAATCAGAACTCTCATTTTTTTTTTTTTTTAAGTGAAAAAATGTAAAGAACTTTTTTTTTACAAGTTTTGTATCTCCGTTTTAAAGATCTGTATTCAAAATGTTCAATGCACAACAGCATGTATCTCAAATTATAAGATGACAACGCTGTAATTGATATGAAATCGTATGATGAAATTGGTATTTAAGAAATTTGGTGATTCTGCCATGTTCCTTTCGTTGGAAGTTTCTGCCCATCATCACTCAACGCTGGAGGTTAGTTCCATTAGAGGCATTCATCTCATTGCTGACTACATATGGTTTCAACTCCCAGATCTAGAGCATAATATAATTAAAGAAGTGATATTCTTCTGTCCTTAGCACTCCGTAACCAGGTCAAGATTTCATCTTTTTTGCTTGCTAGCAGATTTTGCTAGTGAGCTAATAGTTTGCTAGCAAAACATTTGTGTGACCAGCAAGTAAAATCATGTAGTAACCTATTTTCTAACAAAGTTACCATCATTTTAACTGTATAAA
Source organism: Macrothele yani (assembly GCA_039090855.1). NCBI lineage: Eukaryota > Metazoa > Arthropoda > Arachnida > Araneae > Macrothelidae > Macrothele > Macrothele yani. The sequence continues at coordinate 64,650,340 of CM077000.1, read as the reverse complement.
TATTTTGACTCACCTTTTCTTACAATAAATAGAATGTTAGAAAATTTTAGTGACTGTTTTTAATATTAATTTATTATAAATTCACATACTATACGTAGCAGTTGCTCTGGATTTTTTAAGGTTTTAGCCAAATTCAATTTATTTTTCATCAAATGTAATCTGAAGTCACCATTTTTTCATTTTCCATTAGAAATGTAAAAATCATGAAAACATAGTGTTGTAATAGTACAAAAACAATAGGTTATATATTATTTACAATTAAGCAGCAAATATTATTAAAAATCTCAGTGAGCAGGAACTATTGGGGTGATCACTGAAAGTGACTAAGAAATGTTGTGAACATACCAGTGACCACCTGCAGATTATTTTGTGGCACCATGATATCTGTCATGGACTGATCAGGAACTTTCTGCTATGAGGGTGTTTTAAAATTTCCAATTTTCGTATTGATAGCTCAACAGACATGATCTTCAATTAGCTGATTTACGGGCTTTTTTTTTTTTTTTTTGTCTTGATCAGATTGACATATCCCGCTTTTTGTATGAAATTCAAACCGAGTATAAATAAGGGAAAACCCCCAAGTTATGGTTTTTGAGTGAGGAGCTGTTCACAGTGAATGCAAGATAAGTCTTAATGGCACAAAGATTGGCCAGGTGAATGTGTTTGTATATTTAGGAAGTATGTTTGATTGAGAACAAATTAGATGGCGAAATTAGTAGGTGAGTGAATTTTTCATTGAAAGTCATAGCTGCCTTAGGAGGATTTCACAGGAATGATGGGTTTTCAAGAAAGTGAATGGTTGTGTATGAAAGTGTAATTGTTCCTACTCTGATGCATGGAACGGGGGCTTGTGCTAAGACATGAGCTGATCATGTGAGGAATGAAAATGTGTTGCAGATGTGTAATGTGAGGCAAAATGTTGTTATTAAGGTGGAGACTAATATTCTTAGGTAGTTTGGCCATGTTGACAGAATGAGTGATGTGGTGCTGACTAAGAAAATTTTTTCACCCCAAGTGGCAGGAAATGTAGTCCAAGGAAATGATGGGAGAACCAGATTCAGGAATGTCTGCTTGAGAAGAATATCAGGTATGAAGCACAAAAGGTCTTGTGTGTGGCATGTGATGGATGTTAATGAAGCTCTAGCTGTGTGCAGATATCGTTGTAAATGGAGACATTTGATACACCTACAGTAAGTAAATTCTAGTTCAATCAGTCAAATGTGTATTTGGCACATGGTATTTCTTTGAGGAGCTAACCTCTGAATCTCAGAGAACAGCTTAATGATATGTATGTAAGTGTAACTGAATGTTTTCAATAAGTAGGAACTGTACACCAAATTATACTCAAAATAGTGTAACTATACTGAAAATCTGGAATTTCTTGGCTTAGAATACAAATAAATCTTTCCAAGCTTTTGCACATCAGCCAGATGGCTTTTTCAAGGAAGGTAGACAGCAAACTGGATAATAGAACATTTCAACACTTTGAACGCGATGGCTTGACTAGACAATAAATGAATAGGAGCAAACATGATCTTTCGAAGAAACGAGGTCACGTTGGTTGGGCACGCGGTACTATGGTAGAAAACTCACCATTATTTGAAGAATTGATTCCAAATACGTGGCAACTCCAGAGAGACGCACTCTTTGGCCAAATTTGGCCCTTTCGCCAAAAAAAAAACCAAAAAAACAACCAAGCAACCAGAGAGACGCTATCATTGAAAGCGTCGCAGCTGGCTTGCAACATTCACCAACATCACCCCACGACCTACCAATTGGCTACGATATGCAGACGACTTATTTTTCATATGGCCACACGAAAAGGAGACTCTCCCGTTTTTGCTCGATAAAATAAATTATATACATACTACGATCATTTTCACCATGGAGTTTGAACACAACGGTACCTTACCTTATCTCGACGTCTCAGTGAGCAAATCGCATGACAACCACCTTCATACGGAAGTCTATTATAAGCTCACCTCCATTCCCAACCTGATGCTCTGCAGTTTATTCTGCCCTGATGATTAGAAGACCGCCTTATTTCTTTCTCAAATTAGAAGAGCCTTCGCTGTCTCATCCAATGTCCGTTCTAGACAATCCGAACTAAGAAACATCATCGAATTGGCCACCGAGGCAGGATATACTTCGAACCAAATGCATAACTTTATCGAGAAAGCCGGAACCAACCGTACTAACATTTCTATGCCGCAACTTCGCTACCTGGGCTCTATTCCCTACATACCAAATGCTTCCTATCAACTAAAAAATGCGCTCAGGAGGATGAACTTCGGTGTCGGCATCAGGTCTCCGGCATCTTTATATACGACGCTTAAGAGAAATATTGACAAGCAAAGCCCCCTCTTCTCAATGAGGCAGGTGTTTATTCCATCCCACTAAAATATTTGGACTGCTCCAGGTGATACTACATTGGAATGACCAAACGTTTGTTTGGAATTAGAATCAGCGAACATAAAAGGGATACAAGAGATGGAAAAATAACCACTGCGCTATCAAGAGAAGTCAAGTTCAAGTCCGCCGATCCTATATGGAGTGATGTAAAGAAATGAACTTCATACTCCACACCCAAATCTACCGCCATTTGCGAAACCTGCGAGGCTTTCAATGATAGCATCTCTCTGGAGTTGCCACGTATTTTGAATCAATTCTTCAAATAATGCTCAGTTTTCTACCATAGTACCGCGTGCCCAACCAACGTGACTTCGTTTCTTCGAAATATCATGTTTGCTCCTATTCATTTATTGTCTAGTCAAGTCATTGCGTTCAAAGTGTTGAAACATTCTGTTATCCAGTTTGCTGTCTACCTTCCTTGAAAAAGCCGTCTGGTTGATGTGCGAAAGCTTGGAAAGATTTATTTGTATTCTATGCCAAGAAATTTCGGATTTTCAATATAGTTATACTATTTTGAATTTTTTTCGTTAATTTTTATTCCAGGTATGGCATGTGCTGATTAGTTTTTAGGTTTGTTGAGTATTTCACAGGAGAGGCTGAGCCTCCCCGACGGCCTCCAAGTTACAGACCTGGGCCTTCGCCTGCTTTGCCTTGACCAGTCTAACTTTAATACGATTCCAGCGTAGTTATTATTCAAAAGTCCTGATATTACTTCAGATAAATAAACTCTAAAAATAGTGGTTGTATGACTGGATCAATGAAGATTTCAAAGTTGAGCTTGTTTTGTAATGAGTTGCCTAAACTACAGGCACTGTGACTGTTTGCTCTTTGATGTTGGCCATTGATGAGAGATGACAGGTGTGGATACAAGGGGGTGGATGGGGGTGGGGGTGGAGGAGTATGACAGGTGTGGATACAGAGGGGTGGAGGAGTGTGATGACTAAACTGAATAGTATGAAATAAATTAAAATGAAAAAGTAAGAATTTAACTCATTATCTTAAAAAGTAAGTATTTCAAGATGACTGGGAGAATAGTTTCTCAATCTAAACCCATTGAATATGATTTTTAAAAAATACCGGTACTGTACAAGTAAAAAAACACAATAATTACTTTTTATCTAGCATAGACATTTCCTGCCTGTGTCGGGAAAAAATAAGCGGAATTGCATCGCAAACTGCAATGCAAACTCATATTTGAATCGCAAAACCACAATTCAAAGTTTAAAAATAAAATTTCCATTAAAATGTTCAATCCGTAGAGCAACTCGTTGTTTATCGAAAATACAATTTTGCTTACGCATGAAAAAATAAATAAAATTCAACTATTCATAACTTTACGAATACTTTTATGTTTGCTTTCTGCTGGAAAAAGCTTCTTCGTGTAGCTCTAGCTGTGCAGTGATGAGGTGGTCATCGTCCGACAGCAGAGCATCTATGATTGGCCCCATGCTCCCGCCTGTTAGTCATTTAAAGACAGATGCTCTTATCGCTGTTTGTTTTGGTTTCGGTTTGCCCCCACTTAATTTTAAGGGGATGTGAGTTTTGTTGCTCTTTGTTATTTGAAAGCATGGCTACCAAAGTGAAAATATCAACCATGAAAAGGTGGATGGAGGAATTAGATCCAAAAGGTAGTTGGTTACGCTATGATGTTGACGCCGATAAAATTCCCATCCAGTCTGCCTATTACGAACTTTGTCGGAAGAATGTTGACAGCATAAAAAATTTCTGAAATTTCAATTCTTTTATTGATAGTTTCTGCATTCAGTATTGAAAAGGACAATGTGGTAAAGCACACCAGAACATATATATTCACCATGCCAGTGTCTCCAAGGCAGAAGAACATAAAGGAAAATTGCTCGCAGATTTTTATCAAAGAACATCTATTGGTAAGTCAATAATTGTTGCTTCCAATGCATCTAAAGCTTGAATTGGAAAATTAATTGATATAGCGTATATGGATGCCAAAGAGAAAATTCCATTTTTGAAATGTCCTAAAATTATTGAGTTAGAGAAACGCCAGGGTGTTGAAGTAGGGTAAACTTACCGTTCGTCCGTGATGTGTGCTCAGTTCATGGAGTGCATTGCTAAATGTTTTTGAAACTAATTTGCGCAATGACTTAAGAAAGAAAGACTATTTTGCCTTATTCACTGATAGCAGTACAGATGTTAGTGTATCTGAAAATGAAATTATTTGTATCATGTATTGTCAAGTAGAAGATACCAAATTCCCTTTCCTGGCATTAAAAGAACTGAAAACTGCTGATGCTAATGGTATCAAAAATACAATTGTAGGATTCATTGCAGAATTTGGAATAGTCAATTCTGAAAATAAATTAACTGGATTTTTGGCTGACGGAGCAAATGTTAACATGAGATGGAAAAAAGGGTGTTTCAGCTCTTTTGAAGAAAAAATGCCCTTGTTTAGTGTTAGTGCATTGTTTAAGTCATCGCTTAGAGCTAGCTCTAAAAGATTTTGTGCTGTCATCATATTTTCAAGAGGTACATAAGTTGATGGAAGACATTCATAATTTCTGTGAAAAGAGTTCCAAGCGAATTAGAGACTTTTGTGGGCTCTCAACAATATTCGATGAAGATGTATCAGATACACCAGCTTTGTGAGTCCAAGGCAACCGATGGGTGTCACATATGCACAGATCCACTGAAATAATGATTACAAATTATTTTGTTATGTACAACAACTGGAAAAATATGGTTGCAGATCCATCAAGCAAAGGAGAAAATGCCAGGATTACAGGCATTTTGAGAAAAATTAAGTCCATCAAATTTGTAACTTGGCTGCTGTTGCTTTGCAACATTTTATATTCTTTGTCAAAATTATCTCTGTTTCTCCAGTTGGATGATGTGGATGTACCTTGTATTTTGAACACATTAGACAAATTCTATGATTCTTTCGAAATTATGAAGAAAAGAAAGTTTTTGGCCTGCCTTTCCAAAATTTTACAAGACTTAGCAAACATATCCGCTTGTGATTCCAGTGACTAATTCAGGGAAAACTGTAGAATTTGGTAGCATTGAACTCAGCTGTAATTTGACAGCAGATGTATTCTATGAAAATTGTGAATTTCTTTTAAATCATATTCATCAGTGTGTGCATACCCGGCTTGTTGACTTGCACGGAAATCAGGTTTTTAACGCTGCCAAGCTGTTAGAAGCTAAGCTTTTGGCCAACAGACAAATCTAATTTTGCAAATTTTGGTGATGATCAAATCACAGTATTAACTGAACATTTCAGCGAGTTATTGACTGCCAACAACATTGACAACGATAAAATTAAAGAAGACTGCGATTATTTTAAAACCTTTTGGTTAGGAAATCTGCAACACCTGTAAAAGCAACAGTTATGGAAATGTTTGAAAGAAAAGTATGCAAATGAATTCCCAAATTTAAACCATATGAAAAATATCATGAAATTATTGCCCGTATCCAATGTTAAGGTCGAAAGAGTCTTTTCTGCGATGAAAAGAATCACGACAGATTTCCGTAATCGGAAGAATTCTGATGCTTTGAACCATCTATTGCGGATAACACTGGAAGGACCAGAACAATGCGAGTTTCACCCTGAACAAGCAGTGGAGGGGATTTTTTTAAAGAAACCCCTGCGGACAAGTGTGAAGTCTTACGGAAAAAGAAAGAGAACAGACGCAGAACCTGAAACTACCACAAGTTCAGGAGTACTCTCACTGTCAAGTGACAGTAGTATATAGCTGCTGCAATGTGTGGCCAGGTAGTATTTCACCATATATCCATGGAAAGAAAATTTGTACTTTTTAGATATCTACTAAAATATTTTTAAATTTTTCTTTACTGATTAGAGTATTTTTGATAGATACTAGAAGATGTTAGTAATACTTTTATTTGATAATAAATTATTAGTCAATTAAATCAAAAGAAAAATAAGTCTCAAAAGTGCTCCACATAATTACTCAATTGCTCCGCAATGCTAAATTTGAGGAGCAAAACTGCTCCCCAAAAAATTTCAGTTTTTTTTTCACCCTGGTCTGTGTACAGTTTTCTTATCAGGAAGGAAAACAATTACACTTTTATGAAAAATTACCTTTATTTTAAATCAAAATAGTCTTTACTAATTAATTTACAATATTAAGGATATATCACAGTTCCTCAGCATTTTATCACATTAATGTTCTATTCATCTAAATCGGAAAGTGATTCAGACTCTTCCCCATCAGAATCACTTGAGCTTGTTTCATCTTCAAATTCTTCTGTTTCTGAATCTACTTTTCTATGTTGCTGTTTCCTTCTCATCTTCTGACTTTTCTTGTCTTCTAACATGCTAAACGTTATAGATGTACTTTCATTGGGCTCATGCTTGTCTAAACCTGGTTTGGGAATGTTTTTTTGATTTAGCAATTTCCAGTTGTATGCCAAATAGGTTAATTTTGCAGCCTTTTCTGATGTCAAGCAATTTCGTTTTGTACTGTGGATCCAGCTGAATAATCTTTCAATGACCGCTGATGTTATTGGTGCACTTAAGATCTTAATGGTGACTTCCACCAGTTCATTTGTCTCCCTTAAACCTCTCCACCATAGTATGGGACTATGATACCAACTCCTTCCTATACAGACTTCCTTGCCCAGAGTCCATCTTTGTCTCTGTAGTTTGCCAAATCTTTTCCTAATTGTATGTTATTTAGTCCCATGTGTTGTTCCACATCACAAATGAAACTTATTGTGTCAATCAATCAATTGGATAGGACCCAATTTACAACCCTGTGAAGCTGGATTCAGGAGATCTGCTGCTAAATGAATGCCCTAGGCCAAACTCTTTCCTTTCCGTAAATTGCTTTAGTATCAATTGTTCTTCAGCTTTTTGCAGAGACGATACAGGCAGCTGTTCATTTAAAGTAGCCTGAAGATTTTAAAATTTAGAAAACACAGAATGTATCAGTGACTCATTTGACTTAGTTTTGTTAAGTAAATCCACTATTGGTGTCAGAATGTTGACCATTTTTTCGATACAAACCCAAAACACACAGTCATCAAGAAGGTTTCTTCTTTAAGCTCTATCGGCAAGTTTACTTCTTCACTCACAGCCACGGTTTAAAGTATAGATGGGGTATAATCTATAATATTGCTTTTAATTCACTAATAATGTGTATTTTAAAATAAATTTTCAACTTTGTATTTTATAGCATACCCTAATCAAATTCATATATTTTGATGCATACAAAACAGATAGCAAAATATGTTTTAATACAAGACCACCTTATTGTACTGAATGGCGACTGCTTATAGCCCATTGAGTTGCTCACGGTGGTCGTTAAACCTCCAATCAAAAAAAAAAAAAAAAGAAAAGAAAAAAAAATATTGTACTGAATGAATTATTTTGTGTGTAATTTTTCAAATACAAATGGGGGTCTTTATGCACTCACATGTTATTTCATTTAACCTAAGATGAATTGGAAATCTTTGGGACTTCTGCTCTTAATCCACTGAAGTTCTGTATATTATATTTCTACTTTTTGGCATTTTAACAACCTGGTAAAATAGTCTGTGTAATTAACTTATAAAAAGCAATTTTTTAAACAGAAAAAAAGGTGTGATTCTGAATACCAGCGGTTATTGTGATACATCCTGAAAACCCCATGTTTCAAAGACAATACATCACGATGTTAAAATCCCAACATTGCCCAGCCCTACTCGTGAAATTTCCCTGTATTTTTAATTTAAAGCATTTTGTGAAAAGTGTCCTTAACATGCATGAAATGATGCTGCAATTTCCTTGTGCCAGAGGAAATATATTAGTCAGTAGGTAAGCTGCCACCTACTGATTGAATAGCATACATTTAAAAATAATTTTAAAAACTATTTTAAATTTGATTTTAAAGTTATGTAGTATATTTCTAACAAAAATTAGTGACACCATGTTGTTAAATGATATTTTTTGAAAATACCCATTTTTGTGTGGATACTTAATAAATGGGTAAATACCCATTTATATTTACCCTACCCACTGGGTATTTATCCAATCCACATCACTACATGAAACGATATTGCAAGCTTCATCAACAGACTTTAGTTTGCATAGTTGTCATGTGTAAAAGTATATTCATATATATGTTATTTTCGCATGTGCAGTTTGTAAGGTCCTTAAAATTTTTCAGTAGGTTGCTTAAAAGTCTTTAAAAAGTGTTTATATTTTTGGGAGAAAATGAGGGGGAACCCTGTTCAAGAATTTCACTACAGAACAGTGCAATATGAGTGTCAATATCTTAAATAGTTTTGGTTTTATGAAATGTTGAAACTATTATTGATAGAACAGTACATCGTGAGTGTCAATATATTTCATAATTTTGGTTTTATAAAATGTTGAAACTATTATTGATAGAATGGTGTATCATGAGTGTCAATATCTGAAATAGTTTTGGTTTTATAAAATGTTGAAACTATTATTGATAGAATGGTGTATCATGAGTGTCAATATCTGAAATAGTTTTGATTTTATAAAATGTTGAAATTATTATTGATAGAATGGTGTATCATGAGTGTCAATATCTGAAATAGTTTTGGTTTTATAAAATGTTGAAACTATTATTGATAGAATGGTGTATCATGAGTGTCAATATCCGAAATAGTTTTGGTTTTATAAAATGTTGAAGCTATTATTGATAGAACGGTGTATCATGAGTGTCAATATCTGAAATAGTTTTGGTTTTATAAAATGTTGAAACTATTATTGATAGAATGGTGTATCATGAGTGTCAATATCTGAAATAGTTTTGGTTTTATAAAATGTTGAAACTATTATTGATAGAATGGTGTATCATGAGTGTCAATATCTGAAATAGTTTTGGTTTTATAAAATGTTGAAACTATTGTTGATAGAATGGTGCATCATGAGTGTCAATATCTGAAATAGTTTTGGTTTTATAAAATGTTGAAACTATTGTTGATAGAATGGTGCATCATGAGTGTCATAACACTGATGGGCAAGACACGTAACAGGTTTAGGTAAGTAGATCACGCTAGTTACGTTCAGAGATTATAACTTTTACAAAGAAAGTTCGTAAGTTGGGAGCATTTAACCTTGTCTTAGGTCTTCATCACGCCAATGGAGGACTAAGATTGTTTCTAGATTCTACATTTGATTTTTTGTTGTTTGTTTTAGTTGCCAGATCTTAGAATCGATCTCCAGATCATAGGGATGTAGAGAGAAGATTCGGAATTGCAAATCTTTGGGTTGAAAAATAACAAAAATTCAAATGTAGAATCTGGAAACAATCTTAGTCCTCCATTGGCGTGATGAAGACCTAAGACAAGGTCGAAAGCTCCAAACTTACGAACTTTCTTTGTGAAAGTTCTAATCTCTTAACATAACTAGCGTGACCTACTTGCCTTTATTTGTTATCGTGAGTGTCGATATCTTAAATAATTTTAGTTTTATAAAATGTTGAAACTATTGTTGATAAAACGGTGCATCGTGAGTGTCAATATCTTAAGTAGTTTTGGTTTTATAAAATGTTAAAACTGTATTTCATTTGTAATAATCATATACATTGTATAGGATTTATTGGATTACTAATATGTACAAGGTAGGATCCAAAAGTTCAGGGACTTGGCGTATAGTTCCTTACCTTGAATACTTTGAAACACCAATGCACAACCACCTTCAAAATTAATCCTCTTGGGTGATGACGCACTTTTGCCAGTGCTTGTAAAGCTTCTGGTAGCATTGCTGAAAGCCATGTTTTGTAACCCCTCATAATGCCTCCTGTGTTGCTGTTTTTGCCTCATTTGTTGACGCAAAATGACGTCCCTGAAAATTTTGTTTCATCAGTGGAAAGAGGTAAAAATTGCAGGGGGGAATAGGTGGGATGTGGAAGCCCATTAGTGTGCTTTCAGGCAAGAAACTCCGTGACAAGTAGGGACCGATGTGCAGGCGCGTTGTCATGGAGAAGGTACCATTGTCCACTTCGCCACATTTCCGGCCGTTTACGACAGATTGACTCCCATAAGCGACGTAAAATGTCCAGATAACGTTCCTTGTTAACTGCTGTGCCCTCGGGAATAAATTTGGAAAGGACAGTGCCGTGAGAATCGGAAAACACCTCCAGCATGACTTTCCCTTTGCTGCGATCCTGCCTGAATTTATTTGATTGCGGTAAAGACAGTGATTTCCATGTTCAAGAAGCACACTTTGGCTGAATATCAAACAAGTAGGACCACATTTCAACTGTGATGATGATTTCCAAAACGGTAGGATCGCTATCTGCTTCGTCAATTAATTCTCCAGATATCCGCATCCGTTCATCCTTTTGTTCGGAGGTCAAAAGGAGAGGGACAATGTGCTGACACACGCGGTGCATGTCAAGATCCTCCATCAAACTGCGCTGGTGTGTGGTCTCCGATAAGTTAGTTGTGTTAGCAATTTCCTCAATGGTTCGGCGACGATCCTGACTAACACACTGCGTCACCATCGTAATGTTTTCCTCACTCTGTGCAGTCGCAGGTCGACCACAGCGCTCATTCTCTGCGATGGATTCTCGGCCCTGTTTGAAACACCAATACCACTCGTACATCTTCGATCTCGCCATCGTAGAGTGACTGTACACTCTACGATGGCGAGATCGAAGGTGGGGTGTATTTCAGACGCTGCAACTTTAACTACTCTGGTGTTAAAAATTAAGAGAATTTGCACATTTCGTCGATTTTCACAAAAAGTACGGAACCAGAGGTACAAATTATGCCGGCGAATAAGAATGCAAATTTGAAGTGTCTAATACATAAGCGTACACGTGCGTGTGGGCAAAGCTGTGACAGTGGAGGGCATGAAGAGCACACACACATGGCTTTTTCCGCAATTAGTTTGCTCATACTCCTCGGCGGCATTCGTTGTGTTTCTTGTAAGAGTTGGTTCAATTTCAAAAGCAGTCAGGTAAAATGAGTTGCGACGGACATATTGACGACGGAATGAGGTGGAGAAACGTCGGTAGATTGGAGGCAGGGCAATCGCAAGTGCAGGTTGCTACAGAGCTCAATGTAACGCCCAGTGTCGTATGCAATTTGTGGAAACAGTTTAAAGACGCCGGATCCATATCGAGAAGGCGTGGGCAAGGTCGTCCAATGAAGATCGTTATTTGGCATTTTCAGCGAGGCGCCACAGGACTGCTAAGCTGCACAGCTATCTCGTGAGCTGCATGCCGCCACTGGAACCCGAGTTTCAAGGGTTACTGTTTCCCGAAGGCTTCATGAGAGAGGGCTTTTTGCCAGAAGACCCGCTGTTTACGTCCTGCTCACTTCACAAGACAGCGCATTTAGCATGGTGCAGACAACATCAGCCTTGGACCAGACTTCAGTGGGGTAACGTTCTCTTCACAGAGGAGTCGCTATTCAGCCTGGAAACTGATTCTTGACGTACCTTCATCTTGGAGAGAACCTGGGACCCGATACCTTTCCACCAACATCCGAGAAAGGGACCGCTATGGCAGCGGAGGTGTCACGGTCTGGGCAGGCATCATGTTGGACGGCAGCACACCTCTCCATGTGTTTGACAGAAGCTCCCTGACTGCTGAGAGGTATAGGGATGATATCTTACAGCCCTATGTTCAACTTTTCAGGGGCGCAGTTGGCCCTCAGTTTATTTTTATGGATGACAACGCTTGTCCACATAGGGCTCGCCTGGTCGGCGATTATCTTGAAAGTGAAGATATTCGCCGGATGGATTGGCCAGCCAGATCACCAGACCTAAACCATATGGAACATGTCTGGGACGCTCTTGGGTGGGCAATTGCAGCTCGCCATTCCCCTTCAAGAACCATCCAGGAGCTGAAAACTGCGTTGCTGCAGGAGTGGGACCGACTGCCACAGCCCACAGGGACTCGTCAACTGCCTCGTTTCCAGTATCACGTCGCGCTATGAGAGCTATATGACTGTTAGAGGGGACCATTCCCCATATTAGTCATTTTATGTTCGATCTTGCGGATTTTGGACATTCCTGCGCTGATGAGCCTTACTGACGATCATGAGTGCGTACCATGACTGTTGTATGGTATAACTTTTTCTCTTATATAACTGTGTATCCGTACCAAATTTCATTAAAATGTGTCCATTAGTTTTTCAGAAATTCGACAAAATGTGCAAATTCTTTTAATTTTGAACATCGATGTACATGCTTGCGTTGTAACAGGTAGGCGCTGTCCCCAAACTTTTAGATCCTACTCCATGTTTAATCAATTTGTTTTGGAATATGTTAGAGAAATTTGCAATTACTCTTTGGCATGAAGTGTGTAATTTTTACTAAAAGGTTTTTTTTTTTTTAATCCTATTTCTACAGGTAAAAATGCTGGACTGTGAAAAGTGTTCTAGTTCTACAGCATGCAGTTGCAAGAACAGTGAGAATAATCCTTCAGAACACTTGTTTCATGTCAAAAGCATGACTCCTACCAACAGACAGTTAAAGCAATCTCCTCTAGGAAGGCACTTGTATTTCAGGATCACGCCTGAGAAAAGAAGAAATGGCCATGCCTTACAGCAAAATAGCTTGTGTTCGCCACTTCAGACTATCTCGGAAACGAGCTCTTATATGGAAGCATCCTATACTAGCAGAGAATCATGTACACCTTTAAAAAGTTATTCCCAGCCTTCAATAAACCCTTTTGACATCAAAATAGACAGTTTGCACTTGCCATCTTTTTCCCCATCTGTGTTTGCAACAATTCGTACCAAAGAAACACCTGAGGTATGTCCATTCCAGGTCTTATTTCATTTTTTTAGCAGTAGCAACACTTGCTAGTGGCCTTATTTTTTACTAGCAAATTGCATTATCTACTAGCAAAAGTTTATTAACATTATACAAATGAAACTTTAACATGTCCCCATCCATTAACCAATCATGACAAATTCTTATTTCACCCCTATAACTGTCACATTGTAATGCTGAAAAGATTACAAATATTTAGATATAACTCACCTTTTCATGACCTGACAGATTAATTCTAACAATTTAATTCAAATGCAGATATTTGAAAAACATTTCTTTTATTTAATTGTATTTGCAAAATTCAAGAACACCATTCAAAATTTTAAGTTATTTTCCATGTGGTTTACAATCTGGATTTTGGGTCTTTTCATCATACAGTGTACCATCTTAAAACAGCAGGCCTGGGGTCAAACTTGTTTTCTGATGGACCTTCAACCTCAATACTCATCATGAGAGCATTCAATGTTTGTAAGTTTAAACTGCCACTCCAATCACCCTGAATTCTCTTCATGAAACTGAACCCCCTCACATGCAAAAGTAGGTAAGGCAAATATACTGGATATTTCTACTAGTGCCAAAATGTTTTTATAATGTTTGTACTTTTTAAGAAACATTCGTTTCCAGAAAGCAGTTGTTCCTTTTTGTATGTGTCAAGCATATTCCACATGTGCCCAGGGGTTAAAATTCGGGGCGGGATTCCCGCCGAAACTTTAAAACTCCCGCCAAAATAAAGTTGTTAGGTGAGCCTCCCGCTTTACGAAATTTTAAGAAAAAATATATATAAATATAAAATCTTGTCCGTTTTTGGACCACTCGTAGAATTCACGCGTCAAAAACATATCCTTCGTAAAAATTCATGTGTTAGAAACGGGACCGTTCAGAGTTCCGAAAATTGCAATCGAATACGTCGTTCATGTTGAAAACATAATCAGTTTATGGACACGTGAATCAGCTTCCGTATGTAGCTGCGTGAGCAGTTCATTTTGCATATCACGCAGACTGTTATGATTTAGGCATGAGATTCTTCTTCGGATTCACGGAATTCCGCTTTTTCGCCACATTTCGGTTATACTCGAGATTGATGAAAAAAAAAACTGAAGATAATGTTTTATTTTCGGAAGATTAATGTGTGCGTGTGTGTGTGGGGTCGTTTCCGCCTGGGGAACGGTACTCCGTTTTTCAGAACTTCCGTATACGGAAGTTAAACTGAGTAAAAAAAAATTTCCCGCAATCGTAATTTCTCTTTCTTGCGAAGTTTCCACTGTCCAGTATTGTTACTAAACATCAATTTATTGCATAAAGGTTTGTATTTCAGCTTCCAATAACGGAAGTTCGATGCAGCAAATATTTCCTTGTAAACTTTAGGCATGGGTTTCTTCCGCAGATTCGAGAAACTCTGACTTTGTTGTCATCATTTGCGTCGTTCTCGAAAACGATACAAAACTGAAGATAATTTTTTGGGGGTGAGGGTTTGATATGTGTGGAAGGGAGGGAGCGTTTTCTCGCTGGAGACAGGATTTCATCTTTCAAAACTTTCGAAAACGGAAGTTAGACGAACCGTAGATTTAATCTGTAATCGTTCATAATTTTTTTTTCTCACAATATTCCCTCTGCTCTGTATTACTGTAAAATATAATTTTGTTTGATAACTGATTGTGTTTCAGCTTGAAAATGGAGGAAAACTTTCCAGAAACGGAATTCGGACGGAGCAAAGATTTTCTCGTAATCGTAATTTTTTTCCTGCGATGTTCCCACTGTCCTGAATTATTGTTAAATGTTATTTTCCTTTCATAAATAGTTGCAAAGGGTGAAACTGGACACTCATATCAGAAGAATGGTTGAATCAACCAAGTCTCAATTATGTGAACTGTAAACATCTCATACATAGTATTCAAGAAGATATTTTTTTTCAGAGCTGAAGTGAAACTTGTTCAAAAATAATAAATTAGTTGACCCTTGTAACGAAACTTGCACATCACAATGTCCAGTGAAGATTTATCTTTTGTGGTTGAGATAGACTGCAGATTTCCGAAATTCTGCCACAATGGAACTATTTTTGAAGTTTGAGTGTGTAGAATCTGAATCTGTGAAGCAACACACACGTTTTAGTACGGTCTTTCAAAAGCCTGGCGAACCAGTTTGGTTTTGGTTTTCTCAAATATTAATGAAGATGCAGTCATGGAATATTCACTAATCAAACATAGCTGTAAGAAATGAAGAGTGTATGTGTCAATACCAAAGTTTTCTGAGAGTTTTATAAGCATCCATCTGCACACATTTCCATTAGCGTCAAAAATTTCGTTTGCAAGTAAGTCTTGTGTTGCGTGTTACTAATGTACCATGTGAATGTGGCTTTAGCACACAACAGAATTCAGTCAAAATTTAGAGATTCACTGAGCAACAAAAATCTTAAGCATATTACTGAAATTGGGCCAGATTAACCCTCAGAAATAAAACAGCTGATCAAAGCTTGCTAACTGTGGCAAGGAATGGAAGACAGACATATATGTACTTCAGGTGCAATTTTATGATATCAATGTACTGCAAAATGCACAACTCTAGATTTGTAAAATGAATCGTGGTAATTTGCATTAGACTGAATGTAGTAAATTTTTTGATCTAATTCACCTGTTTGTTTTAAAGATCAATTATAGCTTACATTGTTTGAAAAGTTGCTACTGTTTTCCCAGAGTCTTTCATTATTATTAAGTCACATATTCAAAACTCCCCACCCGAAATTTTCAATCCCCTCCATTTACAAACACAAGTGGGGAGACTCCCTTTAGAGCTGAGTTTGGGCTCAATTTGCGGAGCCCGAGCCCGTCTGAGCCCGTGGTATATCAGCCCGAGTCCACCCAAGCCCAAATTTTATATTGAAAGACAAAGCCAAGGCCCGAACGAGCCCGAAAACTGCCTAACCTGTTCAACCATTAATAAAAAACATCTTCTTTTCCACACTTCCATTCTCTCCTCCCCCTGCAATTAACCAAGGTATTTCTCAAATAGGGAGTGGGGAAGAGACCTCTATCTATTTTTGCAGTGTAACTGTACGATTTTCTTTGACCGTTCGTTTCCATCTGAGTGCTTTGGGCAGCCGGCCATCCAAAATGATTGTGCGGTGCTGCAATTGTATGTTGCTCAAATAACACTAATATTATCGCACCATAATGCGCTGAAATATGTACGTTGCTGAATAGAATTAGCAGGGAGCTACTGCGTGGAGATAGGGGGTAAATTATCGTCAGCAAGCTATCAACTATCCAATATCTATAGTTTTTGAAATAGCTTCTTGTATGCAGAAATACACTAATGCGTGGCCTATGTCATTTTCTACCCAAGCCCGGAATAAATAGCCATCTCGAATGCGTGCTCCCCAATCAGAACCAGTTGCCGAAGAATTCCCTTCTTCGGCAACTGGTTCTGATTGGGGAGCACGCATTCCCTCTCTCTAAGAGCCCGAGCCCGAATCGATGTAAATATTCTACAGCTCGAGCCCGATTCGGGCCCCAGCTCTGCTTCGGGCTCGTGCTCAGCCTGTCTCAGTTCGAACTCCCTTCCATTTCAAATTTGAATTTTAAGCCCTGAGTGCGCAATGCAGTGGCGCTTTACAGTTCACACTAAAACATTCAAAATTTTTCCACTAGCAACTTTTGCTAAAACCACTTTTTATCACTAGCAAAATGCATTTGCTTGCTAGCAATTTGCCACCAACTACCGGTCGAAGCCAAGCCCTGGTCCATTCTTCCTTAGAATTTTTTTTTCTCGTTTTGCTGTCTATACATAGATGATATGTAGGGATACGTAATTTTCGTACTTATGAAATAGATGTGAATAAAGGCAAAATTTGCCAATATAAACGAATAAATACGACAATTTAATTCTAACTACTGTTCCACGACATCTCGATAATTAAAAAATTTTTATGCGAAAATAGGACGTAATTTCGCGCAGCACTTGCGACGTGCATATGTTACATTGGGAAACCCCAGGCCACGCCTCTTTCCCTCTCGGCGAGTCAGTCAGCACTCCTCAGTTGCACTGGCTGGCTGGCCTTGAAAGAATGCGAATGAGCACATGTTTGTTTTTGCATTTTGCTAGTAGACTGCAAACTACAATGCTCACGATCCGTTTGATAGAAGTATATCATTATGGGCCACCCTAAGAAGGAATTAGTTGATAGAGTGAAAGAGTTTGACCCCAAGGGATTGTATCTCAGCGATACAAATATCGTGTTGTACAAATTTTGTAATGTTCGTCTAGAAGGGCAAATTGACTCTCTGCACGACATCCAACGCAACAAATGAAGACTACCAGTATATTGGCAGACTATTTTGTCCATCTGTAGCCGTGACCACACCCACATCATCTTAAAACACAAATTCATAATTGGAAATCTTCTCTAAAATACCATTTTTTAAAGATATACCACGGGATGAGCTCATTGATGGATACAATCATTTTCCCAGACAGCTACTTACAGTAGGTCAACCAAGAGACTCCTGTTGATGTCATACAGATTTTAAAAGCAACAAAATGCTGCTACCTAAACTATGCAAAGGCTGCTGTTCAAAGCCTCCATAGTCCCATTAACAGCATGGATGCTGAGAGATATTTCAGTATGTACAACATTGTTATTACTGACAGAAGGCAAAGGAAGAGAATATAGAGACTACTACAATGTTAGCTTTGAACTAAGTATTTTGGTACTTAGCCTACCAGTAAGTAAACTTTGAAAAACAATAAACTAAGTAAAGTAAACTTTAAAAAACATTGTTTTTCGTGTCTTCAGTTTTTGTGAATAAATGCGAAATTTTTGATTTTAAAATATTTTTTTGCGAAATTCCGATTTTTATTTTGGCGAAATTTTCGATTTTAAAATATTTTTTGCGAAATTTCGATTTTTATTTTGGCGAAATTTACGTATCTCTAAAGATATGCAGTTCATCACACCACTGATTTTTTTTTTTTTTTTTTTTTATAGGTACAAAAGTAACAATGACAGAAAAAAATATGATGGTGACGAAAAACAACGCAAGGGCAAAAGCTAAGAATGGGCACGGGACAAAAGAAAAAATGACAGGAAACATTCGCTTTTTGGCGATTCAGTGGGGACTTATTGGCGCAAAATTACTGTCTCTATTGTCATTTGGCAAAAATATGAGTGACAGCTTCAACACTGCCCTCCAATACCATATGGTGGAGATGACAGCCTTTCCATGTGTTTGTGTGTCGCTGGGCTCCAGACCCCTTGTGTCAGTGTGTCAGTCCACCTTCCCTCAGTCCAACACATCTGCCTCGCTCAAAGTCCACCAGCTGCACCCAAGGGTCTTGTCTGCTGCTGCAGGTCATACTCTGTTAGTGCCACTATCTTATTGCCATAGTTCCGCAAATCAACTATGTGAACTTGCCCTGTGAATCCTGCTTTTATACCTCCCATCAGACAGCTACAAGGGCATGGCTGGCACAAATCGTTTGCATGGGCACTGTGATTGTAATCCTTTGCATCTCCTCACGTGGCCATGTGAGTTTCATATTGATACATATGTTTGTCCTGGTATTGCATTTTCAATGAACAGCAGTATATAGACCTGTCGAGCAACTGGTTCATCCAGTAGTGACAAGAGTGACAGTATTGGATAGCTCAAAAACCAGGTATCACATGATTTCCGTCCTCTTAGTGCGTTAGAGGTTTGTAATCCTGCAGCAGAACTTATAAAGGCCTCTTATAAGGTTAATGACATACATACACATGGTCAAGTCACATTATTGGGACCACCAGCTAATATCCAGAGTTACCGCCATATGCAGAGCACACAGCAGCTAAACAGGCTGGGAGTGACTCAGTAAGGTGCTGGAAGGTGTTCACAGGTATGTGGAGCCATGCTGACTGCAGTGCATCTGATAGCTGCTGGAGGGTGCGTGGTGGAGGATCCATAGAGAGCACAACACGATCCAGGTGGTCCCACAGATGCTCAATTGAGTTTAAGTCTGGGGAATTAGGGGGCCAGGAAAGTACTTTGAAGTCTTCATCGTGCTCTTCCAACCACTCTCGGACATTTTTAGCTGTGTGATGACACGTCGCATTGTTGTGCTGGAAGGTCCCATCCGCTCCAGGGAAGACAATCGCCATGTATCGGTGTACGTGGTCTGCAAGGATGAATTCATGACTAATTCGGTCCATAGTGCCTTCCACAGGTATGAATGAACCCAGAGAATGCCATGAAAACATTCCCCAGACCATAACGCTGCCCCCACCATCTTGCGTTCTTCCAGCAATGGTTGAAGAGTGTTTGTTCTCCGATATTTCTCGCCTTATACGCCAACATCCTTTCGTTCGATGAAGCAGAAAACGTGGTTAATCAGAGAAGGCAATCCTTTGCCAATCAGCTGAGGTCCAATACTGCCGTGCAAATGTAAGCCTTTTCTGCTGATGCACCTTCGTTAGCATAGGTGGAGTGACCATCTGTCTGCATCGAAGCCCCCACACTTGGCAGGGTTCGCTGAACTGTCATTTTAAACACACTTTTGGTAACTCTCTGGTTCATTCAGCCAGTGAGTTGCTCCACTGTAGCATGTTGATTGGCCCTCACACACCTTCGCAGCCGATATCACCTCTCACATCAATGGCACGTAGTGCTCCGCAGTTTCCACATTGCTTATTTGCAATGTTACCATTTCTCCAATCACGATACACTTTAACCACAGCAGCATGCGAACAGTGACAAACTGCACTGTTTCAGAAATACTGCCACCCTTGGCTTGAAAGCCAATAATCATCCCTTTTGCAAATCTGATAAATCGCTCCTTTTATCCATGACAGCAACAAGTGATATGTTTTTAGAATGCCTACAGCACACCTTATATACCCTCCAAGCCAACACGTGCCTTCTTTCAGTGGCTATGTGCTGTTGAAGTCAAAAGTAGGTGGTGGTCACAGTAATGTGACTGGACTGTGTATTTCACTTTGTTACTATTGTATTTCCCTTTCTTAACAGTTGAAGTATGTCATTCAGACCTTGAAGTCTGTGTGCTTAATGGCCATAAAAAACCCATTATACACCTAAGAACCAAAATATTGGGTATATAAATAAGTTTTGAGGGATTTGAGGTGAACAAAACACATTGTTGGAGAACAGAAACAATATTTTAATATTAATCGAAGTATGCTCCCTCTGAAGCTACAACTTTACCCCATCTTTCGGGCAGTGAACGTATGCCCCGAAGGAAGAATTCCGGTTCCAGTTGTCCAGCCAATTTTTGATGTCTTCATAAGAACTAAACCATTCTGCAGAAAGTGCTGACTGCATCGACCGGAACAAATGGTAATCCGATGGCGCAATATCTGGCGAATATGGCGGGTGGGGTAGAACTTCCCAGTCAGATCCTTCTAAGTAATTTTTCACAGGTCGAGAAACATGTGGTCTTGCGTTGTCATGCTGTAAGATGACTTTGTTGTGTCTACTCTCCCATTCCGACCGTTTTTGTGTGAGAGCTCATTTTAAACGCATTAATTGGGTTTGATACCGATCACCAGTAATAGTTTTTGACGGTTTCAGCAGTTCATAGTGGATCGCACCCTTCTGGTCCCACCAGATACACAGCATTACCTTCGAACCATGGATATTGCGTTTTGGCGTTGAAGGACCTGGTTCACCTGGCTTCACCCAGGCTTTCTGCCGTTTAGGGTTATCGTACCATATCCATTTCTTGTCGGCAGTAATAATACGATGCAAAAAAACCTTTCTTTTTTGCCTTTGAAGCAGCAATTTGCAAATGGTTTATGGACGTTCAAGGTCTCTTTCCCGCAAAGCATGTGGAACCCAATTCCCTTCTTTTTGCACCATTCCCATGGCAGCTAAACGTTGTGAAATGCATGGTTGACTAACATTTAATGCTGCTGCTAGTTCTTTTTGGGTCTGGCATAGATCCTCGTCGAGTAAAGCTTCCAATTCGGCATCAGCAATTTTTTTGGGTGGTCCAGAACGTTCTTTATCACTGACATCGAAACCGTTCCTTTTGAATCGTCTAAACCAATACTCGCATGTTTTTATGGATGGGGAATGTTCACCATAGATTTCTGACATTAAGCGATAGCTGTCGGCAGTACTTTTCTTGACAAAGTAATGCGCTAACACTTCCCGCAAATGCTGTTTTGTCGGGACGAAAGTTGCCATTTTCCATCGAGTAAAGCAAATACGTCTTCGCACCTCAATCGAACGTCGTATACTGACTCTGACAGCTGGCGTCTCGTACTTCGATATCGCAATGTTGCCACCTTAAAATACATGCGAGCAGTAATAAGTACGACACCGAACGGAAATCCCTCAAAACTTATTTATATACCCAATATTATGACTGCCTGCTTAATATAATGTTGGTCCTCAATGTGCCATTGAAACAGCTCTTTACCTACAAGATTTCTAAAGGTGTCCTGTGGTATCTGGTATCAACTGGTTATCAGCAGATCCTTTGACTGTTGTGAGTTATGTGGTTGAGCCACTGCAGATCAGATTTGCTTTCCAACACAAACCACAAATATTCAATGGAATTGATGTCTGGGGAATTTGGAGACCAGGGCAATCATATGCCTGGAAGTATTCCTCATCTTCCACAAACTATTCTTGCACAATCTGGGTAGTGTGGCATGGCACACTATCAGATCAGGTCAGATCATATGTAGAGGATTTTAGGAAGGGAGTGTCTGACCCCAGGTCTTAAACAACCCTTAGAAATAGGAAGCTAGGAGATTTGGGCTAGAGTGCCCAATAGGAAAGTGACACGGAAATGTGGTAGAAAGGGGGAGGAAGACGCCCTTATTTATTACCGGGTTGCGAGTACCCGGGATCCGACGGCTTAACGTGCCCATCTGACACACTGCAGGTATTTAGTGTTTCGAACCTGAGGTTGTCTCTGTGGCAGTTGCGAACGCTGACCACTAGGCCACCCGCGGCCCGGCACACTATCCTGCTGAAAGAACGCACTAATAAGGGGGAGTGCCGTTGCCATGAAAGGACGTATCTAGCCTGCAATGATGTTTAGGTAGGCGGTAGACATCATAGTTTCCTGCACATTAATGACTGGAAACTGAACCCAGCAGGGCGCGCAAAACCGCCCGTCTGCGGCGGTCAAGAATTCATTGCGGACGATTAACTTCCCGACCATGACGGCCATTTTTTCCACAAGCTTGCAGTATGACTTGCACATGTCAAGTGCCACAGTTTTACGAAATTACGCATTTTCTTAAGCGATAAGCCATTCTTTGTTTTGGCGAAATAGTTCTGCGGCGACACCCTCCCTTCCAAAATTTTAACGTACTAAGCCAATGTGCTGCTTTCTCATTCCCTCTCAAAGTTTTCCCGTGTGAATTTTACGCCTGAAGCAGGAAGTGTAACTGTAAGGATAGCGACTTCGCAGTTGTTGTTTTTTTCTTCCTCCTTTCTCTCCCGTCTATCTCCGTCCCCCCAGTCATCCCTTGTTTAGTTTCATTTGTTAATACTGGAGTGACCCAGTATTAACCAATCCAACTAAACAACGGTTGCTTCTTCCCTTCACGTGTGACCTTGACATCTCGCACGTGTGATGCCCGCCGTAATATTGGCTTCCCGTGCATTACCGTTTTCCGCATGTTTCGTGGCGTCATTGACGACGATCGTACCTAATGCCGCACATTCTATCTCTCATCTTTTGCCATTTTACAGTTGAAAAATTCTAGATTCCGTGTAACAAGCTTTTTGCTATGAAAGCAGAAATGTAGTTATTTCCTGTATGTACTTTAAAAAAAAAAAAATTCAGTAAAGTGACGATATTTAATACGCACATATTTCTTGACGTATCGAGATTAAAAAACATGTTTTATATGGATGTAGGTAAAAATGCCCTGGGAAAAATGACCCCCCCAATACCCCCGGAAGAAATACCTCCAGAACAAACGGTTCACTGTAAACTGCCACACAGGAACACTAATGTGTGGCAGTGTTCCGGTGTGGCAATTTACCGGCAACCCTGCCACACATCTTCAGCAACTTGGCTACAAAAGTTCAAGGGGGGGGGGGTCTATAAAGATTGCAGTTTCTGCGCCTACATTGAGAACTGAATTGGGAACTCCAAACGAATTTCGCGAAAACGTTCCATGTAAGCCAAGCGAGAATTGTACTTTAATTTGAAGAAATAAATTGCCGAGGTACACTTGGTTGGGGGGGGGGGGGTGCTCTACCCTGAACTTCCGTAATATTATATTCTGGGCCGCTGGAGTCTGCCAGTGTATCCAGGAAGTTCCCCTTGAAGTGTCCGCAAGGTCCATGAGCTGGGGGCTTTCCCCCAAAATGTTAAAATGGATGTAGAGCTGTAAACATTAGTACCATGCTTTATATAATAATTTTCATGAGGGTGGGGTAACCCCCCCCCCCCAGTTTCTAAGAGCTATTCAGGAGTAACATCGAGGATACACTGACCAACTGTAGAGGTCCAGAATATAAAATTACGGAAGTTGGGGGTAGAGCCCTCCAAACCAAGCACCTCGTATCCCTTTCACAGGCTTCACCAAATTTCTGGGGGAGGAGGTAAGGGCATACATAGTTTGCCATTAAACACAACATGAAGCATAGAAATTGCGAGCAAATCCCTTACCTTGAACACTTGTCTGCGCTCTTAGAAACTTGGGGGGGTGAATTCACCCCCTCCTGAAAATTCGTGGTCGTGTACAGAATCATTATGTAAAGCATGGTTCTAATGTTTACAGCTCTACGTCTATTTTAACATTTTGGGGGAATCCCCCCCCAAAGCTCACGGACCTCGCGGGCGCTTCAAGGGGAACAACCTGGATACACTGACAGACTCCAGCGGCCCAGAATATAATATTTACAGAAGTTGGGGGTTGACCCCCCCCCCCCCCCACCACCACCAAGTGTACCTCGGATCCTCAGCAATTTATTTCTTCAAGTTAAAGTACAATTCTCGCTTGGCTTACATGGAACGTTTTCGCGAAATTCATTTGCAGTTCCCAATTCAGTTCTCAATGTAGGCCCAGAAACTGCAATCTTTATAGACCCCCCCCCTTGAACTTTTGCAGCCAAGTTGCTGAAGATGTGTGGCAGGGTTGCCGGTAAATTGCCACCTCGAAACACTGCCACTCATCAGTGTCTTTGTGTGGCAGTTCACAGTGAACCGTTTGTTCTGGGGGTATTTCTTCCGGGGGCATTTTTCAGTTTTCGGGGGTATTTCTCCGGGAGTGTTTTTACCGTTTACTGTTTTATATACGTTATTCTTTTTCAGTTAAATCCATTCAATAGTGGTTTAACTGTTGGAACATTTTACATGTTATAGTTCCTCTGTGTGAAATGCAAATTCCAGTTGGAAATTATTAGTATTTACTGCGAACAAATACCTCCGTAATCAAATGTAATTCAAGGAAAAACTTTTCACGTACCTCTCAGTTGTAAGTGGTCGATGTTCGAATCTTTGTATGGGTGTTCTCATCAGACTCTTGAGTTTAGACTTTTAAGAATTTAGTCGGCACATTTTCTTCACGGGTCCCGAAATCGGATAGAAAAATTCATCGTATAAATTAATTTGTCTATCCAATTTCGGGAACCCGTGAAGAAAATGTGCCGATTAAATTCCTAAAAGTCTAAACTCAAGAGCCTGATGAGAACAGCCATACAAAGATTCGAACATCGACCACTTATAACTGAGAGGTACGTGAAAACTTTTTCCTTGAATTACATTTGATTACCGAGGTATTTGTTCGCATTAAATACTAATAATTTCCAACTGAGAAATTGCAATTCACACAAAGGAACTATAACATGTAAAAAGTTCCAACAGTTAAGCCACTATTGAATGGAAAACTGAAAAAGAATGACGATATTTAAATTCTACATAGTTATGGTATTTATACGAGTCTGACGGGTTACTTTCAAAGGAGGACGGGTATATTTTTAGGCAAACCGTCCTCGAGGATGGGTAAAATTTCCGAGATTTTTCGTGCCCTGGAACCCAGGGTTTCCCAGGATCGCATTGCCTAAAGCATTACACTTTCTCCACCTGTTTTTTTTTTTTTACCTAAAATACATCCTGGTGCCAACACTACCCATTCCCACATACCCAGCCAACCACATGGCACAGCAGAGAACAAGATTCATTGGATTAGACAACCTTTTTCCGATGATTCAATGTCCAAATTTGATATTTGCCATCGACCTTACCTACAGGTAGGCTGCGAATGATGTCACAATTTATGGCTCCAACTATAGGTGCAAATTAGCACTCGCCAGATAGCAATTAACTGACAACTCTGGCGATTAAATTTATTTCAGTAGTCGCCAATTTGGCTATTTGTCATTTTCTGTGCCAATGTAAAAATGATAATAATTCAGAAGTAAAAGACATGAAAGCAGTCCTAACTAATGATGGGCAAAAAACCTCGATGTTTCTGAACATCGAAGTTTAACCACCAATAATCGATGTTTAAACCTCAATATTGCAGAAACGGATACATCGAGGTTTCATGACCAATGTTTGAAATTGGTAAAGAATATTTTCTGGGTAAAGTAAATGAATTTCTTTTTGTTGCATTCTTGTATAGAGGAAGGCAATATAATCTTTTTATGTTGTGAATTGAATGTTTAGTCGGCAAAATCAAATTATTTTCCTCGGTACTACAGGAACCGATACATCGAAAAAATATTGGTTTCCACCGAACCATTGGGCGTGTTTTAGCAAATATTATTGGTTACTTGATTTACATTCGTGAGTATTACCGTTATATTGAGCAGAGATTTTACCCACCGATGTGCCCATTTACTGCTGCAGATGGAAAAGTACGAATTCTTCGGCTTATTATAAAAAATATTGAAACTTCGAGGTCTTCACTGATACATCGAAAATATCCACCGATACTATGGAGGTTTTGGAAATGAGTAATCCCGGGGGGGGGGGGAGATTTACAAAATGGTTTTTATTTTGCACAGTGAGTGACTTCTTTTAAGTTCAGATAAAGTCATCCATGTAAATAATAGCAGCTGCATTAAAGTTCCTATTAATCCCCCCTCACCTGTTTTTTTTTTTTTTTGTGCTGAAGACTTTTTGGCCCCTAAGATTTGCTAACTTACCAGCCAGGGTTTTTTTGTTGTTTTTTTTGCTGCTAAATTTTTTGGATTACTGGCCACTTAGCTAAAATACCAGTCTACACCTATAGCTCCAACATCAGGAAGGGAAATGTCACGTGATCTTAGTCATCATTCTGGTAGTTAAAGGAAAGTTCGAACGAACATCGTTCTGGTAGTTAAGAGAAAGTTCTGCAACTTGTAACCGGTGAGAAACGAAATAAATTAAGCAGATTCTATGCCTCTATGGTAATAATGTGATTCCAATCTACAGTAAATTTTTATTACGGTTAGTATGTGCCACCATTCCACCTGAGTTTTCATTATTTGCAGTAAATTTTTTATTATGGTTAGTATGTGCCACCATTCCATTTTTTATTATGGTTAGTATGTGCCGTTTTCCATATTTGCAGTAATGATTCCACCTGAGTTTTCATTATTTGCAGTAATTTTTTTATTACGGTTAGTATGTGCCACCATTCCACTTGAGTTTTTCATATTTGCAGTAATGATTCCACCTAAGTTTTCATTATGTGCAGTAAATTTTTTATTATGGTTAGTATGTGCCACCATTCCACCTGAGTTTTCCATATTTGCAGTAATGATTCCATATTTGCAGTAATGATTCCATTTTATTTGCTGTAAAATTTTTATTATGGTTAGTACGTGTCACCATTCCACCTGAGTTTTCCATATTTACAGTAATGATTCCACCTGAGTTTTCATTATTTGTAGTAAATTTGTTATTATGGTTAGTATGTGCCACCATTCCACCTGAGTTTTCCATATTTGCAGTAATGATTCCACCTGAGTTTTCATTATTTGCAGTAAATTTTTTATTACGGTTAGTATGTGCCACCATTCCACCTGAGTTTTCCATATTTGCAGTAATGATTATCATATACGGGAAGAAATAATCAATATTGGGGTTCAATTCCCAACTAGAAAACGTGTGCCTATTAACCATTTAAGATCCCAAGGAAAATTAAAAAAAAAAACTGTAAAAAAAACGCAATTGTTTTTCAAGGTACGAGTAGCTCGATTCCAGACAATGAACGTACGTGAAACGTAATATTACGAACATTGTTCTGGTAGTTATAAAACAAAAGACAAAAGTTCCAGTACACATCTTGTGGAACGAAATGGAAGGATATTTTTTTCAAAAGTTGATATTTGTGTGATATATGTGAAAACATGACGCCGTACCTCACATCAGTGGGCCCGTAATATTGCAGATCTCTATTTTCTTGCACTATCATTCATTAACGTAATATTACATACCTGGATGCTAAGTGGTTAAAGTAATAATATAGTCATTCGCGTTAAGAAATGGATCTACATATTCTAAATTTTTCACAAATGTTCATCGCAATATTCTAATCATGGCCTATAATAAAGTCTACCTATGCAATTAGGTACATATTTTACAAAAGTAAAGTTACTTTGAGTATGGCAACATTATTTCCGTATATTTTATGTAGTATTTAACTGTATACTTCTGGATTTTTCACATTATTATATGCTGTGGCTTTGTATCATAAATTATGAATGAGAACACCACTTTACATAAAGTACAAACATAGTCGGTTCATACAAGAATACACTAAACAAATAACCTGCTTCGTCCTAACGGCTCATCTTGTAACTCTGAAATGGTTCCAATTAAATTTCTATAAATGACAATTTCTTAATGCATATATCCTCAGGTTTATTATTCCTAAAAACACACTTGTTGCTTACATGGCTTACTAAATGGGAATATTTAAAATTAGCCTGCCAGCTCATAAGACAGCATTGAAACTGGATAGCATGAAATCACTTCAACCTAATGTCACGTGATCTGACGGCTCTCATGTTGGGACCACGGCAGACCTAGTGGCAGCTACTACCAGTGCCCGGTCTATCACTTTATATGGTTGAAGATATTCACATCCCCATTATAGACGTTTCTGATGGTGAACCAAGGTTAGCATGGCACTCGGAGCAACCTGTGGCTACACAGCCCACTTTCAGCAGGGTTCGACGTACTGTTTGTTGTGACATATTACTGCGGTCACCTATCCCTTCTGTTGGCTCGTACCACGCCGGATAGCCTTCGCTCACCTCTAGCATCCATGAGCCGTGGATAGCCCACACCTTGCAGGTGACTCGTGGTTTCTCTCTCCTCAGGACACTTTTTGAAGGTACTAACCAGAGCTGAACGAACATGAGCACCCCATAAGCTATCCTTCCATTGGCTCGTACCATACCGGATAGCCTTTTCTCACCTCTAGCATCAATGAGCCGTGGATAGCCCACACCTTGCAGGTGGCTCGTGGTTTCTCTCTCCTCGAGCCACTTTTCGAAGGTACTGGCCAGGGTTGAACGAACATGAGCACCCCATAAGCTATCCTTTCAATGGCTCGTACCATACCAGATAGCCTTCCCTCTCCCCTAGCATCCATGAGCCGTGGATAGCCCACACCTTGCAGGTAGCTCGTGGTTTCTCTCTCCTCGGGCCCCTTTTTGAAGCTACTAACCAGGGCTGAACGAACACGAGCACTCCCATAAGCTATCCTTCCATTGGCTCGTACCATACCGGATAGCCCACACCTTGCAGGTGGTTCGTGGTTTCTCTCTCCTTGAGCCCCTTTTTGGAGGTAGTAACCAGGGCTGAACGAACATGAGCACCCCATAAGCTATCCTTCCATTGGCTTGTACCGTACCGGATAGCCTTCACTTACCTCTAGCATCCATGAGCCGTGGATAGCCCACACCTTACAGGTGGATCGTGGTTGCTCTCTCCTCGGGCCACTTTTTGAAGGTACTAACCACTGCTAAACGAACATGAGCACCCCCATAAGCCTTGCAGTCCCTGAAATGTTCTGACCTGGTCTTCTGGCAATTGGAATTTGGGGCTTTGTCAAATTCGTGTTAGTTCGCTGCCTTTCCCATCTGAAGATCAAGAATAACACTGTTTAACAGAGCTCAGTATCGTGTGTTATTCGTGTGTTATGCGTACCATTTCATGACCTTCTCATGCGCCAGCCGCCGTTGTTTACCTGCAGTTGCTTTGATTTGCATAAAGATATCTTGGTCATAATGCTTTTAGCTCTTTGGTTAAATCAAGTAGAATTGAATGAATAAATTATTTTATTCCATCCAGCTCATTCACACTGTACCAAAAAATGCTTCGACCAAAAAAACAGTGGAAACATATGCTTAGGCCTAATAGAAAAATCTAGGTTAGTTAATTATTTTTCACTAACTCCTAGATGCAGTAGACTGCCGCCTCGGTGGCACAGTGCTCTAAGCCAGTGGTTGGCAAACATATTTTGTAAGGGGTCAAATAGTAAATATTTTAGGCTCTGAGGGCCAAGAGGCAAACTCAAGGATATTTATTTAGGTATTTATTTATTTTTTCTTGTTGTTTAAGTAATATTCAACTGTTCTTGCTGAAAGTCTGATATATTTAAATAAATCCATTTTACCTGGACACATTTCTTCTGTTGCTACAATCAAACATGATTTCATTAACTCACCATCAGTAAGCAGCTTTCCTTCCTTGGCTAACAAATGAGCTACTCGTAAACTGACTTTAGTTGCAGCCTCATTTTCATTTTTGTGAATAAAACGTGTTGTGATGAAATATTCAGTTTTAAAGTTTCCAATTTTTTTATCGTTGCTTTCCTGTGAGTTGTGAATGTTGTATTCTTAGTCTGGTAATGACTATGCATATTGTACTCTTTTTAGTACAGCTATAGTGTCATTGCACAAGAAACACAATGCTCTGTCATCTAATTCGGTAACAAAATAATTCACACTCCACTCCCCCTTAAAAGCACGACATTCGAAGTTGTCCACTTTTCTGGTTTTGACAGTGACATGATGGATATGCAAGGGTAATCAAACAAGAACAAAATGTATCAGAACAACGATACACGTGGCACTGGATACTCTGCCGAATTATAATGGCGTGGCGTCACAGCAGAGGCCACTGAATGCGGAGCTATAGTTGCGCCACATACGGTCATATCTCTCAACTCCGTTCCATTACAGTGTGTACTTTGATGTTTTAAAGAATTTGAAAATGTAAAATCCATTTTTACAGCTCGCAGGCCATACAAAAAGAGGCGGCGGGTCAGATTCGGCCCACGGGCCGTAGTTTGCCCGATCACTGGTCTAAGCGATGGCTTCTGATCGTTCGTCTGCGATGGGTCCGGGTTCAAATCCCGGTGGGGCATGGTTGTTGTGTTTGTCTTTTGGCCCTGGCTCTCTCCCTTCCTTCCCCGGGACCAGTGGCCCTAAATTAGGGACAGGTGACTGCTTATAACCCACTGAGTTGCTCACAGTGGTTGTTAAACCCTCAATTCATAAAAGAAAAAAAGATACAGCACATTCCAGGTAATTGGGAGACATTGAGGCTAGCCCAATTAAACGGCTGCCCAAATTATGTGAAGCTTTACCCCAAAGAGCTAATGTCAGATGTCCCTCAAAAATTGTCCCAATTAACTGGAATCTACTGCATTGGTATCTTATTGCCTAAGTGGAGGCTGTTTAAGGAAATCAAACCATGGGACAATGCTCTTTGGTAACGGTAAACCCCAAAATATAATATCCCAAATGGGAAAATTCAAGATTGAGGTTGTATTTCAGACTGTATTATGAACTTCGAAATCACTTATATGAAAATGTTTACCATTTTCTTCTAGGGTAAGTCTTTTCGGTGGTCTATTGAGCAGCTGGCTGTGTTGAAGCCTGTTGATATTGATGAAACTTCACTACAAAGTGAGAGGTTAGTTTAAGTGGTTTTATTTCTCCATGTTGCATGCTTTTAAACCATATTTATTCTCATGGCATCTGATTTTTGTGTTTTTGATGCAGTTTATCTTTGTATACATTTTTAGTTAAAATTTGAAAGCATGGTCATTTGTATGAAATTAATAAAATTTTTGTGGTCCGTACACTCCTTGAAAACCTCCAAAGTCCTTGGGGGAAAAAAGGTTCATTTTCAAGCCCTTGAAAGTACTTGAAAAAATTTAAGGCTCTGTAAATAGTACTTGCAATTTTGGTTTGTTTTGTTTTTTAAGTAATGATATGAAAGAGCATGTGTTAAATAATTGTTTGCGCTGAAAAGGTGTATAGGAGATTTCTGTGGAGTTCTGATAACAACACCAAGCTGATCAAATAGCTCAGAACTTGCATTCAACTCAGGGGAGTGTGTGGACAGCTGTTGTCTTGGCTATGATATCACTACAGAGTAAAGATGGGAATAAAATAACTGGAATGATGTATTTGCAAATTGTGATGGGCTTCTGTTTACTAGGGTTAAGGACGCATTCTCTCCGGAGGGTGGAACTTCCAGGAATTGCTTGTGCTTCATGCTTGAAACCCTTGTCACCTGGCTGCATCAAAAAATGCATCAAAAATAAAAAGTTAAAGTTAACAATAAGTGTCATACCAGCAGATGAATACAAAAATAATGTACTCTTTCAAAATATTCCACAAAATAAAATGATTTCAAAAAACACCAAAACATAGAGGCAATTCAAAGTTAATAAAATAAACCAACTGGGGGCAAGGGGTAACAAGCAGGTCATTGAAGGTGTGCCAGCCCCAGCTAAGATTACTGGTCTGAACTTACTAAATACCTACCTACTGACCGACCGACAGTACACACTTATCATAATTTGGGTTTGAAAAGTGCTTGAATTTATTTTGCTTGGAAGAGTACGAACCTTGATTTTATGTGAGATATGAACAAAGACATGTATCAGAAGTGCAGCAACAAAAATAAACTCGCACTTAAGTTGCATAAAACAAGGTTGCAGTATGGGAGTTTTAGAATTATATATTTAGTTTTTTTCAACCAGAGTTTTAGAAAGGAAATGTGGGGGTTGTTGCCAGTTCTCTGTCCTCGTGTTCTTGTAAATGGTTTCCAGAATTAGAACCATTGTGTTTTGTTAGACTGGGAACAGATTTTCAGTTCATGGGAATGATTTGAGGGAAGCTTAAATTGCAGTTATTGGAGGAAATATAAATTTCTGAGCTTTCATGGTAATGAAGTACACAAGTCCATTCATAAAGTAAAGAATGTTTGTTCATAGTGTCTGCGCAGGTCCTGGCCGGCACTCAGTCAAGGTCAACTGGGTTCAGTGCACTGTTGGCAGTCTCCTGGCACCATTGTCAGGCATGTATGAAGGTTGTACTGAAAGTAATGCAAAAATGGGCTTAACTTTTTTATTAACTGACAGAGGTCATTCAAATTACACATGTTGGTAGAGTAACTCTTTCTCTATGCAAAGGTACTACTCAACATAGTCTTCATCACAAGCAATGCATTTATGCCGTCATTAAACCCAACTCTCAAATCCTCTGAAAAAATTCAGGTGTGGACTGTTGTATCCACTTCTTTACAGTCACTTTCATCTCATCTGTGTCATCAAATCATTGTCCCCAGAGACTGTCCTTCATTGGACCGAACAGGTTGAAGTCGGAGAGTGCCAGATCTGAGTTGTCTGGTGGACGGGGGACCACCACCGACTGCCCTAATTTGCTGATCACCTGATTCATTGCCAAAAATGTGTGTGGTCTCGCATTGTCATTGTGAATGTTGATCCTTTTCAGATTCTTGTTTGGTCTCTTCCTTCTTGTGGCTTCTCTGAGCATCTTGAGTGTCTCAATGTACGGCTCGCTGGTCGTGGTATGGCCACGTTCCAGAAAATCAAGGAGAATGACACCCCTGTCACCCCCAAAAAAAAGTCACCATGACTTTCTGTGCTGATCGCTGGCTCTTGAACTTCTTAGCTCTTGGTGAAGAGGTGTGGCACCATTCCATGGATTGATTCTTCATTTCTGGAGAATCAATCCATGGAATGGTGTCACAAAAATTTCTGGTGGTACATGTACCACCAGTTACAAAATGCTGGTTTAGATTAACCATGGTTTTCTCTTTGTATCTCTTGAAAAAATGTACTAGCTCCTGAAGAAAAAAGAAAAAAACAGCTGGTTGCAGAAAAATTTGGAGATTTTGTCTACCGTTGGTGATGTGTGGCTGATTATATTTAAAAGTTAATTTAGTTACAAGGAGGTGTTTTTTTTTTTGTATATATATAAATTTGAAAGAAAGAAAATAATATGTACGATTACACGGTCGTATCAGAATAATATGACCACCTACCTAATAATGGGAATAACCACCTTTGGTCCAGATGACAGCCTGGAGACAACATGACATAGATGCAATGAGTCCCTGGAAGGTTGCCCAAGACACACGTGCCCATTCAAACTGTAGCAGAGCCTGGGGGTATCGGATATGGCATGGTTGTGGGTCAGCACGTCAAACCTGTCGCTCCAAATAGCCTCACAAGTGCTCTGTGGGATTGAGATTTTGCCAGCCAAGGGAGACATCACTGTCGTGTTCCTGGAACCAATCACACACGCCCTTAGTGATATGGCAGGGCGCATTGTCCTGTTGGTAGACACCATCACCACCAAGGTAAATGCCCAACATGAAGGGATGCATGTGGTCAGCAAGGATAGACAGGTAGCCATTGGCATTCAGGGACCCATCCAGTGGTACCAACAGTCCCAGGTCATACCAAGAAAACATTCCCCAGACAGGCACACTAGAGATGAGCCTGGGCTCTTCTACGGATACCGGGTGCGTCCTGGGGGGCTTAGGATTCATTAAGAGCCGAAAAACTCTGGTCCGGGGTTGGCCTTACACATGTTGAATTTCATTACTGAACTCTTTATGTATATCAAATTTCATTGCTTATAAGTTATCTTCACGAAAAACTGTAATTAAAAAATAATTCCCTGGATATTATTGTTATAAACTGGTTACCGAAAATTAAAGAATTTCTAGTGTTAAGTACACGGGCAAAAAATCTGTAGCTTGATTTCTTCAGCAATGATTTTTTTCATTTTTCTGATTTTTTTTTCCGGAAAAAAATCAGCAGGGTTTATTTTTAAGATTTGGAAGATGAGTTTGAAATTCAGGATCATGATCCAGATGAAATTTTTAAGTATGTGGAATTGCGCATGGGCGAAACACATCTTGAAGCTGTGGATTTGTTACCATCGTGGAAGAATTCTTAATTTCCTAAGCTAGCTGCCATTGCGAGACGTGTACTATGTATACCAGCCAGTAGTTCTGCTAGTGAGAGAGTGTTTAGTGTAGCAGGTCAGGTTTTAGAGGAAAGATCATCAAGGTTAAGGGCTGAAGCATTAGATGCGATTCTTTCTTTTTGTGGAGTTTCTCAAGAGGCAACGGTAAGCAATTTTCACGAGGAACTTGCTGGAAACTGCACACACATAGAATAATATTGTGGTCATTACGCTATTAAGTGCAAAGCTTTGTTAATGTTACAAAATGCAGAATAATCTGGTCTGGAATGCTCATACGTTTTTTTTTTCTTTTGGAAATTTTCTTACATGCTTATTTTTATACTCTACTACATCACTGTAAACTATCTTTACTAGTTAGCATATATGTAAATTATATTGCAAAGTTTAGCATTCTAGAGTCAAAATTTTAAACACATGCGACTGTCTGTAAAGAGTTGTACTTTTTGTAATGCAATTTATTCAAAATAAAAGTAAATTTAGAAATCGAAAAGGAATAACGAATGGAATATTATGTGTTTCTAAAAGATTTTCTTATCTTCAGTTTTCCGCAAAATCACTGATTCCCTTGGTATAGTCGAACGGCATATGCATCGATTATTTATTTATTTTCTAAACCACATTTTAGAACATTTACTTTTATGCATAGTGTTTCGAAGAGCATATTATTATTAATAAGTGGATTAACCGAAGTAAATTTTTTAAACTAATGATTTTAAAACTAACCCTTGATTGGGCCATAGCTTTGGCCTGTGCATAATGCAAGCCTTGCTAAGCAAAAATTTTCTGAGAACCCGGGCCAGGGCTTAGCAAACACATGTAATCAAAGAAAGCGAGCTGGGCCCGGGCCGTAGGCCTTTGGACCCGGTCTCCTAAAATTGAGCCCGATCTCATCTCTAATGCGCATTGCCACCACCGGCCTTTGCTTGACCGACAAGCATGTCCAGGTGTTGGTTCTTGTGTGTCTGACACTGTATACACCACTGCCCATCACTTCTGTGGAGTTTCTAAAACCTTGATTCGTCTGAGAATGCAACCTTTTTCCACTCTTCCACTGTCCAATGACGGTAGTGCCATGTGAACTACTGGCATCGTTGCCGATGGACCTGGGTTAACACGGGCGCCTTGAGGCAGCGTCAACTCTGGAGACCCATGTGTAACAGGGTTCGCTCAACTATTATAGGGGACACGTACCTGGGTGTCGCAGCATTCGCTTGCATGGTCAATTGCTACACTGTTGAACGTTGATTACCCTTTACCAGTCAATGGAGGCGACGTTCTCCTCTGGAGTCGATGGCCTTTGAGGCTCCACAGTCATGACATTGGGCGGTACTCGGTGTGCCAGCGCTCTATTCTTGGTACACCCTTACTACAATACCTCGTGAACAGCCCATGAAGTCTGCTGTTTCTGAGATTTTTTCCACCCTTGGTACAGTAGCCGATGATCATTCCTTTTTGAACGCCCGTCAAATCTCTACCTCTGTCCATTGTGCTCATGTGATGCGCTATGGCTCCATCTGTCTTTTCCGGCCATTTATATCTCTGTGTGGTCAACCTTGTCGGGTACACTGCGATTCCAGGGGTGGTCATATTATTCTGATACGACTGTGTACAGTATATTACTGATAATTCACATATCTAACCACACAGAAAAAATCTCGTCAATATTCCATAAACTTGCTTAATTAAAAGCTGGAAACAATATACATTAAATGCTGTGGTAGAATTTATGAAGGCTATTTCCTTCTGGTTTTGGAGTAATAATTCTGACAAACGTTGCTATGACTGAGTTACATAGAAACATGACAATTAAGTAGTCTTAGTTTGGTGATTTGTACGGTGACCTCTTAAAATGGCCACTGGAAGTGTGGGATGAGAGTAATCCTGCCTTCTACTGACCTTGGATGTTTTGTGCCATATATGCACTAGGTAAACTGTTATATGTTGAGCTTCTTTGCCTGCCACTCCAGTGGTCTAAGCACTGGCTTCTGACTGACTGTCCAAGATGAGTCCAGGTTGAAATCCCTATAAGGCATTGATGTTGTGTTTGTCTTATGACACTGACTATCTCCCTTCCTTGGAACCAGTGGCCCTAAATTAGGAATGAGCAACTGTTTATAACCCATAGAGTTCTTCACAGTTTAAACTTCCAAACAAACAATCTTATACTTTATGTATGAGTGCATTCCTGACAAGAAGCACTGCCAGAGCAACCAAAACTATGCTTTCAAATCAAAAGCACCACTGATTGGCTGAGTGCTACTGAGACCATTTTTCAAGCTCTCCAATTGGTCAAAGCTGGCACTGGAATGTAGATTAACAGTAATTGTTAATGTACCTG
Source organism: Macrothele yani (assembly GCA_039090855.1). Classification (NCBI taxonomy): domain Eukaryota; kingdom Metazoa; phylum Arthropoda; class Arachnida; order Araneae; family Macrothelidae; genus Macrothele; species Macrothele yani. The sequence continues at coordinate 64,613,637 of CM077000.1, read as the reverse complement.
CTATTGGTAATTAGATCAATGTTGCCATGTTGGTAAGCAATCTTTTAATGATTTATGATTAACTTGTTAAAGTATTAAAGGAAATTCAACTGTGTATGGCAAATTTGTCGTTCTTCCCCAGTTTGAATGTGTGTCTGAACTTTTTCTGTGTTTTTGTTTTTTTCTTGTTTTAAAAACTTGTTTTATCCCAAACTTTCGTTTATGTACAAAAATTGTTTTATTTGATGTTTTGTCGTATTTATGTAAAACTACATTGACTTATAAATTTATTACTGTAGTGTGACTGCTGAAGAAGAAACAAAAGCCCAGATTGCTATTGACGCATATTTTTCTCAGCGTCATATTGTTCCATCACCCTGGGGCCCAACCACAGATAATCACGTGGCTTTTTCACCACATCTGGCATCTACAGCATGTATGTATGGCAAATTCAATAATGTATGTTCTCTGTCTGATATAAATGAGCTGAAATGTTTTCTTTCTTTATAAAGATCCGATGCACAACTTCTCCACTAGAGAGCGCAAATGCAAGTGATGTCGAATTCAAAATATGTACATTTTATTTCATATATCTGCTTCTAAATATCCGATAGAAAAAATTATTTTTCCTTTCAATGCCATTTATATTTAAGACTATTTTAGATACAGTCACATTTTCAAGTTACGCACAGATTTTCCACTAGGGGACATAAGGGTAAATCACAATTTTCCCAATATCTCCTATTCTAAGTTCGATTTGAAATATTCTTCCTGCGTCTGATACAGCTCCTGATGTGAAATGTGTTGCATATAATTTCTCATTTTTGGTGAAGACTGGTTTGGCCACCAGGGGGTCATAAGTGTTTATTTCGGCTTCTGATTTATTTGCAACAAAATCTGAGCTTCTAAGAACTCAATTGAAAAAATTATTTCGTGAACCAATACTGCTCACCTCAGAAAACCTTTTGAGAGTATCTCCTTAAAATAATGCATGGTTTTCCCACCAGGGGCATAGATATATATCTTATTTTTGCCAACATCTCTGTTTCTATGAGTACGATTTGAAAAATTCTTTTTTTGTTGGAGAGCATTTTCGGTGCGAAATGTTTCTCATATGATTTCAAATGTTTCTTAATGCACAAGTGCACCACTAGAGGGCATACGTTCAAGTTCCTGTTTACAGCAATATCTGCAGGATTAAAAACCCGAATGAAAAATACTCTTTTTTGATCAGATACTACTAATAATGAAAGCTCCTAGTGTCTGTTTTCTTCCCAAGACAATGCACAATTTTTCTACCAGAGGGCACAAATATTTAATCTTCACAATATCTGTTCTTCTAAATGTCTGATTCAAAAAATGCTGTTAACACTGGAAACCATTTACCTTATGGAACACTTTAGGTTTGTAGTTTACAGTTCTGCCGTTAATTGGTGTTTATTTATTTCCATTTGCAGCTGTATCTCAGCTTCTAAAAATCCTATTGAGAATTATTTTTTTTTCCCCAGTGTATGCCATTTGCTATAGGAAGCAAATAAGATTTTTGCTACAGTAAGAGGATCCTCTTTAAATGATACACAGCTTTCCCCCTAGGGGGTGTTAAGGTCAAAACCTTATTCCTGCTATCTCTGCTTCTAGGAGACGTATTTGAAAAGTTATTTTTCCTTAGCATAGCTTTTGTCATGAAGAATACTTTTTGTCTATTTTCAACTTTTTCATTACGCTCAATTCTACCGCTAGAAGTTATAGTTATATCGTGTTTTCTTTTATATCACTTTATTTAAATGTTTGATTTGAAAATCTGTCTCTGATACCTTTCTTCTATTACAAGAAACTTTTTGTGCACCATTTGTTAATTTTCTTAACATACTTTTTATCCTCTGGTAGAAGTAAGTATCTGATGTTTTTTTTTTTTTTTTATGCGTGCGTGTGTGTGTGTGCGCGTGTGGCTTATTTTGACCTTTACTGAAATTTCTTAATGAATGCTTCATGTAAAAATCTACCATAAAATTGTCATGTTTTCTAATATCAGAAACTTAAATCTAATTTTTCTTAGTATTTTCTCGTAAATTTATTTTGTACTCATCCCCGTAGCAGAATCGCGGCAACGGCCGACGTACATAGTAGATTTATTTTGTACTCATCCCCCATAGAAGAATCGTGGCGACGTACATAGTAGATTTATTTTGTACTCATCCCCCATAGAAGAATTGTGGCGACGTACATAGTAGATTTATTTTGTACTCATCCCCGTAGAAGAATCACGGTGACGGCCGACGTACATCGCAGATTTATTGTGTACTCATCCCCCGTATAAGAATTGTGGCGACGCACATCGCAGATTTATTGTGTACTCATCCCCCGTAGAAGAATCGTGGTGAGGTACATCGCAGATTTATTTTGTACTCATCCCCGTAGAAGAATCACGGCGATGGTCGACGTACATCGTAGGTTTATTTTGTATTCGTTCCCGTAGCAGAATCACGGCGCCGGCTGACGTACATCGCAGATTCGTTTTCTACCCATCCTCGTAGCAGAATAGCGGCGACTGCCAACGCAGATTGCTGATTTATTTTGGTTTTGCAGACAGAAACGATATCCCCAGAACCCTATTAAACCACCTTGAGCCGCCCCGGTGGCGCAGTGGTCTAAGCGATGGCCTCTGATCATTCGTCCGAAAGGGGTCCGGGTTCAAATCCCGGTGAGGCATGGATGTTGTGTTTGTCTTACGGCACTGGCTCTCTCCCTTCCCTAGAACCAGTGACCCTAAATTAGGGACGGGCGACTGCTTATAGCCCATTGAGTTGCTCACGGTGGTCGTTAAACCTCCAATCAAAAAAAAAAAAAAAAAAAAAAAAAAAACCACCTTGCAGACTCTATCACAGATGCAAGTTTTCCGCCTTTCAAAATTTCTGAAAATGGAAGTTAGACGAAGTGAAGATTTCTCCCTTAATCATAATTTTTTTCTCTCGACGTTCCTTCGATGCTTGAAGAGGGAATTATCCGATATTGTTGTTAAATATCATTTTATTGCATAAATATTTGTGGTTTATTTTGAAACTGGAGGCCAACAATTTCTGAAAACGAAAGTTTGACGGAACCCAGTAATCTTGAATTCTTTTTCTTGTGGTATTCCCTCAGCCCTTAAATATATGGTCATTAAATATAATTTTATTAGATAAATGTTTGTATTTAAAATTGAAAATGGAGAAAAAATTTCTGAAAACCAAAGTTGCACGGAGCAAAAATTTTTTCCAATAACCCTCCACCCGCTGTGCTTCTGTATTATTGTTTAATCATCATTTAATTACATAAATGTTTGCACTTGTGATAGGAAATGAAGAAAAATGTTCCGAAAACGGAAGTAGAATGGAGCGAAGATTTCTCCTCTTATGACAATTTTTTCCTAGTGATGCTTCTGCGCTTTGTTGTTGTTAAATATAATTTTATTCCCTAAATCTTTGTGTTTCAGCTTGAAAATATTGGTAAAATTCCAGATACAGAGGACCAGAATGTTTTTGATTCTAATTAACATTGCAATTGCTGTAGTACCTAAGTTACACTTTTTGTTAGGTAGAAAAATATGTCTGTGCAATTTTTATTGTTTTTCACATTTAGTAGTTATCTTGCACAGTGACCACCCGCAGATTATTTTGTGGCACAATGATATCTGTCGCAGACTGACCAGGAACTTTCTGCTATGGGTGTTGAAACCAACAGTTACGTTCGTGTTCTTCCAGCACCACTACAAATTGATGGATGATGCCTGCATACACAGCAGAATTTACAGTTGTGTCAAAAAAAAAAAAAAAGAAAATGGCCCTACAATTTGCTGTCTAGACATGGTGCACCACACTCCAACTTTCTGACAGTGAAGTCCAACCTCACATAATGCGTGTGGATTCTCCTCAGTCCATATGTGTGTGTTTTGGCTATTGACATATCCATTCAAACAAAACCATGCTTTGTCACTGAAAAAACTGTTGTTAAGCTGGTTAGTCACATTGTTGCACATGAAACTCTTAAACCATTGGCAGTAGGCAATGCGCTTTTATGAGTCCAAAGGACGTAGTTCTTGCACTACTCGAATTCTGTACGGCCATAGCTTTAGACGTTTAGTAGCCCTCTGGCAGGCTGAATACAATGCCCTTAACTCTTGAGACAGCCGCCAAAGTGACTTCTGGGGAGAGTGCTGCAGAGAAATGTGAATTTTCTCCAGAAACATGGTAGTCACCATGGACAACCCACTGCTTTTAGGCTTATCCTGAACACTGCCTGTCTCGCGAAACTGATTCACAAGGTCATACACAGTTGTTTTCCCTGGTATAAGAGCATCCGGAAACTTCCTTTGAAAGAGCTGGATGCTACATTAAGATTTTTCCACAAAATAAACTTCTAACAAAGAGACTCTGTTCTTGCATGAGACTTGTGCCTGACTGAACGTTACTGCTTGCCAGTGCCTGCGTAAGCGTAGTGTCACGTGGTGCAGCTCGTTCCCCAAGGTCACACACAACAGCCACAAGCAGCAATACTCGGATATCTTTTATGGTTTTACAGCAAATATGCTTTAAAATATAGAGTTCGGGGACTTTTGAATCACCCTATATAATACATATGAAAGTTTTGTTGAAATTAAACCTAGTTACTTACATTTTCAATGACAGTTTTGGCATTTCAGTATTTATTTGTGATTCTAAGTTTATCATTAGCTGCAGCGGACATCATTTTCAACATTCTGCATTGCTCAAGCATGTAGGGAGTTGTTTGTTGTAGGTTACAGGTTGAATAGGTCTATGGTTTCACTATATTTTAAGTAGGAGCATTTGGATCATATGTCCTGGGAAAAATCCAAAAGTCCTGGAATTCTGTGATTGGAAAAGTGTATGAAACATGTTTCAATCTTGTGTAGCTCAGTGATAGTAGATTGAGAAACTTTAAATCTTTCTGACAGTTTGCCGGTGCTTGTTCATGGATTGTCTCCCACAGCTGCTTGCAAAGCTTCCAAACCAACAGCAGTGGGCCTACCTGAACCGTCTTTTCTTTTCAGGTTCAAGTCACCGGCCACAAATTTCTTAAACGATGTTTGCACAGTCCAAGTAACTGCCAGGCCTTCACTTTCAACTTCTTTAATTTTACAGAATGCTTTACAGCAGCTTTAAATCCCTGTTTCCAGTAATGCCGCAATAAAACCAGTATTTAAAATTTGTAGCCATTGCAATTGTCCGCAGTACTAGTTCAATGCATGGGTCACAACATGTGCTTTTCATGCCTCATTTGATTCCCCACACAATGCACTTTCAGCCATGTGCAACACAAGAAAACTGCCCCACAGAAAATATGCATTTTTATGCTGTGGAACTGTCCTATGCAAAAACACCATTTTCCCCTCCTGACACCCCAATATTATAAAGCTCTTTAATACTGCAGGAAATACAGTATACAGATTTTTTCTGTTTCATCTCTTTTGTAGATTACTCAATGGCAAAATCAGAATAATGAAGATGCCAACATCAATTTTTGGCACTTTTGCAAGCAGAGTTATACAGGGTGCCCATAAAGTCTTTCCCACATTACAAAAATTAATATAAAAAATGCATTACAGGTACAAGAAAGGGATTGCACGACAATGATGGTGCACAAGTAAAGTTTTTTTTTTTTTCAGTGTCAGTACACCTCTACATGGGCGCCATTTGTGTCCCAGAGGACATCTAAGCGATATTCTATTTCACGCCATGTGTTGTTTAACATCTCAGCAAAGACAAAACCAATGATATCCGTTATTCTGCTCTTCAACGTCTCGACATCCGGAACACTGCTAGAGTAAACTTGGTCTTTACGAAAAAGTCTACAGGGGTTATGTCAGGCGATCAAGGTGGGCATGTCATTGGACCATCGCAGCCAATCCATTTGTCTCGAAATGTGACATTCAGGAACATTTCTAGACAAATGGATTGACATTTCTTCGATGGTTTTGTGATTTTTTTGGATGTCTTCGTGCTTTGCAAAAATGTTTGGGAGCATCAGAAATTATTGTTCTAGAAGGAATGAAAATGTTCCATGATTTTTTTTTTTTTTTTTGGAATTTTGAATTTTTGTTGTGTACTTCCCTCTTTCTGATTATATTCTTAATTTTTATATTTTTGTAATTGTGCTTCCCTCTGGTAATACTGGAAAACAGCGATGGCATATGTTTTGTTGAAGAATGTTTTGTAATGAAATGCATGTTATCCTATTTCTAAGTCTCCTCTTCAAAATCAAATAGTAGAGCAAGCATTTTTGCTGCCTTTCCTTTTTAAAGTGAAATTGAATTTCTAAGTCTGTACTGAATCTGTGCCGTATCTATGGCCTGTAAAATTGCTTTCCTGGTAGAGTGGAAAAAAATGCGATACCAATTTTGATATTTAATTTTTCTTAAAATGCTTACTTTTCCATTCCTTAGTCACTTTTTGCATATATCAATGGGCAGTGCAAGCATTTTCCTTTTGTTTAGAGCAATATTCAGAAACACTACTGTTATATCATCATCATCATCATTGTCAACCATTATCAATCCACTGCTGGACGAAGGTCTCCCCAAGTTTCCTCCACAACGGTCTGTCTTGTGCCAGTCTCCTCCATGTCACCCCTGCATACTTTCGAATTTCATCCACCCATCTCCCATGTGGTCTTCTTCTGGGTCTTTTCCTGTCCCTTGGAATCCAATCTAAAATTTCGGCTGTCCATCGATGATCTGTCCTTCTGGCAGTATGTCCAGCCCATTGCCATTTCAGGGATTTAACTCTGATCATGATGTCTTCCACTCTTGTCATTTTTCGGATCCACGAGTTCCTCTTCTTATCTCTCCTGGTTACACCAAGCATGCACCTCTCCATGCTGCTTTGAGTTGTCTGCAGCCTTTGTATGTCTCTTTTAGTTAAGGTCCACGTCTCCGCACCATACGTAAGCACTGGAAGGATGCATTGATCAAACACTTTTCTTTTAAGACATAATGGCATATTGCTCTTGAAAATTATGCTGTTTCTTCCAAAAGCTCTCCAGGCAAGTTTTGTACGCCGATTAATTTCTTCATCAATGTGACCCTCACTTGATATCTGCTGTCCAAGATAAACGTACGTGTCTGTTATCTCCAGCTTTTCTCCATCAATCGATAAATCTTCATTTCTTGTAAAAGCATTGAACATCACTTTTGTCTTCTGAAAGTTCATTTTTAATCCCACTTCTTTACTCTTGTCAGCAAGTTCCTGGATCATACTCTGCAGCTCTGATGGGGTAGTTGCAAAAATGACTACGTCATCAGCAAAACGAAGGTGGGTTAGATAATCTCCATTAATCTTTATCCCCTTGTTTTCCCAGCTCAGTGACTGAAAAACACCCTCCAATGTGGCATTAAAGAGCTTCGGAGATATGGTGTCACCTTGTCTCACTCCCTTCCCAATTTTTACGTGTGTTGTATTTTCAAACAGCCTAATCTTTGCACTTGCATTTTCATAGATGTTATTAATAATATTAATGTATGCATCTTCAATACCGCAGGTTTTCAGAGCCATTGTAACTGCTGATGGTTTCACCGAATCAAAGGCTTTTTCATAATCGATAAAAGCCATGCACAATGGAAGTTCATATTCCCTCGCTCTTTCAATTAGTTCTCTCAGCACGTGGATATGATCTATTGTGCTGTAGCCACTCCTGAATCCAGCTTGTTCTCTCGGTTGAGCCATGTCCAGTGTTACCTTCAAGCGGTGTGAAAGAACTTTAGTGAAGATTTTATAAACTACTGATAGGAGGCTGATAGGTCTGTAGTTTCCGAGATCCTCAATGTCACCTTTCTTATGTAGCAGGATCATTGTAGCGGTGTTCCAATCCTCAGGAATCTTTCCTTCATTAAGGCATCGAGTGAAAATTTGGGCGAGTACTGTTTCGATTTCTCCACTTGCTTCTTGTATGATGTCTACAGTAATTCCATCTTCTCCTGAGCTTTTCCTCGCTTCATGTTCTTGATTGCATGTGCAACTTCTGCTGGAAGGACTGGAGGAACTCTGGTACTGGTATCTTTCATGATGTCTGGAGTGCATATATCATCCCTTTCATATAATTTGGAGTAGAAATCTTTCACTCTTGTCAAAATTTCTGCCTCTATTTCTTGTTACAGAACCATCTTCTTTTCTCAGTGCCATAATCTGTTTTCTTCCCTTACTGAGATGTCCCTTTGCTATCTTTAGGCTTTGGTTGTTTTCAATTGCTTTCCTCACTAGTTCACAGTTGAATCTCCTTACCTCTTCAGTGATACTTTTTCTTACTGTCTTGCATAGCTCTATATATTCCACTTTGGAAGTCACATCTTCTTTAGTTGTCCTCATCTCTCTTCTTTTTTGCATCAACATTTTGGTTTTTCCTGATAATTTGTTCACATGCAACTTGTTCTTAGACCCAGCTAATTTTGTTGCTGTTTCCATAAGAGCTTTGGTTACTTTTCTGTTAACTTCAGAGATGTCCACTTCTTCCGATGTTAGGCCTTCTAAAGCAGAGAACCTGTTCTTCAGTTCTAATTTGAAGGTATTATGGTGTTTTTTTAAGGTTGGTTATGTCAATAGATTTTGTTTGTCCTATGAGCTTGCCACGTTCAAGTTTAGTGTTGAGGTGCATCTTACATCTCACCAATCTATGGTCACTACCTGTGTTGAACTTGTTTAGCACACTGCAGTCTTCTATGACGAATTTTTTGTTACACATAATAAAATCAATTTCACTTGTCGTCCCATTTGGATGTCTCCATGTCCATTTCCTGTGTGGCTTTTTCCACACTGTTATATATATATATATATATATATATATATATATATAACAGTGTGGCTCAAGAAAAAGCCACACTGTTATATATATATATATATATTCTGCAGGGAAAACATAAGTGGCCAGTTTACCCTAATTTGCCCTGATCAGGGAGTTGGAGCAGCAGAGAAGCCGAACCAACTATGGTTGATCGATCGGCCAAGGACAAGCACCAGTCTTAGAGTACTCCAGCTCAACGCTGACTATGCGAGAGCCGCAACAGGGCAGATTCTTAAAACTGCCAGTGAAGTCGCTGCGAAAATCCTGCTGCTGCAGGAACCGTACCACTCCCATGGTAGGGTAGCGGGGTTTCCCAACTCCTCACGGAGGTACTACTCTCGATGCGAAAAACCAATGGTAGCCACAGTCGTTCTTGATCCAGATCTGGGAGCTCTGGAGCTGGAATGCACATCCAATGTGGTGGCATTGGGCATTGAGAGCAGTAACAGAAAAATATTGCTTGTCAACGCATACTGTTCACCGTCAGGTGCTCTCTTAGACGTGCTAAATACAGTCTCGCGGCTGCTGGATTCCCTCCCGCAGCACGAGACTATCATTGCAGGCGACTTCAACGCGAAGAGTCCCCTCTGGGGAGACCAAGAAGAAGATGGGCGAGGTAGTGAATTCCTTGACTTCGTCATTTCTTCAGATCTGACGATCAGGAACGACCCCGACAGTGTTCCCACGTTCCAAGCTGCCACTGGGACGTTGTGGGTCGACCTCACCCTCACGAGGACATCGGTCCTCAACCTCCTCCAGAACTGGCAGGTACTGGACGATGTGAGCTGCAGCGATCACCTTGCTATAACCTTCATGATAGGGTTTGAGAAAATAGGGAAAAAACCCAGGTCTAGGTTCGACGCCCGGAACCTCAAGTGGTCGGAACTCCAGGGCCGACTATCAGATCTGCTAAGAGATAGAAGTGCAGCAGATCTCGATGAGGTAGAAGATCTCAATGAATACCTTGGTAATCTTACCAAAGAGATAGTAGAGACTTGTGAAGGTTGCAGGAAAGCAGGGGGAAGGGCAAGACCCCTGCTCCCCTGGTGGTCGGAAAATCTGAGCCTTCTGTGAGGGAAGGCCAGACGCAGCAGACGAAGAATGCAACGCGAGAGATTTGACCCAGACAGGAGGGGCGCCTGAAAAGGGAATATAATCTCTCCAACGCTATGTACCGCAAAGCAATGGTAGCATCGAAGAGAGAGCACTGGAGACAGTTGTGTGAGACCACCCCTGTCGGCAATCCCTTTGGGGTACCGTACAGGGTGGCGAAGGGCTCGATCACCGGCCCACTGTTACTGGCATCCGTCAGAACAGAGAGTGGCACCAACACCGCCACTCTGCAAGACACAGTGGAAGTGCTCTTAAACCACCACTTCCCATCCGATGAGGAGACGGGGGACTCCCCGGATCAAGCATCGATCAGAGAGCACTGCAGAGAACCACCAGACACGGTTGACGACCCGCCCTTCACGGAGGCGGAGATAGGTGCTGCAATTAACAGCCTAAACAAAGGCAAGGCACCAGGCATAGATGGGTTGGACCTCTCGATCATCAGAGAGGTGTTTCTAACCAACCCTGGGTACTTCGCTGCCCTGTTTAATAAATGCCTGGAAAGAGGTTGTTTCCCATCATTGTGGAAAACTGCGCTGCTTGTCCTCTTCAGCAAAGAAAACAAGAGCCGAGCAGATCCCGCAGCCTATAGGCCGATTTGCCTGTTAACAGCATGGAGTAAGGTGCTGGAAAAGGTCCTTGTGATCCGAGCAACCTATTACCTAGTCGGCCTAGGTAAGCTCTCCAGCCGCCAATTCGGTTTTACGCCGGAGAGGTGTACCGGCCAAGCGCTGGTCAGCCTTACTAAGCAGGTAAAGCAAAATTGTGCACAGGGAAAGCACACCTGTCTCGTCTCTTTGGATGTGCGGGGCGCTTTCAACAACGTCTGGTGGCCACTAGTGTTGGACCGCCTGAAAAGACTTGGCATCTCCAGGAATCTGTTCCTGTTAATAAGCGATTTTCTCTCACATAGAAGAGTAGAGTTTGAGGTCGGAGACAAGACCTACAGCAGGGAATACACCAAAGGGTGTCCGCAGGGCTCTTGCTCGGGCCCCTTGTGGTGGAATGTGGTTGCAGATACCGCACTTGCGCTTCCTCTGGAAGACGGGGTGCAGCTGCAGGCCTACGCAGATGACCTCATGCTAATAGTGTCAGCATCTGGTAGGCATGTGATTGAGCGGAAGGTACACACCGCTCTCTCACAGCTAGATAGATGGAGCAAGGAGTGTAAGCTCTGCTTCGCTCCCGAAAAGACGTTACTAATGCTAACAGCAAAGAAGGGGGAACTGGTCACCCCACCAAAGTGTCGCTTCAATGGGCATACTATCAAAGCGGTGAGAGAGATGCGGTACTTAGGAGTCATCCTTGACACCAGATTGTCGGGGCTACCGCATCTTTGCTTCTTGAAGGACAGATGCACCAGCATTCTAAATAAGATCAACGGAATGCGGCTGCCTGGGCCAGCCAAAAAGGTGCTCTATAAGCGAGGGTGGAGCGCATATTAACATATGCGTGTCCCGCCTGGTGGTCGGATACCATTAGGATGAGAAATGGTATTAACCAAATTCAGCGCAGGGCGCTATTGGGCATGACGAGGTGCTTCCGCACGACCTCCACAGCAGCGCTCCAAGTGCTGGCTGGGTGCGAACCGGCGGACCTGGTCGTAGCGAGGGAAGCAGTAATGCAGACCCTCCGCTACGGGGACGATGTTACCTTCCTAGGACACCAGTATCGGTCGTCCGAGGTGGAACTTCTAAGAATGGACTGGACTTGCCACCCAGCCAACGAGCTTTGTCTGAGTTGGGACAAAGCTCTCCCCACAGGTCAGGGTAAGGAACTGTACACGGATGGTTCTAAAATAGGCAGTAGTGTCGGCGCAGGTTTCTGCATGATCTCGGATGGCAACGAGATGCAAGCGGAGCGAATGAAACTATCGCCCAATTCCTCTGTCTTCCAAGCAGAGTTATTGGCGATCAGAGAAGCACTGCGTTGGGTGCTTGCTATGAACAGTGAAGGGGCTTATAGCATATACTCTGATAGCCAAGCGGCCCTGAAAGCGCTTGGTCAGTTCTGGAGTAAGACTCCCCTTGTCAGAGAGATGAAAGCACTTTTCAAGTCAATGGAGAGTAGGAGGGTTACCTTCCACTGGATCCGAAGTCATGTCGGTACAGTTGGAAATGAGCGTGCAGACCAGCTAGCGAAGGAAGCTACTGGTAAAGATGACATAGATTTTCAGATGCGAACACCGCTGCAAAACGTGCGGACGCAACTAAAATCAGCCACATTGGTGGAGTGGCAACAGAGATGGGATGAAGGGGATACGGATAGAAGGACATGCCGTATCTTCCCCCGAATCTCGATAAGGTGCATTGAGAGTAATGGCTTCTTCAACCAAGTACTAACCGTGCACGGTGTGTCACCTGAGTATTTCCGCAGATTTGCGGTTAGGGAGCGAGTGTGCATGTGTGGTGCCCAGACTGCAGATGTCGCACACATGATTCTAGAATGTGCTTCTCTGGCAGGGAAGAGAGCAACATTAGTGCCAGAATTGGCAAAGACGAGGGACCTCTCGATCCTGCTCGCGTACCCAAGAGCACGACAGGGGCTCATCGAGATGGTCAAGTACCTCAAAGAGGAACAGGCGGTCTACCTAATAGAGGGGTGACCGAAGAAGAAAGAAGAGGGATGAAGAATTGAAGAAGAGAAACTGATGACTCTAGCCCAGAGTCGTCACCACAGAACCGACCCTAGTCCTGTGGCAATGTAAATAATGTAAATATTTAAATATTTTTCCATGTGAGAGGGCCCATTGAGCAAAGGACTTTTTTCCTACGCGAAGATGGGTTCCTCAGTGTAAATAAATATGCTTGTGTAATCCATGTTTCTTTTTGAATAAAGGGCAGTCGCCCCAAACAGTTCGTGCCAGCAATTATTCTCTCAGTCAGGGGTAGAGAAATTTCTTTTCTAACCCCTGCCCAAATGGCACGCTCACCCGGGTCATGACGGAGAGGTGGGAAGCGCCGGCTCACGGGGGTAGCAGCAAGCTTGCAGGTCTACGGACCGATTCTGTCCGGATGGGGAATGTCGGATCCTGGCAGGATTATACGCAACGCCGTCACTAAAAATCTTTTGAGAGAGTTCTTTTAACCCTGTGGAGTCCGCAATTGCACGGTACAGGTTAATGGTCATCAGCTAGTCTTACCCTAATTTGATCAGAAAACCAGGGACAGATCAAAGCCAAAGAGCTGAAGCAAAATAAGCATAGTTAATATAGACTTAAATGCAAATAACAGGCACAATACAAATATATAAATTATAACTGTAACAATTTCTTTTGGACCTTTTATTGAATTTGGATCCTCGCCCTCACTAGCTGGTGCTTTCAGTTTATTTGCATATGAGGCAGGTCATGGGATTTTTTCCTGCGGTCGAAAAGTCATGGAAAAATGTTTTTATTATTATATTTTTATTTTTTATTTTGAAGAGCATGAACCTTGTAAATAATAGTGCAGTTTAATGGGCTACATATGTCATTCATCATTATCTCTACGATTGGTTAGTGCATATAATATTTTTAACAAACTTTTACTCAAGCTAAAAAAAAAAAAATTCAAGATTTGAATTGTGTTGAAATTTCCATAATCTTTTTCAGATCATTCTCTTTTCTTTTAATTAGGTTTTCCTCATGGTGAAGAATTAAATGTGTCACCCAAAATGGAATGTTCTTTGGTAAATGCTCATGCTAAAGATAGTGAGTTATATTTTTAAGGTTTTGTTTTAACACATGATTCTAAATATCACTTTTGCTTGAATTAAATTTTTTAAATCAAAATTATATGCTTGCATGGTTTTTATGAATTTTAACTGGTGTCTAAGTGTGAAAACTTTAATTTTATAAAACAAAATTTTTTTATAAACATTTTATTTTCCTAGTGAAGTATCTGCAGGAAAAAAAATCGCGAAGCTTCAAATTTCTTGTGCACTAGTATTCTAGGTGCTCTATTCTATCATTCTCACATGGTTTGAATGCAACTCCTTAGAGCATTCATTAGTTATAAATATCATGACAACATAAAAATACATGTATGCATATGAAATGAAAGTATGCAGACAGGTTATTTTAGAAAAAATTGATTTTGCATAGGCCAGTGGATGTATTCCATGCTATAATAACTTTCTCTTTGGCACCATACTGGCTGGAAAGCTGTTTTGTGCCAGTTTGGTGCTAAAGTGAAAGTTATTACATAGGGGAGGGGGGTTCAATGTTAGAGTTGGTTAATAATCAATTTCAAGGCAAGGGAAAATTAGTGTTATCCATGGAGGTAGGAATAAGGGGAGAAAGTATGACGTCACAGACTTGAAGCTTTCTTAGCAGACGACACTGACGGTGTGACGGCCATCTTAAGCCTCTGATAGTGGTTTTCAGCCATTGGGTTACGTACATGACTAGTTTGATTTTCGAAATTTGAAGTTTTTTTCTTAGAAATGGTATGTTGTTGCACTTACGGATGTCACAACAATTCAGGGCGACCACCTTCTGGAGTTACTTTTAACAGGTAAGTAAGGGAGAAACATTTAATATGAAATATTTTAATTTCCAAAGAGCAGTTAGTAGTAAAGTGTATATATGAAGTCAATTTAGATATGACCAGCTTAATTTCCTATTTTGATTGACAGAATTGCACTGAACATTATAACATTTTGTTGTGCTAATGGAGGAAAAAATTATAATAGAAACTCGGAAAAGTCACCTTTCGGAGCATATGCTTATGCACACAGATGAAAACCCTTACCTATGTGATGTATGTTCCAAGCAATTTATTTGAAAAACTGATCTTTCGAAGTATTTACTCATACACACAGAGGGAAAGCCTCACCAGTGTGATGTATGCTCCAAATTATTTGCTCGGAAAAGTGATCTTTTGAAGCATTTACTCATTCAGATGGGGGAAAACCTCACCAATGTAATGTATGTTCCAAGCAATATGCTTGGAAAAGGGATCTTTCGAAGCATTTACTCATTCAGACAGGAGGGAAAGCTTCACCAATGTGATGTATGCTCTAAACGATTTATTCGAAAAAGTGAACATTCAAAGCATTTACTCATTCACACAGGGAAAAGCCTCACCAATGTGATGTATGCTCCAAATAATTTGCTCAAAAAGTGATCTTTAGAAGCACTTACTCATTCAGACGGGAGGAGGGAGGGGAGCTCACCAATGTATTGTATGCTCCAAGTGATTTGCTCGAAAAAGTGTTCTTTCGAAGTATTTACTCATTCACAAGGGGGAAAGCCTCCCATATGTGATGTATGTTCCAAACAATTTGCTCGAAAAAGTGTTCCAAACGATTTGCTTGGAAAAGTCATCTTTCACGGCCCATCCTCCTTCACACAGGTGAAAAGCCTCATAAATGTGATGTGTGCTGCAATCAGTTTGCTCACAAAAGTAATCTTTTAAGGCATATGCTTGTTCATTCAGGTGTATTACAGCTTAACATTAATTTGCACACAGTATCATATTCACTTCATTTTAACAGAGCAGATCTCTATAAAACGTCACTAAACTTATATTAAAACTCGTCACTAAACTTAGATTATCATACACACAACTTTAAAAACTATGAAATTACATGGAGGTTTTACCTACAGATTGAGAACAATACTTGTACTTAACGCTGATTTCCCAGATCCAGCCAAAATGTTTCCTAAATTCTAAATACCTGGAAGAAGTCGTAACGCCCTAAACATTGATAAATCAACTAATAATATTTTTAAGAACAGTATATCAACGATTGATATAATAAAGACGGGCAAATTTATTAATATTAAAAGCAACCCCAGATGTGCTCGATGGGATTGAGGTCAGGTGACCTAGCTGGCCAAGGAAGCGAGGTCACATCGGTGGAGTGTTCATCCAACCATTCGGATACAATTCGGGAGCAATGGCATGGTGCATTGTCTTGTTGCAGGATGAGGTCCCCAGTGGGATGTTGCAGACGCACAAACGGGAGCAAATGGTCGTCCAGGATATCCCGTAGAACGTTGACCTGTGAGGAACGATGTCACACGTACCAGGGGTCCCATTTCAGTCCACGTAAACAGTCCCCAGACGAGAATGCCACCCCCACCAGCTTGAAGAGTACCCTGCTGGCAAGAAGGATCCATCGCTTCATGTGGTTTGCGCCGTACTCGTATCCTGCCATCCGCATGTACCAACGTGAATCTCGACTCATCAGTCCAGGCAACATTTTCCCACATGTCTAGGGTCCAGTGGCAATGTTCCCGTGCCCATGCTAATCTTTGCACCCCGTGATGTGTGGTCAGCAGCGGTACCCTCGTTGGATGATGGCTTCTGTACCCCATAGCGAGGAGATGGTTCTGGATTGTGTGGCTGCTTACACGTTTTTGTGCACCAGCATTAAATTGCCGAGTGATTTCTTGCACTGTGGCCCGTCTATCCGCTGTTACAATGTGAGCTAGCCGACGATGACCCCGCTCATCCACACGCTGTTGTCCACGGCAGTTGGCCCTTGCAGGGATGGTTTTACCGGATTCGATTTAGTCACAGTGCACCCGTGACACAGTGACTTGTGAAAATCCCAGTGCCTCCACGACTTTCGAGATGGAGTGACCCATTCGTCGGGCCCCGACAATTTGCCCACGATCAAATGCGCTAGATTCTTCGTCTTACCCATACTGCGTTCGACTCTTATTGATTCCCGTCGCATCACTCCTTATGTTGTCGGATCGCTGCATATGTCATGTCCTTTCCGTTTACAGGGCCGCCCACAGCGCCACATTTGCATAACGCCAGCTGTCTCCAATTCAATTGCTCTTCAGTGTATAATGAGGTAAGTGAAAGATGGGGTGAAAACATCTGAGTTATTCTAGAACATGAAACAATAATTTTATGACAGAAAGGTCATTCCATGTCAAATAATCACAATATATTTCTATCTAATTTACTTAGATTTTGATAAAACTTGTCATGCTTATTTATCCTGTATAGCTATGAAAATATAAACTCGCAGTGGAAAAGATATTTAAGGCTAAATTTTGAAAATTTTATTAAAAAATGGTCTGCCAGTGATATTTTAACCACATGTAAATCAACCAGCAGTTGAGCTATTGAATTGGGAGTGATCTCATTTGAAAATTACTTTAATGAGCTTTCATGTGATATACAGGGTTTATGATAAAAATAAATTCAAAATTGCGCTTCTCAAAAGCAAACATTTTTGAAATTTTGAGAAAAATCTCAGTTACTTTATACTTACCGGTAACTGTCAGTGATATATTTTGGAGGGATCATATGAGAGATAACACGCACTTATGATCAAGAGAAAATAATGGGATCTGAATTTTCCGATTAGCTAATACAATCGTTTTTGTTCTTTTTTCCACGGCATTATTTTCTACGGTATTTATGAATGTTTCCCTCTATTTGTATTACTTTTCTCAGCCTGTTCTATCCTGACCTGTTTACTTTAAGGTGATTTAACTCAAACCCATAGCCTGAAAAATGCAAGCAGGAACAGGCATAATTGTGTTGGATCATGCAACAGAACTATTTCCTCTCCTCTATACACTACTGCACACTTGGCTCATTTTGCCAGCAGAGTTTGGGAAGACAACTTGCTTAGCTATTCATTTGATCCTTATTTTTGGTTGATAAATGAAATGTAGTATTGCTGATAAGTGAATGTAGTGTGGATGTGAAGCAGTTTTTTTTTTGTTTTTTTTTTTTTGTAAATGAGTTTTCAACAAACCTCTAAAATGAATAAGAAATGGGCCTTGAATTGTTTTAATCCATTTAGAAAATCAAACCAATCCCACATAAGAAAGGGATTAAGACCAGTAACAATATGCATGTGTTTCTTTTTTCCTGAAGCAAATGATAGCTAAAGTTTGTTACAGTTATAGGAAAGAACTTAGCAAGATGAAAAAAGAGGATGATGAAAAAGATGAAATTGCAGATTTTCCAACAGGATGTATGTTATTACTGTAGTATATGTTCTTATAGCGATTCTAATATAACATTTGCTTCAGAAGCTTAAAAAACTTTTAATATCCCTCCAAGACCTAGGACATTGCCTCCATTCACCAGAAAGAAACAGAATATCAATAATATTCTACAAAAAAAGTTAAAAGAATGAATACTGCTGTAAAGCAGAAACTTCTTGCCAATGTAGAGTTTTCTGACAGTGATATTAAGTCCCAAGAGGAAACTATTTTAAGAAAACAATGTTCCAAACTTGAGCCAACAGAAAGGAAAAGCTTATGATGTTGATTATTTTGCCTGAATTTTGGAGTATCTTTGGCTGTCATACCATGCACCAAGTTACATGGTAAAACAGTCAAAGAAACTTTTGAAACAAAAAGGAGTTCCAAATACTCCAGGTCAGAAACCTAGAAATGTTCTACTTGTAGAAACAGCTGAAACTACAAAAACATTTTATGAAAGTGATGAGGTCAGCAGACCTATGCCTGGGATGAAAGACTGTTTCCATGAAAGACAGCACTGGCCAAAAAATTCATCTCTCTAAATGTCTAATGCTTAATAATTTAAAGGAGGTGTAAGGATTTTTTGAATGAAAATTTCAGAATTTCTAAAGCTACGCTCAAAGAATTACAAAGAAATAGTAAAACTATTAGGTGTACCAATAAGTTTACATCATTTGCGAATAGATGGCGTAACTAGCACAGATTCATGTAATTGCGAAGGACAACACATGTATAAGAAAGTCCTTGCAACAAGCTTTGATAATTAGTGAAAGACATTTTGTTGCAGTGTGAACATCATTGTTTGTCAGTGCATTGAAAATGTTGAATTTCGTGCCAAAAAAACAGCATATGCGGGAAGTTTTGCTGCATTACTTCTTTTTAAAGAAAACCGTTGCCAAAAGTCACCGTTTGCTTGTGGAAGCTTATGGTGAACATGCTCTAGCTGAAAGCATGTGTAGACAGTGGTTCCGACAATTCAAAGGGAATGATTTTGACCTAGAAGACAAAGAACATAAAGGTGCACCAAAAAAATTTGAAGATGCTGCTTTGGAAACATTACTGGATGAAGATCCATGTCAAACAGAAACAGAGTTAGCAATGGCATTACATGTTACCCAACAATGCATTTCTCAACATCTACATGCAATGGGAATGGTTCAAAAGCAAGGAAATTGGGTCGCACATGAATTGAGAGAAAGAGACATTGCAAAGTGCATAACCATGTGTGAATTGCTCCTGCAAAGACACAGAAGAAAATCATTTTTGCATCGAATTGTTACGGGAGATGAAAAATGGATTCACTAAGATACTTAGTTAGTTAGTTAGTTAGTTAATTGATTTTAGTGGCGCAAGGGCCAGGTTTGGCCAAAGAGCGCCAGACACAGAACAATCAGTTAAAGATTTTTCAAAGCGGGTCACTAAGATACTCCGAAACGACCAAAAGCGTGGGTGCGTCCAGGTACACCAAGTCCATCAACGCCAAAGCAGAATATTCATGGCAGTGTGGTTATGCTGTGTATCTGGTGGGATCAGAAAGGTGTGGTGTACTATGAGCTGCTGCAACCATGCCAGAGCATCAACGCTGAACGTTATCAACAACAACTAATCAATTTGAGCCGTGCACTGAGAGCGAAACGTCCTGAATATGTGAAAAGACATGACAAGGTTGTCCTTCAGCATGACAATGCCAGACCTCATGTCATGATATGGGTCAAGGAAACTGTAGAAGCGCTTGGCTGGGATGTGTTACCCCACCTGCCATATTCACCAGACATCGCACCATCAAATTACCATTTGTTTCGATCCCTGCAGAGTGCTGTTTGTGGAGAGTGGTTCCGTTCTTATGAAGAGATCCAAAATTGGCTTGATAACTGGATTGCTTCCAAACAACCGGACTTCTATCGCGGGATCCACTTATTACCTGAAAAGTGGGGGAAGGTTGTATGTTGCGAAGGTAAATATTTTGAATAAAATAATCGTTATCTGTCTATAAAAAACTATTACCTTTTTCGAACCGAAAAACGATGTAAACTTATTTGTACACCCAATACATAAATACATACTGTCTTCCTCCTTCTTCCAACCCTTTTTATAGCCAATTAAAACTATAGGTTTTCCCTTATTTCGTGAGGGATTTTTCTGGTCTAATTTCCCACGATGACCAGTCGTCTTGGGAAATGCATTTTAGCACCTCCTGCCAGGTTTTAGTTAGGGACAAAGAGTGTCCGTGGCCAACTTCACAGGGAACCATCTATGCATCAGCATCCCCACACACAGGGAGTCTGCAGAAACCCCAGGAAAACCCGCACCTCTGCTTGCCTTAGACATTGGTATCGCCAGCATTGAAATGCTCGATCACAACTTGAGGAAAAACCAAGCTGGTGCAGGTGATAAATAATGGTGGATTGAGAATACCCCACCTCAGCTGCCAGTTGTTGAATAGTTGTTCGCTATGACAGCTTCAGCCAGGGTGCCCGTGTTGGTGGACATTTGGTATCCTGACCTCTGCTTGTCTTAGACATTGGTATCCCCAGCATTGAAATGCTCGATTGCACCTGGAGGAGAAACCAAGCTGGTGCAGGTGATGAATAATGGTGGATTGAGAATACTCCACCTCAGCTGCCAGTTGTTGAGTAGTTGTTCGCTATGACAGCTTCAGCCAGGATGTACGTGTTGGTGGACATTTGGTATCCTGACCTCTGCTTGTCTTAGACATTGGTATCTCCAGCATTGAAATGCTCGATCGCACCTTGTGGAGAAACCAAGCTGGTGCAAGTGATGAATAATGGTGGATTGAGAATACCCCACCTCAGCTGCCAGTTGTTGAGTAGTTGTTTGCTATGACAGCTTCAGCAAGGGTGTCAGTGTTGGTGGGCATTTGGTGTCCTGACCTCTGCTTGTCTTAGACATTGGTATTCCCAACATTGAAACACCAGAACCATTTTTGTGCAGTGCTGCTGTCCACTGTTTCCTTGCCTTTGACAGCACAAATTTCACTCGAATTCCATCTTCTGCTCACCTAATAAAGCAAGTGGTTCCATGGCAAATGCACGTCATCAGTTTCATGTCTTTGCAGTACCCCGCTTAACGATGGCGTGCGCTGTGCATAGAAATGAAGGCCCAACCTTGTATTGCTCAAAAGGGATGAAATTTTGACCCTGGTACATTATTCTAAGTGGCAGAAGTGTTTGAGGATATAATAGGTTGGGATTTGTGACTTCAGTTCTTCTACCCCCCCTCCCCTCCCCCCATAAGATCTTAAGTTCTCATCAACAGCAAGGTTTTTAAAGAACAAAACCCATTGGGTTGGCTAAGGACTACTTTATTTTCATTTTAATGTGCAATTAAGACACATTTTATTTTAATCTTAAATTAATAAGACATTAATCACATATTTTAGTACTTGTTGACATGTGCTTGTAGTTCTTTTAAAGTACTAAGTTTTTGAAGGGAATAGTACATCTGTTATTTTATTGGTATTCTTCTGTGTTTAATTTCTTTGTACTTTTTTGTGTGTTTCCTTAGTTTCTACCCAAACTATGGTGACTGTACCACCTGGAGTGGATTTAATGACATTGTTAAGTAAGCTTTTTAAAATTATTTTTCTTCCATTCATGTAATTATGATTAACTAGTAAATATAATTTGCCATACTTTGATTAATATATGTGCTACATCCAGGTAATCTCACTATCATTATCATCATCAACCATAGGAACTGCAACTTCTCCCATCAAGATGGAACTCCCTTGCACTGATCTCTCTATGTAAGAAAGCTTCTTGATAAGGAGTTTCCGAGCAGGTGAATTGACCCATGCGGGCTGATTTCTTAACTGCCTTGTTTTCCAGATTTAACCCCACTAGATTTTTTCTTGTGCAGATATGTGAAAAGCATTGTGTACTCTACTCCAGAGCCCATTTAAGAGAGGGGCTAGGGGGGGGCTACAGCCCCAGGCCTCACATTTTCAAGGGGCCCCAGAATGTTTGAAAAATTGACAGAGTTGCACAGGGTTTTTTTTGTTTGTTTTTTATGCCAATATCACAGCAAAAACTATAAAAAACTACCTTGTGAAAAAAATTTATATATTTTTTTCCACTTTTAGGAGTCTGCAAAAAGTATAGTCTCCCCTAGTCCACCCTCAAGTCTTTTAAAAGCATTATAGATGGGGATTTTTTGGGGACATTTGTGATTGGGGGAAATTTTCATACATTAAGAATTTGTTTGAATCATTCTATTGGATCATATTATTTTGTCCTCTACTTTGATATAATTTCAAGAAGCAGAACCCTGGGGGAGGGAAGGGCGTGAAAGCAGAACTGAACTGGTGTCCATTTTGCAACCACGCATTTTTACATTTTCTTGCTAACACTGATTCGTCCATGAATCATTGGGATATACACTTCAGTATGGTGGGGATATTTTTACGGCTTCCTCATCAAATTTTGGGAATGTTTTCTCCTGGGTATATTTATTTGGCCACCCATTGTGAAATCCTAAATGCACCATTAATACTGGAGCCCCAAAATACTGTCCAGTACCTGGGTCTCATTTCTCCTTAAATGTGCTCGGCTCTATTCCAGTGAAAGATCCTCTGAAATTTTTAATCAGAATCGCCAATGCCATAGCCATGTTCACGCCTGATATCCTTGAATGCACTTGGAATGAAGTGGAATATCATTTAGATTTTGTTTGCTCAACAAAAGGCACTCACATGAAAATTCCTTAAGTCAGAAAACAAACTGTTGGTATTGAAATAGTTGAACTACAGGCATTACATAATTATATTACATTTAATTCAAAAAACAATGTTTATTAATGCAATTTTCACAATTGAAAGTCTACTATAGTTTTGCTGAAAGCAATGTTTCAGCTTCGTCAGGACTGAGCGTTTTCATTTCTTGTTTCTGACGAAGTTGCCAGTTTCATGTGTCAAACATCTCGTGCAGCCATCAGATTGCAGATGTAAATCTGCTATCTGATAAATCTATCGTCTTTATAAAACTTATAATAAAATAGAGATTTACTGGTTGTCGAAATACTGTAAGGAGATTATTTGCCATCTAAAACATTTTACATGTTCTGATCTTCGGAATTAACATATTTCAGTGCTGCATGGGCAGACCTTTTAAATTGAGGATAATTTATTAAAATAGTAGTGATTTGAAGAAACCAATCATTAAAAATGAAAATAAGACTTGGTTGATTATTTACATGTGAGAACTGGATTATATGACTGTCGAGCAGAGTGCTGCACTAAAATTATCAGTTAAAAACCATGGCGACAGGACTTTTTTGTGAAAGTGGCATGTGTTCATTCAAACACATTGATATAAATGTTGCAGGAAGGCAAATGGAGATGCATTGTGGGGTATTGCAATGAAAATGGTGGATTAGATATAAACGTTGCAAGAAGGCGAATGGAGATACATTGTGGGGTGTTGCAATGAAAATGGTGGATTAGATATAAATGTAGCAGGAAGGCAAATGGAGATACATAGTGGGGTGTTGCAATGAAAATGGTGGATTAAAATGGAGCTGAATAAAATCTGATTAAAATCAACAAAACATTTCATGAAGGTGACAATAATGGTGTGAGATAATAAATGAGTGGTAGGCGATGCACGTAACTAACAAACAAATTAAGAAGAAGGTAGTGTAGAACACGCTAAGTTAGGTATAAAAAGTTTAAGGCAAATATATTTCAGCCATTACTATGGCCTTCATCAGTGCGACTACCTTAATTTAATGGTGTGAGAGACATTTAAGAATGAAAAGTTAAAAATTAAATGACCTTAAAAACAAATTATTCCAAAACAATAAAAGGATGGATTAGGATGTTGTTTAGGCCTATGCATTTCGGTAATTCCCACCAAAATGCATAGGCTTGTGGTCCTCAGGAACAAAGAGCTGTCTGTTGCCTTTCGTTCAGTGTTCTGTGAATTGATGTATGTCCAGAGACCAAGCATTTCAATCAAATTCTTCCATATCACAAAGTGCACATGATTGCCACAGTCTTTTATAAGTCTTTAAAAAGTGCTTATATTTTTTTAGTGCTTAAAAGACCTTATGTTTTGCCAAAAATTCCAAAAAGTAATTAAAAAATGCTTATTTTTCCTAACTGGTTGTGCTAAATCCAGAAGTTAGGAAGTAGTGTCTAGAACTTCTGCTGCTGGCATGCTGTGTTGATGATGACATCAGCTGAAAGCATGTGGGGGAGAACAGGGCCATGTGATATAAGCACTTTGCTGATAAAAGTGAAGGACCCTAGGCTAAATTAAGCACATCCAACAAATTCCACCCAACTAGGCCCATCAGAGAATCTGAAGAACAGATTCTCTGCTTTAGAAGGCCTAACATCGGAAGAAGTGGATATTTCTGAAGTTAACAGAAAAGTAACCAAAGCTCTTATGGAAACAGCAACAAAATTAGCTGGGTCTAAGAACAAATTGCATGTGAACAAATTATCAGGAAAAACCAAAATGTTGATGCAAAAAAGAAGAGAGATGAGGACAACTAAAGAAGATGTGACTTCCAAAGTGGAATATATAGAGCTATGCAAGACAGTACGAAAAAGTATCACTGAAAACGTAAGGAAATTCAACTGTGAACTAGTAAGGAAAGCAATTTAAAACAACCAAAACCTAAAGATAGCAAAGGGACATCTCAGTAAGGGGAAAAAACATATTATGGCACTGAGAAAAGAAGATGGTTCTGTAACAAGAAATAGAGGCGAAATTTTGACAAGAGTGAAAGATTTCTACTCCAAATTATATGAAAGGGATGATACATGTACTCCAGACATCATGAAAGGTACCAGAGTTCTTCCAGTCCTTCCAGCAGAAGTTGCACATGCAATCAAGAACATGAAGCGGGGAAAAGCTCCAGGAGAAGATGGAATTACTGTAGACATCATACAAGAAGCAAGTGGAGAAATCGAAACAGTACTCGCCCAAATTTTCACTCGATGCCTTAATGAAGGAAAGATTCCTGAGGATTGGAACAACGCTACAATGATCTTGCTACATAAAAAAGGTGACATTGAGGATCTCAGGAACTACAGACCTATCAGCCTCCTATCAGTGGTTTATAAAATCTTCACTAAAGTTCTTTCACACCGCTTGAAGGTGACACTGGACATGGCTCAACCGAGAGAACAAGCTGGATTCAGGAGTGGCTACAGCACAATAGATCATATCCACGTACTGAGAGAACTAATTGAAAGAGCGAGGGAATATGAGCTTCCATTGTGCATGGCTTTTATCGATTATGAAAAAGCCTTTGATTCGGTGAAACCATCAGCAGTTGCAATGGCTCTGAAATCCTGCGGTATTGAAGATGCATACATTAATATTATTAATAACATCTATGAAAATGCAAGTGCAAAGATTCGGCTGTTTGAAAATACAACACACATAAAAATTGGAAAAGGAGTGAGACAAGGTGACACCATATCTCCGAAGCTCTTTAATGCCACATTGGAAAATGTCTTTCAATCACTGAACTGGGAAAACGAAGGGATAAAGATTAATGGAGATTATCTAACCCACCTTCGTTTTGCTGATGACATAGTCATTTTTGCAACTACCCCATCAGAGTTACAGAGTATGATACAAGAACTTGCTGACAAGAGTAAAGAAGTGGGATTAAAAATGAACTTTCAGAAGACAAAAGTGATGTACAATGCTTTTACAAGAAATGAAGATTTATCGATTGATGGAGAAAAGCTGGAGATAACAGACACGTACATTTATCTTGGACAGCAGATATCAAGTGAGGGTCACATTGGTGAAGAAATTAATCAGCGTACAAAACTTGCCTGGAGAGCTTTTGGAAGAAACAGCATAATTTTCAAGAGCAATATGCCATTATGTCTTAAAAGAAAAGTGTTTGATCAATGCATCCTTCCAGTGCTTACGTATGGTGCAGAGACGTGGACCTTAGCTAAAAGAGACATACAAAGGCTGCAGACAACTCAAAGAAGCATGGAGAGGTGCATGCTTGGTGTAACCAGGAGAGATAAGAAGAGAAACACGTGGATCCGAAAAATGACAAGAGTGGAAAACATCATGATCAGAGTTAAATCCCTGAAATGGCAATGGGCTGGACATACTGCCAGAAGAACAGACCATCGATGGACAGCCGAAATTTTAGATTGGATTCCAAGGGACAGGAAAAGACCCAGAAGAAGACCACATGGAAGATGGGTGGATGAAATTCGAAAGTATGCGGGAGTGACATGGAGGAGACTGGCACAAGACAGACCATTGTGGAGGAAACTTGGGGAGACCTTCGTCCAGCAGTGGATTGATAATGGTTGACAATGATGATGATGATGATATATATGCAGATGACAATTATTCTGTTATACCATGAGAAAATTAAGTAAAGTATTAACATAATTTTGACTTTGGTTTTGCAGTTTAAACCATGAGATTATTATGAGTAAAATCTTGAAATCGTTACTTACAGTTCTGCAATTTACATACATTTTATTACATGTGTGATTATTCTCTCAGACAGGAAGACTGATTTGACCAGCAGAACTCTCTTTTAAATCGCATTCGTTATGATTCACTACATCCACAAACTTAAATTGTGAGGGAAAATATTGCAAATTTCATCAGTGTACTTCAATTTGAATAGTTAAGTTGTAGGTAAAACTGTATTTATGCTTATATAAATGTTACATGTGCGGTCAGAAAGAGAGAAAGGTTCTTAAATTTTTTTAGAGAGGTTCTTGAAAATCCTTAAAAAGTGCTTATTTTTTGTGAGAGAAAAAGAGTGGGAACCATGGTGCAGAAAATTGCTGTCTGCGAAATTCCATACACCTCAATTGCAGTATTTTGTTGACATCGGTGTCACTTATTGTTTTGTACTTGCTTTTCTTTTTCAGATTGTTTTCCTCTATGATGAGTGCTTTCCGTGGGAGCGCAAGTTCGACTCTGCTGCTGATATTACAGTTATTGCCTTTAGTTTTTTCTATTATTACAGGTTCTGCATACCTAAATCTCTATGTTCACATGTTGTCAGCTCAAAATATTTTGAGCAAATCAAATTTAATAAAATGCAAATAACTACACATTACTTTGAGAGTTATTAATATTTCCTTTTTTGGCATTCTTTTATGCACAACCCTGTATTTTGTTCTAGATATGTCTTTATCAGACAGACCTTGATCATAAATCTATAATAAAGAACATATTTTACAAAATTCTTATTTATCATGTAGAACTGACAATTTTCATTTTTATATGTAGGTCAGTTCTGTACGTACCAAAATGAACAGGCTCGTAACGACTCCTCCAGTGATTCATCCAGTGACGGATGTGTGTTCAGCACATCAACTCTTCGCCGTAAGTTATTTGTGAACGAAGGTGACTCTTCCAGCTCTTCAAGGTTAGTTCATTTTATTTACTGTGCGTGTAAGTTGCAGTTAGTTTACCTGGCATTGCCAAATCAATGCACTTAAAATTTCTTGTAAGAACTCAGTTCTTTTTGAGAAGTGAGCTTGTAAAATCATTTCTTTTGAAGCAAAAACTAAATTAAAATCGCCTGAAACATGTTCTTGAGGTTTAGGAATTTGCTTAATTAATTTTTATGCAAACACGTTAGTGTTATAGCAGCCAACTCTGCTGTTTTTCCCAGGAGGCTTCCAATTTTTATAATTCATAGCATGAATCTTCCAATTTTTAAAACTTCATGTAAAAAAATCCAAAAAAATGCTGTTCTTCTTTGTGTGATTTTTTTAGATGTTTTGCAGGCAAGTACTTGTCTTAAATGCATATGATTTTTTTCTGAGGGGGGGGGTAACAACACACACACACACACACACACACACACACACACACACACACACTCACTCACTAAAGTTAGCAAGCCAATGAACTATATGCAGTCACCTGCCCCTAATTTAAGGCCACTGGTTCCAGAGGAAAGGAGGAGAGCCAGTGCCACGAGACAAGCACACCATCCATGTTTCAGCCGGGATTTGAACACTGATCCATCTTAAATGAATGATCAAATGCAAACACTTCATTCCACTTGGTCACTGGGATGGAAAATATGCCTTTATGGACTGTCATAATTTTGTGGAAAATATGCCTTTGTGGACTGTCATTATTTTTTATTTTAGGTGAATTTCATAAAGTGAATGGTATTTTTTTTTTTTTTTTTTTTTTTTTTTTGTGATCTTAAAATTCATTTTTGAATTTTACAAAATGAACTATTTCAGTTCTAGTAGCATCTAAATGAAGTTACATGATGTTTGAGCATGAATTATTAAATAATTTGTTTCAACTAAAATTTGGATTTATAGCAACAGGAAGACTACAGCCTTATTTGAATCTTTTGGAATCAACGGAGCACCCAGAAATTTCACGAGGGGGCGGGGGGGGAGTTGTGGCGCACAAAATTTTTCCAAGATGGGGTGACTTCCCCTAAATTTACTGGGGAAAATAAGTCAGGTGCCATGACAATTAAGGAGGAGGTTGATTTTTGTGCATTTATTTTTATTTTTATTATCCAGTAACTAGTAACGATACAGAACAAGAAAGTTAAATTATTAGAAGCAGTAGATGAAACTCCTCTTTGATCATTCGTCCGTAAGGGGTCCGGGTTCGAATCCCGGTCAGACATGGATGTTGTGTTTGTCTTACGGCACTGGCTCCCTCCCTTCCCTGAAACCAGTGACCCTAAATTAGGGACGGGCGACTGCTTATAGCCCATTGAGTTGCTCACGGAGGTCGTAAAACCTCTTTTACTGTCTAGATTTTTCTATATTTATTTAACAGAACTACATTAAAAAACTCCTCTTTTACTGTCTAGATTTTTCTATATTTATTTAACAGAACTACATTATACAACAATGAGCCATTACATTATGACCACTCCCAGCCTGGAGAAATGAGCGCGCCTAGAGACCGAATGGCGGCGCAGGTGAAGTTCACAGAGAGCAGTATATATACAACCCGAGGACCAGCTTTCGGTTAGTAGAGTCTTCTGAGTCATAATGGGAAAAGCTTCTGATTTATCAAAGTTTGATAAAGGACAAATTGGGATGGCACAGTGCCTCGGAACTACGATCTCGTTAACGGCGTGGCTTGTGGGTTATTCACGTGCCGCTGTAGTGAGTATGTACCAAAAGTGGTGCACAGATGGACAAACGACGAACCGTCTTCCAGCTGTTTGTCGTCCATAGCTCATTGAGCAGAGACTGTCGCGCATTGTTCACAGTGACCGCAGGGCCACAGTGTGGCAAATCACAGCTACAACAGTGGTGATCAGGGCAATGTGTCACAGCGCACAGTTCATTGCAGCCTTCTGCACATGGGCCTGCATAACCGAAGACCCAGCCGGGTCTCCAGTGCTCACTGCACGTCATCGCCAACAATGCATGAAATGGGCTCAAGGTCATTGAGATTGGACCATGGATAATTGGAAGAAAGTGACCTGGTCTAATGAATCAAGATTCCTAGTGCATCATGTAGACGGCCGAGTGCGGATACGCCGATTGCTAACGGAATCTGTGGCACCTGGATGCACTGTTGAGCGAAAACAGGCCGGTGGCCGCGGTGCTATGCTGTGGGCGATGTTTTCTTGGGGCACTTTAGGCCCCATTATCTCAATAGCACAATCCCTAGGTATCTGAACATCGTTGCGGACCAAGTTTACCCGTTCTTGGCAACTGTGTTCCCTGCTGGTGATGGCCACTACCAACCGAATAATGTGCCATGCCTCATTGCCAGAATCATCAAGGAGTGGTTCGAGAAACATGCTGGTGACTTTCTGTTAATGCCCTGGCCTCCAATTCACCTGACATGAACCCAATCGAACATTTGTGGTTTGACTTGGAAAAGTGGGTTCGCGCTACAATCACCACCACTCTGAAATGTACGGGAACTGGAGGACCTGCTGTTGACATTATGGTACCAGGTACCTATCGCCAGCTGATCGAATCGTTGCCTCTCCTAGTGGTCAGTGTTTTGCAGGCTAAAGGGGGTCCTACAGCTTATTAGTTATGTGGTTATAATGTAATGGCTTGCCGGTATGTAGGTCGCCTTTCGATATTTTTTGTTTCAAACTTTTACATAATAATTTTCTGCTCTGTTAGCCCAAGGGAGGGGTCTGGGCCAATTGGCCCTCCCCGTTGGTGCGTCACTGTTTGGAATAAGTTTACTTCAATCAGAAAATGTGTTTTCCTATGAACACAAATGCATCATTATTTGAATAAGCACCTACTCATGCAAATATTACATTGTTTTACCCCAATTCCTGATGACATGACAATAAATGCTGTATCTAAATTAGATTGTTTCTTGTGGGGAGGTTGTGACATTGTGTGCATATGATTTCATTCTGTAGGGGTCGATCCAGGTGGTATCTTCACAAAAATATTTTTTGCTCAAACGGTATCTTCACAAAAAATATTTTGAACTGTGATAGTATCGTCACTTTCAGTAAAAATATATCTTAAAAATACTTTAGTGTTAGATTAATCTTCAATATTGTTCTGTTTAAATGATGCATTTATTTTATTTTTTACATCGTCATGAGCAGTTTTCAGTAAAATAGTCTGGTAGATGCCTTTCATTCACTGCAACCCCTCATTTCCAGCGGTGTCCACGCTACCGGAAACTGAGGTGATGCTCATTGTAAGGAACCCCAAAGCATTATGGGGGAATTCCTCCTCAGGCAGCCTCACTTAGCATGCATTTTTCAGAGCTAACTTAGAAGTAGGTATGGGCACATCGGGAAGAAACATCGATGTTGGACATCCGTGAATTCTCATTCTCGAAGCATCGGTAGTATAGATGGAAATTTTCAATGTACTAGGGGTGTTCAAATGAAAAGGTATGAAATGACACTGTGGGTATAAATGAAGACTTTATTCAAAGTATACACCATAGGCCGTAGCACAACGATCCCATTGATTAACGAGCTGAAGGATTCCTTGTTCCCAGAATTCCTGTGGCCGTGACGAGACCCACTCCTGCACAGCGTCCTTGAGTTCGTCGTCCGAGTGGAAGCGCTTCCCTTTCAGATGTTTTTTCAGGGGACCAAACACATGGAAATCGCAGGGCGACATGTCCGGGCTGTAGGGCGGATGGTCAAGCTGCTCCCACTGGAACTTGGCCAGTTCCGCGTGTGTGACCCTGGAGACGTTTGGACACGCGTTATCATGGAGCAGAACCACACCCTCCGTGAGCAGCCCCGGTCTTTTGTTCTTGATGGACCTGCGTAGGCTTCGGAGTGTCTCACAGTACACATCGGAGTTAATGGTTCATCTGTGCTGGAGGAATTCAACAAGTAGTCAATTGGACGGCGCTCTTTATAACAGCCTCTGCTCTCTCCTGCGCATGCGGGCGCCCGCGCATGCTCCGATCCACGCCGGCGACTCCAATCGCATCCCTAGATGTGTCGCTACGTTCTCCCATAGCGGCATAGGCAAATATGTTAACGGTTACGTTCTTATGACGTTTCGTACCTTTTCATTTGAACACCCCTAGTATTAATGAAATTAAATCCCTTACTCAAAGCTTTACCCAGATATATTTATTTAATTCTAGTTCCACTTGAAGAATCTAAAGTTAGTTAATCTTTCTTTGAGTTCCTTTGGTTTTTTACAGAAGTTTCCGGCTTCTGGATTAGTGAAAACCTCAATGTTTTGCTAAAAAGCCGAAGAACTCTTCCATTTGCGGCAGTAACGGGCGCATAGTAAAATCGCTGCTCAATTTATTGGTGATTACTCACCAATTCAACATCGAGTAACAAATATTTGTTAAAATGCTTGATGTATCGGTGAAAATCTCGATGTTTCTTCAATGTATGGGCTCCTGTGACATCGAGGATAAGGACTCAATTTCAATGACGAAACATCGAACAAAACAGCAAAAAAATTGATAATTCATGACATAAGAATTATATTCCCTTCTTTAAAAGAATGCAACAAAAAGAAATTCATTTACTTTGTGTAGAAAAATTTCTTTTGCTGTGTGAAACATCAATTATCACTTGCAAAAAAACAACTATGCTCAAAAACATCGATGTTTTTTTTTCCCCCATCCCTACTGAGATTAATCTTTGCTGTACCAGCCAGGATTCCAGGAATCACATTTGCAATTATGAGGAGAGGAGCATGATGGGGGAAGTGCTGACCATTAGGACATATTATCAACTTTTTTTTTCTTTTTTTTTTTTAGTGAGTTATTTTTCCTTCTGCACTTAAAATTTTTGACCTTTGATGGTTCTCCTGGTTTAGTACAACAACCTGGAGTGTTTTTATTATTATTCCCTTCCCCCGAGATCTCGGCTGGAGTATAATCACAGAGTTGTTTATAAAGTGAAAAAAGAAAGAAACTATCTACGTAAGCAGTCATCAAAACAAAAAAAAACTTGTTATAGAGGATTGAAATTGTTGTAAACTCAAAAATAGGCTAAATTTCACAAATAAAGGCAGAATTTCACAAAAATGGGTATCATTTAAAAAAATCTGAATCAACCCAGGTTTTTAGAGATGATACCGTGGTAAGTGCATAAATTTTCACTGTTTAAGGTTGCCTTGCAAGAAAGCTTTGCATTAGGCTACCAAAGCATGGAGCACTTGCAGTCAGCCAGCTGGAGCTGCATTGCAATAAAAACTGAAGCTTCAGCAGTTGCAATTCATTGAAGGGCCTGAACATTATGACCATCTGCCTAATATGATGTCTGTCCACTACCTTCCAGCAAAACAGTTCTTACCTGGTGAAGCACGGAGGCTACAAGATTTCTGAAGATGTCTTGTGGTATCTGGTGCCAACATGTTACAAGCAGAGCCATCAACTTTTGCAAGTTATATGGTTGAGTCACCACAGTTCAAATTTGTTATTCCAACACAAACCACAGATGCTTTATTGGATCGATGTCTGGAGAATTTAGAGGCCAGGGCAATACCTGGAAATCTCCATCTTGTTCCGTAAACTGTACTTGAACAATCAGGGAATTGTGGCATGGTGCATTATTCTTCTGAAGAAAAGCATTACTAGAGGGAAATACCCAAATTGTGAGAGGGTTTGTGGAAGCTCCCAGATTGCGACGGAGATTGTGGGAGCTTGGAGAGTGGGTGCCTCAATTTTTCAAACAGCTGAACTGGTGGGTTGTTTGCGAGCTGCCACAGTTAAAGTGCGTCAGGATTGGCATGAAAATGATCAAACAACAATCTGGAGACAAAACTGCTCAGGACAGCAAAAGATTGATGTGATAGATGAGTGCCGACTTGCAGGTCTGCCAACCCTCCGGGTTTAGGCCGGCAATGCCGGATTTCATTAAATTTCCCGGAATTCCGGATTATAAATTGATATTGCCGGATTCCATCATGATTTCTGTAGCATAAATTAAGAAGTAACGAGGGGAAAAGTTCAAAGCTCTCCGAGGCATCGGTTCGTTAGCGGAGAAGCGACCTTTCCCCTCTGAGTCAGCAGTTCTGCTCAGCCGTTGGCAGCAATGTTTACTCTTCTGTCTGCTAATGATCTCTGGCACTGCAGGAACAGGCTTGGCATTGGCTGGAACCGTAGATTTTTTACCGGACTTTATTAGCGCTTAGTCACACGATGATGTCATCTTTGACTCGCTGGCTTCGTGGCGTCGTGCGATGGCTCTCTTTCCATGGGAGTGCTCAAGTGATGTGCCGATTCCAGAGTTCGCCCAAATGCGTAATTACGCATGTAGTACGTATCGAAATTTTACCAACGCGTAAAAACGCATATCAGGACTTTTTCTCCGCGCGTAAAACTACGCATCGAATAATTTTACCATTTCGTAAAAATACGCAGCGGGACGGTACTTCGTCTTTCAGAAACGGAAGTAAACGAAATAAATATTTTTTTCCGTAATCATAATTTCTCTGTCCAGTAATGTTATATATCATTTTATTCCATAAATATTTGTATTTAAGTTTGAAAATAAAGGAAAAAATTTCTGAAAACGGAAATTCGACGGCGAGAATTTTTTGCTGTAATCTTTACGCATGAGAGGTGTGACGGCTTCGAGCAATTTCTCCTTTTCCGTCATAATTTGGGTTATCCTCGAGATCCATACATAACTAAAAGAAATTTTTAATATTTTTTTTTACATTTTTTTTTACATTTTTTATATGCATTAATGAAACATTAGTGCCTCAAATTATGTCCATTGATATTTCAAACATACGAAAGTATGCTTGCAGGATTTTCATAGAAAATTGCAGGATTTTTCTCTTTTTAAGGTTGGCAAGTCTGGACTTGTATAGGCCAACAGTCGCAGTACTATTCAGCAGTTGACTACCCAATACAGCATAGGTAAAATGTGTTAAGTGTATCAGTACTTGAACAATCAGGGAATTGTGGCATGGTGCATTATTCTTCTGAAATAAGGCATTACTAGAGGGGAATACCCAGATTGTGAGAGAGATTGCAGAAGCTCCCAGGTGTGAGGGAGATTGTGGGAGCTTGGAGAGTGGGTGCCTCAATTTTCCAAACAACTGAACTGGTGGGTTGTTCGCGAGCTGCTGTAGTTAAAGTGTATCAGGATTGGCGTGAAAATGGTCAAACAGCGATCCGGAGACAAAACTGCACAGAACAGCAAATGGTTGATGTGACAGATGAGTGCCAACTTGTATAGGCCAATAGACACAGCACTATTCAGCAGTTGGCTACCCAATACAGCATAGGTCAATCCAGAATAGTTTCTGTCATGAACATGCGTTGCACGTATGGGCTAAAACTGCAGACAATCCCAACAACATCCTCTCCTAACTGCTGTTCATCAGTGCAGAAGACTCGCATGGATTAAAAGATCATGCAAGTTGGACGTCGGATGACTGGAAAAAAAGTGTGCTGGTCTGACAAGTCGCATTTTTTACTTTACTCTGTGGATGGTTGTGCACGTAATTGGCGCAGACAACATGAGGCACTAAATCCATCCTGCGTGGTTTCCACAGTGCAAGCCAGTGAAGGTGATTATATGGTGTGGGACATGTTTTCCTGGAAGGACTTGAACCCCTGGTGCATGTGGAACAACAATACAACTTGTGCCCACTATTGTGAATTGCTGTCCGACTCTGTATACCCAACAATGTTGCACTTTTTCTTGAATGATGATGGTGTCTTCCAAAAATTCAGTGCACTGAGCCACAGGTGCAATGTTGTACCGGAATGGTTCGAGGAACACAGTTCAGACTTCCAGCAAATCGATTGGCCTCCAAACTCCCCAACATCAATCCCATAGAGCACTTGTGGGGTATTATGGAATGACATATCCGACATCTGGATACACCGATCACTTCCATACCTGCATTGATGTCCACATTACACACAGCTTGGTTGGCCATACCTCCAAACTGCTTCCAGCATCTTATTGATTTGGTGCCACATTGGATAGCTGCTGCACTGGGGGTAAAGAGGAGGACTTACAAAGTATTAGGTAGGTGGTCGTAATTCAGTGATCACTCAGTTTATGTTGAATCTATGCCACGTCGGATAGCTGCTGTACTGATTGCGAAAGGAGGGCCTACAAAGTATTAGGTAGGTGGTCATAATTCAGTGATCACTCAATGTATGTTGAATCGATGCCACGTCGGATAGCTGCTGTACTGATTGCAAAAGGAGGGCCTATGAAGTATCAGGTAGGTGGTCATAATTCAGTGATCACTTGGTGTATGTTGAATCCATGCCACGTCGGATAGCTGCTGTAATGAGGACAAAAGGAGGGCCTACAAAGTATTAGGTAGGTTGTCACAATTCAGTGGTCACTCAGTGTATGTTGAATCGATGCCACATCACAAGGCTGCTTTACTGAGGGCAAAAGGACGACCTACAAAGTGTTAGGTAGGTTGTCATAATTCAGTGGTCACTCAGTATATGTTGAATCGATGCCACATCACAAGGCTGCTGTACTGAGGGCAAAAGGACGACCTACAAAGTGTTAGGTAGGTTGTCATAATTCAGTGGTCACTCAGTGTATGTTGAATCGATGCCACATCACAAGGCTGCTGTACTGAGGGCAAAAGGACGACCTGCAAAGTGTTAGGTAGGTTGTCATAATTCAGTGGTCACTCAGTGTATGTTGAATCGGTGCCACATCACAAGGCTGCTGTACTGAGGGCAAAAGGACGACCTACAAAGTGTTAGGTTGGTGGTTATAGTTCATTGATCACTCAGTGTATATTTCAATAAAACTCAAATAGAATACAAGAAAAGAAATGTGAGAAAAATGTTAGTTTTCTTGCATTTCAGTTCTTGAAAACTCAACATTGTGTTTTTTTTTTCCCCATATTCTCCCAACTCATGTCTTGATATAATCTGGATACACCAACAATCTACAATGAAACACAACTGGCTGTCAAGAAACTCAGGTCAAATATTATTATAGAACTTGAGAAATTCAAGTTTGAAAAAGTTTATGCAAGCCAAAAAACGACGATTTTTTAAAATTTTAAAAATTAATTACATGAAAACCCAATGAGATAAAAATTTTTTTTAAATATATTCTCATTTATATCATTAAGGAGAATGATCCCTGAAGGTTTAATTGAAATCTGAGATGGTCAGGTTGAATATTGAAATTTTTTGATTGATTTGGCATGGAATGTCCCATGTAAAATAATTGTTTGTGCTAAAAAGTTGCATAGGAGATCCGCAGAACTTGCGTTCAACTTAGGGGAGTGCGTGGACAGCTGGCACCTTGGCAATGACATCACTATGGATTAAAACATCAGCCATGGGAGTAAAATAAGGGGAATGATGTATTCACGAATCATGATGGGCTTCTGTTGACTGGGGTTAGGTGTGCGTTCTTGCAGGAAAATGAATATGAAAACAATGTACCCTTTCAAAATATTCCACAAAATAAAATTATTTCCAAAAACACCAAAAGAGAGATCAATTCAAAGTTAATTAAATAAACCAACATTGGGGCAGAGGGTAACAGGCAAGTCATAATTAAGGTGTGCCTGTCTCAGCTAAGTTTAATGGTTTGAACTTACTAAAATACCTACCTACTAGCCAACTGACAGCTCACACATATGGTAATTTAGATTTAAAAAGTGCTTGAATTTATTTTGCTTGGAAGAGTATGAACCTTGTTTTAGAAGTCTTTTGTATAAAAAAAAAAAAATGTGCTCATGCTATCGCTTTGTCCTTCTGTGGGCACCATATATCCTGCAACTATTAGTCCAATTTCAAAAATTCCTTTTGCATTAGAAAGCTTGAAATGTGAGAATGATGACCCTTTCTGATTTTTTCTATAATGCATAACTTTACCACTAGAGGGCAAAAATGCAGATGCTATCGAATTTAAAATACATTTTATTTCACATAATTGCATCTGAATATATGATTGAAAATATTCATTCTTTTGTTCAATACCATTTATATGACTACTATTTTGGTAAACTATTTTTTTCAAGTAGTTTTTCCGCTAGGGATCATAAATTTAAATTGCAATTTCAGCGTTGTCTCTGCTTCCAAAAGTCAGATTTGAAAAATTATTTTTTGCATCGGATAGAGTTCCTGATGGGAAATGTTGTGTTATAATTTCAAATTTTTCGATAAGAATGGTTTGTCCACTAGGGACGTAAACATATATTTTTTTATTTTGGTGTATTTGCACCAATATCTGCTCTTCTTGAAACTAGGCTTAAATTCTTTCACGATCAGATACTTCACACCACGACAAATGTTTTGATACCTTCTGCATGAAATAGTTCACATTTTTTCTACACCAGAAGATATAGATGTATATCTTATTTTTGTTGATATCTCTGCTTCTAACAGTACGATTTAAAAAAATCTTTCTTTGTTGGAGAGCTTTTTGTGCAAAATGATTTGCATATAATCTCAAATTTTTCTTAATGCACAAGTGTTCCATTAGAGAGCAGTGATATTTGCACTTTTAAAAAGCCAATTGGAAAAATTGTTTTTTGTCAATATCTCTTTCTTCTAAATACCTGATTTAAAAAATTATCTGAATGTCATACACTATTTACTTTCTGGAACACATTGGCTATATTCATGGGGTTTTGTAGTTTACAGTTCCGGCACTAAGTGGTGTTAGTGTATATTTCTGTTTAATGCTGTATCTCTGCTTCTAAAAATCCTAGTGATTTTTTTTAACTGTATGCCATTGTCTACAATAAAGGTGAGGAATATTATCTTTTTTTTTTTAAATAATGCACAGGTGGCAAAATGTAAAAACCTTTTTCACGCTGTCTGTGCCTCCAAAGAGACATTTGAAAAATTCTTTTTTTAGCATAGTTTTGGCATAAAGGATACTTTTCACATATTTTTTAGTTTTCCATTATTCAAAATTGTTCTGCCGTGGGGTGTAAAATATCTGTTCTTCTAACTCTTCGATGTAAAAAACGATTTATCTCTAATATGTTCCTTTAGCTAAGAGAAACTTTGTGCTCTGTTAATTTTCCTAGCAGACTTTTCAAAACGCTGATGGGATAAAGTAACTGTATTTCTAGATGTTTTATTGATTGCAGAAGTATAGTTGATTTATTTTATTTTAATTTTTATTTTATTTTGTTTTTGTATTGGGTTCGACTATGAATAACTTAAATATTTTATTCCTGTCAGAAAGGATTCAAAAGACATGTTCATTACAACCAAAAATTTGGTGTCATCTTTTTTTGTTTTGAATGTATTTCTAGTAAATCAACAAAGAAAGAAATATTCCTCATAATACATGGGAAATCGATAGAATATTCAGAGCAAACAGAATATAAATTCTGAAATTGCTTGCAACACTTACTGGTCATCCATGTAACATCTCTCAAAAAACTTGAAAATTTCACCGTCCTGGAACAGGAATCGAACCTGCATCTCCTGATTTCCATTCAAGTATGCTAACCGTTACACCACCCAAGACAGTGGAGTTCCAAGTCGCTGAGACTAAACAAATATAGCTTAGGAATCTGACATCCTCATATTTTTGCTAATCGAAGCAACCCTGCTTCCTCATAGCGTTTTGACAATCTCCCATCCAGGGCAATGAAATTTTCAAGTTTTCTGAGAGATGTTACATTCATGACCAGTAAGTGGTACAAGCAAATTCAGAATTTATATTCTGTTTGCTTTGAATATTCTGTATTTCTGGTGCTAAGTAGGCTGCACATGTAATATATCCAGGGTTTCCACAGACTGGGAAAATCTGGAAAAGTAAGGGAATTTTTTTGCCAAATGCTCCCTGGGGGACCCTGTAAATCTTTTTCAACGTGGTTATATTTTTTCAAAAACTTCAAGAATCTATTCAATCAGTTATTAAACTATTGTGAATGTTTATTTTTTTTATAGCTTTAATAATGCCCTCTTGAACTATTTAGGCTAGAGGGAGATAAGGCAGAATCCAAATCATCTCCAAAATGTGTCACTCCAGAAAAATTAGCTGAATGGAATACTCCAAGCTCAGTAAGTGTTTTCTGTTCATTTAAAATCAAATGTGGAAATATTTTCCGTAGTTGTTTTCTAAAGATTAAGTATATTAAGCGATTTTCACCTCAGATGTTTCTGCCAAAAGAATAAATATGCAGTTGTTGTTTTTTAATCTTTAAGGCATTTTTTTATAGAATAAACATGTTAATCATTTGTCCTTCCTCGCTTTAAAAAATTAAAAAAAATATGTAATGAATAATAAGTATTTCTCTCTCTCTCTCTCTCTCTCTCTCTCTCTCTCACACACACACACACACACACACACACACACACACACACACACACACCTCCATTTCAGAGCAATTTAGAAATCAATGGAAACAGCCATATTGGACAAAGTAATTTAACAATGTTCTCAATTGTTGTTGTTTTATCTCTTATAGCATTTTTTATAGAATAAACATATTAATCACATGTTCTTCCTCACTTATTAAGAAATATGTAATGAAGTGTTTTCCCCTCTTCACATCTGTTTCAGACCAATTTAGAAATCAATGGAAGCAGCAATATTGAACACAGCAATTTAATAATGTTCTCAGTTGTTGTTTTTTTGCTAATGCATTTTTTATAGAATAAACATGTTAATCACTTGTTCTTCCTCACTTATTAAGAAATATATAATGAATAAGTGTTTCCTACTTCACACACACACACACACATTTCAGACTAATTTAGAAATAATTGGAAACAGCCATACAGAACAAAGTAATTTAATAATGTTCTCAGTTGTTTTATCTCTAATGCATTTTTATAGTCTAATAAACAAGTTAATCACTTGTTCTTCCTCACTTATTAAGAAATATACAATGAATAAGTGTTTCGTATCTATCTCTCTCTCTCTCTCTCTCTCTCTCTCTCTCTCTCTCACACACACACACACACACATATTTCAGACAAATTTAGAAATCAACGGAAACATAATGTGCTCAGTTGGTGGTTTTTTTTTTTTTTTATCTCAAATGCATTTTTTTAGTAAATAAACATGTTAATCACTTGAAATAGAAATATGTAATGAATAAGTGTTTCCTCCTTCTCACACCCATTTAAGACCAATTTAGAAATCAATGGAAACAGCTATTGAACAAAGTAATTTTATAATTGTTCTCGGGGATCGCACTAAGTATTCGCCAAGTCGTCAGATGCAACTAAGTCTGAAATAAAACGAGAAAAATTTTTAAATGGTGGCGAATGATTTTGTGAATCTTAGGCAATTTTTGACTCGTGGGGTAACTGCAATTTAAGCTAATTTTTAAGCTAAACTACAGCTGATGTGATTTCAAAGTTTTATTTTCCAAAGCTGTAGCTCTTAAAATGGTGCCGCCCGATGAAATTGGCATGGAGTCCCGTGAAAGACCTATCACAGCTGCTCGAGAGTCATTTGGGGAAGTGGATGAAAATAAGAGCTGTTGGAGGTGGTGTGTGTAAGGAGGGGGGGGTTCCGGGAGGGAAGAAACTCTTCCATAATTTATAACGAGTAGTCAGCAGATGATTTTGCTTGGGATGTCCCAATCTCTGTGTAGCTGGTTCTCAGCAGTGGCTTCCACTGGAGCATTGGGTTTGGAAGGCTTAAGGTGAGTTTGTCATATTTTGACACGCAATGTACAGGTACTTGGGACTGGGATTAAAACCCCAAAACTGTATCTCAGCAAGTTTTCTATGAAATCTAGTGAAATTTTTGTCAACACTATAAATCGCTAATAGAAATGGGCCATCTAAATTTTGTGTGATTTGATTAAAAACTTCATAAACTAGCCATGAAAATTTTTATTCGAACTTCCTTATGTAGTTGGCATGCACAGAATTCCAAATAAAAAAATTAATATCTTTTTACCAATTCATTTGAAATTTGGGGTGTCACTGTCTCTTTGTCAACTATGGTGTATGTAAAAATTTTAGCTAGTTTTGTGAAGAAATTGTGAAGATAGTTTCTTATTTTTTTTTTATCCACAGTACTCTATGCAAAATTCTTCCAATTTTGCTTTATTTTCCCTGTTTTATGCATTTCTGATATGCCTTTTTTTTTTTTTTTTTTTGTAGCAATTATTACCCCACCAGCATTGGCTAAGATTCTCAAAATATGGTTGTTTTTTTAATTTTGCTAAGATTTTGGCTAACACTTAAAATTTCTTAGTGCTAGGCTAGCCTTGGTTCTTTAAAAAAAAGCTAACATTTTTTATTTAATTGAAGTTATTTTGTATTTGTACAGAGAGAAGAATTTCTATAGCAAGAGGTTACGTGCTGTTCCTTGCTAGTTTTTTTTTTCTTTTCTACTACTTTTCCTGCTTTCCAAGCACACCCCCCCCCCCCCACCCTGCTGCTATGCCACAGAGCTGTGGCCATGGGCATCACTTGTGGTGGGGAGGATATGTCCCCTCCAATATTTCTGACTACCCTTTTCAAAATTATTGCAATGCATTCTCCCCTGCGACTTTGTTCCCAAAGCTGAATCTCAAGGATCATCGTTTTGAAACCGTGGACGAGATCCAGCGCGAATCGCAGACTGTGCTTGACATGATTCGTGAACAGGACTTCCAGGGAGCGTTCCACTTATGAGATACACTGGTTACCAAAAGTTGGGGATTTTGCGGTGATCTGCAAATTTAGTGACTAATGGTGATTGGTTATCAGCGTGGGTAGCTACGTAATATGTAAGTTAGCATCATGATAACACGTCATGTGGCTTGTGAACTCCAATAAAAGTACCCTGCAAGAGAAGTGGAAAACAGGTAGTTTCACCACATGGCCTAGAAGTTTGCTGAATGTATTACCACCTTCAGGGTGGGATTAACCTGAAATGGTGTCCAGACAACTTTTAAGCACTGACAACAGAAATAGGGCTGTTGTCATGTTACAGGCAGGTGTACAGCAGATTAATGTGGCTGCTGCTTTAGAAGTTTTGCAAAGTATAGTAAGTCTGCCACACACAAGATTTCTACAGCATGGAAATGTTGCAAATCAACCCAAGAGTGGTCACCTGAGGATAGTCACCAGGAAGCAAGATCGCTACCTGACAGTAAGTGCTCAGAGAAGGCCTAGCATCACCAGTTGCCAACTCCGGGAATCACTTCGAGCTGCTTCTGGTGTAACAATGTGTACTCAAATCGTACGAAGCCATCTTCATGATTGCGGACTCATAGCAAGGAGGCTGCTGAGATGTGTAGCATTGACATTGGCTCACCATCATCAAAGATGTACCTGGGTCCCACAGTACAGGTCATAGAATACTAGCTTTACTACCCAGCTTTGCCCGGGATTTAGGTTTATTAATTTCATATTCCCTTATATGTCACTGAAAAAATAGGGGGGGGGGGGGGTTGATGCTTGCAAGAAAGAAAAAAGCTGATTTCACAAATTTGGTGGTTACAAATTATTTATTCATAGTGTGATTATTTCAGCACTTGGCCGTACCCAACGTTTTTGGTTTCTCCTTCATCGGCGACAATATATAATTTTGTTGGATCCTTTGCTCTTGACATTCCAACATACAGCTGTAGAATCAAACAGACCAAAAGAGTTACAAATTATTTAACACGCGTCCAGGAAACACAGCATTGGAACACTGACTGAACAAAATTCGTGAACAATTTGTTATCGACGATCAAATGCGTCAGGTGCTTTCAGTTTTGCTTTCAGTTTCAGATCTCTGGGATAAAAAACTTAAAAACGTATATTTGTGAATATTTTATTAAACTGGCTGAAATTTTAATGAACACCATAAATCGTTATAGTGCGTGGCATAAATATAGAGACAGAACAAATTATTGAATAAAAAAGAAACAACAACGAGTTGAAATGTACACCTCATATTTATAGCAAAAATAGCATAGGACACGCAGCTGCACAATAGTTTGACGGAAACATAACAATTCCAATGCCAAGTACAAGAAAAAAACCCAGAAATATGCTGTCTCAAAAATATAAAGACTTACTAGTTATGAGCATCTCCGGAACAAATAGTGGAACCGTTGTTCTGAATAACACTGAAAACCCGATTGGGCATGCTGTCCACCAAGTGATGTAAGTGTTCTGGACAGAGTGCGTACCAGCTTCGTTCAATCTGCTCTTTTAATGCCACCACACTTTAGAACTGCCGTCCATTCGCATACACATCACAAGCTGGGATACCCCCGAGGTTCTCGATAGGGTACAGATGTGGACTGAGTGCTGGCCAATCCATTACGGTCATATGATGAAGTGTTAAACTAGCTTTTCGTTGATACAAACCGAT
The DNA here is from genome assembly GCA_039090855.1 of Macrothele yani. Lineage (NCBI taxonomy): Eukaryota > Metazoa > Arthropoda > Arachnida > Araneae > Macrothelidae > Macrothele > Macrothele yani. The sequence continues at coordinate 64,570,097 of CM077000.1, read as the reverse complement.
GTATAGAGGCATTGTCTTGCTGGAACAGATAATCAACACCCGCTAGAGTTTCGGCAAACAGTAGGTGGCTGCTGAGTATGTCCTGATACATTTCGGAGTTTTGCCTGCCTTGCAGGAAAGCGATATCAGTTATCCCATTAAACGCAAAAGTTCCCCAGACCATCACAGATCCCCTCCTTTCTGTCTGTTGAAGAAGGTGCGAGACTCGCATCGTAAATCATGCCAATAGCAGTTCCAACCGTCGGGGCCGTCCAGGTTGAACTTTTTCTCATCAGAGAAAATAGTTGTGATCCACTCGTCCGTCCAGTGCATGTGGCTGCTTGCCCATAACAATCTAGCAACCTTGTGGCACCGCATAAAGTGTGGCAGATGGTGCATTTTATGTAGCACAATGTTGCAACTTTCCTTGATTCATCGATGAACTGTGCCCTTTGAGAGGCTGACACCAACAGTCCGAGAAACTTGACGTAGTGATAACCTTTGGGATGAAACTAAACGCATGATGGCACGATCGTCTCGTTTGGTTGTTATTCGAGGCCTTCCAGGCCGTTTTCTGGCAGTTAATGCACCGTGTTTCGATAAAGTCTTATAAATGACTGCCCTACTCCTCCCCATGGCTTTACAAATTTTCGCTACAGGCCATCCATTTGCTCTGTCTCCAAATCTTCTGCACCTCCTCACCAGAAAGTTTACTGTTGCATGGCATTTCGTCAAATGAATGTCTGATGGCAGGTCCACTGTCTTTTGTAGGCTGGACGGAATTGCAGCCCGTGTGTACAACATGCTAATTTGTACATCTCATTTGCATGTGGCTACTTTACATAGTCGTCTTTATATTTATGAGACACCTAAAATTACACTACTTCACTTTGTGGTGTTCTTTTCACACAATCCAGTCATCTCAACGAATCGAAACGTTTGTTGTAGGGTTATGTCTAATTATGTACCACTTCAGCTTCCTACCTATATTCACATTGCATTCACGGCACAAAGGCGACTATCTCTATATTTATGCGACGCACCTTAAGAACATGGCCTCCAAATTTCGCCCAAATCAGTAAATAACTTTTTAAATTAGCCATCAAAAATTTATTAACTGTTTCTGCATATATATTTCTGTTTACCGATGAATGATGAATTAAAAATTCCATGCCAATTTAAAAAAATTTGACCGGATTCCGGTAAAATTTTGAAGGACTCCTCTTATTACCAATTCATGGTGTTGACAAAAATTTCAGCCCGTTTCGTTAAGATTTCGCAAAGTTCGTTTTTGTATTTTTTTATGCACAGTTAGTTCTCAAAGAATAGAAACACCTGTGGATGTGCCGCCAAGATGAATGCAGTCACATGCTTTCAGATTTAGAACAGCATAACGATGATGTAGCAAACGACGCTGACTTTATTGATTAGCTTATTAATTAATTCATAACTCGTGAACGGAACAACTTAGAGATCTTATAATAGTTGCGTTGACCTAGAAATTCCAGTATTAATAAGCTATGCCAATTTCACAATGCCACAGTTCGGCGTTCGAGAGTTTTTGCTGCTTCAGACAAACAGACGTTTTGTATTTTATATACACTATCTACCAACAAGTAATTGGACACCTGTGATAGTAAAGGAAAACGAAGTTTATTCACCTTCAATAGTTGGTGGAGCCTCCACAAGCTGCGATTACAGCTGCGACCCTCCGGGGCATACTGTCAACCAAGCATTGTACGATGGCTAGCGGTATTTTCTTCCACTCTGCTTGGAGAAGATAGGTCAGTTCCTTCACCGATTTCGGACGATGGGGGCACTCCTTAAGTCGACGCTCCAACTCGTTCCAGAGGTGCTCGATAAGGTTAAGGTCCGGGCTCTGTGCAGGCCAGTCCATTCGATTATCCCCATTGTCACCATACCAAGCCATGGTGGACCTTGCAACATGACAGGTGGCATTGTCGTCCTGAAAGTAACATGGGTCTACCCCGTAAAACTCCCACAATGTAGAAAGCGCATGGTCATCCAAAATGGTGCAGTAGGTCTCGGCGTTGAGTCTACCAGGAATTGCGACCAAGGGTCCCGTGCCATACCAGGAGAAGCACCCCTATAGCATAATTCCACCGCCGCCGAACTCCACAGTTGGCACAATACATTCCGGCAGGAGGCGTTCTCCAGGCAGACACCAAACCCAGACCCTGCCATTCGAATGGTAGAGGGTGAACCTAGATTCGTCGCTCCAGAGAACCTGTTTCCACTGTTCAACGGTCCACTGTCGATATTCTTTGCACCATGTTAGCCGAGCAGCGTTATTGGACTTGGTGATCAAAGGCTTGTGGGCGGCAGCACATCCATGATAACTGAGCAGATGGGCTTCCTTACGGATGATATTCATCGAAAGAACACTCCCGGATGCCTGTTGAAACTCCTCGCGGATGTGGCCCATCGATTTGGTGCGATTCTTCCGAATTTCTCTGGCCAGCACCCTTTGGTCTCTAACTCCCAGTTTTGTGGGTCTGCCGGGTCGGGGCACATTCCAACAGTCACCTCTCATTTTCCACTTGCCAATCACATAGGCCACTGTCGATTTTGGGTACTTCAACTCGCTGGATATGTCGCGTATGGATCGGCCATTTCTGTGATACCCGACGATTACACCTTTCTCGAAATCGAAGAGCTCCGAACTGCGTGGCATCTTTCGTGCGACTGGTTGCGTTGTTGTTTCCCACACGATATTTAACGGCGGTGACCGTGACATGTATCAGGACCGCAGATATCGTCGATTGTGTCCAATTACTTGTTGGTAGATAGTGTATAAGATAGAGTGGCACCTTGTACTTTTCAGACAAATCCCATTTCGTTCTTTATCCCGATACTCAATGAGGACGCATGTGGAGAAGATCTGGCGTGCGGATGCAAAAATACTATGTGCAGTCCATCCACCCTTGCCGGTAGCAATCAGTTCTGGTCTGGCCAGGAGTGTGTTTTAATGGCCGTACCTCTTTGTATGTTTGTCAAGGTAACGTGAATGCCCCAGTGTGCTGAAACAAAATAACTGTGCCCATTGTGACATTCTTTCACACTGCTATTGAACATGCATTCTGTTTTCTTGATGACAATACATCCAGTCATTGTTCCTGAAGCATGCTTCAGGAGCTGGAAAGTCATGCAATTGAATAATCACAGCTGCCTCCAAGGTCTTACCTTAATCCTATTGAGAACATTTGGGATGCTGTACAACAGCATCTGGATAACCACTTTCCATATCCCGAGTACACTGGCTGGCAGGTCTCCATAAGGTGTTGCCTGTAATATGGGACAAGCTGCCCCAGTCACTCATCAGTAATGTCATTGCAAGTTTCTCGTAGGTGTCAAAACATTCTTAAACACCAAGGTGGTGTTGCTGGATACTGAAATCCAGATGTCTGGACAGGTACATTTTGTCTATATTGCAATGCTACTTTGTGTGTGCAGAACTAGCACAATAAATTGGTTTTGTAAATGAATTCTTTACCATTTGTGTTATGTAGCCTCACTGATATTGTTTCAATGGGTGTTACTTGAGTCAGATACATACATCCTACATTTCGTGCAATATCCTAAATTTTTGTGATCAGTGTATTAATCTGTTATTTCATGTAATCATTGTTTATTTCATTAAACCTCTCTGTTCAATTTATGCTTTCCAGTGTTGTCTGTTGTTCCAGTGCCTTGAAAAAGCCACCTGCTGGCAAGTAAAAGCATGGTAGATTTTGTATGATCATTTTATACCATAAAAACCGGATTATCTTTTGTACTCTTGCACTTAATTGTTTCTATTGATGATTATGACGATGCATGCAGAATAAAATTCAATGATCAGGTAAAAATGCTGTGTTATGCACGATTAAAACGAAGTCGGAAGATGACATGTACTTCGTAAAATTACATTTAATCACACTTGACTATATACAAAGATTAAAATGACACTCATATGATTTTTCTGACTCACCTGGAGTCCCTTAATCAGATGAAAAGTGACCCCACTTTTTGTCTGATGAAGGACTCCAGGGGGTCAGATCTTATGAGTGTCATTTTATAAAAGAGTGGTAAGCAATGCACGTAACTAACAAACAAGTTAAGTAGATGGTCGTTGAGAACACGCTAAGTTACGTATAAGAAGTTTTAAGGCAAATATATTTCAGCCATTACTATGACCTTCATCAGTACGACTGAACACTCATTCATATATATAAACTTTTTATACGTAACTTAGCGTGTTCTCAACTACCATCTACTTAACTCACGTGTCATTTTAATCTTTGTATATAGTTAAGTGTGATTAAATGTAATTTTACGAAGTACATCTGTCATCTTCAGACTTCGTTTTAATTGTGCATAACACAGCATTTTTACCTGATCATTGTATTTGTTTCTAGTTAACTTGGTTGTATCCACAGTATTTTATAATTTGTTTCTTGAAAGCTCTTATTAGTAAAGATTCAGCTGAATATATATAAAAATAATTTGTCCAAAAAGGAAGTCATGATAGTGTGTATTTTATCTTGAAACATAATAATGAAAGATTATATTTGTGCATACATTCTCATCAGAACACTCATTCATATATTACAGTATGACTTCAATAGCAACTTTTTTGTTTATTTTTTACATGCTGTCACACTGTGATGTGCTTATTATTATTATTATTATTATTATTATTTTAGGATCATTTTTCATCTAGTCCAATTACTCCAAGGAACTGCAGTGTTTCAACTAATTGTGGTGGTATATCCATGAGTTCTCCCAGTATTTCCCCAATATGTGGATCCTCTGCAAAGTCTCAAAGGACAGGTAAATTTTATTCATCTTTTGCAAACATGCCATCTTTGATCAATATCAAACAAAGATAAAAATATGAAACTTCATTTTCTGTTTTGAGAATGCTAATTCTCATTTATTTCTTAATTTAACAAAAAGTTCATTTTATATAACAAAATTCTGTGAATTTGAAAAATTCACCTTTGCTTATCCAAGTTTTCTAAAATATTAGATGGTTGCACGTGTCATGTGTCCTAATTGCATAAATATTGGGGGGGGGGGGGCACTAAAGGGTGGACTCAAAGAAAAGTTGGATAGGTTGAAGCTCACTCGTAGCATTGCATCTGGGCAGGAGAAGCATGTGCCCTAGGCACAGCTCAAGAGAGGGCACAAAAGTCTCTGCTTGCAATCTGCTTAAAATTGGAATTAAAATTTTGCACCAGTTTTTGGTACTGTTTTCTCTATGCCGTACTTTGTATCTTGACCATTTATAAAATTTGCTTATGTTTTGCCCACTTTGTTAGACTTGGCAGCTTAAAATTCTCGTTTATTCCCCTCAAATGACATGGATGTATAGCCCACCCAACTAAAGAAGAACCATGGTCTTTGTTTACAAGAATGAGGCCTGCTGCTTGTTTCAGTTGGATGGACTATATGTACATTGCAAGATAAGATGCTTTTTCTCATTGTTGGAGATTCTTTTGGGGCTACTTTATTATTACTGTGGCTGCAAGCCATGACTGCCATCTATGTTCAATGCATTTGTTATGGTGCCAAAGATCCAAACACTGAAACAGTTGTGAAAAGTTGTACAAACAGTTGCAATTTATTGTGCCTACCTCGTAGAGATAACTTTGGGTTTGATAATTTTGTGTATGCTTATGTATATATATATATACCTAGTGCGATAAAAAAGTTCTGAGACTAGGTACGTAGCGCGCCAACAGATGGCATTACACTGATGCACGAGCAGAGGTCAAGGGCAGTGACCTTCACGAGTAATTGTGCTAAGTGGCGTCGTTCTGTGAACATCGGGAGCTGTGTTACACGGTATTTGGTAACCATGTGCAGAACACAGCTGTGATTTTGGTATGGACTGCAAACTAGAGCAGCGAGCGAACATCAAATTTCAAATTATTCGTCAAACTCGGAAAATCTGGAATGAAGAAGCATCAAATGTTGTGGCAGGCTTATGGCAATGAGTCGAGCGAGGTGTTTTGAGTGGCACTCGCACTTCAAGAGTGGCAGAACGGCACTGAAAGATGACAAGGGGTCAGGGCGACTGTGCGCGAATAAAATCCCTAAAAAGGTGGACAAAATTAGGGAACTGGTGCATGAGGATCATCAGAGAACCATTCAAGACATTGCTACCATTGTCAGTGTGTCATATGGAACAGTGCAAGAAATTCCGACGTCAGTTTTGAACATGCATTTCATTGCTGCAAAGTATGTGCCAAAGATTTTGAACCCTGAACAGAACGCACTCCGTGTTGAACTCTGTGTCAAGATCTCTGTCAGCAGGTGATGAATGAACCAACGTTCCTATTGCAGGTCATCACTGGGGATGAGACTTGGGTCTATGATTACGACCCAGAGACCAAACAACAGTCGTCGCAGTGGAAGAGCCTGGCATCTACACGACCGAAGAAGGCCTGACAGGTCCGGAGCACAACCAAAAGCGTGCTCATTGTGTTATTTGACATTCGTTGGTTTGTGCACCGCGAATTCGTCTCCCAGGGCCAGACCACCACCGTCCTTTTTTACTGCGATGTTCTGCGGCATCTTAGGGAGGACATTTGTCAAAAACGGCCTGAAATGTGGCACAGGGGCGATTTCCTGCTCCATTACGACAATGCAGCAGCTCACAGAGCGTTAGCAACATGCCAGTTTTGCAGCCGCAACAGCATGACTACCCTTCCTCACCCGCCTTACTTGCCGGATTTGGTGCCCTGAGACTTCTTTCTGTTCCCGAAGCTGAAGCTCGAGGATCATCGTTTTGAAACCGTGGACGAGATCCAGCGCGAATCGCAGACTGTGCTTGACATGATTCGTGAACAGGACTTCCAGGGAACGTTCGAACAGTGGCAAAAACGCTGGCAGCGGTGTATCTCTGCCCAAGGAGACTACTTTGAGGGAGATCATAGCAACATAAGTACTTGTTGTATATCGGCCTAGTTTTGGAACTTTTAGATCAGACCTCGTATATATAAATATATATACACCAACAAATGGGGGTCAAGGTGGCAACATCAATGACCATGCTGGATGGAAAATTCATCAGGCTTGATTGCCAGACCTGTGGAAGTAGTAAGATGCAAGAACTCCTGATGGCCGCCCCGGTGGCGCAGTGGTCTAAGGCGTTGGCCTCTGATCATTCGTCCGTAAGGGGTCCGGGTTCGAATCCCGGTCAGGCATGGGTGTTGTGTTTGTCTTACGGCACTGGCTATCTCCCTTCCCTGGAACCAGTGACCCTAAATTAGGGACGGGCGACTGCTTATAGCCCATTGAGTTGCTCACGGTGGTCGTTAAACCTCCAATCAACAACAAACAACAAACAACGAACTCCTGATGAAGATCTAGTGTATAGATCGAAAATTTGAGAGGTGATGTACCTTAATAAATTTATCCTCGATAATTCCTGTTAAATATTTATAATACTGAAAGTAAGAGGAAGTCATTAATTATTAGAAATACCTAGTTATGCTTCTGCCCATCGCCATATTGTTTTACACGAGTTCATGCTTCATGTATATCTAGTGTAAAAAGCATACACTATATTATCAAAAGTATTCGGACACCATGTTTTGGGACAACTGGCTTTATTACCACAATTAGCAGTTGGTCGGTCCACCTTTTGCTGATATGACAGCGGCAACATGCCAAGGCATGCTATCTACCAGTTTCAGATAAATCCTAACAAGAATGGCTTGAGAGTGAAGACTATCGTTGTGGTTGATTTCATATGTCACTCCAGTTCATTCCAGAGGTGTTCTATGGAATGAAGATAGGACTCTCAGGAGGCCAGTCTAATAATTGCACCTCATTTTCAAGAAGCCACTCCTGCATGCGCTGTGCAGTGTGGCAGGGAGCTCGATCGTGTCAGAAGAGACGACGGTCATTTGCATAATACTGCCACATTGTTGGTAGGGCATAATTATCCAGAACATCAAAGTACATTTCAGAGATAACACAGGTCTGCGAAATATTTTTTTTTTCTGCACCGTTTTAGGTGTTTCTAATGTTTTTTGATATGCTGAGTTCAGAAATACTTAGATTTTCCCTCTATCATGTAAGGTTTTTCCACAAAGTGGGGATGAAGATCCAGGTAAATCACACAGAAGATCTAGCAAAGCCAAAAAACTTTATTTACAAAAAAACTTAAAAATAAGCTTTATTTTACATTTTATTATTTTATTATGTTTGTTATAGCGACCACAAAGTCAAAAATCTTTATAATGTCTCTTCTTCTTCCCCTCGAAGCTCCATTTAGAACTTTTTCTCTTGTGCACTGCTTGCGGCTCCTCCCTATTCAGCATCCAGCAGCAGTCTGCTATCATGTTCACATTCCACCGGCCCTGATACCTCCGTTCCATTTCCTTCATGTCCAGGTGGAATTTCTCTCCTTGTTCTTCACTCACAGTGCCTAGATTTTCTGGGAAATAGCCTAGATGGAAGTTCAAAAAGTGGAGCTTCAAGCTCATTGAGCAGTTCAAGGCTTTGAAGTTCTCCAGCATGTTTCCTATGATGTTCTTGGAATCAGGGTCTTTCTGGTTGCCAAGAAACTTCTTTACAACTTCTTTAAAGGATATCCAAGCCGATCTCTCAATGTCATCTATTTTGGTTTCAAAGATTTCGTCTTTCATGAGTTTTCGAATGTCAGGACCGACGAAAACCTCTTCTTTCAGCTTCGCTTCTGACAGCCATGGAAACTTGCTTGTCAGGTACTTGAAAGTATCGCCATCTTTTGGCAGGGCTTTCACAAACTGCTTCATGATGCCAAGTTAAGGCAGGAGTGCTTTTTTGGGTCCACCAAAGATTCGAAGTGCACGTTCTTTTCCCCTGCTTTTAGCGTCCTGCTTGGCTTTAGCACGACTGTCCCATTCACAGAGGAAACAGGGGTACTAGTTGTAGCCACCCTTTTGTCCAAGGATCATAGAGAGCACTTTCAGATCACCACAGATGGTCCATTCATATTCCTTGTAGTTAAGCTTGGTCAGGATCAAGGCTAAATTCTCATACCTCTCTTTCAAATGAACGGAATGTCCAACCGGTATAGAGGCGTATTTGTTGCCGTTGTTGAGAAGTACAGCTTTCAGACTTCTTTGTGATGAGTCAATGAAGAGTCTCCAATCTTCCACCTCATGCTGAATTTTGAACATTTGCATCAAACCGGGGACATCAGAGCAGTAAATAAGTTCACCGTATGGAGAAAAGTAAGGCACATAGTTTTCTTTCGGTTTTGAAACCAATAGAAAGAAGTTCCAGGGGTTAACAAGTTCTTCACCTGGAGTCTAAAGCCTAGCAACTGAGCAGAATCTTTTGGAAGGGCCAGATCTCGGATCAAGTCGTTCAATTCTGATTGTGAAAACAGCTGGAGCTCACTGTAGTCGTCGACTTAAATATAGTCATCGGAGCATTGCATCTGACTCGCTGCATGAGGGTGCAGGCACATCGTCTAGCCTTTCTGAAGGCAAAGGCATGGGAATGTCAGGTCCTTGAAACGCAGGGCGCAGTGCAGATTCAAGGTTCGGGTAGAAGATTTCTTTTTGTTTTTTAAGCTGTACCCCTGTATCTGTCATCGCTGTGGTTTTGGGGCTCCCTCCATATCATAGGCACTCCAAAAGGAAAAGATTTCACCTTACCCTTAGACCACATGCGGAGTCCTTCCAAGCAACTTGAACATACTCGATGCGAGCCCCATGACTTGTCTCTTGGTCTCCAACCCTTACACCAAAGTATGCAAAATACACTTTTCCAACAAAGTCCGTGATCTTCCGCTGTTGCTTTTTCACTACAAGTTCGCCACAGATATAGCAAAAGCTGTAAGGAGAATTGACACAACCTCTTGAAGCCATGACAGTCGTAAATGCACACACCTTATCCCTTTCAGGCCCACATTTGCCTTCAACACCATGTTTAAATATATATAAGAAAATTTTACAACAATATTCTGGTGGCAAAAATTCCAGACAGAAATTCTCGATTTCTATCGAAACTGTACGTGATAGAATTTTTTTGAGTATTTTCCCCGAAAATCTGCATAAAAAAATACATAAGAAAATTTCATCGCTGACCTGTGTAACGGTTTGCGGTATAATAACCAATGGGCCAAGTCCGTCCATGATGGAGCCTCCGCCAAACTTAACAGTTGGAAGAACACAGTCTGACGAAAATTGTTCACCGGGCTGTCTCAAAACCCAAACACACCCACCAGATTGAAACATTTGAAAGCGTGACTCATTACACCAAAGAACAGCTTTCCAGTTACCCACGGTCCAGGAATGACAGGAAACACACCATTCCAAATGACCGTTCTCATCATGGTAGTGATGTGTAGCTTGTGTGCCGGTGCTGTACCACAATAACCGACACTGTGCAACTCTCTGCAAATAGTTATGGTACTAACCGAGCCATTACAAACATTTCCTACTTCAGTAGCAATGGAAATGGCAGAGAAAGAACAAGATTTCTTAATATTTCTCACCATGGCTCTTCTGTCACGTTCCATCAGTAAGTGGCCTTCCTGAACTTTTTTTTTTTTTTTTTATGTAGTTGCACCGTCCTGCTTCCATCTCTTCACAACATCAGTTAGAGTTAATTTTGGTATATTTAGTTTATCTGCAATGCTCTATCTGAAAATATTACTCAAATGAGATCCTATGACCACCCCACACTGGAACTCAGAAAGTTCATGTCCATGCTGCATATCTGGTACAAAGTTACTGATAACACAACAGAACATCTGAACTTGACGAGGGGGTGCTGATAAGTTCTCGGCCTCACCAAGAAGGAAATAGGCTAGAGCATGAAACTTGCAGACTATTCCACATATTCACCCCAGAGTTCAACACGCTTGGCACAGCATTTCTGGAGTTTTTTAACCCTTCCAAAGAAAAATTCTGAAGTCTGATCACTCAAATACTGATTTGCTGCTGATACCATCTCCGAATCATTTGAAAAATGCTTCCCTTTCAAACTTATTTTTAAGGTTTGGGAGTCTGATGGAGCAAGTTCTGGTGTGTAGTGTGGATGGTCTATGCACTTAAACTCCAGATCCTTCAAAACATCAATTGTCTTGCCAGCCTTGTGAGCCGGCACATTGTCCTGCAAAATAGAGAACACCTTTCTGCAGTTTTCCTTGAATGCCTACTTTAATCGGCACAGCAAGTTGGAATAGTATTCAGCATTTATTGTTTGACCCTTCGGGAGATAGTCTGTAAAACGCCTTTCGAATCCCCCAAAAAACCCGTTGCCCCTGACCTTTCCTGCAGACCTTTGTGTCTTGAATTTCTTTCATTGTGGAGAACCTGAGTTCCGCCACTGCCGGGACTGTTGTTTCATCTCTGGATCACAGTGATGTAACCCCCGCACGGGGATAACTGGTTTTCCAGTTATTTGGGGAGCGGCGCCCCCACGGCCCGAGCTAACCTTGTGACGGTTTCTATTGCCTCTGCGGCTTTGACGATTACATCACCGAAAGGACAGCTGTTCATCCAGCTGATGGGGGATGGCGTCCCCACGGCCCGAGCCGATTTTCTCTTATTGTTTTACTTTTTTCGTCTTCAGTTCATATATTGACATGTACCCGCCTCAGTTGTAGGCTGCTGAGGTTGTGATGAGGCGCCAGCTCCGGGTTTTGTTCCTCGTTCTCTTCCCTGTGTTTTCTCTTTTATGTTACATTTTCTGTTTTTCCGGTGCTGGTTGGCTTAGACCTACCTGCATGTTTGCCGTGTGCGGTGACCAGTACAGGTGGAAATGAGGATGCTGGAGGCTGAGGTATTTGGGGGCCGGGTTGTAGTGTCTCCTGATGCCAACACTCCTCTTTGCCCTCTGCTTCACCCTAAACGGGAGGCTGGGAGCTAACCCACTCCTGGTCAGGAAGTCTGTGGCCGAGTTGCGTCCGGACTTCTAGTGGCTTGTCGTTCTGTTCGGCTGGGTGAGTTGGGGGTAGGGTGGGCATGCCAAAGGGGTGTTCTCCGGGCACGGGAAAGTCTGGGTGCACGCTGAGCGTGTGTCTGCCCTACCAACTTGCTATATCCGCTGACTATCCCTAGAGCCGTGTCCTGCGTCCTCTTGGGCTTATGCGGACCTCCGGTTCTCCCTCGTTGGGCTCGGTAGTGGGTGGGGAGGTTGGCGGACGAATCTTTTTTCTCCCTCATGGCAACACAAAGTGTTTCCCATGCTGTAAATTTGAAGCGCCGTGTGGAGGAAGGGACACCCTCCTCCACTAAGAAACTTCTAAGTACAAACTGCAATGCTCTGTTTCTTCTGATTCACTCAGTTGATCCGGCTCAGTCTCTCAGTTCGAAGAGTCCTTTCTGGATTAATAAGGCTCTTCAGGCCGCTATGCGGGCTCTCCAAAGAGTGTTAAGAAGCTCCCGTCAGGGGATCTTCTTGTGGAGACATCTCATCCACGTCACAGTGCCACCCTGCTGGAGACGACCGTTCTGCTGGACATTCCTGTGCAGATCTCACCCCATGGATACATCAATTCCTCTCGCGGTGTGGTCAACTCCCGCGACCTGCTCGAATGCAGTCATGAGGAATTGTTGGTTGAACTTGGGGACCAACATGTCACTGGGGTTCGGCGTATCCTTTTCAGGCGAGATGGGAAGTCTATTCCCTCCCGGAACATCGTCCTGACCTTTGACTCACCTACCCTGCCAACTTCCATCAAGGCGGGGTACTTGCGTCTCGATGTTCGGCCCTACATCCCGAACCCCCTGAGATGTTTCAAGTGCCAGCATTACGGTCACTCCCAGCAGTCTTGCCGTAATGTAGCAAAGTGTGGGCGCTGTGGTTCAACTGAACACTCTTTGGCGGACTTGCTCCGCTGAGGTGGATCACTGTGTGAATTGTGAGGGTTCCCACTCCGCGTCTTCTAAGCAGTGTCCCAAGTGGATCGAGGAGCAGGCTATCCAGCGCCTGAAGACCACTGAACATCTGTCCTACCCTGAGGCCAGGCGGCGGATTGCTCCTCTTCCTTCCGGCCGACGCTCCTATGCCTCGGTTGTGGTGCAGAAGGCTACTGTTGCGGTTCAGACTGAGGCGACCATCCCGGCGCGTTGTCCTTATGATTTTGAGGACATCGTCGCTGCTGGAATGGAAGCACTGCAGTCTCGCCGCATTGCATCCAAGGCGACATCTACATCGTCGCCAAACCTTCTTCGCCGAAAACATCTACCAGCACAGGGACCCAGGGCACTGCAAGGAAGAAGCCAGAAAAGGTGAAACCCGTCTCATCATCCCCGAAACAGAGCAAGCAAACAGCCTCTCAACACAGGGGGTAAACACAGCCCTGTGTTACCTCCAGACACTGCCGATGGGTTGGAGGTGATGGACGACACTGAGACCTTCTAGTCGTCTGTCTTTTCCTTTCTTTCATTTCGTTTTTCATTCTGGCCACGCTCATTCAGTGGAATTGCCGAGGTTTGCGTTCACGCATTGACGATTTAAAGGGCTTACTGTCTTCGCACACACCTGTGTGCGTGTGTCTCCAGGGAGACAAAGCTTCGCATGACGGACACTCCTTCGCTGCGGAGACATTCTTTTTCCGCAAAGATCACCAGGACGGCGTAATTGCCTGCGGGGGAGTGGCCGTCGTTGTTCCTCATGGTGTCGTTGTCACTGCGGTTGCCCTTCGGACGACTTTGCAGGCGGAGGCAGTGCGACTATCTGTGAACACTCTGCTCACGGTGTGTTCCATCTACATACCACCAACTGAAGCTGTAAGCCTTCGGATCTGGAAGATTTAGTTGACCAGCTGCCGCCTCCTTTCTTCATCTTAGGAGATTTCAATGCACACAGTCCGTTGTGGGGTTCTGCCACTCGTGACTCCAGGGGCCGTGTTGTTGAGTCCCTTCTCTCCAACACGTCCCTCTGTCTCCACAACACCGGGGCAGTCACTTACTTTCATGAACCCACCCGCTCGTACTCAGCCATTGATCTGTCCTTGAGTTCGCCATCCTTCTATCCTGACTGGTCCTGGAGCGTGTCTGATGATCCCCTTGGCAGTGATCACTTTCCCATCTTTCTCCGTCTAGCAGGTGCCGGGTACCGTCATCCTACTTGCCCTGCTAGATGGGCTATCGATCGCGCCGAGTGGGACTCATTCACGGCTTCAGCGACCATTACTCCAGCCATGGTGACCTCGGGTACGATTGATGATGCTGTTGCGGCGGTTACGGATTGTATTGTGCAAGCGGCAGACTTTACCATCCCTAAGTCTTCGACTAATCTTCCACGTTGTCCGCGACCTTGGTGGAATTCCACTTGCAAGGCAGCTCGTCAGGCCCAACATCGGGCTTGGGGTAGGTTTCGTCGGTACCCCACCGACGCGAACCTACTTGCTTTCAAGAGAGCCAAGTCTTACGCGCGTTTGGTACGTCGTCGTAGCCAACGGGAATCTTGGATACGATACGTATCAGGGATTAACACCACTACCAGCTCTAAAATCGTTTGGGACAGGATCCGCAAGATTCGGGGTAAGTACCCTTCTGGGGTAATCTCCATTCTTGAGAGTGGTGGAGGAACGGTTGCTGACGCTCAGGGTATTGCTGACTGTCTGGGCGCCGCTTTTTCTTCGGTGTCCAGCAGCCGCAATTACGCTGCTTCGTTCCGGCAGGTACAGCCGCGCTTGAACGGTCCAAGGTTTCCTTTGGACCGTTTTCCGCTGCCGATTATAACAGCCCGCTGACTGCCGTCGAACTGAAGATTGCCCTGAATCGGTCTGGCCGAACATCTGTTGGACCGGATAACATCCATTATGAAATGCTGAAACACCTTTCTCCGTCCTCTCTTGAATGTCTGCTGGTCCTGTTTAACAGGATCTGGCACGAGCGTGACTTTCCCGAATCTTGGCGCACTGCCATTGTCATTCCTGTTCTCAAACCTGGTAAAGATCCCGCTAACCCGTTGAACTACCGACCAATTGCTATGACGAGCTGCCTTTGCAAAGTCCTAGAGCGCATCATCAATTTTCGTTTGGTTTTTTATTTGGAATCACGTCACCTTCTTTCACCTCATCAGAGTGGATTTCGGAAATTCCGATCCACCTCAGATCATCATCTACGCCTTGAGACATCTGTCAGAGAGGCGTTTGTCCGGCGTCAGCACATGGTCTCCGTGTTCTTCGACATGGAGAAAGCTTACGACCGCACCTGGAGATACGGCATTCTCCGTGATCTGCACGAGTGCGGATTGCGGGGAAACCTACCATCTTTCATCGCCGGATTTCTCCAGGACCGGAGTTTCCGTGTGCGCGTCGGGTCGACCTTCTCTGCGTTATACCCACAAGAGCAGGTGTCCCTCAAGGCTCCATTCTTTCTGTGACATTGTTCATCCTTCGTGTAAATCATATTTTCACTCTACTTCCTCCGTCGGTTCGTGGCTCCATGTACGTGGATGATCTGTAGATCTCTTGCGCATCTGTCAACATGCGCACCATTGAGCGGCAGCTGCAGTCGGCCATTAATAAGATCTCTACCTGGGCCTCCCACAATGGATTTGGCTTCTCGACACAGAAGACCGTTTGCGTGCATTTTTGCCGCAAACGGGGTCTTCACCCTGACCCTAACCTCCGTCTGGGGTGTTCTACCATCCCTGTGGTGTCAGAAGTCATGTTCCTTGGGCTAACATTTGACCGAGCACTCACCTTCCGACCTCACATCCAGTCTTTAAAGGTGAAGTGCACGAAGTCATTGAGTGTCCTGAAGGTCCTCTCTCGAACATCTTGGGGCTGACAGGTGCTCAATGCTTCGCATTTACCATTCTCTGATTCGGTCAAAGTTAGACTTCGGTTGCATAACGTACGGTTCGGCACGTCCTTCCGTGTTGCGGCCTCTGGATCCTGTCCATCACCAGGCTCTGCGGCTATGCACTGGTGCTTTCCGTACCTCTCCCGTGCATAGCCTGTATGTCGAGGCCCATGAACCGCCGTTGTGCATCCGACGTAAGCAGCTGTCTCTTCAATTCTTCACCAAGTTGAAGTCTCTTCCTGATCATCCACTGCATGGTTCCATTTTCCAACCACAATGTGTCCGCTTATTCTCACACCGGCCTT
Source organism: Macrothele yani (assembly GCA_039090855.1). Taxonomy (NCBI): domain Eukaryota; kingdom Metazoa; phylum Arthropoda; class Arachnida; order Araneae; family Macrothelidae; genus Macrothele; species Macrothele yani. Next base: position 64,554,037 of record CM077000.1, on the reverse strand, counting down.
CCTGTGTTCCGACGTTTGGGATTCGGTTGTCGACCTTGGTGCGCGATGCTGGTCTAGACTGGTCAAGGATTGGTTTGACCCAGTTCTACAATGAATCGCCTTGGCAGCCGGTTCAAGCAACGGCTGACCTTTCCCTTTGTGTGTGGCCAAAGTCTTCCACTCCTACTCTGGTGTACCAGCAGCTCTTTGCCGAGATACTGTCTCTCTTCCCGGATTTCGTGCCTGTATTTACTGACGGGTCGAAATCCGGTGAGGTTGTTGGATCCGCATTCGTGTGTGGCGATGCCTCCCATGCTGAGAGGCTTCCGCCTGAATCCACCGTCTTTTCGGCAGAGATGCGTGCGGTGCACCTCGCTTTGTGTCACATACAGTCTAGATCTCATCGTCGCGCTTTGATTTGCTCCGATTCCCAGTCCGTCATCCAAGTTTTATCTTCTCCAGAGGACACGGACTCTCCTGTCATCCGTGATGTCCGTCGTCTTCTTGGAACTTTGGAAGGTGCTGGATTCCTGGTCCGATTCTGTTGGGTTCCTGGCCATGTTGGGATCCGGGGTAACGAGCTGGCAGATCTTTCTGCCGGGTCTGTTTCCTCCATGTTGCCAGCTCGGCTGCCACTGTCTTTCCGTGATTTTAGACCTTTGATCCGGACATTTCTCCTGGACGAGTGGCAGTCCCTGTGGTCTCAGCAGAGCAGCAATAAGCTGCATTCTCTCAAACCACAGATCGGACTATGGAAGTCTAGTTTGCGGAAGAACCGTCGTGAGGAGGTTGTTCTTGCACGTCTCCGCATTGGGCACTGTCGTTTTACTCACCGCTTTTTGCTGTGTGGCGACAGTGCCCCGATGTGTGAGGCGTGCCATTGTCGTGTCACCGTCCTTCATGTTTTGTGTACTTGTGTTCGTTTTTGTGATCATCGTTTTCGTTATTTTCATTCTCATTTGTTGGACGAAGGAGCTGCTATGCTGCAGACTCTCATTGGTGAGGACTGCGACCTGACCGCAGTGTTCTCCTTTTTAAGGAGATTGACTTTTTTAACCTCATTTAGTTTTACCGTATTCATTTCCATCTTTCACTTTTACTGCTTCATCCTTTCAATTTTACCGCATCAGCCTGTTTTTAACCTTGTGTACGTTTTTTTTTTTATTGATTTTGTTTCGTTTTGATGTCTTTTGTTTGGCGCTCTTTGGCCACCCATGGCCCTTGCGCCATAAAAATTAATCAACCAACCAGCCAACCAACCAACAGTGATGTAACCACATTTCATCAACAACGACAAGTCGCTGCAACAAATTTTCACCAGATTGCTCAAAATGCTGCAAAACCAATTTGAAAGTGTCCACTCGTTTCGTTTCCCATCGGCGTTCAAACATTTGGGACACCCACTTCGCTGACATCTTCTGCATATCCAAATGGTTAATGTCCGTGAATTATGAACCCAACATAGTGTTTTCCCTAGAGCCTCATTACAGGGCGGCACACCCACTTAATTTTGTCTGCCACCCGGCTATATTTCCTTTAATGATTTTTTTTTTTTTTTAGATTGGGTGTTTAACGACCACCGTGAACAACTCAATGGAACTATAAGCAGTCGCCTGTCCCTAATTTAGGGTCACTGGTTCCAGGAAAGGAAGAGATCTAGTGCCGTGAAACAAACACAACACCCATGCCTCACCGGGATTTGAACCCGAACCCATCTCGAACAAATGATCAGAAGCTAGCGCTTAGACCACTGTACCACCGGGGCGGCTCCTTTAATGAATGTTTTCACATTGCACATAATAGTAAGAATGGAAAACTTATTCCCACATACACCATCAGTGTTGATGAAAACTGACTGAAATCTGTGTCACCGCCCTGGTGGTGCAGTATTCGTCCAAGAAGGGTCCAGGTTCGAATCCCGGTGAGGCATGGATGTTGTTTGTCTTACGGCACTGGTTCTCTCCCTTCCCTGGAACCAGTGGCCCTAAATTAGGGACAAGCGACTGCTTATAGCCTATTGAGTTGCTTACGGTGATCGTTAAACCTTCAATTAAAAAAAAAAAATCTGTGTCGATTATAATTTGTTAGTAAATTCTCATTTTTTTAAAAATCATTTTTGTACAATTTTCTAACTGTTTATCATGTTGTGTTACATTAATGCCTACCACACTGCTAAAGATGTTTAATAAGTATAATAATGCTAAGGAAAACATTTTTTTCCCCTGATTGGAGAAGGGGTTGTTAAATGTACCACCCAGCTAAAATTTCTTGCCGCCTGGCTGTAAAAAATATTTAGGAGAACACTACCAATACATTCTTCCCGGGATATCTCCAGTGTCTCAGCTATTGTTTTAGTCGAGATTCGCCGATCTGACAAAATCAAGTCATGAACACTATCCAACAATTTTGGGTGTTGTCACTGTTGAAGGCCTCCCAGATCTTGCTGCATCTTCGATCTCAAAGTCTCTACGCTGAAAGTTGGCACACCATTTCTTCACAGTGGAATATGAAGAGCACTTGTCACTTAATGTTTGCGTCATACACTCAGATTTCCTTTTCAGTTTTCTTCTGCAGGAACAGAAATTTCATGACAGCCCGGAGTTCCACATTCGAAAATTCAACTCTTTGCATTGACATGATTCATTTGAGGACATCAAACATCTGCAAAAAAGAAAGCTGTTAGTCTAAAAATTGGCACTTTGCAATACAGAACAACACTCTTTCAAGCTGCTGTGACAAAATAATGTTACAATTACAGGAAGTGGATTAGGCTGAAAACTTTTTTTATATGCATAAGTACCTCCCCACTCACAGTGCACCTTGCTGCACAACTGTTCTTTGCACTTATCCAAAGATTTGGTAGTGTCTGAATACTTTTGATAATATAGTGTGTAACAAAATGGTGTTTGTAGATAGCAAGTGAACAACACTGCTTATATAATATGTCAACAGAATTTATCTATGTGCAAGGTTTAATTTCGTTTTTGGTTTTATAGGCTCTATATTGCGCTTTACAAGAAGAACTGTTTGTTCGTGGAAGAAAAGAGCAATTCAAGGTAAAGTAAAGCTTTTTACTTGTTTCTTATTTCTGCTGTAATTTATTATTCTTGTGAGCAAAAATTCATTGCAACTCGGAACTGCAACTTTGTTTTCACTGTAAAAGAATATGCAGTATCGAGCCTTAAAGTGATAGTGGTAAGGAATGTGCAGCAACTGTGCTGAACTTTAAACGTAACATAAAAACAGTTGGAAGAATAAGTTGTTTCTGGGGAAGGAAGGGAGATGAAGGTTTGTTGTTGGAATTTTATGTCCAGAATGTTAGATCAGTTTAAAAAAAAAAAAAAAAAAAAAAAAAATTGAAATATTATTGCCAGCATCAGTTTCATTTCTGTGTAACTCTTCTAATTTGTTTCAGAATATTTCAGGAATTGTGATTCTCTGGTCATTTGTACATTTGTCTGTCTGTCAACTTCTGCAATCCTTCAGCAAGCAGGATGTCAAGCAAAATATCATGAGATGTAATCAGTGTTTAATTTCTCATACAGACAGGGTTCATTTTCCTCCTGGAATTTAAGTAGAACTCCTGAAATGTGTCATTTTCTCATAATTTCCCTCCAACTCCTGGAAAAGTCCTTAAATTTAAGTAAGTTTACGACTTTTGAAAATTATTGTGCTTTGAACTTTTTCTCCTCAGACACCTGGAAAATTTCTTAAATTTAATTATGATTCATGGGAATTATTGTACTTTGGATGGGCTTTTTCTCCTCAGACTCCTGGGAAAGTCCTTAAATGTATTTAATTACATATGCAGGGTTCGTAGCCCTCCTGGAATTTAAGGAGCTCTCTCCTTAAATGGGCTTTTTCTCCTTATTTTCTTTCAGACTTCTGGAAAAGTACTTAAATTTAGTTATATATGTGCAGGGTTTGTATGCCTCCTGGAATTTAAGGAAAATATGGATCTTTTTCTCCTTATTTTCCCCTCAGACTCCTGGAATACATTCAGGGTTCATAGGCCTTGTGGAATTTAAGAGCTCCTAAAATAGGCCTTTTTCTCATTATTTCCCCTCAGACTCCTAGAAAATCCCTTAGATTTAATTATGACCCCTGGAAATTATTGTACTTTGGACTTTTTCTCTCCTCAGACACTTGGAAAATCCCTTAAATTAAATTATGACTCCTGGAAATTAGTGTACTTTGTCCCCTTCTTTCCCCCTCAGACTCCTGAGAAATTTCTTAAATTTGATTAGAATGCCTGGAAATTGTACTTTGTACCTTTTCTCCATCTCCCCCCCCCCGGACTTGGAGAAGTCATTTAATTTAATTTGGATTCCTGGAAATTATTCCACTTCGTACTTTTTCGATGTCTTCCATTACTCATTATCTCATTATTAGGCGATGTGAACTTCCCCAATTTTTCTAAAGTACTTTTTTCAATATTCACAATTTCTCTTCATCTGCTGGAAATTATTTTCAGTTCACCGTTCCCAGATGACATGCACTTGAGTCTCTCCTGATGGACAGGATTCAGTGACAGGTGTGATTGGATAACTTCATCACGGACCTTGGCATTGCTTTGGAGAAGGCCAGATACTCCAAGTGCTATAGATTCTGTGTAGTTACTGTGAAAATCATTGGCTTACTATGTAATAACAAAAAACCGAATACACTATAGAAGTCAGAAATTGTATTGAAATCGTTCAACATCTGTGTAAAGTTTATTTCAAATTTCTAACATTTGTAAAAAACAAAAAAACATTGCGATTCTTAGATGTTTTTAATATCAAGACATTTCTTCAATGTTTTTTAGACATCTTTATGCCATTTGCTGTCAACTTGATCATAACCTTATTTATATTTTTTGACTGTGTTCTTAATTTTTAATATCTTCAGTAATATTGAAAAAGAACGAGTTTGTATTTTTTAAGAACTTTTTTTTTAACGCAGTGCGCCGTGGCATGCCATGAAATGAAAAAAATCATATGTCATTTGTAGTGGAATTCCATCCTGCGATTTTTTCTATTCTGTTATTTTGTCTTAAAATATAGGCTTCCACATCAAAATCTTCAGTAGATCTTTTTCAATTGTTATTAATTTTTTTAGAAAATATGGCTTGTCTTTGTGTATGTTACATGAATAGGTTTTTATTTGCACAATTTGGCAAAAAACGTATTTAGTTCCCTCAAGCATTTATCCAAACCAAGTTTGTGTGAGACTTTGAACAAGTTGCAGATTTAATTATGACCCCTGGAAATTATTGTACGCTGTTTTACTGCTTGCTTAATCCAGGTGGAAGAAAATTCTTAATTTATTTTTTTACCTAGTGAAATCAAAACTAGTGGGATGTGTTTCTTTGAGTGAATTCAGGCTCACTTTGGGAAACCTGATGCTTTTTGTATCATAATTTTTTGAGCCCATAAGCTTTTTTTTTTATTATTATTATTATTATTATTATTGGAGGTTTAACAACTACCATGCGCAACTCAATGGGCTATAAGCAGTCGTTCATCCCTAATTTAGGGTCACTGACTCCAGGGAAGGGAGAGAGCCAGAGACGTAAGACAAACACAACATCCATGCCTTACCAGGATTTGAAACCGGACCCATCTCGAACGAATGATCAGAAGCCATCGCTTAGACCACTGCGCCACCGGGGGCGGCCCATATGCTTTCCATATATGATAGTTATAGGGGAATGATTATGAGTTGGAAACTACCAGGCGGAAAGACTTTATTTACCTTCTGGGGTCCCCCTTCGCGATAAAAGCCATTTGGTTGATATGCGAAAGCTTGGAACCTTTGATCTTTGATTTACGCCAAAAATATGGATTACTAGTATAGTTTCAAATCTGGATTTTGACAATTTTTATTTATTTATTTATTTATTTATTTTGTTTCTTTAGGAAAGTGTAAGCATTTTCTAACAGTTCCATTACAAAATAGTAAACAAGGTCAACAAAACAGCTTGGGAGATTTGAAACACTACAAATCTTGATATTCATTAATTTGTATGTTTGCATACTTAACGATTATGTTAAGCAACTCAGATTTGAGGTTGGTGTTTCATTACTTACATATTAGGATTTTTCTATAAAACTTAAGGAATCAAAGAACATTAATTTTACGATATAATGCATTAATATGTATTTTTAATCCGTTAATAGGTGTAAAATTACAAAAGTTTCTCAAGCTTTCACTGCCAACGGACAGCTTCTTCAGGCTTCTGAATATAAACACTTAACAGAAACAGACAAAGAATAAATGCAAATGAAAAATTTAAAATCATTATAGCATAGCACATAGCATGAGACTCGTATTACGCCTTGTGCTCATCGATTGTCCAGCAAACTCTTAATATTTAACACCGTGTGCCAGATATGTGAAATTTCAGTAGTTATGTCTGTGTTACATTTGTCACTGCCTGATATAATCTCGATTGATTCTCTGACTGCTGTTGACCTAGGACCGCTGTAGGGCGCATGTCTTCTTATATACTTCCAGATCGGTTGGGCATCCTTAAAATTTACGTCTCGTGCTAATGCTGTAGTTAGTTTTCTTTTTTTTTATATCCTGTTTGTGCTCTGCCTCTCTGAGGTGGAAAGACCTCTTTGTCATTCCGATATACCACCTTGTAGATGTGTCCGGATATAACAATGGGATGCTGTATACTCTGGCTTGGGTGGACAGTGGTTGCCGGTCACGATCAGCAGTGAGAATGGTCCCAATCGTCCTCGGGGATCTGAGACCTACATTCAGCTTACGCAGAGTATTCTTGAGTTGATAAGAAAATCCTGGAATATATGGTATGGATCTGACAAAACTTGCTCTTTCCGGAGGTGACCTTTGTGCCCGCCCTGTTTCTTTTAAAGAGGCTGTATGTGTTATCCTTTCATTGTGCTCAATGTTGAAACTAGCTGCAGTGGCAAACTCTCATAAGTTGCGGCTTTCTGCAAGCAGATCCTCTTTATCTGAAGAGAGATTGTAAGCTCTCTTAGCTCGTGCTCTAAACAAGGCGTACTTGTGTGAGCTGGGCGCTGCAGATGAAGGGAGAATCTGGTTATGTACATAACAAGGTTTGCAATACACTTGTGTTCTAAGATTTCCCGATGGCTTCCTTCGCACCAGGATGTCTAAAAACGGGAGGCATCCATCCTCTTCATATTCAGCAGTGAATTTTATCTCTTGGTGGGTGGAGTTCCTGCGATCTAAGAAAACATGAAGCATTTCAGTACTTCAGAAAGGCAAGGAATATACAAAAATGTAGTCACACAATTTTCCAACTGAATAAGAAAAGGATCCCCTGAAATTAAGCACTAGATGGCAGATACTCACCATCAAAAGAAAATGAGCTTTCCACTGGTCAATTTAACACTCTTTCGCATTTCGAGAAGTTTTTCAGTGGCACTCAACAAAGCTGCAAACCGATGGGAATAAACAGTGGGGATAGACTCCAGTTCTCTGATTGGTTGACTGCCCAAGCCCAGCATGCAATGGCCGATTTTGCATCAAACGTTATGTCCCTGGCAAGCACTGCACAATCTCGCATGAGTTTGGGCATGATGATACGAAGTTAAGTTTGCATTCGCGCTTTGTTCAGTTCCGGCTAAAATAGACACAGATATGTGAATTTGGTTTTAAGCAAAACTCTTCTAAACCAGATACTTAGTTTAAATTTCCGACAAAAAATAGCAGCACAAAGCTTTTCTTTGTGTAATTCTTTTTTCCTTTTAGAGAGCAAATTTTTGCACTTAATTATGGCATGCATTGCATACAACAAACACATGCTACTGGCAATGCATGTTGTTGTTTTTTTTTCTGTTTTTAAATCTTCAAAACCAAGCAATAGAGCAAACATTTTCCCTCCTTTTCCTCTAAGGCAAAATTAAAGTTCAAAATCGGTACTGAATCTGTCTGTGATGAAATAATAGTCATTTCTGTGATCTGTAACATTGTTTTCACTGCAGAGTGTGCAATGCAGTATTTGTCTCAGTTGCTTGGAACTTCACTGTCCTGGGTGGTGTAATGGTTAGCATACTCAACCGGTAATCGGGAGATGTGGGGTTCGATTCCCACTCCAGGACTATGAAATTTTCAAGTTTTCTGAGAAGTGTTACATGGATGACCAGTAAGTGGTACAAACAAATTCAGTTTGCTTTGCTTGAATATTCTGTTAATTTTTTATGTTTAATTTTGCTAAAAACATTTTTCTCATTTCTTAGTCACTTGCTACTACATCAAGGGAGGAAAGCAAGCATTCTTTCTTTGTGTAAAGTAAAATTAATGTTCAAAACTGCTACTGTGTACACTTTGTGCAGAGAAAATGACTTTACAGGAAATGCAGAGGTATAGTTACATAAAGAAATTATAGAAACACAGAAGCACTTTCAACCTGACTGAGGTATTGATCATTGTAAACAAATGGAGCTAGACTGGTTGCCAGATTTTCATTTCCAGGTTCTTTATTTTGGTTGTTGCCAAATGATGAGAGATTTCCAAATGCTAGGAATAAAATAAGGACTGTCAACATTGCAATTTGAAATAGATATTTCAATTTTTTCACAAAAACTCAGCCCTTTTGTTAATGAAAGGAGCAGTTTTTTCAGTATTTTTCCAAAGAAGGTGTAAATAGATCTCATCTGACAGGTTAAAATATAAAACTGATGGAAGTAGATTACTTAGTGTTGATGTACCAAAGGTCTTCATTTACAGAGGGCTCATATCATGGTACGAAAAACATCCCCAAAACATCACAGAACCCCTCCAGCTTGAATAACGCCTTCGACACAATCAGATTAAAGGCTTCATTGGGCCTGCGATGCACTCGTAACCTTCCATCATTGGAGCACAAACAAAAACAAGACTCATCAGACCAAATTACTTGTTTCCAATCTTCCACCTAGTAAAGTTTTAGTGCCTCTGAGCCCATTGTTAACATGCAGCTTTGTGACTTGTTGTTAAAAGAGGCCTCTTCCTCAGTACTTTGCTCCAGATGTCCACTGCATGCAGTTCTTGTCGCAATGTCCTTTTGGGAATTGGTTGGAGTGGACTTTCATTGACTGTTTGGAGCATTTGTTGCGTGGTTTGAAACCGATTTGCAGTTACTAGGCGTGAAACATGGCGGCGATCCCTGTTGGTGAGGATAGTTTTCTGGTCACGGTTATGTCGCCAGTTTTCAGTTGACTGCAAAGTACACCACTGTTTGTAGATCCATTGGATAGTACACTTTGACACACCAGCAAATTGGGTGACTTCGTTCACTTTGTGTCCATGAGCACGGCCAAAGACGATGGCTCCTTTTTTTGCCACTCTGTAACGTCTGTCCTACAACCCATACAGCAAACTAAATTCAACACACACGTTGCTCTTCACCAGTGTACGAGACAGAAATGATCCTGTAGACCACATCAGTGCTATTTATCTCCCAACAATGCTATCCTGGCACCCTCTGTGCAACCAGTAAATTCCTACTGTCATTTCTGCTAGGGGTGACTAATTTTTTGTCCAGTGTGCTTATGCATAAGCAGTTATAAAGCATAAATATCTGAAATCAGTTTTTTAAAAGCTTGAGTGTAAAGTGTGTTAGTGATTTAATAATCTATAATGGGCACTCAATAACGCTTTGCACATTGATCTCAAATAACGACTAACGAAAGAACCAGAATTTTCCAACTTGCTGAACGGAAGACTGAACACAGAGAGAGAGAGAGAAAGAAAGAACACTTACCACCCATCATTAAGTAATCCAAAAATTTTATTCACAATAAGTTGACTCACAACATCCTAATTGTTCACTGATGACTACAGGTTGGTTTAACACATACATAAGTTGACATTGGGTTTTACATACAATAAGACAAGCACATACACTGCCATTTTTAATCATTTCGTTGCTGACGAGAGAGGAAGGAAAACTGTAGCTTCACTTCGCCTGTAGGAGTGAGCGATAGAGTTTTGCCCAGTGCGGCAGCGACATCTATCGTCCTCTAGAACTGCAAGCAGACACATCTTGGTAATTCTAACAAAGTGTAAACAGCATTTAACAAAAATCAGTTGTTAAAACATGCAGATGAATTTCTCAAAACAACCGGTGGATTTATTTACACTAGACACTTGCTAATCTGGCCATTCTTTGCACAGAGGGTTTTTATTTTTATTCACTGAGAGTGAATTTATTTTTATTCACTGAGAGTGAATAAAAATTTAGTTTAATTCATTAAATTTAATGTTACAAGTTTACTGTATTTAGTACATATGTATTTTTTTAGAAAACACAAATAAGAGACAAGGATATGGAAATGGTAGAAGAACATGATTATAATATACTATACTGTTTCATTTGCAACAATGAAATGATCTAATACAAATTTTGAAGACGTCAATCAAATGTTTCGTGTAAATGTGACAAGGATGGCAAGTCAGATAATATTCGAAAACTTGAAAGTTTAATCGTCCTGGAGCGGGACTCGAACCCACGTTTCCCAGATAGCGCCCGGATATGCTAACCACTACACCACCCAAAACGACCAAGTCTCAAGTTTCCTATTAATTTGAATATAACCACCACAGGATTCGCTAGTCGAAGCAACCGGCATTCATGTTTAGCTAATCTGGAGGTTAAGAATCCTATCCTGTGATTGCCCGGAAGAGCAGATAAATCATGAAAGAAATATAGGATTACACCATATAATACAAATTTTGAAGATGTCAATCCGATTTTTGGTGTAAATGTGACAAGGATGGCAAGTCAGATAATATGCGAAAACTTGAAAATTTCATCGTCCTGGAGCGGGACTCCAACCCGCATCTCCCAGATAGCGCCCGGGTATCCACTGCACCACCCAGAACGATCAAGTCTCAAGTTTCCGATTAATTTGGATATAACCATCACAGGATCGGATTGACATCTTCAAAATTTGTATTATATGGTGTAATCCCGTATTTCTTTCATGAATGAAATGATCTTTTTATATCAGTAAAATACAATATGTGTGTGTATGTAGTGAAAGGATCACACAATTGTAATACAGCAAGATGTACTTTAACAGCATACTTTATAATGAAATCTTACATTTTCTACTCAGTGCGCTTACTTCGAAACATGTCAAGGATTTTTATCTGCTTTAATGAAGATGTACTTTAACAGCATACTTTATCATACAATCACTTTACTAGCATTACATTGGTACCGCACGTGTCTAATTTTGCTTTTGGTTTTTTCATTAGTCACAACAAAGCTATATACAAAGCAGCTAGTGAAAACAAGGTAATACAAATCTGGGTATTGTCAATTTAGGCACAATACAACAAAAATATATGCTATAAAAGAAACAAATATGCAGAGCACTTAATCATATAAAAAAAATATAAGCTTAGCAAATGTCTTGAACCTTTCACACATGGCCGGCCGGCTTGCCCTCACAGTGCTGCCTGGGTAGCAACAAATGTGTAAAAATAACCCACACTCCTGACTTTACAAGGACACGTAACTCCACCTCTTTTACCTCACGGCTGGGTTAGGAAGTCTACTGTATTATATGATTGCCAGTAAGGCAGGAATTCCAGTGGGTAATTGATGTTTAGAACTTCCAAAAAATAAGCTTGTAAACTTATATTAAGATATTCCAGCAAACTTCCATGTATCTTCTCATTGATTTTGTCAAAGATTTTAGAATATATTATTTGAGAAATTATATTTTGAAAGTGAAAGACCACCTGCCCCCTCCCCTTCAAAAGACACACACACACACACACACACATATCAAGCAAAAAGAAGCAAAACAGGGAAGTAAACACTGAAGAACAACTTGCTAGTCAAGTGAAAAGCCAAAATGTGCACAAGCTGTAGTTGAGAAGAGTTCACTGCTGGGGCATGCTCAGAATTTTTTTTGGGGGGGAAGATGAAAGTTTTTGAAATCCACCAGAACAAAATAAAAGTTAGTGAGAAGTAGAGAAAAAAATTAAAGCATATTTTTCTAAAGTAAGTTGATGCATTTTTATTAAATTAAGGCGTTTTTTGTTTAATGTAAGTCACATTTTAACCCAAAACATAAAAAAATGAAACACTTTAGGGGGGGCAAGGCCGTTTTCGTCCCCTTCAAAGTGGTTCACTGGAACGCAAATTCAAAAAAAAAAGGAGCTAAACAACTGATGAAACCTATGGACAAGCTGTGTCTTCATGGCATTCAACTTTTTTTTTTTTTTTTTTTCCCCAGGTAAATGAAAATCCTCCAAATATGTGGCGTCGGTGAATAAACAAAGATATCGCTCTTTCCATGTTTTAGCAACACATAGCAACCGACAAATTGTTATTCGGTCACCGCTGGGGATCCGAATCCTAGATCTCTCTATATCTAGCCGAGCGTGTTAGGCTTTCACCACGGCGGCCAACAATCCACGGCACTATGTGTGTTTTTCTGTCGGCTTCTGACATCATAAATCCGTAAGATGGGCTCAGCTACTGAGACGTCTCCATCTGATGGCCATTAGTGGCACTGGCTATATATTAATTATAGCAGATAAATCCAAAGGGCAAGATCCAAAGTGAAAATCCTCCAAATACGTGGCATCAGTGAATAAACAAAGATATCGCTCTTTCCACGTTTTAGCAACACATAGCAACTGAAAAGTTGTTATTCGGTCACTGCTGGGGATCCGAATTCCAGATCTCTCGATATCTAGCCAAGCGTGTTAGCCTTACACCATGGTGGCCAACAATCCATAATCCATGGCGCTGTGTGTGTTTTTCTGTCAGCTAAATATGGAGAGATCTATGGCTTGGATCCCCAGTGGTGGCCGAATAACAATATTTCAGTTGCTATGTGTTGCTAAAATGTACAAAGAGCGATGTCTTTATTTATTGACAGATAAATGTACACACACATACCAACTATACTAGCACATGTAACAGAGGTATTAAGTAGGGAGGAGGATTTTGTACTGGCATGCTGTGTCTTGACAACCCCCATACTCTGTGCCTATTTTATGTTGTCCGAAATGCAACTCCAGTTAGCGTATATTCATGGTTATTTCAGCACTTCATATAGTAAATAACATGTAACTTTCCTACTAATATTAAATTGTTGAAGAGCCATGTTAAAGTTAAAAAAGAAACTGAAAAAAACTCAGTAAAGCTTAAATAAAACCCACCTGGATTGGGTAAAAAAAAACAAAAAACAACTGGTTTTTAAATCTGAAAATGCTGAACCAAGTGGTCCTATCTGCCCTACCAAGTGCTGCTAATGCACTTTGTAGGGCAGATCATGTCCAGGGACATATGTCTTGGGGAAAATACACACACAAACTTTTGATTTAATCCAATATTCAAGTTTCCTTTTGATTTTCAGATCAGTGCTCCCCACCTTTGAGGAATAGTGGAACCAAAAAGACGGAAGGAGAATGCTGCTCTCTAGAAAGTGAGAACCGTAGAATCCAAGCTCCCAGAGACAAAATAGAAGACCCGCTTTCATATGGGGATAAAGAACAGTACAGCACTCGAGATATGACTTCACATATGGAGTCCATTGAAGCTAGTGACAACCGTCCTCTCAGTATCACTGATTCCTGCTCACAACAACAGGATACAGGGTATCAAACTAGTAGTGTTAATTCAATGGCATCTTTAAGCTCAATATCTAATGTGCAATTCCATGTAACACCAGCCACAGAAATAATAGACTGCTGTATGATCTCACATTCAAACATCATACCTTGTGAAGAGCTTGCTGAATCAGCAATGTCTCTGGATCGCTCAGAACTCTTTGCAGATGACAGTGCCCTATCCGAAATGGCCATCAGCCATGAGAGTCAAGACAAAAACTTGCACATGTCAGCTTGTTTCAACAGTTTAAAATGGCGACAAAATGTGTGTTCAACTCCAACGAAGGATGTACAATTCCTTCAACCTTGTTGAAAATTAGTGTCTTAGCTGTTTTTTGATTTTATGTTTTACCGAGTTAAGTAAGTGCCTATAGTGTGAAACCAATTCAACCGTGTTCTATAATCATGTGAGCAAACTGAAAAGATCTTTTACAGTGAAACTATTTTGTAATTTTCAATTGTGAAATTTATAGCACTATTTAATATTCTTACTCCACATGGAGTTTTTGTACATATGTGACATTGAATCATGGGGTTACTACTGAGATGTTAGAAAGAAATCTTTTTGATTGCAAACTCTTTAGCCCAAATAACAAACTTTGCCAGAATTATCCAGTATTTTTATGTTCACTAAAAATACCCATTGAATTATAATCTATAGCTGATGATTTTGATCTAATGAGTTAATAGTAATCAACACTTGCAAATAATTTGTATTAGTTCATTCTTTTCATGAAATTTTACTATTGACTTTTCAAAAATTCATATTTGTATCATGCAGCTAATTTTTATGGAAGTGAATTTTAACTTTTTCATGCATGTCTTTGAAATTATGAATTGGTTCAAATTTTACTGAAAAGAAATTGTGAAATAATCATAAATTATGTTCAGATTAAAGTTTACAGTAAATTAGCAGTGGCAGTATATTTTCGGAGATCATGTGTTTTATTGACAGCCCTGTGTTTGATTGGCATTTTCAGTTTTTCTAAATGCTGAAGAGATTTTGAATTAGTTTTGCTTGGTGTCCAGATCATTGTTGATTTCTGCAGTTTGTAATTGTTTCACTTACAACCTATTCAAAGTCATCTTGCATTTTTTGTAGTGCAGTTCAGATAGACCATTATCAGAAAACAAGACAGTCCAAGAGTATGTATATGTAAAACCTTTTTATAAAAATATCCTGAGTATATAAATAAGCCTCATATTAGAAGTAGGTTATGAATTGATCACTCCAGGTATGAGTTTTTAAACTGGTGTTCTTTTATCCACTGTTTTAAAATATTCATACAGATTTTTATACACAACTACAATAAAAAAAAAATGGGATTGGTTTAGTCAAACCCTTGAGCTCACAGATTTCTTCAACAAAGAAAATTGTATTCTCTTACAGAGCTTGTTTTGAAAATAGTGAAATAATTTTGTAAAGTAAAGCAATTTCTTTAATGGCTGAAAATGGTTTTCAAGACCACATTGTAATTTTTTTCCCCCTCTTGCAGTTAAGTTTTTGCTAAGTGTAGGCCTTAATTTAGATATTATATTCTGAGAATAATATATATATATACATATTGTGACGAACAATACATTTGGGAAAATCCATTACTCTTATATAAAGTTAGCCTGTTATCTTTGTCTTCAATAAGGTTAGGTTTTTCAGAGTCTTGATGTTCAGAGACGTGGGTATAATCATTCCCTGAAATTTCTTTTGTGCAAATATGACTTTTCTGTTAGCTGGGCTATGATGTTTTGCAAACAGCTGTATGCCACATATTATTTTCATAGTTTGACAAAATAATTATTTGCAACTGCTGACAATATTTTATTTAGAATTACGAAATGTGTATGGTTAGGTACACTGAAAACATGTTGATTAAACAACTGAGAATTGCTTCTTAAGTAAGCAATACACTATTGTTAACATTTTTAATTAATGATTGTGAAAAATGGTATAGATCACTTAACAAATTTTAGTTACTAATTACTATATTATGTAAAATATTGAAGATGTTTCTTTCAAGCTGCTACTTATTTAGCTAGCTCAAGGCAACAAAACTATTTGGAAAGTGTAGAAAATTCAGCCAAACTATTTTTTACATTTTAATGTATGCAGATCTTTTAATGACAGACAAAAATGATCATTTCATTGTATTTGTGATTCGGAGTAATTTTGTATTGTATTTTTACTGTTGTGCATTTATATACTACCCGATTTTGTTACTTCATTTGAATTGCATAATAAAATTCAAAATCTGGATAAATTGATCCTTTATTTGTCTTGCCCTTTTGAAATTAAAATTATGTGGCTGCAATTTTCATGCAAAATAGTGTTAGAATTCTTACACAAATATAGTTTTTGTTTTAAAATTACGGAATCTTGTCCAGGTAGCCCTCAATTTGCAGCAATTTTGAAACCAGACTGTGGGAATACGTTAAAAGGCAATTCAAAGGTGGCCGTGGAAACACAGCCATCTTTGAATTGCCTATATTTTCTTACATGAACGGCAATTCGGAGATGTCTGATTGCTGTGTTGATTGAAACCAGACCTAAAAGTGAAGAAAAAATGTACATTTTATTTTTATTTACATTTTACAATTTTTCTTATATTAAATTGTAATCATACTTGAGACCGACCAAGGAACAAAAATGCTGAAACTTTTTAACCAGGTAAAAAATCAGCACATGCTACAAGAAAGTGTGAATATAACACAGCACAAGCAAGATGGAATTGTTCACCCTAATTTGTTTATGTAAATATTTACAGCACACCACGGTATTCGCAATATGAAATTACTGATTTCAAAAACAAAATAAAACTGCGAACTTCGTTTATATCTTCCGTATATGGAAAAATATACATTATACGTGGCTGAGATATGAAAATACAATTGATATAAGATATCTGTTACGTCAAATGTGGCCGTGAGCTCTGTGATGCACAGCTATGTAGTGATGTATGCAATGCAATAACTCTGCTGCAAGGTAAAAGATGTTACTTAGCACTCGTTCTGCAGTCATTCCATTGTTCACTACCGCATGTCAACAAAATGGCGCCGAGAATTTTGTGTAATCTTCTTTATCTGCTGCGGTCCAAATGCAGAACGGCCTCATTTCATGGCTTTGTGAACATATGCTGATCACAATGCTGACATAGTTAATTTCAAACACAAATTCACAACGGACTTTAAAATCGTAGTGATATATGTTAAAATCCAGAATTTAGTGATATATGTTAAAATCCAGAATTTAAAATTGAAAAATTGAATACCATGATGAATTCTAAAAACGAATGAAATCAATTAAGAAGTTGAACGTTGATTCCATTCATTTTTAGAATTCATCATGGTATTCAATTTTAAGTTCTGGATTTTAACATATATCACTAAGATTTTAATGTCCATTGTGAATTTGTGTTCGAAATTAACTGTCTGCATTGTGATCAGCATACGTTCACAAAGCCATGAAATGAGGCCGTTCTGCATTTGGACCACAGCAGATAACAAAGAAGATTACACAGGGTGGCGACAGACCTGGAAAATATGGAAAATCGGGAAAAGTCAGAGAATTTCCTTCGATTGGAAAAAGTCAGGGAAATTTGTAGCAAATCGAACGAAGTCTAGAATTTTTATTTCCGTTTGTAGCTCATCTTGCCAGCGATAAAATAATAAAACATTGTATGTTGTTGTAGCCAAATATATTTGCGAGCTTTTATGTCTGCATACTATTAATATTTCATTAAAACGTAGTTTTATCGTCTAAATAACCATGTTTTCTTTGACTCGGGCTCCAACACACCCTTGTTCAATCAGTCCACATTTCCGCATCTGCCCCTAATGCCAGCACGATGTTTCTGGAATGGCTTCATGTTGTTGTAAATATACATCATTCAGACTGAATTATGTGTGCACACACGATAAAAAAATCGAAAAGAAATATAATGTGTTAAAAAAAAAAAGGAAGAAAATAATTTCAGAATCAGATTGTTTTTAATTCATGTTTATAGGTCATATTTTCTCTTTTTATTTACGAAGTGTAATAGTATAAATTATTTACTTTGAGTGCTTTGAAGTACCTTTTGCATCGGACGGATGCCCGCTGTGTGCATTATTTCTTTTTCCTTCTGATTGTTTGGGTACAAAAGTTCGATATCGGAGATCGTGATGTTACGTACGCTTCGCATTTTCTCGGGTTCGGCTTTAGGAGTGACCTTGAGGAGACATCCTTTGCGCAAGACCAGCCGAGTTTTCAGAAAATTTTGCAAACTTTGTCTTTTTAGCACGTCTTTTGTAAAAAAAGATTGTGCTTCTGTTATCGGTATGTCCATTGCTCGACAAATCCTGGGCGCCAGGTCGCCCAGGCGCCTAATTTTCTTCTTAGTTGAGATTTCGTAATATATTGCAGTAAATGCCGTAATTTCTGTTGTGTAATCCATAGATTATCTATTAAAAGGTTATAAATTTAAGTGCTGCGGACACCGGTAAAAAAAAAAAAAAAAAAACGGTACATTGTTTTAAAAAGTCTGTGAGGTAATTGTCAGGAGAGGTGGTGTTATTGGGAAAGTACCAAACATGTGGTAACAGAAAAAAATATAACGTAACAGCGAGATAGAAGACTGCAAAAAGATTGTAAGAATATATATTTTTTCTTTTACTTAGAAGTATTTTGACAGAAAATATGACATGCGGAAGGCTACGCGGTGTGAGAATCAGTGACTCTCGGGAATCGCGCAGAGCTATTCCGTAGCGTGTAGCCATTCTGTGAATCGCATCACCTAGTTTTGGTGCACTGATTGTTTTAGTTAAGGTTTTTTCGGTATTCAGTTGAAACATATTCAGAAATAAGACAATGCTATGGCCTGTCTGCAATTTCAACGGATTTTTTAGTCTAACTAATGAAATGCGATAATGCGGCAATAGCTAACGATTTTAGTTCTTTTTTTACTTAAAAGTAACACAAAAGTACTTCAAAATGACAGTTACTTTTTCAATAAGACGATCATTTTTTCTTGCATCTTTGGATTTCTGAGTCGGTCCTGTGAATCGTAGTTTTCTGTCGGAAATTTCGATTCACGATTAATATGATAGGTGCGGATCACATGGTGCCGATTATACGACTGTTATGCATGCCAATTACCACGGAATGTTTGTATTTTCTACCGATTTAGTTGTCAACTACGATTCTACGAATTTTCATTTGTTAAAAAAAATATTTTGCTATTATTTTATGATATACATAAGATTCTTAAGCAGATTTGCAAAATTCTCCGGGGGGGGGGGTAGTCATCATTTAGATCGCTATCATGATTGATGCAAAACTGAAGAGAATTTGGGGTTTGGGTCATTTTCTGTCTGTACGGTATTTCGTGTTTCAAAGCTTTCGAAAACAGTAGTTAAATGGAGTAAAAAGAATTTGCTCTAATCGTAATTTTTTTCTCCGGATGTTGCGTTTGTGTCTAGTATTCTTGTTAAATATCATTTTATGGCATATATGTTCGTATTTCAGCTTGAAACTGTAAGCAAGAATTTGTGTAAACGGAAGTTAGATGCCGCAAAAATTGCCTCCTAATCTTCAGGTTCTTCCGCGAATTTGAGAAATTCCGCCTTTTTCGTTATGTTGGGCACTCAGGAGATCGATGCACAAGTAAACAGAATTGTGCGTGTGTGTGAATAGATGTTCGTCAGAGGACGGAATTCCATCTTTACGAAACTTTTGAAAATGGAAAGTCGACGGAGTTCAGATTTTTTCCGTAATCGTAATTTCTTTTTTATCGCGATCTTGCCTGCGTCTAGTTCTTTTAAGTAATATTTTACTGCATAAATTTTTGCATTTCACCTTGAAAATAGGAGAAAATTTTCCAAACCGGAATTCCCGTAATCGCTATTGCCCCCTCCCTCCCGTGATGTCCCCACTCTCGAGCGTTGTTAAATATCCCCCCGCCCCATAAGTTTTTGCATTTAATCTTGATAAGGGAAGAAAAAAATTCCCAAAACCGGAAGTGACGAAGTTGGAAATTTTTAAAAAATTGATATTCCCAAAGTTACACCATTTATCTGAAATAGTTGAAGCTTTGATATCATGCACTCATGGTCCTCAGGCTGATGGTTGTTATCAGGGAGCACAAAAATCAAGAAAAGAAAAAAGTGACAATGAAGAAGTAGGGATTCTGAGAATGATAGCAGCAGAAAGAAAATTAAGAAATCGATGCTGTGCAGTTGCAGAGTCAACAAAAGACAGACTAAACAGTAGTCTGCATTCTTGCTGTCTGTTTTGATTTTTCACCAGTTAAAATGTTCAGCTTTCCTTCCCCCTCCCCCTTCTTTGGTCTCATCTTGTCGTAAACTGCAATTTTAGAGGCAGTATGATCATATGGTAAGTGGAGGTTCGTGCACTTCTTGGATTTCCTGTCTGTCAAACATTGTGGAATTCTGATTTTTATCTCTACGTGTGGAATTCACATTTTTATCTCTACACTGAATACATATTTCATTTCCATTAAGCATCCCTCAAATATTCTAATACTCTGTAAATTTTTTTCTTTTTGATGAGGCTTCCTTTGAAAAAATTAATCTAAATCACTTTTTTATTCTTTAGAATTGTAGACATTGCTTTCCAGTATTACAAAATGCTTTACAATTTTATTTTATTTTTGGCTGCCTTCAACATCTTTATTAATAACTGATTTTATCAGCAAAGGATAATGTGTTCAACTTTTGATTTGAAGCCACAAGTTTAGAAAAATAAGTTTTTTGAAACAAAGCTTGAATTTGTTCAGAACAAGAATATGCAACATAAAATAAACAAAAAATGCTACTGAACATCATCTGTCTATTAGGTCGAATGGTAAGATGCCAGTCTGAAATTCTTTTTGAATGTTAATTAAAGATGACTTTTTGATTACTTATTGGTGGAATTGAAAATGTGCTGCAAGGAGTGTAGTTGCAGTCTGCCCCTGGCTGAGTGGTGGCAGAATTATTTCAGAGGGAGGTCACTTTCCAAGGTTAAAGTGGTCAGCATGGAATGTTTGCTTTTGTTGTCTATTGTTATGAATGAGTTGTGCATCAAATCCTTATGTTGTTTGCATTTTATGGGCTATTTTTTTTTATTTTTAAACAAGAATATTTTGAGTTATATTGGCCACTAAAATTTTTTTGACTTATCAAGACCATAACTTCATTATGTACCTAGGACACTTGCAAGGAATTTTACTCTTTTTTGAGTTATCAGAAATTCAGTGTTATTAAAGTTAAGAGTTATCAAGAGTTGACTTCATTTGTAAAAATAGAAGTAAAGTTTTTTTTATTATTTGCCTTTGCATTCATTAACTTTTCTGGTTTGTATGTAGTGGTCAGGGAAAAAAGTGCATTTTCACCTGGAAAAGTCAGGGAATTTTTTGTTCATGATTTTGTAGCCACCCTGTTACAAAAAAATATTGGCGCCATTTTGTTGACTTGCGGTAGTAAACAATGAAACAACTGCAGAACGAGTGCTAAGTAAGTAACATCTTTTTTACCTTGCAGCAGTGTTATTGCATTGTATGTATCATTACATAGCTGTGCATCACAGAGCTCACAGTCACAACATTTGACGTGAGTAATAGAATATAGATATCTTATATCTATATCAATTTTATTTTCAAAATAAAACTGTTTTAAAAGATATTGCTCCAAATATAGCTTTTTTTTTTTTTTACTCGTTAGAACATCAGTGCAATTTTCCTCTTGTGTTGCTTTCTTCTCAGTAAGTTCCATCCATGGCCATATGTCTCTTGGTGCCTCAGACTTTTTCTGCACAGCAATTTTTGCTTAGTTTTTCTTTCTCTTGATATCATTCCCTCCCCATTTCATTGTCACTTTTCTTCTTGAAAATCCTCCAAATACGTGGCGTTAGTAAATAAATAAATATGTCACTCTTTCCACATTCCAGAAACACATAGCAACCGAAAAATTGTTTTCAGCCGCCGCCGTGGAATTGAACCACGGAACTCTCGATATCTAGCCGAGCGCGTTATCTTTACACTGAAAACAATTTTTCGGTTGCTATGTGTTTCTGGAACGTCGAAAGAGCGATGTATTTATTTATTTACTGACTCCACGTATTTGGAGGATTTTCACCTTGGATCTCGCCCTTTGGATTTAACTGCTATAATATATATAGCCAGTGCCGTTAATGCCCACCAGATGGAGACGTCTTAGTAGCTGAACCCACCTTACGGATTTATGATGTCAGAAGCTGACTTTAAAATACACATAGCACTGTGGATTGTTGGGCACCGTGGTGTAAAGTTAACGTGCTCGGCTAGATATCGAGAGATTTGTGGTTCCATTCCACGGCGGCGGCTGAAAACAATTTTTCGGTTGCCATGTGTTTCTGGAACGTGGAAAGAGTGATGTATTTATTTGTTTACTTTTCTTCTTTCTTTCTATTCCCTCAGATGACAATAATTTACCGATTATGCTGAAAGCATTTTCATCCTGAGAACCATGAATGAATGGTATCAAACCTTTCATTATTTTCGATAAATGGTGTAACTTTCAAAATATGAATACTTTTGAACACCATCCATCAATTCTAACAAATTTTCACAATTCGTCACTTCCGTTTTTGGAAAATTTCCGCTCCCTTATCCAGCTGAAGTGTAAACATTTGCGGGAGAAAGTAACATTTAACAACAACACACAAAAACATCGCGAGAAGAAAAAAGCACGATTATGGGAAAAACCTTCACTTCAACCGAGTTCGTTTTTCGGAAACTTTTTCCTACATTTTTAAGCTATACTTGCGGAATAAAAGGATATTTACGACCAGTACTGGACAAAAGGAACATTGCGAGAGAAAAAAAAAAAACGATTACGGGAGAAATCTTCGCTTCCATTTTCGAAAGTTTTGAAGGACGGAATTCTGTCCTCTAAAACGAGCCCCCTCCCCCACCCCAAAATTTATGTTCAGTTATGCATTGATACCAAGATGCCCAAATTGATAACAGAAATGGCAAGTTTCTTCGAATCCCCGGAAGAATCTCATACCTGAATAATACAGGGAAATTTTCGCACGGTCTTAACTTCCGTTTTCAGAAATCGTTGCCCACCGTCTCGTGCTGAAATACAAACATTTATGCAATAAAATGATTTTTAACAAGAATTACTGGACACGGGCAACATCGTGAGAAAAAAGAAATTACGATTATGGGAGAAATCTTTACTCCATTTAACTTCTGTTTTTGAAAGTTTTGAAAAACGAAATACTGTTCCCAGACGTAAAACGACCTCCATACCCCCAAAAAATTTCTCTTTAGTTACGAATCGATCTCAAGAAGGACCCAAATGATGACCAAAAATAAAGCGGAATTCTGTGAATCTGTGGAAGAATCTCGTGCATGTGTGATTCTTACGTTGCTGATTTTGAATAAAAATTATAAATACAGCCATCTCCGCAATTACATATGTTTTGCTAATGTGAATTTGCTCTAACCAGTTCCATGAGTCGGTAAAAGCTGCTAGAAAAATGCAAGTATTGAATATGCCACTTTTTTCTTAGGCAATTTCATTCCCAGCGCTTTAACCTTTCAAAGGACAAATTTAATCTCTGTGGAGATCCTGGGATTATTTTAATTACACGATTTTCTATAGGTTGACATCTTACATGAATGCAAGCAGAGATGACTGTCAGTCATGAAAACCAATGAGTTGCGCACGCGCTTATTGATTGTGAAATGCAATATCAAAAATGGACACCATTCCACAACAGTCGTGAGCGTGTTAGCACGTCATGACTAGTCATTTCCCTTCCGTCTGGAAAAGGAGTAAGGACAAGTTTTTGTTCCCTTTCTACTTACTTAAGAAGTTTTTCCCATTTGGATGTTTGGCATGCAAAGGAGTGGAAGGAGGGTGTGCTTGGTTCCCTTTCTGTTCATGCATTATTGAATGGGCTGAAAACTGAGCTAACATGTTTGTGTAGTTTTTACATCATTTCAGAGCTTCAAATGTAATGCCATTTATTACTCGTCAATGTTTGGGTGCTAAGAACGCATTTCATCGACTTTCCATTGATTTACATTATAAAATAATTTTCAATTTATCCCAATTCTGATTATGCCGGCTCATCCAGGACTGCATCCAAGGTGTAAATTGAAGGCTGTGTTCTCCACGTTAGTCAAGTAAAAACGTTTCTGGCCATTAATTACCATCAAAGCTTATTCTTAATATTTCCATTGACAAAAAACTAGCGGATAATGCTTACCTTGGCATTCCTTTCTAGCGACGGGAACATTTCACGCGCGTGAAATGTTCCCGTCGCTAGAAAGGAATGCCAAGGTAAGCATTATCCGCTAGTTTTTTGTACAAGTTACTTTGAAATATCGCACGTAAAAGAGAATAGTACAATAATTAGAGCTATATAATAGTCAGAATTAGAACTACTAAGTAGAATTGATTTCCATTGATCACCAAAAAGTCGGTAGTAATCGAAAGGTTGGAATTATCCCATAAATGGCAACACCTACAATAACTGTACTCCTGAGGAAGGGTAGGTGTGATACTCGAAAATTCAACATATTTCCTTTTATTCCTTAGAAAAAAAAACTATAATTAGGAGTTTGTGAACCATAAAGTCTCTTGATAAAGAATGCTTTTGAATTGTAGAGCCATACTCTTAAAATCTGCACGCCGATGTAGGTGCAAGTTTTCTGTCCTCTCTCTCCAAGTTATGAATTGAAGATTTCTCCTCCTGTAAAATCAATCCTTTTTTTCTGACAATATTTCGTCTGTCCAGTACTGTTATTAAATATCATTTCATTATATAAATACTCGTATTTCAGTTTAAAAACGTAGGCACGGTTTCCTAAAACTGAAGTTAGACAGTGAAAATTTCTCTGTAATCTTACATCAGACATGCCAACATTGAAAATCGGGAGATTTTTACAGCACATAAAATCACACAAGCCCATTTTTTCCCGACATTTTCCATACGTAGGAACAATTCTCCAGAAGTAGTACGATTGGTCCACTAAAAGTTCTGGAGAAAAAAAGCGTGAAAATCAACACCCTCTCTCCCTACTGAAATTCGTTTTCAGGTATGTTGATTCTGCAAGATAATGAAATGTAAAATGGCCCGCATGTTCTTTTTTTATGAATAAAATAACAGCTTACTGTTTCTTCTGTAGGTCGTGCACGAAGGCGACAAAAAACATCATACTAACCACCTTTCATTACAAGGCGAGGTCAACTGTAACTTCTCCCTTTTGTCGTTAAGTGAATTCACTGTAACTCAACAGTTTATCGTCACTTAGAATGCACACGGCTCGGTTGAGGCGAGGGATTGAAAGGCTGAACTGCAAGGAGAAGGCAGGGCAGCTCCCATCTGTCAATCAATTACTGACCCTCCCCGGCATTCTAGTACCAGAGTGGGTGAGCTCTTTGCTGAAGGCATTGCATTGTATGTCAATTGGACTGGAAGAAATTTTTTAAAGCAAATTTTTTCTGACCCATCTCAGATGATTAATCAGAAACCAGTGCTTAGACCACTGGGGCGGCTTTCTTTTTGCGGATATTAGAAGAAGAAAAGTACAAAAGTGACTGTAATGCCGCCTTGCATTGACACAAAGAGAAAGATTTCACAAGTGGTTGGAAATCATGGTAGTGGCTGATGGAATTTCAACCATCCTAACGGCTAATTCTCGATGAAAATCCGGAGAATTTGACATTCATTCGGAGTCTCCTGCCTAAATTTGAAGAGTTGGCACGTCTGTTAGTCTTTATCTCATGATTTCCCCTCTGATCTGTATTTGTTGTTAAATATGTTTGTATTACATAAATTCTGCCGAAGAAAAATTCTTAATATGTGGAACTACGTCAGAATCGTTAACTTGGCAATCAGATATGCTTGAATTGCTAGTATTTAACATGTGACATCAATTACATCGTCCTGCAACAGCAATCAACCTTGCATCTCCCTATTTCTAATATACGCTATATTGACAAAATTCACTCGACACCCCTTCAAAAGCAAATGAACCGATCCGTTGCGTTGTTCAGCTGCACGGTACAGCTGCAAACAGCATAAAAACAAGCCTGCAGTTGACCACGATCATATCGCACTGTGAGGTTGAGTGAAAATGTCACAGCGGAAGAGAACTGACTTTGAGAAGGGAAAGATTGTTGGGTGTCATATTAGTGGGTTGTTCATAAGAGAAACAGAGGCGTTTAAACATACCAAAGTCAACTGTGTTGGATGTACTGAATAAGTGGAACACACATGGCGTGCCTGAAGCAGCAAAACATGCAGGCAGACCAAAGAAAATCAGTGATAGAGGACGTCGAAGCCTCAGGAGAGTCATTACAGCTAATCGACAGAGTACTGCACAAAACCTCAGTGTACAGGTGAGTAAAAATGCTGGAACCTCGGTATGTACACGTACCATTGGCAGAGAACTTCATTCCATGGGTTACCGTGGTCGTGCGGCTGCTCATAAGCCTTTTACCTCCACTCTGAATGCTACTCATCGTTTAGCATGATGTAAAGAACATTTATCGTGGACCGTAGATCAATGGAAACTGGTCCTATGGGTTGACGAATCCAGATATACGATCCATCAGTCTGACGGCAGTGTGTGGGTATGGTGGCAGCAGGGGGAACGCTCTTTACCACAGTGCATTTTTCCTACCGTCAAGTTTGGAGTTGGCAGTGTACTCTTGTGGGGGTGTTTTTCGTGGTATGGTTCCGGCCCATTGGTAATCGTGGACAAACCTGTTAACCAGCACGTCTACCTCGATATTCTGGACAATTATGCCCTACCAACTATGTGGCAATACTAAGGAACTGAGCCTTGTTGATACCAGCAGGATGATGCACCGAGCCATAAAGCAAAGACTGTTACAGTGTGATTTGACGGTAATTCTGCATGGTCTGTGGACTGGCCAGCACAGAGCCCTGATCTTAATCCCATAGAACACCTATGGAATGCATTAGAGCGCTGCATAAGAAGTTTGGAACCACGGTCTACTACTAAGGAACAGTTAGTGGCAGCATTATGCACTGAATGGAAGCACAGACCTATCGTTGTGTTCCAAAATCTTGTCGGAAGCATGTCTCGAAGGGTTAGTGCATGCAATAAGGCCAAAGGTGCACCGACACCGTACTAATGTATGTCAATAAATGCTATGTGGTGTTTCTTTTCTAGGTGCCCAGTGACTTTTGCCAATATAGTGTATATCATTATTTAAAAAAGGGGAGGGACCCTATTATCCCCTTGGTAAGAGCCATCCCTGATTTGGCGTGCAGCGCAGGGTCTTGCATTGTCATGGAGAAGTATAGCTCCATGGTGATTGAATAATGTCAGCTGTGTGTTGGACAGTTACTCATGCATAGTGTCAAGCAGGAGTCGCACTGCCAATCATATTCTTCACAATTTGTGTGTGTGGGGAGGGGGAGTATCGATTTGGCGATTGATTAAAGTTTTGGCGAAAACAAAACAAATGTGACATACTTTCATCACTGGAATATATGACATGAGCAATTGCCTTTTTTTTAATGATCGAGCAAAATCAATCTTCATTTGATTTGGTATTTGAAAAAGGAAATTCGAATGCTAGTTACTTTTTTCACTGTTTGCAGTGGGCATGAAACGGAAAGCGATTACGTGAAAAGAGCAATGCAAGCGCTGACGTAAGACCTATAATAACACTTTACTAGTCTGTAACCCGTGCCATGCATGGTTGAAAAAGCTGTGACTGAAATTTTGTCTTGTCATATAACATGAATTGTAATAAAATGCAAAAATATAATAAACGGTTGAATTATTACTAATCTGTAACCCGTGCCATGCACGGTTGAAAAAGCTGTGACTGAAATTCTTTCTCGTCATATAACACGAATCGTAATAAAATGCATAACTGTAATAAACGGTGAATTAATTATTAATGGGCACTCTATAAGATGGGTCACCAACAACAAAATTTTCATAATATTCCCATTAATTTTTCCAACTATTATACAAATTTTATGATGATGATGATCGTCATTATTGTATAAACATGTGCTTACCCATCGTTGACGGTCTTGCATTGGAGTATTGAGGCATTCTTTCAGTGACCCGAAATAATATTGCGTCTAGATAACTACACAATGGGGTTAAAGATGTGTTTTATTTTGCCAGTTTGGTTTTAACAAGTTTTTTTTTTCAGTATCATATAATCCATACTAATATATAAAGAGAGAAACTTTCAGGGCTGCCAGTGGCAACTAATAGGCGACTATTGCTACTATTTTTGATGACAGGCGACTATGGCTACTATTTAAAAAAACATAATTTGTGTTGCATATATCGATGTGCTTGTATAACGTCAGTTTTAATATCGATACACGTGATTATAAACTTTGATATCGATATGTACATGTCGAATCGATATGTCTTGTTCAGTTCATTGTTTTCTGCTCTATTGCAAGTATCATAGAGGAAAGTCAATGGCAAGTATAGACTAGACCTACGTGTGATTAGAGGAACGACCTACACAAATAAAGATATTCCGCCGAAAAAGTTTCCCCTTTTTTCTGTTTGGAATACGACAGATTGATTATTCAAATGAGATTCTTGATATACCTCATGTCAGATAACTACGATTATATCTACAGAACAAAACAAGTAATCATCATAACACTGAATGAACACAACTATGACCTTTGAAAGAAAAGAAATACACATTTTTTCAACACAGTGTATGAAGCCCACTTGGGAAATCTTGTATGTTTTTACCAACCACAAAAGCAGAAGAAAGCTCTCCGTACTGGCTTGATACAAACGAGAACATCTGACCTCCAGAACAATGACAAAGGAGGAAGTGTTTTCTAATTCCAAAGTTTGTATCAGGCTAGTTTATGTAAGTAGTGTTTGATATATAATTAGAGTATTTTTTTGGGTGTAATTTCCATAACCTTTATAGTTCAATTCTGAGTGTCTTGAACAGCATTATATTGAAACTTAGATGCCCTTTATGTAGTGTGTGTATATATAATCCCCCCCCCCACCACCACCACCACAACGTGAACATGTGCTTTGTCACTGTGGTTAGAAATAAATAAAAAATAAAAAAATAAAAATAAGTTTTTTAGTGTGGAGCACTTACATTCTGAAACTCTTACACTTTTGGAAAATTACTATTTTTATCATCAGTGGCTACTAAAGCAACTATTTTCTTGGGTGTGGCAGCCCTGAACTTTGTGTGTTTGAAGTAATCTCGAAAACTACTGAACCGATTTGGATAATTCTTTCACCATTGGAAAGTTTATTTCTTTCTGGTGAACATAGGCTATTTCATTTATATTTTATTATTTTTGGTTGTACTACCGAATCAGATCACTTTCAAGCAGTTCCCGATTTCCTGTGTATCGTTCGGCTTTGCTTACATACCAACCTGATCACACCCAACGTGAAAAAAAGTAGTTCACGATAATATACGAATTTTTTTTTTACTAATCTTGAAAACTACTGAACTGATTCTGATCATTACTACTATGTAGTTGATAGTGGAGGGCTTAGTTCCAAGTCTGACCATCACAGAAAGGCAGATGGCGCTGCTAGTACTGAAGCGAGAACAAGTGCCAGAATAGCGAACGGCGGATTGTACAAAGGAACTGCTATGGTAACAAAAAAAAAAAAAAAAATTACTTATGACAGATCTGTGGGTCCGTAGCTTTTATTTTTAAAAAATCGTGAAAAACTATCCAGTGGGTGGCGCTGGCGGATTGTAGAAAGAAACGGCCTTGCGTTTTAAATATATAGATAGTTTTTATAATTCCAGTAAAGGGTGAAAAAAATGGCAGCTTTAGATTACATTTGGCAAAAACTTTATAAAAAGCCAAAACAACTGCTGATGTCAAGTTCTTGACAATACCTGTTCACCATTATGGTTTGATTCGGTTGTAAGAAAGAGGAGTGGACCACACCAGCTGCGGACCAACAAGCACTAACCTGCTCTGCCAAATGTCAGCAACTGTCATACAGCATGCATTTTTCATTGCATGCCAAGGTGCCTCAAAATGTCATTTGTTTGGTTGTAGATAAGCAGACTTTAATCAGGGTGTCTACTAAATTTAGGAAACACAATTTCATGATCATTTTTAAAAGATGTGTGTGTGTGTGTGCGAGAGAATATACCTATCCAAGGCTGAGGTGCATGCACACACATACACTATATTGACAAGCCACCGGACACCCCTTCAAAAGCAAATGAAGACCAAAGAAAATCAGTGATGGAGGACGTCGAAACCTCAGGAGAGTCATTTATACAGCTAATTGACGGAGTACTGCATAAGACCTCAGTGTACAGGTGAGTAAAAATGCTGGAACTTCGGTATGTACACGTACCATTCACAGAGAACTTAATTCCATGGGTTACTGTGGTCATGCGGCTGCTCGTAAGCCTTTGATCTCCACTCGGAGCAGCCCCGATGGCGCAGTGGTCTAAGCGATGGCCTCTGATCATTCGTCCAAAAGGGGTCCGGGTTTGAATCCCAGTGAGGCATGGATGTTGTTTGTTTTACGGCACTGGCTTTCTCCCTTCCCTGGAACCAGTGACCCTAAATTAGGGACGAGTGACTGCTTATAGCCCATTGAGTTGCTCACGGTGGTCGTTAAACCTCCAATCAAAAAAAAAAAATTTTAAATCTCAACTCGGAATGCTACTTGTTGTTTAGCATGGTGTAAAGAACATTTATCGCGGACCGTAGATCAATGGAAACGAGTCCTATAGACTGATGAATCCAGATGCACGATTTATCAATCTGATGCCCGTGTGTGGGCATGGCGGCAGCCGGGGGAATGCTATTTACCACAGTGCACTTGTGTGGGGGTGTATTTCATGGTATGGTCCCGGCTCCTTGGTTATCGTGGACAAACCTGTTAACCAGCACGTCTACCTTGATATTCTAGACAATTATGCCCTACCAAGTCTGTGGCAATACTATGGAACCGAGCCTTGTTGGTACCAGCAGGATAATGCACCGAGCCATAAAGCAAGGACTGTTACTGCGTGGTTTGACGATAATTCTGTATCGTGTGTGGACTGGCCAGCACAGAGCCCTGATCTTAATCCCATACAGCACCTATGGGATGAATTAGAGCGTTGCGTAAGAAGTTCGGAACCAAGACCTACTACTAAGCAACAGTTAGTGGCAGCATTATGTGCTGAATGGAAGCACATACATATCGCGCTTCCATTCAGTACATAATGCCTTGTTGTAAGCATGTCTCGAAGGGTTACTGCATGCATTAAGGCCAAAGGTGGACCGACACCGTACGTATGTCAATAAATGCTATTTCTTATCTAGGAGTCTGATGACTTTTGTCAATATAGTGTATATATTAACCCTTTAACGACCAAAACGCCCGTACGCACAAACGACCATAGCCGCCCGAGACGGCTGTCTAGGGTGAGTCAGATTTTCTTGACCTATGAGGGATCAGCAGGAGCCACTCTCAGTCACTATTGTTGTTATTAAAGAAAGAAGTGAAACAACAGACAGTTTTGGACGTTATGGTATTTAGAGTGATACAAGATTTTGTGGTCATGGTCATTAAAGGGTTAAAGAGAGGAAACACTGTGTGTGTGTGCCACTTCTTTTTTTTTTTTTTTTTTTTCTATGAAAAAAGTTCCCCTTTGAGTGTGCTTTAAAGTAAGTTTAAATACTCCCCATTTTGCTACACGCCCTTCTTTAACATTTATACCCAAAAAATGCCCTGACTCCATAAGTAGCATAATTTAAATTGCTAAACTGATCTCAAAATTTTGAAAAGAACATGCATATGTATGTGTATTTCTATGCTAAGAGATTTTTTTGCTCTATCAGTTTGCTTTGAAGAGGAGAGAACAAGTGACCCCCTCCCTTTTTGACACTTAAATCGTTAGATGGAAACTACCTCTACGCCTCATGTGGTCCGTGCATACAGAATTACTTAAGATTTTTGCCAAAAAATGAACACTTACTAAAAACAAAAAGAAATTCATGACCCATAAAACAAAATTAATGACCAGTAGACTCACTGTTAAATTGTGTTTTAATCCTTTGAATAGCCGCCCCGGTGGCGCAGTGGTCTAAGCGATGGCCTCTGATCATTCGTCCGAACGGGGTCCGGGTTCGAATCCCGGTGAGGCATGGATGTTGTGTTTGTCTTACGGCACTGGCTCTCTCCCTTCCCTGGAACCAGTGACCCTAAATTAGGGACGGGCGACTGCTTATAGCCCATTGAGTTGCTCACGGTGGTCGTTAAACCTCCAATCAAAAAAAAAAAAAAATCCTTTGAATAAAACTCATACTGCAAACTGGCTTCCTAGTTTCTTAAATTGAACAATCAAACATCTAATACGTTTTTTTTTTCTTCTAGGAAAATAATTTAATTAAAAACGCAAATTTTTGGAGAAAACTCTTTTCCTTCAGTTGGTCTTTTGTTGTCAGTTTTTAGAAAAAATAAAGAAGTAATAAAATAATAAATAAATAATAATAAAAGTAAAATAAATAAAGTAATAAAATAATAAATAATAATAAAAGTAAAATAAATAAAGAAGTAATAAAATAATAAATAAATAATAAAAGTAAAATAAATAAATAATAAAAAAATAAAAAATAATAAATAAATAATAATAAAAGTAAAATAAGTAATAAATAAATAATAATAAAGTAAAATAATAAATAAATAATAATAAAAGTAAAATAAATAAAGTAGTATCTACAGCACAGATGAAAAAAGCACACAACGAAGAACTTAGTCATCCTTACAGAAAAGAACTATCCTAAGAATGAAGTTGAAAAACTTCTAATTTTTTCAAGTAAGAAGAACACACAACAGCAACAAATAAAATTCACTAGAAAAATTACTTATCACAAAGGTTTATTTGAACCTTTAGTAAGAAGTATGACATAAAGTTAGCTCCAAGTTTAGAAAACTAAGTTAAAAAATATTTCCCAAAGATAGTTCAAAGAGAAGATATTTTAAAAATGCAAGGAGTGGTCTATTAAGTAAAATGCAGTTGTGGACTACCCTACATAGGTGAGACAGGTCACACACCAGAAACTCTGATATCAGAACATAAAGCAGCTATAAAAAATTGCTCAAACGAGACAGGATTAGATAGGCATGTTACAGAAACCTGACACAACATGGACTAAAAAAAAGTCATCGGTAGCCATGGCAACTATAAAAAAAAAAAAAAGGGAGGAATGGAAACAGAAAAATCAGACTTCCATCATCAATGACTGCAGAGGTTTGTCCTTGCCTCACATCTGGCAAGATTTTATTAAAAATCCCAGGTAGGCTCAGCCGTCAGTTTGAAGCATAGGACCATGACTTGCAGATCAGATAGTTGAAATGAGCTAGTTGAGTATGGATTCAAAGCATTTATTCAATTTGTTATAGCCAACACAGGTCTATGATATAAAAGTTGATTACATAATTTTTACAAATAATGCTGGATACATTGCGAACAGCAAAGCAGATCGATACGCGAATTGTCCAACGTAATGCTCTGTCTTCTTGGGCTTCTTACATTCCTCACTTGCTTCTTGTTTTGATTTTCTCCACTTTGGCTTGCGTTCATTCTGCGAATTCCGCAGCATTGTCAAAAATGTTAACTCATTCACACGAAAGCAATTTTTTTTTATTTTAATTTAAACCACTGTGATATGTTCTTTATATATTTGAATAGATGTTGAGAGCTTTAAAACAATACCACACACAATCATTTTGCACTCATGGTTGTCCAGATGAACTGCAACATTGTCAAGTGTTCACCAGAAAACAATTTTTTAAATGTTCAGTTCAAACCACTGCGAAATGTTCTTCGTCTATTTGAATAGATCTCGTCGAGAGCTTTAAAACGATACCATGCACAGTCATGGTTGCCGAGATGGACCGAGTCAAATGTGGCGGCACGCCCAGAAATATTTCATCATCTCCCCGTGCAGACGATGTATTGCACGGTACGCAAATTGGACTCCATGCTGTTTATAAATATGCTAACACGATTAGTCAAGGTTTGTACTCTTCCAAGCAAAATAAATTCAAGCACTTTTCAAGGACTTTTTAAACCCGAATTATCATATGTGTGTATTATCGGTCGACCAGTAGGTAGGTTGAGACCATTAATCTTAGCTGGGGCAGGCACACCTTCAATGACCTGCTGTTAGCCCCTTGCCCCCAGCTGGTTTATTTTACTAACTTTGAATTGCCCCTCTGTTTTGGTATTTTTTCAAAATTATTTTATTTTGTGGAATATTTTAAAAGGGTACATTTTTATATTCATCTGCTGGTGTGACACTTATTGTTTGCTTTAACTTTTTATTTTTGATACATGACTTTGATGCAGCCTGGAGACGAAGGGTCCACACAATGAAGCACAAGCAATTCCTTGAAGTTCCACCCTCCGGCAAGAATGCATCCCTAACACCAGTAAAAGGAACCCCATCACAATTTGTGAATACACCATTCCACTCATTTTACCTACATGGCTGATGCTTTACTCTGTAGTGATATCATAACCAAGGCACCAGCTGTCCACACACTCTCCTGGGTTGAACGCAAGTTTTGCACTATTTTATCAGCTTGGTGTTTTTATCAGAGCTACACAGAAATGTCCTATACATCTTTTTAGCAAAAACAATTATTTAACACATGCTCTTTCATATCATTACTTAATAAACAAAACAATCTTTTTTTCAAGTATTATTTGCAGAGCTTTAAACTTTTTTAAGTACTTTCAAGGACTTGAAAATGAACTATTTTTACTCAAGGAGCGTACGAACCATGTTAGTGTGCAGCATGTATTTTTAATGCTATAATGATTTTAATCGGGACCTATTTTTTGTCACGGGCAGGCGGCCAGCCGTAAGTCGCCCCATACTTAGTCTGTGCAGTTAGACATAGTTCTATGTCAAAATAACCGGAACTCTCGGCATTAACCATAATTGGGTTAGTGACAGAAAAAGAGTGACAGCAAAAGACTGCCTGAAGAAGGAAAAGAGTTTTCTCCAAAGATTTGTGTTTTTTAATTATATTATTTTCCCAAAAGAAAAAAACCTATGTTAGATGTTTGATTAAATGTTTAATCACTGTGTCTTGTGCTGTTCTGTCAACTCGTGTGGGGCTCGTTCATCCAGCTTCGTTACCTTGCCTATGGTTGTAATGTGGTGCATTCCCAGTTTTTCCACCTTCTGATGTGGAATGAATTCAA
The DNA here is from genome assembly GCA_039090855.1 of Macrothele yani. Classification (NCBI taxonomy): domain Eukaryota; kingdom Metazoa; phylum Arthropoda; class Arachnida; order Araneae; family Macrothelidae; genus Macrothele; species Macrothele yani. Next base: position 64,519,255 of record CM077000.1, on the reverse strand, counting down.
TCGAGGCCACCAACAAGGTGCCGTCAATGGCTTTTTCCAATCTGCTGTGTGGTTTATTTTCGAGGCTTGTGTCATCAAACTAGAATTTAGCAAACCAACTTTGCCTTCCATTGACTAACTGTTGCAAGCTGTCTCCAATGCATTGTGTTCAAGTGGAAACTTATAAATTGACATGAAGTTGGCTCTGATTGTAGCACAACCCCCTTGGAACCGATGCCACTGAAGAAATGGCCTGTGCTTTATAGAGAGCATCCCCAACACTTTAAATTTACATATCACAAGCCACATCAAACATGTTGATTCCAAAATTTCCTGCCAACTGCATGAAGTCTTCAAAATCTCACCTACAACAATCCTGTGTTTACAAGGTTTGTACTCTTCCAAACAAAATAAATTCAAGGACTTTTAGAAACTAAATTATCATACACAGGGTTCGTACACTTTTGGGGGAAAAAAATTCAAGGACTTTCCAGGCCTTTTCCAGGACATATACAAAAAATTCAAGGACTTTCCAGGCCATATACAAAAAAATTCCAGGATGATTATTATGCTTTAAAAAAATAATTTGAACATGATACTGTAAAGTAATTTCAGTTTTAAGTAATAAAAATGATGAAAGATGCAAATGGATGAATGTGCTTTATGCAAATTGATCAAGTTTATCAAGCACAAGACCATAAAGAATAAATTCTGTTCTTATGCCCTGACCTTTGAATTCAAGTTGGATCATTTTCTACAAGGGTAGGTTTCTCCTCCCTGATAACATACCAAAACTTTGTCGCAATCAAACAGATTTTATGTGAGTTAACATTCCTAAGGTTGGAGAACAAATACTGCTCTTATGTCTTGGCCTTTAAATTTAATTTTGACCTTTTTCAAGAGGGTAGGTTTCCAGGTTGTACCCAACAGCATACTAAAATTTCGCCGAAATTCAACCGCTTTCATGCGAATTATCCTACAGACAAACCCAAAGCATAAACGTTTCTGCAACCATAGTTCAAAAGTGTTAGGAATTTCGAAAATAAAAGCATAACGAACAGCGCGAAAACTAGCTCATAAATAGAATATTTGAAAATACAGTATGCACTCTCAATTATTAGGGATGGTAGAGAGGAAGGGAATAGAACTGTCCAAAATTAGCATGTTTTCGGTTGCGCTAGGGCGCTTAAGCACGGCTGAATTCCTTCAGATACCCCCAATGTTCAAATGACTGAACTGTGCTGATGTTCATGGAATGAAATGGTTGATCAGCTATGATGACCAAATAAAAGTTCGGGGGGGAGGGCTTTTTTTAGTTTATGCAACATTTTACATCACTCCAGTATTTATCTTGTCATCATCAACAATCGCAATGCAACTACCGCTTACGATCGCGGATATCAGCAACCGAAAATCTGCCATATCACTAAGTGATATAACTCATAGTATCCTGGATTCCCAGGGACAGGAAAAGACCCAGAAGAAGACCACATGGGAGATGGGTGGATGAAATTCGAAAGTATGCAGGGGTGACATGGAGGAGACTGGCACAAGACAGACCGTTGTGGAGGAAACTTGGGGAGACCTTCGTCCAGCAGTGGATTGATAATGGTTGACAATGATGATGATGATGATGACAGTATTGTAATTGAAAAAAAAGGATGTGGAAAAAAGAAACTTTCAGAAATTAAGATCATCAAGTCCTGCGTTTCAAAATCCGTTTTCCTTTATAACGTTTAAAAACATGTTTTTGCTTTTTTACCTGTAGTGTAAATAAAAAAACTATGTTGATTTTTTTTTTTATGGAATCAGACGTCCGTATGTCTGATTGTCTTCATCTGAGTTCACACGTTAGCTACTGTGTACAAGTAGACCTATTTTTTCAGCTCAAAAATATGTAGTTTTGTATATATTCACAGTATAAGTCATTCCTTATTCCCACAGAACTGAACTCAGCATATGCAAAATGAAGAACATCAAGACCCGCCCAACACTGTTTCAGATTGTCTGCTGTTTATATTCAAGAAATGCAAACACGGATCAATGGTGAATGCAGCAACTATGATTTTTATTTATTACCAAGAAAAAAAAAAAAAAAGAGCCGTGAAAGCTGTAAAGCTGAAACGGATATTTCTCTCAACCCCCCCCCCCCCCTGCACAAAAACATTCCGATTAAGATCAAACAGCAGGAGGACGCGTCCACACACACAACCTTTGGAATGACCTGATGGAATGGCTTCTTTTCATTTGGCACATCGCCATAAATCACCACCTGCAGCTCACTGAACTGTCAAGTTGCACATTTCCTCCTTCACTTTAACTATAATAGAAATTGTAAAAAAAAATGTTCCCCAATTTTCGACAAAATTAAATTACCAAATTTACGTCATGATGTTGCAATTTACTGAAATACGTTTGTTTATCTGCTGAATATTGCTTAAATCCATTGAAAACTTTTTAATTACAGACGATTTTTTTATTAAAACAGTAACTCAGACGTCTGAATAAAAACGTATGTTTGTAATTCAAATAGAGTCCATATCATCACAGAAAAAAAAATTTAAGGATCACTCTGTTTAAATAAACCATGGCATCTAAAAAAAATAATTCACTTGCTTTTCCCGTAATTTATAATTACTGTTTCTTTTTTTCAATCCGATTATGCAACGGATTTTTTTTTTTTTTTTTTTTTGCATCTGCTAAAGTTCCTAACGGAATTTGGCGAAATTTGCACTAGAACTTTATTGTGATGTATCTTAACTACTGTAAAAATTTTACTGTGTTATTTTCAAAATTCGGAAAAATGGATTTCTGAAAATATTCTCCTAGTCCTTTTGAGCTGTGGAAGTGATGCTTTCTTCCCAACCCAAGGCTTCAGATCGGCGCTCCCAGCTGTCAATCAACCGTTGCTATGGTAACACCCTTTTGCTGGAGGCTCACTCTGTCCAAAGAGGCACACATAATAAAAATTACCAATGCTAACTTTTAAAGTTTTAAACCGATTCAATTGGAATTTTTGGAAGTGAGCTTCTGTAATCCAATTACAGTGAATGTAAAAATTTCAGCTACTTTCGTGAAAAATTCGCAAAGATAGTTTTCTTATTTTTTATCATAAGTAGCGGAAGTCTCTTGAGGAGGGAGGGTATCATGCACATAAACAAGAAGAAGATGAATGTGTTGTTCAGGCATACTCCTCACTGGTGGATGCCAGCTGACTTGGTGCATACGCGACCCCCTGCAAATGCTAAATGCTTCTTCTTTCCCCTTCCGTTCTCAGTTGTCGGACGGACATCAAGCTCTCCTTCGACCTACTAGTAATCATCCAATTTTATTGCACTGGAAGTAGTGCCTTTTTTTTTCTTTTTTTTTCCCCCAGCCAAATTAGGATTTGGTGCACGTTTGAAGAAACCGCTGCCTGTGGTTTTTTTTGAGAACAGAGAAAAAGGAACTTTAAAAAATGAAGGGGTAACAGTAACACGATTTCCTAAAAGGGCATTTTTTTAAGTACTAATTTCAAATTTCAAGGCTTTTCAAGACAGCATTAAAAAAACACCGTTTTTCCAGGATATTCCAGGCCTTGAAAACGTAATCATGATTTTCCAGGACTTTCCAGGTTTTCAAGCACGCGTGCGCACCCTGCATACATGTGTGCTGTTTGGTCAGTAGGTACGTAGCAGTGGCGTATCTTGGGTCCGAGACCTGGGCTATCTCCCCCCTCCCCAGTACTGTTTTTTTTAATTGTGAAGTTTAATTGTTAAGTAATAGAAGTAACTTTTTTTCTAAATTTTAGGTACATGCCATTGCTAGCATGATACCAAATAATTATGAGGATTAGGATTTGAACACTTCTACATGAACTCCATTCCCCCCCCCCTTTTTTTTTTTTTTATTGAAGGTTTAATGACCACCGTGAGCAACTCAATGGGCTATAAGCAGTCGCCCGTCCCTAATTTAGGCTCACGGGTTCCAGGGAAGGGAGAGAGCCAGTGCCGTAAGACAAACACAACATCCATGCCTCACCGGGATTCGAACCCGGACCCCGTTCGGACGAATGATCGGAGGCCATCGCTTAGACCACTGCGCCACCGGGGCGGCCCATTCTTCTGAATACTTTATTTGTACATGAACTCCATTCTTTCCTTTTGTGTGAACTTGAGTGCTACGTTTTCATAAAATGTTTCTTCTGAGTACTTTTTCATATTTAAAAATAATGTTTTTCTCTACTGACAAAACAGCCAAGTTTTTTGAATGTGCATGTCCTTGTGTGGCTCTAAGATATATCTTGATTGTTTTTAATGCTGAAAAACTTCTTTCAGCAGTTACAATTGTTGATGAAAAGTTTAATATGAGGTCTACTAATTTGTACACCTCACTAAACACTATGTCCAATTTATTCAACTTTATGTAACACGGAACGTCTTACTGGTTTGTTTTTGTATTCATCAAGGGAATAAAACACCTTCAGTTCATTTTTTAGTCGAGCGGTATCAAAATTTGAAGCATAGAGTTTTGACAGATGTTCATGGAAGCTTTCACAAAATTTATCAAAACAATTTGAATCCAACAAAGCCACGAATTTAAGATATAATATCTCTGATATTAATTCCTTGACACTTCACAAAAACTGAAACAACTCTCACGAAACACTTATGGGCGGGAGTATTCGAGTGACTGAGATAGTCTAAGCCTTCTTCTTTCTGAGCGAACTGTTTTCCAAAGCAATGGCCCATTCCCCTCTACCAGCTGATACATGATGTCATGGAAATGCCAGTAGACGATTGTACGGAAAGTTTTCGCATCAGAACTGCGAAGACTGTGGAAGAGCTGCTTGCGTTATGCTGTTGGTTTTCGCAGCGAAAGCATCGACATATTTTAATACCGTTGATAATTGACTTTTATTTGTGCATATTTAATTCAATTTACTTCCGATATTGGAGGTTATATTTTTTAACGTGCATTAATGCATAATATTTTGAGAAACAGCTGGAGAAATTTAATTAAAATTGAGCAAAAAAATGAAAAAGTTTGAAAAATGAGATCACTGACCAACAAGAGATGGCGCCACAACGCCCAAGAAGAAGCGATAGCCGATGACAGAAGCAGCCCGCGAGAACCACCGAAATGCCCAGCTGACACGGTCCGTGCTAGTCGGAGCAAAACGTCCCTCGAAGACGGTAAAGGAGTATTACCGAAAGTACTAGGGTTATGAATAAGTATTGAAGTAAATGAGGATGCAGCAAAGGAAAAAAACTCATTTGGTGATGAGGCAAAATAAATTCCAACGGAAAAAAGAAAAAGAGAAGTGGACCCGTGGCCAAATGAAAAACCCCGTGCCGCATCCACATAACGGAAATATGAATTGAAAGCCAAGCCCCACGTGCGCTAAGTGCTCATCGAACTTTACCAACTAAAAGTGAAGTTCAAAAATGCAAATATTTAATTCAGTTTTATTTGTGCATTCTCTGGGCTTCGCAGTTAGCCTCGAATATACGCCACTGGTAGGTAGGTATTATAGTAAGTTCAAACCAATAAACTTAGCTGGGAAGGGCACACCTTCAGTGATCTGCCTGTTACCCCCTGTTGGTTGGTTTTATTAACTTTGAATTGCCCCTCTGTTCTGGTGTTTTTCGAAATCATTTTATTTTGTGGAACATTTTGATAGGGCACATTATTTTTGTATTCACCCTCCGGTAAAAATTTGTCCTTAACCCCAGTCAGCAGAAGCTTATCACATATCCATCATTCCACTTATTTTACTCCGATGGCTGACAATTTACTCCATAGTAATGTGATAGTCAAGGTATTAGCTGCCCACACACTCCCCTGAGTTAAACGCAAGTTCTGCAATATTTGATCAGCTTGGTAATTTTGTCAGAACTACACAGAAATCGCTTGCACAACTTTTTAGCACATGCTCTTTCATATCATTACTTAAAAAAAAAAAAAAAAATTAAATACTACAGAGGGTGAGTTGAAAGTACTGCAATATTTGCATAAAAGCATGTGCTGTGGCAGGTACGTCACATGTTTAAACTAGTTCAAGTCGCGCACTGCAGTCAGTCGAAGGTAGTCATTGCTCTGAACAGCATTGCATATCGTTGTTCTGTCTGTGGTTGGAACACTTAAAAGATGAACAGCCACAACCGGCTAATTAGAGAACATTTGCTTCACGAGTTTGAACTCGGCCATAACACTGCTCAAGCCATGCGAAAGGGGTAAGGTTCCGTGGACCACAGCACTGCAACCAGATGGTTCAAGAAATTTCGCTCCGGTGACAGTAACCTCGACAATCAGCCAAGGGTCAGGTAGGCCGGGAACCGTGGATTCGGAGGCCGTAGAGGGAAATACAACAACCAGCACTCAGAGATTATCAAGCGAGTAGGGCATATCGCGGACTACTGTGGTTCGTCATATTCAGGACCTTGGCAAGTTCTACAGGAGGTGGTGCATTGTCCCTCACAAATTGACACCAGCTGAAGCAAATCGCCGAGTGGAAGTGTGCATGAAACTCCTAAAAAAAAACTTGTGCGATGGTTACAAGAGAATTGCTATGTGCGATGGAAAGTGGTTCTGTTTCTGTAAGCCTAACACAACGTAGCAGTGGTTGAGTCCAGACCAGCTTCCTGGGCCTGTTGCCAAATGCGTATGCTTTGAGCACAAGGTGATGTTCTGCATCTGGTGGAATTTCGAGAGAATAATCCATTACAAATTTGTTCCAGGCTGTCAGACTATCAACACTACTCTGAACAGCTGGAGCGGATGTACAGTAGCGAACAAAAGTATTTGGCGAAACACTTTTTCGACCATAATTTTTTTTCTGCTGGACCAAATCGGGTCCGTTTGGAATATGATATGTGTTATTCAGTCGTAAACATGACCCATATGCAGATGGATCGGAAACCTTAACACAGATCATATACCGAGCTTAATCGCAAAGATCCTACAAATTGACCAACAAAGTAGGTGTGTATCACATTCATTTAATGCAACGATAACAGAAAACAAGTACGAGAAAACGACAAAACAATAACTAATACTTAGTGGGATAACCACGAGACTTAATAACAGCTGCACAACGGGCCGGCATCGAGTCCACTAGCTTCTCGACGGTGACCTGCGGAATTCGCGCCCATTCTGCAGACAGCTGGTCGAACTTCTGGGCCCTATTCCGGCAGGTTTTCTTCACACATCGTCTCTCCAGCTCCTCCCACATGTGCTCAATGGAGTTGAGGTCTGGAGATTGGCTTGGCCAGTCTAGAAAGTGTGACCTGTTGCTGCTGGAAGGCTGCCTTCGCTACTGTGGAGGTGTGCTTTGGGTCGTTGTCTTGCTGCATGATTCATTCGGGTGGCATATTCGGTTTGCCCATGGGAAGACATTGTTGATGAGCATGTTCCTGTAGCTCTGGCCGGTCATTATTCCGTCAGTCTTGATGATTGGGCCCACTCCAATGCGAGAGCAGGCGCTGTAAACCATGAACAATCCTCCTCCGTGCTTGACAGTCGGCTGAATGAACTGGGGGTTGAATCTCTGGCCACACGGACGTCGTACGTATGAGATGCCATCACTTCCGAACAAGGTGAACTTGCTGACGTCGGTGAAAAGCACCTTACTCCAGTCCGCATGCGGTCCAGTGTCGATGACGGCGCGCGAACGCGACTGTGGCTCGTCGATTCTTGACTGCGATGAGTGGTTTCTTGGCGGGGCGTCTTCCATTCAATCCACCAGCAATGAGACGACGGGAGATGGTCATTCGGCTGACGTTCAGGTCGTCGCTGTCGCGGAATTCGGTGGCGATGTCCACAGCAGTCAAGGTGGGATCAGCACGAGATCAACGGAGGATGCGTCTATCCTGACGCAACGTAGTGGAACGAGGCCTACCACATCGCGGACTGTTCTTGACGGTCCCAGTCTTTTTGTAACGTTGCAGGATAGCTGAAATGGACTGGTGTCGGATCTTCAGGGCCCTCGCAATGTCGGTGACGTGCATACCGGATTCCATCATGTTCACGACCGCCTGGCGTGCTCCAACAGGGATCTCCGCCTTTTTACCCATTTCTGAAAAAACCTAAGATTGACTTATTATCACACTACACATCACAAAACCCACAAAAATCACAAGAAAAACATTAATACATGCAGCAAACAAATGGGTAATAATTGGCGCCTCTTGAATATGGCCCATTTCGAACGACAAATTCGCTGTGAGCGAAATACAAACTACGCGGCATTATAACCCACGAATCAAAACAGATCATATCCCAAAATGACCCGATTTGGTCCAGCAGAAAAAAAATATGGTCGAAAAAGTGTTTCGACAAATACTTTTGTTCGCTACTGTATGCCATTTTGGAGAAGTACCTGTCATTGGTGAACAGAAAGCGCGCTCTCCTACAGCAGGACGACGCTCGGCCTCATACCACCCGAACGACCCGGGCAAAACTCCAAGAACTTGAGAGCATCGAACTAATGCCACACCCAGCATATAGTCTGGACAGACCTTGCCCCTTCAGATTATTACTTGTTCCGGTCCATGGCTCACTTCCTTCGCGGGCGGCACTTCACCAACCAGAAGGAGGTGGCAGCTGGGGTGAAGGAGTTCCTTGCCCTGAAGGACAAGAACTGGTACCGCCGCTGAATCGAAGAACTGGCAGACAGATGGCTAAAGATGGTGCAACACGATGGCCTATACTTTGAATGCTAGTCAGCTTTCGTCGTAAAGGTACGTATAAGTGATCCAAATATTGAAAAACTTTCGACTCACCCTCTGTAGAATCGAAGAACTGGCAGGCAGATGGCTAAATACGGTGCAACATGATGGCCTATACTTTGAATGCTAGTCAGTTTTCGTCGTAAAGGTACGTATAAAGACACGAAGTGATCCAAATATTGCAAAACTTTCGACTCACCCTCTGTAGAATCGAAGAACTGGCAGACAGATGGCTAAAGACAGTGCAACACAATGGCCTACACTTTCAATGCTAGTCAGCTTTCGTCGTAAAGGTACGTATGAACACAAAGTGATCCAAATATTGCAAAACTTTCGACTCACCCTCTGTAGAATCGAAGAACTGGCAGATAGATTGCTAAAGACGGTGCAACACGATGGCCTATACTTCGAATGGTAGTCAGCTTTCGTCGTAAAGGTACGTATAAAGACATAAAGTGATCCAAATATTGCAAAACTTTCGACTCACCCTCTGTAGAATCAAAGAACTACCAAACAGATGGCTAAAGACGGTGCAACACGATGGCCTATACTTTGAATGCTAGTCAGCTTTAATTGTAAAAAGACGAAGTGATCCAAATATTGCAAAACTTTCAACTCACCCTCTGTATTTATGGAGCCTTAAACTTTTTCAAGGAGCATACGAACCATGATTTAATGTGAATCGCACTGCTCACAAATTGCAAAATGACTGAAAACAAATAGATATTTAAAATTTTATTTACATTCATAGTATAAAAGTAATGAACAGCATCTGGGCTTCAAAATGTAACAAGATTTTGATTCATGTATGTACAATAAGGCACAAAACAAAACCATCAGATTAAGGCACATTAATTACACAAATGACAATGAATTACATAAACCTTAAAAAATGTTCAAATCCAAAGACAAATATGTTGGAATTAATAATTGCACAGTACAAGCAATTATTTCAAATTTAGGGTTTCATTTCTTGATGCACTTTTTTTTTCTGATATCTGTTATAAAGCTCCAAGTTTCCATCAACATATATTCAACAATTTTGCATTGATGAGAAATTTTGCAAAAATCAAATAGTTATTGGATCTTTGATGACCAGAAAGGGTACTAACTACAATTTTTTTTTAAACACTCAGGTCACTTAATAAATATATTTAATATAGGTTCAGCCCACATATAACAAGTTTGCATAATATGAAGTTTTTATAGATCCCTTGTAATTTTATTTTAACCACACATTAAGAAAAATATTTTTTAGAAACGCCACATACATCGAAATTCACGGTTATCAGCAAACCAAATAAGTAGCATTCACCTAGTTTTTACCCCTTTCACTGGAAAATTAAGAATTATCTGCCGTTAACAACACTCCATGGTTCCCCTTGCAGATAAATCAGTTTGCATGAATGCAAAAATGTTTGAGTTTTTTTGTGTTTTTTTACTTACTATCACCACAGAAACATAACCTGGTCAAATACCTTTCATCCTATTCCCTTGCCACTCTTTAATCATATAATCTCTATTTATTTTGCATCTAGAAACAAGTGTCAGAGGAAGCTTGAAAACATTTAAAACCTTCATAAGTTCAAACCAATTGACTCTATTTCCAACATAACATGCAAGTAGCAAATCAAATGTAACAGATGAAATTTCAATTTTTTGGCAATTACTTAATGCTTTGCTTACTGCAGATCTAGCTATGTTTTCTTAAATAACTGTTTATCAATTACCTTTGATTAATTACTAACTAGGAACTGTGCACCAACCACAGTAAAACTATACCAGAGATCCAATTTATTGGTGTAAGACTATAAATAAACATTTAAACAGAAATTTCAGTTTCTGTCTTATCTTCTTTGAAAAAGCCATCAGGTTGATGTGCACAAAAGCTTGGAAATGCTTATTTATATAGTCTTGCACCAATAAATCAGATGTCTAGTATAGTTTTACCTTCGATAAACAATTTATGATTGACTAGTTTAAGCCTAAAATAATGCAATATGCCAAAAATAGCGCTTTTTTTTATATATATATATATTTGTCTGGTAATAACGTAGTTTTCACGTATCGAAAGTTTTTAACTTGCCCTTTGACTTCATTATATACGGACTTGGCCATATATTCTGCTAAAGCTAGTTTTGAGAAGTCTCGGTCTTATGTATTTACGGAGGAGAAATCCTAACACACCCAAAATAAAATTGCTAGATGAGGAAGCAGTTGCAGAGTGCTTCTGCACTGATAATTTAGTCTTGAACTTATGAATAATGATATTACTGATATGCTTCAACTTACAATGTGATAATGAACAATAAGAGTTCCCACTAATATACGCTATATTGACAAAAGTCACCGGACACCCCTTCAAAAGCAAATGAACGGATCCACTGCATTGTTAAAATGTGCGAGTACAGCTGCAAGCCGTATAAAAACTAGCCTGCAGCTGACCGCGATCATATCGCACTGAGGTTGAGTGAAAATGTCACAGCGGGAGAGAACTGACCTTGAGAAAGGAAAGATTGTTGGGTATTATATTAGTGGGTTGTCCATAAGAGAAACCGAGAGGCATTCAAACATACCCAAGTCAACTGTTTTGGATGTACTGAATAAGTGGAAGACACATGGCGTGCCTGAAGCAGCAAAACGTACCGGCAGACCAAAGAAAATCAGTGATGGAAGATGTCGAAGCCTCAGGAGAGTCGTTACAGCTAATCAATGGAGTTCTGCACAAGACCTCAGTGTACAGGTGAGTAAAAATTCTGGAACCTTGGTATGTACACGTACCATTCGCAGAGAACTTCATTCCATGGGTTACTGTGGTCGTGCGGCTGCTCATAAGCCTTTCATTTCCACTCGGAATGCTACTCGTAATTTAGCATGGTGTAAATAGCGGTATAACTATACCATCGGGATCAGAGGAAATTCTATCACACTCACCAACCCGCTTGGCCAGCGTGGTGAGTTATGGCCAAACCCCTCCAAAATGATTCCACAACTTAAATCTTGGCCCTCAGTCTCCGGCAGCTGGAATGTACCTGGCCAAGGCAGCGGCCAGTGCGACATGAAGGCAGAGGGTGCTAAGAAGTCCCCGGAGGAGGACCGGACTAGGCTGCCATCTGATGCTGACCTTGGCTACTTACAATGGACGCTCCCTATCTTCTGATTCAAGGCTTCTTGAATTGGAAGAGGAACTACAAAGGATCAAGTGGGACATCGTGGGGCTAAGTGAGGTAAGGAGAAAAGGAGAAGATCTCATCGAACTGAAAAGTGGACATCTCTTCTACTATCGTGGGACAGATACTGGCAGAACTAGTGGTGTTGGATTTATAATAAACAAGAAACTGAAGGATAAAGTTGTAGAAGTTGAAAGTTCCTCTGACAGAGCTGCACGACTTGTTATCCAACTCTCGAAAAGATACCAGGCTCAGATTATTCAAACTTATGCACCCACCACAAGTCATCCTGAAGAAGAAATTGAAGAATTTTATGAGGAAATTTGTCATCTAAATAATAAAGGTAAACAGCACTTGAAAATAATTATGGGAGATTTCAATGCAAAAATAGGGCAACGGCAACAGAATGAAACTTCAGTAGGTAAATTCGGTCATGGCAACAGAAACCAGCGTGGAAATACTCTCGTTGAGTTTGCAGAGGCAGAAGGGTTTTTCATCTTGAACTCCTTCTTCAAGAAAAAGCCACACAGGAAATGGACATGGAGACATCCAAATGGGACGACAAGTGAAATTGATTTTATTATGTGTAACAAAAAATTCGTCATAGAAGACTGCAGTGTGCTAAACAAGTTCAACACAGGTAGTGACCATAGATTGGTGAGATGTAAGATGCACCTCAACACCAAACTTGAACGTGGCAAGCTCATAAGACAAACAAAATCTATTGACATAACCAACCTTAAAAAACACCATAATACCTTCAAGTTAGAACTGAAGAACAGGTTCTCTGCTTTAGAAGGCCTAACATCGGAAGAAGTGGACATCTCTGAAGTTAACAGAAAAATAACCAAAGCTCTTATGGAAACAGCAACAAAATTAGCTGGGTCTAAGAACAAGTTGCATGTGAACAAATTATCAGGAAAAACCAAAATGTTGATGCAAAAAAAGAAGAGAGATGAGGACAAATAAAGAAGATGTGACTTCCAAAGTGGAATATATAGAGCTATGCAAGACAGTAAGAAAAAGTATCACTGAAGACGTAAGGAAATTCAACTGTGAACTAGTGAGGAAAGCAATTGAAAACAACCAAAGCCTAAAGATAGCAAAGGGACATCTCAGTAAGGGAAGAAAACAGATTATGGCACTGAGAAAAGAAGATGGTTCTGTAACAAGAAATAGAGGCGAAATCTTGACAAGAGTGAAAGATTTCTACTCCAAATTATAGAAAGGGATGATATATGCACTCCAGACATCATGAAAGATACCAGTACCAGAGTTCCTCCAGTCCTTCCAGCAGAAGTTGCACATGCAATCAAGAACATGAAGCGAGGAAAAGCTCCAGGAGAAGATGGAATTACTGTAGACATCATACAAGAAGCAAGTGGAGAAATCGAAACAGTACTCGCCAAATTTTCACTCGATGCCTTAATGAAGGAAAGATTCCTGAGGATTGGAACACCGCTACAATGATCCTGCTACATAAGAAAGGTGACATTGAGGATCTCGGAAACTACAGACCTATCAGCCTCCTATCAGTAGTTTATAAAATCTTCACTAAAGTTCTTTCACACCGCTTGAAGGTAGCACTAGACATGGCTCAACCGAGAGAACAAGCTGGATTCAGGAGTGGCTACAGCACAATAGATCATATCCACGTGCTGAGAGAACTAATTGAAAGAGCGAGGGAATATGAACTTCCATTGTGCATGGCTTTTATCGATTATGAAAAAGCCTTTGATTCGGTGAAACCATCAGCAGTTACAATGGCTCTGAAAACCTGCGGTATTGAAGATGCATACATTAATATTATTAACAACATCTATGAAAATGCAAGTGCAAAGATTAGGCTGTTTGAAAATACAACACACGTAAAAATTGGAAAGGGAGTGAGACAAGGTGACACCATATCTCCGAAGCTCTTTAATGCCACATTGGAGGGTGTTTTTCAGTCGCTGAGCTGGGAAAACACGGGGATAAAGATTAATGGAGATTATCTAACCCACCTTCGTTTTGCTGATGACGTAGTCATTTTTGCAACTACCCCATCAGAGCTGCAGAGTATGATCCAGGAACTTGCTGACAAGAGTAAAGAAGTGGGATTAAAAAATGAACTTTCAGAAGACAAAAGTGATGTTCAATGCTTTTACAAGAAATGAAGATTTATCGATTGATGGAGAAAAGCTGGAGATAACAGACACATACGTTTATCTTGGACAACAGATATCAAGTGAGGGTCACATTGATGAAGAAATTAATCGGCGTACAAAACTTGCCTGGAGAGCTTTTGGAAGAAACAGCATAATTTTCAAGAGCAATATGCCATTATGTCTTAAAAGAAAAGTGTTTGATCAATGCATCCTTCCAGTGCTTACGTATGGTGCAGAGACGTGGACCTTAACTAAAAGAGACATACAAAGGCTGCAGACAACTCAAAGCAGCATGGAGAGGTGCATGCTTGGTGTAACCAGGAGAGATAAGAAGAGGAACTCGTGGATCCGAAAAATGACAAGAGTGGAAGACATCATGATCAGAGTTAAATCCCTGAAATGGCAATGGGCTGGACATACTGCCAGAAGGACAGATCATCGATGGACAGCCGAAATTTTAGATTGGATTCCAAGGGACAGGGAAAAGACCCAGAAGAAGACCACATGGGAGATGGGTGGATGAAATTCGAAAGTATGCAGGGGTGACATGGAGGAGACTGGCACAAGACAGACCGTTGTGGAGGAAACTTGGGAGACCTTCGTCCAGCAGTGGATTGATAATGGTTGACAATGATGATGATGATGAAATAACGTTTATCGTGGATTGTAGATCATTGAAAACGGGTCCTATAGACTGATGAATCCAGATACACGATCCATCAGTCTGACGGCCATGTGTAGGTATGGCGGCAGCAGGGTGTACACTATTTACCACAGTGCACTGTTCCTATGGTCAAGTTTGGAGCTGGTAGTGTACTCTTGTGGGGGTGTTTTTCGTGGTATGGTCCTGGCCCATTGGTTATCGGGGACAAACCTGTTAACCAGCACGTCTACCTCAATATTCCGGACAATTATGTCCTACTAACTCTGTGGCAATACTATGGAACAGAGACTTGTTTAGGCCCAGCAGGATATTGCATCGAACCATAAAGCAAGGACTGTTACGGCGTGGTTTGAAGATAATTCTGTATCATGTGTGGACTGGCCAGCACAGAGTCCTGATCTTAATCCCATAGAGCACCAAATAAGAAGTTTGGAACCATGGCCTACTACTAAGCAACAGTTAGCGGCAGCATTATGTACTGAATGGAAGTGCATACCTATCGCTTTGTTCCAAAACCTTGTCGAAAGCATGTCTCGAAGGGTCAGTGCGTGCATTAAGGCCAAAAGGTGGACCGACACTGTACTAATATAAGTCAATAAATGCTATGTTGTGTTTCTCTTCTAGGTGTCCGATGACTTTTGTCAATATAGTGTATCAGTGATGAACAACCACACTGATTTTGTGTGAGTTAGGAAACGTTTTACACAACAGAAAGGCTGAATTTAACCTACGTGTTTAAAACAGCAAATTAACACATCTGCTTCTCATCTAGCCAATATTACAAATATTTTAATCCTGTTAACTTACTGTCATAACGTAATCATTTATAAAACAAATTGATCAGCTATGAATTGAATAGTAGTGTGCACATCAGAGTTGTATTAAAATAAAATGTATTTGTGTACACAACCACTGAAAAATAAAACTTGCTGCAAACCCACGAAGTGCCAATTACGATAACAATAGAATAAGATAATTTATAGAAAATTAATAAAGCAATAAATAATTACTAGAACATTACAGATTCCAATGTGGACAAAATAAGTGCACTACAATTGAATGTGCAGCAATATATGTGAAATGGACCTTTATGGCAAAATATTAAAATATTGGACTATGGAACCTCTAAAAAACAAGAGACTGATTAAAGTTTTTATAACCAGAAAAACAGTTCCATGAATGAACCTTCAAAAATTATAAATAGTATTTTCAACAACTTTATTCAAAAATAGTACTTACAAAATACACAAGGAAAATATTTAAATTTGATAACTAGCAACTACAAGAGAAACCTGGCAATAAAATTTAAATTCTTTCTGTGTAAATGAAACTTTTGATACAGTTCCTATACATTGATTAACAAGACTTGATAAAATCTAGAAGCCAGAAATGTTTGTAAAAACAAAAGAACTTAGATGTGAAAAATAATTGAAAGTTCTTCAAGTTAAAATTGAATTAAGTATATTAATCTGAGTAAAGCCTTGTAAATGTTATAATTGCTGTAAATAACATTATTTTTTTAACCTACAAGCAAAAACTATCTGTAAAATCTGCTAATAATTTGGAAACTATCCACGTACAGCATATGCACGTGTCTACATTCTGCTACTCTGGTGTACATACATGAAAAATGCTTTGAAAATGAGAAAATTGAACAAATCATGATGGTTAAATATTTTAAGCTTCACATAAAAGAGGTCTGGTGCCTTACCATTTAACTTCTCAACAATAATTATCGCATAAAACTGGCTTCAGTTACTTAAAACTTCATTGTCATATGAATAATGTAATATGTCATCTTTCCTGCATGAACTTATGTCACATGGTGTGTTTCAACCTCAGCCCATCTTTTCAATGGTCTTCCTGTTCTTCATGGTCAGTAATCTGTTATTTAGTACTGTGTAACATACTTAAATGGAAACAGGGTTAATCAATTTAAATGCCTGCTAAAACACAATTACAGTTTTCTAATTTTACCTTTAAGAGTTATAGCTAGTAAACATGTTTCTGTAACAAATATACAATCAAGATTATGATGAAATGATCACACACAGAGAACAAATCAGACATCTAGATACAAAAATTTCATGCATATGATACAGGCATTGAACACCATTTTTCTGGAAGAGAGAAAGTACAAAAACAAATCATGAAATATTTTCGGTTTGGGTCAGTCATACTGTGTGTGACTGAAACACTGTGATATAAAAATGTTGTCTCACTTTATAACACAGAATCCAAAATAACATGAATCTCCAAAAGTGAGAATTTGCCAAGTGCTGCATAATTTTGGAGCTCGTGAGCAGAGCAAAATGTAAACTGTATATGCTATCCTCACATGATGCACTGCAGCTTATAACAAAGTAAATTTCTCCGTCATTTTTGTCCATGCCGGGCATCGAACCCAGGTCCTCTCATTGCGGAATAAGTTGCTCTCCCAACTGAGCTATGCGGACATATGCTCTCGCTGCTATCTGCCTTTATCTCCTGTGCGTCCTGCGGTGCAGGCACATCACAAGCTTGTGAACTGAAATAATCACTATCCTTTATCAGTGTGAACCCTGCTATTTGACTGCATTGAAACTTCAAGTGATTTTGGTGATTACTGAAGTGTTAAATTTCAGAATTATTTTTATTTATGAATGAAATATGGGATTACACCAATTATACAATACAAATTTGGAAGATGTGAATCCGTTTATAGATGTAAATATGACATGGATGTTAAGTTAGATAATATCCAACAATTTTGCTGTCCTAGAGCGGGAATCGAACCCGTGTCTCCCAGATAGCACCTGAGTATGCTAACCACCACATCACCCAGAACAGTCAAGTTTCAAGTTTTCCATTAAACGGAAAAGTTTTCAAGTGTCCGATTAATCAGAAACTTGAAACTTAGTCGTTCTGGGTGGTGTAGTGGTTAGCATAATCGGGTGCTATCTGGGAGATGCAGGTCTGATTACAGCTCCAGGACGACGACATTTTCAAGTTTTCGGATATTATCTGACTTAACATCAATGTCATATTTACACCAATAAACGGATTCACATCTTCCCAAATTTGTATGATTTTTATTTAATTTTTTTTAATGTAATTAAAGTGGTTGTAATGAAGGTGTTGAAGAACTTGCCCCCTGAAATCAGTAACTTTGGAGCAGAAATTTGATCTGATAAAACTCTATGAAGAAGGCAAAAGAACTGCCACAACACACCATGCTTTTAATGTGGGAGGGAGCAATCAACAAAGTACTGGTGACTAAGGGAATAAAACAGCAGCAGTCACACCTTTATATTACTGAACAAAGATAATGGAAAAATTGCTGGCAACATAGCTGCAAAATCAACAATATGGTGTCTGTTACATCTTTTCTTCAGTATAATTAGAAAACAACCTCCCCTCTCACTGAGGATTCATTTCCAAGTTTGTTTGTTTTATTTTTTGTAGGAACAGAGATGTGTGAAGCTTAGATATAAGATTTGCGAGGGAATATACTATACTCAAAGTTCATACGCATTTACATAAAATAAATTTCAGCTTAAAATTTTGCTAGAATCATAGTGCTTTGTTTTATATTTTGCTGAGTTGAAATTCATTGGGTTGAAATTTTACTATGCATTTAGAATTCTTATGAAGTCCTATCGTTTCTGCTGTTACAGAGTGTTCAATGTGTGTTACATCTTCAATGAAATAGAAAAATTACCCTGCATAAAACTTATATGAAGCAATCTGGAACTTAGCACAATGATGATAATAATAATGCAAAACATTTTTTCCTCTGCTCTTCTGGTGGGCGATCTTAGTGAGAGATGGGTTTGCCATCACAGGGTGCTAGGCAACAATGGCACATATAACAGCACAACAAATGCCTCTATAAATTTTTAAAGATGATACAAATTTAAGCTTCAGTATAAATTCTGCCAAGGTATCAGCTAGTTCTGTGTGACATTGGCCAAAATGACTCCAATTCACAGGAGTTTTTTTCCCCCTAGAACCCTTTTAGGGCCGTCTAAGTGCTGGCTTCTGAGATTTTGTCCCAGATGGGTCAGGGTTCGAATGTTGTGTTTATCTTACGGCACTTGTTTTCTCCCCTGGAACCAGTGACCCTAAATTAGCTTATAGCCCATCAAGCTTCTTATGGTGGTCATTAAACCTTAAATAACAACAAAAACGAAAAAAAAAAAAAAAAAAAAAAAAAAAAAAAACCTTAAGTGGAATAACCAACTGGAACCATCAGTTCCAGTTGGTTATTCTTTTATGGGCTGCCCACAATTTTTTTTTTTTATGGGAAGCTTAATTTGACCTAAAAATGCCATAATACTCATACATATGCTGAAATTAATTGAAAATCATTATTTTCATTTGCCCATATTTCGAACATCTGCCCATATTTTGGTGCAATTGCCCATTTCCCCCCGTATTTCAGTTATTAAATCACATTTTTAATATTTTTTGTTATTTACATTTGGAAAAAAATTTACAAAGAAAAAAATATGCTTCAAAAAATGAATAAGTTGGCAAAACCAAGGGCAGAAGAATATAAGTATAAAATATACTTCATTTGGATTTTGGAAACACCAAGCCCACAAATACTTTATTTGGAATCTGGCAACACCATGCCCAGACTTACTTCATTTGGAATCTGGCAACATCATACACATGGTGGTTGGTAGGCCTACCTCGTTAGCTAAGTTTTTGCTACTTTCTTTAAGTTTCTGTTAATTTGCTACTACTTAGATTAGGTGTCTATTAATAACTAAATGAGTGTATAAATTTTGCAAAATGCCAAAAGTACCAAAAGATAAGTTATTTGCTTAAACAAAAATTTTTAAAAATGATTTTATAAAAACAGACGGAAGTGTACTGAGGTGTAGTGTCTGTAATGTTACTATCAGCATAACAAACAAGCACCAGAAGGACGTCACTCAGCAACATATAAAAGGAGGTAAGCACATAAAAAGCAGGTAAATCTCTCTACCTCTAGACAACCAAGTATTTTTAATGCTTTACAAAATAGTCAGGATAAGGCAAATTCACTAAATAAATTTAATCAAGATTTAGCATCTGCATTTTTAAAGGCAGGTGTACCTTTAAATAAAGTTGAACACCCTGCAATAATTAATTTTATGGAAAAATGGACCAAAAAATCAGTACCTTCTTTAAGGAAGAATTATGTGAAGCCAATATATGATTTAACTGTTAACAAAATCAGAGAGGTAATTGGGCAGCACCCTGTAACTTTTATTTTGGATGAAGTAACAGATGACTGCCAAAGATATGTCCTCAGTATTCTAGTTCAACCTCTAACTGGAGAGCCTTCAAAGGCCATGCATGCTGTTTAAAATGCATGAATTGGAAAAAAACTAATTCTACAACAATGATGCAGAGTTTCCTGGATGCTTGTGGAAAATTATGGCCTGAGAGAATTAATTATGAAAACATATATGAAGTGGTAACAGATCAAGTATCAATAAATTGAAAGTTTTGTTTCCAAACTTAAACTCTTTTTTTTTTTTTTTGATTGGAGGTTTAACGACCACCGTGAGCAACTCAATGGGCTATAAGCAGTCGCCCGTCCCTAATTTAGGGTCACTGGTTCCAGGGAAGGGAGAGAACCAGTGCCGTAAGACAAGCACAACATCCATGCCTCACCGGGATTCGAACCCGGACCCCGTTCGGACGAATGATCAGAGGCCATCGCTTAGACCACTGCGCCACCGGGGCGGCCCAAACTTAAACTATGTGACATGTCTTGCCCACGCCCTCCATAGTGAGTGAAGCAATTCGTGCTGAGTATTCTGTTGTGAATCAATTTATATCTGAACTAAAAAGGTCCTCACAAAAGCACTGAGTTGTATTGTTAGGTACAGAGAAGTAACAGGTCTGTGTCTTCCCAAATTTCCTGTTTTAACATGGTGGGGAACATGGATTGAGTACTGTACTTTTCTTTCAGAAAATTTTACAAAAATTAAAGAATTTATTCTTACTCTTGATTCTGAAGAAGCAGAAGCTATAAAAAAAACTACAACAGATTGTCAATGAGCTCTTTCTAGTGTACAGCTTTAAGCACATTCCAATGCATATCAAACAGTTAGAAAAAGCCAACATATCTAAAGAAGATCAGTGGAATATTATACAAACAGTGGAAGCAAGTTTAAGTGGATTTGCTGAAAGAAAGCTCGAAGTCAGCCTATCAAACAATCCTGATGTTGTAAAGTTTGCTACTTATCCAAATGTCGACTTCAGAATTCAAACAAAGTATGTACCACTGACATCTGTAGCAGTAGAAAGGTCATTTTCGATTCATAAAACAATTTTGGCTCCAAATTGACAAAATCTGTTATTTCAGAACATTGAAATGTTGAATGTGATTAAATTCAATTCCTTTTAGTAAGTGTAGCATTAATTCGTTAATAAAATGTATTTTTGAGCATTGGAATGTTGGAATTCACTTTTTTACGATAACGTTTATTTATGTCCCCGGTAAAAGGTATGTTGCTTGCCCATATTTTGTCAATTTTTTGCCCATGAAAATCCTAAGTCTAGTGATCACTAACACTGACGTACAAAGAAGAAAAAAAGACCCCTGGAAATTCATTCAATCCTAATAAATAAATAAATAAAAAAAAAGCTTAGGTGGAATAACCAACTAGAACCATCAGCTGTAGGCTGATCAACACCCTTTGCAAAAAAAACCCCACTAAAATTCATTCAACCCTAATATGTACATCGGTGTTGGTGATCACCAACACCAATGTACATACACCCATTGCCAAAAAAAAAAAAAAAAAAAAAAACCTAGAAATTCATTCAACCCTAATTAAAAAAAAAAACAACCTTAGGTGGAATAACCAACTGGAACCATAAGCTGTAGGCTGATCACCAACACTGATGTACATACACCCTTTGAAGAAAAAACCCCTAGAAATTCATTTAATCTTAATAAAAAAAAACCTTAGGTGGAATAACCAACTGGAACATCAGCTGTAGGCTGATCACCAACACTGATGTACACCCTTTGCATAAAAAAAACCACACCCCTAGAAATTTATTCAATCCTAATAAAAAAAAACACCTTTAGGTGGAATAACCAACTGGAACCATCAGCTGTAGGCTGAACAACACTGATGTACACCCTTTGCACAAAAAAACTCCTAGAAATTCATTCAATTCTAATAAAACTCTACATGCAAGTACCTCAGAGCCAAATGTGATTAAAAAACAAAGACTGATGATGAAATAGTGGCCCTGCCACAGTGCATAGGAACTGCACTTCCCAGGAGGGTATATCAAGAGCAAAGCTCACACACAGGGACAATTGTGACTGCGGATTGCGATTGCATTACGCTTCATGAACAGTGAGCATGCCTCGACATCAGATCTGTGCAAAATACGAGCAGTTGAGTGAGTTTGAGAGGACGTAATTTGGCAGAGATAGGCTGGTTGGTCAAGTAGCCATACTGCTAGACATTCGGGTCAGAGTGATGCGGCAATCGGATGACGTTGGTGCCAATAGGTCGAGGGGGGCAGAAGGACAGTGAACAGCCAAGGGCAACGACAGAATGTGAGAATCGAGGAATTGTGAGAGCCACATAAACAGAACCGAGTTTGTCGCTCTCAGCCATCCGTGGCATCGTCTGCAGATACAGAAGTGGCCATCTGGACTGTTGTCAGATGACTTGCGGCACGGGGACTACATTCGAGGCCACTCTGCCGCCTACCACGGACCAGCAAGCATCGCCAACGCCGGTTGTAGTGGTGTTAGGCCCAATCAAAGTGGTATAGTATCCAGTGGTGTCGTTTTGTCTTGAGCAATGAGTCATGGTTTGCACTTGGCGCCGATGACCAGCACATGTTTACTGTGGAACGGCACACCAGAAGTGACTGTCTTATAAAAGCTTTCTATATTTTAGATAAAGGGTGTTATTCTGAGAATATTAATACTTTTTAAACACCATGCATCAATTCTTATAAATTTTTCACCTTTGTCACTTCAGTTTTTTGAAAATGTTCCCTCCTTATCAAGCTTAAATGCAAACATTTATGAGGAAAAGTAACATTTAACAACACAGGATAGTGGAAACACCACGGAGAAACAAAAATTACATTTACAGTAGAAATCTTCACTCCATCTAACTTCCGTTTTCGAAAGACGGAATTTCATCTTCAAATGCGAAACATGGCCCCACCCTCACAATCTCCCCAAAATTTTCTGTTCAGTTGTGCATTGATCTCAAAAATGACCCAAATGATAACGCAAAAGTCGAACCCACGAAAGAATCTCGTGCCTAAAAATTACAGGGAAATCTTTGAACCATCTCAACTTCCGTTTACGGAAATTGTTGTCTACAGTTTTATTCTGAAACACAAGTAAACTATATTTAGCAACAATACTGGGCAGAGGCAACATCGCAAGAAAAAGGGAATTACGATCACAAGAAAAATCTTCACTCCATTTAACTTCTATTTTTGAAAGACGAAATATCGTCCCCCGAAAAGAAAACGACCCCTTCCTATACCCACTAATCGCCAAAATATTTCTTTTCAGTTCTGCATCAATCTCAAGATTTGTCCAAGTGATGAAAAAAATAGCAGAATTTCGCAAATCTGCAGAAGAATCTTGTGTAAGGTAGGTCAACACATTTTCTGTCTTCTTGAGGCCTAAAACCCTAAGCTTATTCTTATTTATGGAAAAAAGTGAATTGTTCCACATGACTGGTGGGACAAATATTTCTGCAGGGTCCATTGGTACAGGGCATAGACTTGCAAAAACAAATTCATCACATAATTTTAGTATAAATCATCGCAGGGGTGCATTATTTTAAACCTGATGGATGGGAAGGGCATGCTACTCTGTGAAAAATGCCAAGAATGAACAACACTTGCTGTACGAGTGGGGAGTTTGAAGGGGTATGTAGTTCAGAAAAACATGTCCATAATAACATGGAAAAAAACAACTAAATATTCCCTTTCCGAAAAAAAAAGAAGAAAAAAACAAACTAAATATTCTTTGCAAAAAAAAAAAACTAAAAATATCCTCTTTGCAAAAAAAAAAAAAAAAAAAAAACTGAATGTCCTCCAAAAAAAAAAACAAAGTAACTAAATAAATATTCTCTTTCCAAAAACAACAACTAAATATTTTTTTCCAAAAAAAAAAAAAAAAAAATCATTGAAGTTTTTCAAAAATGCACACCTTAATACGACAATCAATATTGTACATTTTTTTTATTTTATTTTTTTATGAAAACCAAATTTTGTAAATACAAAGATTACAAGAAAATATTTTTAAAAAATCCCTAAAAGATTTTACTAAAAGTAACTGATTACATCTTAATGTAAAATAAGTCTGCTTTTTAAACTTAGCAGTTCTCATTTCACTATAGCTTTATTATATTATCGTTAAAATTAAGTGTGTGTGAGAGCACACACGAAAATTTATAACATAAAAAGCATCTATATGAAGTTGACATACATACATATCACTGAGGCCTCTGTTAAAATACTGAGGCAAAGTCTTCAAAACAAAAGGCAAAGAAGATCAAACACATCTACTAGGTCATCTATTTTTAAAACAGCACTCAACTTAAGCATATTTTGTATCTTAACTGAATGTGAAAGGTAAATGAGTAATATATGAATGAAATATTTCAGATGAGATTTTGCTTTGGTTGGTTTTCACACACCACCATCTTATTAAATCCAATGAGAGTTTCTAACCTAAAGAAGGTTAAGCCAAAAGTATTTCTTCAAACAGAAAGGTGCATCAGCAGTGAGTGGCAATACCTCATTCAACAGCAGAATGAGTACTTATCAACAAATACTTTTTATTGTAAGGTAACTTGCTGTTCCTTCCTTTTTTAGAGAATATCAATTAACAGATTGTCAAAATACTCTAAAGAGATTATGAAACACTTAAAAAGTTTTGTGAGTTCTGATCTTTAGGAATTCATATATATATATGTACCATCTTTGGCAGGCCTTTTATAAAAGAGTGATAATTTATTAATCCTAACATTAAAAATTAAAATAAGGTTTGATTGATATTTACATGTAAGAACTTGATGGGGGGGGGGGGGCACAGCAATTCAGTACTTTGAGGGACAGCTATACTCTTTAGTTCTTACATGTAAGTAATCAAGCCTTATTTTCATCTTCTTTTTTTTGGGGGGGGGGGGTACTTTGAGGGAATGCTACGTCCTCCAGTTCCCACCTATAAGTAATTAATCAAGCTTTATATTTATTTTTAATGTTTGGCTTCTTCAAAAAAAGAAAAACTTATTTTAACCAATTATCCTTCTTTTAAAAGATCTACTCAGACAACTGAAACATATTGATTCCAAACGATCACAACATGCAAAAAGTATGTTTGATAATCTCCTTAGAGTATTTCGACAACCTGTTAATTTTCATGTTCGTGTATCATCAGCTCAAATATTTTGAGCAAATCTAATTTAGAGAATATCTTTTTAATAATAACTCTTAGCAAATAATACCATGAAGTTCATAGTTAAAGAAATTCTGATCATTGGTGTTATAAATTAAAAGTTATCATAATAGGTTATGGAGAATAAAACTTGAAAAGACATCAGAGATCACAATCACCCATAAAAACTTTTGAGAAGAGTTAACACACAATTCATCATATAAAAAAGTTAAACAGCAGCTGAAAATCTATGCATGAACAAAAGGATTATTGGCATCAATAAAAAGATTGTGATGGACCAATCTGCAATAGAACTGAAATTTAAACACCACATTCTGTGTAGAAAAGGACTGGTTACATTTCAACGAGTATGCAAATTCACAACATAGTGTCACACTGTCGCTCTTACATATTCCACAAAATATGCTTGTGTTCATTGGCTAGAGTTTGGTGTTCAACATTACACACACAATAGTAGGCTGAACATGCTTTCTGATAAAACAATACTAAATTAGCACTATGGGTCATTCAAATGCATGAATGAAAGGACTGTAAGAAAAACAGAAAAAACTACTTGTCTGAGCATAAAATCTAAATTCAAAAAACCCACATTAAAATTTGTTAAAATCACAATTTGTACATGTAAAATCTTTATACATAGAGAAAATATTGTTCTCTAGTCATTCATTAAAATATGGAGTAAGTGTTAAAAAACTGTTGATTTAAAATCTCTATGTAAATGCAATGAGTGGTTGAGACTCATAAAATATCTTAAGCACGGCTTGAAACCTGCGGTTCTGCCACCAGTGTCAGTAAACCATGTGAGAGCCACGTATCCGCCTGGCAAGCTGTATGTCCCTTACCATTAAAGTCACTCGTCTGGCATGTAAGGCACAAAGCAGGGAATCTTCAAAAAGACTGATAAGGTACATTTCAGCTGCTTCTTGAAGTGCTTGCAGGGCTAAGCTCTCCCAGCGGAAAGCACTTCCTCCAGTGCTCACGTTCATGCTTATCTCTCGCACTAAGCGGGAAAATGGAAGCTTCCTGATGAGCAAATTCTGAAAAAAAAAAAAAAAAAAAGAAGTCTTACATGTAAAACACAAAACATCTGTTTGTCTGAAGCAGCAAAAACTATCGAACGCCGAACTGTGGCATCATGAAATTCGCATAGCTTATTAATACTGTTATTTCTAGGTCAACACAAGTATTTTAAGATCTCTTTGTTGTTTCGTTCGCAAGTTATGAATTAATTAATAAGCTAATCAATAAAGCCAGCATCGTTTGCTACGCCATCCTGTTCCAAATCTGAAAGCACGTGACTACATTCATCGCCGCCGCACATCCACAGGTGTTTCTATTCTTTGAGAACTGTGCATAAAAAAATGCAAAAACAAACTTTGCGAAATGTTAACGAAACGGGCTGAAATTTTTATCGACACCATGAATTGGTAATAAGAGGAGTCCCTCAAAATCTCACCGGAACCCGGTCAAAACTTTTTAAAATAGGCATGGAATTTTTAATTCATCGGTAAACACAATTATATATGCAGAAACGGTTAATAAAATTTTGATGGCTAATTTAAAAAGTTATTTACCGATTCAGGCGAAATTTGGAGGTCATGTTCCTATTAACGATTTATGGTGTTAATTAAAATTTCAGCCAGTTTCATAAAATATTCGCAAAGATACGTTTTTAACTTTTTTATCCCAGAAATTCGCCCCTCAAAGACGTCTGAAACTAAAAACACATGACGCATTTGATCGTCGATAACAAATTGTTAACGAATTATGTTCAGTCAGTGTTCTAATGCTTTGTCTCCTGGACGCGTGTTAAATTATTCGTAATGCTTTTGGTCCGTTTCATTCTACAGATTCCATACATTCTGTACATTTCGTTACTTTAATTCTCAACAAATATCTGTGACAGCAGTGCCCAAAAGGAAGAGACTAATTTTTAATCAAACACGAATCAACACAAAACGCCAAAAGATATCACGAAGCAAACAATCGGAAGAGGAAAGATCACAAGCATGTGAAGCGGACAAAACTCAACAAGGTTTTCGACAAAGCAACAAAACTGCTGACGAAACAGAGGCGCGACTTGCTGAACAACCATTTCGAACTGCTACAAGGCGAAGCAATGAGACTGCTGAAGAAACAAACGAGCGCAGAACGTCCGATCGCCAACGAGCATTTGCAATCACCATTAATAAATCACAATGACAATTGCTTAAAGTTACGGGCTTGGATTTGACAGATGAATGCTTTTCACATGGACAGCTGTATGTTGGAATGTCAAGAGCAAAGGATCCAACAAAATTATATATTGTCGCTGAGGAAGGAGGAACCAAAAATGTTGTGTACGGCCAAGTGCTGAAATAATCACACTATGAATAAATAATTTGTAATGACCGAATTTGTGAATTCGGCTTTTTTCTTTCTAGCAAGCATAAATTTTTTTCCCCCGATTTTTTCAGTGACATATAAGAGAATATGACATTAATAAGCCCAAATCCTGGGCAAAGCTAGTAAAAACATAAGCAGGTGTGATTTGCAAGGCTGGACAGAAAACCCTACAATTACCTTGTTTATGCAGGGTAAATTACGGAGTGTGACACCATGTTTAACACAATAAATACAGTGAAACCTTCAAATCACAATCACTACTGGGACTGGGGAAAAGTTACCGCTGTTGGGAAGTGCTGCTGTTCGAAGGTTAGGCCTAGGTTAACATTGCTAGTGTGTCACTTTAGTACTAAAGGAGAATAATTGTACAAAGCTTATGCACAAAGAAAATGAATAAAAGCAATGATACTACTTACATATGCAAAGTAGCAAATTGGCATAAAAAAGAAGTTACAACTGCATTAATACAACATTGCATTGATAACAAGATATACCTAAATTTTGATCAGATAAAAATATTAAAAAGATGTGAAATTGGCATAAAAAAGAAGCTACAACTGCATTAATACAACAACGTATTGGTAACAAGGTATACCCAAATTTTGATCAGATAAAAATATTAAAAAGATGTACATCGGAAAAGCATTTAAGAACAGCAGAAGCAGTATTAATCCAAAAAAATGGTAAATGCCCCATAGCAGAAAGTTCTTGGTCAGTCTGCGACAGATATCATTGTGCCACAAAATAATCTGCGGATGGACACTGTGCAAGATAACTACTAAATGTGTAAAACAATAAAAATTGTGCATACATATTTTTCTACCTAAAAGAGTGTCTAACCTAGGTACTACAGCAATTGAAATGTTAATTAGAACCAAGAACATTCTGGTCCTCTGTATCTGGAATTTTACCAATATTTTCAAGCTGAAATACAGATTTAGGGAATAAAATGATATTTAACAACAATAAAGTGCAGAGGCATCGCTAGGAAAAAATTGTCGTAAGAAGAGAAATCTTCGCTCCGTTCTACTTCCGTTTTCGGAACATTTTTCTCCGTTTCCCATCTCAAGTGCAAACATTTATGTAATTAAATGATGATTAAACAATAATACAGAAGCACAGTGGGTGGAGGGTTCTTAGAGGGAGAAATTTTTGCTCCATACAACTTTTGTTATCAGAAAATTTTCTTCCATTTTCCATTATTAGAGGGAGAAATTTTTGCTCCGTACATCTTTGGTTTTCAGAAATTTGTTCTCCATTTTCAATCTTAAATACAAACATTTATCTAACAAAATGATATTCAATGCCCATATAGGGCTGAGGTAATATCGCGAGTAAAAGAATTCAAGATTACTGGGTTCTGTCAAACTTTCATTTTTGGAAATTGTTGGCCTCCATTTTCAAACCAAACCACAAATATTTATGCAATAAAATGAGAGGCCTATTTAACAACAATATAGGATAATTCCCTCTTCAAGCATCGAGGGAACGTTGGGAGAAAACAAATTAGGATTACGAGAGAAATCCTCACTCCGCCTAACTTCCGTTTTCAGAAATTTTGAAAGGCGGAAAACTTGCATCTGTGATAGAGTCTGCAAGATGGTTTAATAAGGTTCTGGGGATATCGTTCCTGTCTGCAGGGCCAAAATAAATCTGCGACGTGCGTCGGCCGTTGGCGCGATTCGGTTACAAGGATGAGTAGAAAATGAATCTACGATGTACGTCGGCCGTCACCATAATTCTGCTACGGCAATGAGTACAAAATAAACCTGCGATGTACGCCGCGATTCTTCTATAGGGATGAGTACAAAATAAATCTGAGATATCCAACGGCAGTCGTTGCGATTCTTCTACGGGGACGAGTACAAAATAAATCTGTGATGTACATTGCCGTGATTCTGCTACGGGGATGAGTAAAAATAATTCTGCAACCTACGTCGTCCCTCGCAAGAAATAAAAAAAAAAATTACGATTACGGGAAAAATCCTCACTACTCCTAACTTTCGTTTTCGAAAATTTTGGAAGGCGAAAAACTTGCATAGCTATGATAGGGAGTCTGAAAGATTGTTTTAACAGGGTTCTGGGGATATCGTTCTTTTCTGCTGGACCAAAATAAATCTGTGACGTACGTCGCCTGTCGCCGTGATTCTGCTACGGGAGGTAAATGTAATTGCAATGCTAATGTTCCAAGACAGCTTGAAAATTATTGGCAAGAAAAGATACAGTCCAAGAGTAATTTTAAGAAAGTCAAAAGGAAAAGAGGAAAATAATAATAATAAATAAATAAATAAAAATAAAAACTAAATAGGTAAAGGAATAAAATAACACTAAGGGAAAAACTGAAAACGTTTTTCTAGAAAATAGATAACTTGATTTAAAATTACGATTTTCAGATACTTACTGCTGCTTTTCACAGATGGCCCCCACCTCCATTTTACTTCAACTATTGGATCTATGGCAGGATCGTGAATTCGCTTACGCTCGACACATAACCCTAGGTAGCTGACCAGTGTGCAACAACTGCTTTCTGATGATGTTCAAGGAGATTGAGCAAAAACGTTCAAAGTCGGCTTGCTGATTGGGAGGAGTTGTTACGTTTCACGTGGTGTATACTTGATGCATTTTTGATAAAACGTCATAGCAGGAAGGCGTAGTCATTTTAGGCGTATGTGCAATTCAGTTTAGGGTGTTTGGGTTGCAAAAGTTTTTGGTTGATATTATTTAATTAGTTTGTACATAGTACTTGTTTAGTATGGTGTAATGTGTCGATATTTCAATGATAGACGAAGTTTCTTAAAGATTTTTCATTTGCTTTTAATAAAGTGTAGTCAGTATGTATTTTAAAGTCTTCGTGGTCGTAGCGATTTGGAGGACGTGGTTTATGCAAATTTATCTGTGGTTCAGGGAAGACATGTTTTCTAACTTTGTAAAAGTTTTTGGTTGAGCTCTCAGTGCTTTTATTCCAGGGTTTTTCTATACTAGTTTTAATTAAATTGTGCATAACGTTTTTGGTTCGTGTGGTTTAGTGTTCTCGACAGTTTAAAGTCGAAATGGAGTGTTTTCAGGATGTTCTTCAATTGCTTTTACTTATGTGTCTTACGTTTTCACAATTTAAAGGTCTTCGACATCATTGGTGAAACAAGGCGATGTCAGATATTGAAAAAGTTTAATTGAATGCGTGACTTTTACTGTTGTACATACGTTTTTAAGTTGAGTTCATCAGGTATGAATGCATTTTAAAATTGTGAATCTTCATTAGTATTAATGTGAGGCCTTAAGTCATTCAGCTCAATATTACTGAATAAGAATTAAGATGAAGCATCTATCCTCTCATCAGGCAAGAAGATAATAGAACAAATTCTACGCGCCTGAAATGTAAGAAGCTGAACAATGGGCTATGGGCTACGTTGCATATGTAAGTAGTATCATTGCTTTTATTTAGTTAACTATATTGAGCATGTTGCTATCGAAACATTTGCATGGGTTTTCAAGCTCAAACTGCACATTGAACTTTGTACACAAAGAAAATGGTTTCACAGCTTTCTCCAAATGCAGAATGCTGAATAAAACTCAAAATAACAATTTAAAAAATCATGATCTAGAGGATTTTAGGAAAGTAGTGTCTGATCCATTGTCTTAAACTTCCCCTTATAAATAGCAAGTAAGAGGTTAGGTTTAAGGTAATCTAAGGGAAAGAAATAGAAAAATGTCAGATCGTGAAGTCGAATTGCACAGTTGGCTGGCCGTGCGGCGAGAAATAGGAACAGAACAAACAGGGACCAAACAAAGGTACATCGCTGCCAACGAAAAACATTTCAGGCACCAGCAAACCCCCTCCCCTAGGTTGCGACTGAAACATACACAGCTGCCTCACATAGAACTAAACTTTGACTCCTTTCTTTTCATTTAAGCACACCATTGTACCTGCAGTAATCCAACCCATTTTTCTCAAGACATACTTCCTTTAGCAATATTATTTGCCCCTATATCACTCTCGCCAAAGTATCGAAAGAACTTTGTAAAATCCTAAAGGACAAGGTGTCCATTAAATCTCTTTCGGGGCTGATTAGGGTAGGGTGTCCGTTGGGGGCTGCCGAGAGGTTTCATTCTTCTGAGGTTATCGCTACTGTTAATTCTATGGCAGCTGCAAAACTACACCAACCAAAACTTGCTGTTGCTTGGAGGTGTCCGTTAATGGAGGTTTCACTGTATTACATTCATTATTGCAGGTAAAGCAAGTCCTCGATTTATGCAAGTTCCAAATATGAACTTTTGATAATATGCAAACCGATTGGGCTGCTATGAATTCTGTGAGGTGAAGCACACAGCAGCTGTGGACAGCTCTGCACCTGCTGCTTTCCTGCCACAATGGGTGTGGCCCTGATGAGACACATGGGAGGTGTGATGTGGGATAATAGTTATTTTACCAGGGTTCATCCTAGGATTTAAAAAGAGCAGGGTGCTTGTTATGGGAAAAAAAGGGGGCAATTTACACTTCCAAAGACTGTTACAGTATACATCGACCTTACAAAAACAAGACCATAGGAGAAGTGTTAATTCGCCTGAAAAGTCCAACAATAATTCACTGTGGATATTAAAAATAAAATAATATATATATATATATATATTATTGCTACCCTGGTGGCGCAGTGGTCTAAGCGATGGCCTCTGATCATTCATCCAAAAGGGGTCCGGGTTTGAGTCCCGGTGAGGCATGGATGTTGTATTTGTCTTACGGCACTGGCTCTCTCCCTTCGTTGGAACCAGTTACCCTAAATTAGACGCGGGCAACTGCTTATAGCCCATTGAGTTGCTCACGGTGGTTGTTAAACCTCCAATCAAAAAACAAAAAAATATATTATATAGGGTATCTCATAATGATGGGACACATTAAATTTTTAATTTACAGGAGCATAAACGCTCTAATGCTATTATTGGCATATTTTCACTGCATTCCACGTAACCACTTCCTTCAATGGAGCAGGAATAGCTTTGAGTAGCGCAAATCTGAAGGCTCTCAGATATCAACGTTCAGTTGCTTGGAATTCCCTTGTCCTGGGAAGTGTAATGACTATCCTGCTCGACCAGAAATCGGGAGGTGCAGGTTCGATTTCCGCTCCAGGACATTGAAAATTAGGTTTTCTGGAGAAAGTGGTTACATGGAATACCATGAAAATATGCCAATAATACCATGAAAATATGCCAATAAGTGGTTACATGGAATACCATGAAAATATGCCAATAATAGCATTATAATGCCTACCATGTATTTAGGAAGAATTATTTTTTCGGGGAAATTCATTTCCCAATTGTATATGACGCAGAAACACTCGCCCATCTTTAAAATGTATTATATTTCAAAGTCTGACCTTAGGAGTTAATGTTGGTCTCTTTTCCAGATCATTGATCC
This sequence comes from Macrothele yani, assembly GCA_039090855.1. Lineage (NCBI taxonomy): Eukaryota > Metazoa > Arthropoda > Arachnida > Araneae > Macrothelidae > Macrothele > Macrothele yani. The sequence continues at coordinate 64,486,351 of CM077000.1, read as the reverse complement.
TTAATGATGTTGCCGTGGACACCAACAGATATTGCATATGTTGTGGAAGCATACTTCACCAGTGGAAGCTCTATTGTCACAGCACAAAGGTGATTCTGACATTTCCAGAAGTGTGAAGCACCGTCCTGGAAGGTGTTCCTGCGTGCTGTTAGTAACTTCCATGAGACAGGCAACGCCAACAGGAAACTATCCTCAGGATGACCTCGAATGTCTTGTAGTGCAAAGAACATTGAAGGTGGGGCGAATGCCACTGAACAAAGTCCCATGAAGTCGTCTACCCGTCGACTGGCCCAACAGGTGAATGTTACTCATACCAGTGTTAACAAGATTTTGCGAAATCACCTGCAACTATATCCTTATAAGGTACAGTTGGTGCAGCAATTGCTCCCAGCAGATAGGGTTCACAGAGTGACATTTAGTGAATGGTTTGTCAACAAGTGCAGGGAAGAAAAAATTTTGTGCAGCACCTAATCACATCAGATTAAGCTTATTTTCACCTATCTGGTTATGTCAATATTAAATAAAACTGTAGGTTTTGGGGTAAAGAAAACCCACAAGCCTTACATGAAAAGCCCTTGCACAGTATCAAGGTCACAGTGTGGTATTTAGTAACTCATGCATGTGTGATTGGTCCTTACTTTTTTGAGGACGAACATGGTGCAGCCATAACACTTACTACTGAGCACTATAACCACATGCTAATCACCTTCTTCATTCCTGAATTGCAACGGCTTGGTCTTTCACAAATGTGGATGCAACAAGATGGTGCCACTAGTCATACAGCACGATTCCCAATGGCAACCTTTCGACAACAGTTCCCCGTGTGCCTCATTTCCAGATCAGTGATATCCATTAGCCGTCCAGATCACCATCCGGTGATCTAACCCCACCGAACTACTTCCTGTGGGGTTACCTAAACGAAAGGGCGTACATTGGGAAACCCTACAAAGCTCTGGAACTCAAACAAAGCCTCCAGAAAGAGACAGCGGCCATCCCAGCTGATGTGCTGCACCGCACTATGCTGGGAAACAGTCTGCAAACTTTTTGACAGAGAGAGGCCGAGAATGTTATCTTCAAGGTGGTGACCATCTAAGGGATGTGATATTCAAACCTGGAACAGTGCTATGAACTCCTGTATCATGGTTATGTATTACATATAGTCCTTAATAAATGTGCTTGTTCTGGTCTTAGATCAGAGCTGGAAAAATAAGCTCCAGATCTAGCAGCCAGGTGAAACGAAAGCAAATTTCAAAGTATCGTGCACAAACGTAATGCATGGTGGTGATGTCGGAACAAAGAGTAATAACAAAAGTGTATTAAGCACTGCCTATTACCCAAACTACTTACTGCTAAATGAAATTCAAATTCGGTCTATAAATCTCGGGGTTTTATAGTTTGGATAAAAATCTAAACATAAAATAGAATGTGAAAAAAAACAAAAACTTTTAAGCTCATCAATCTGAAAGATAATAATAGCTAAAGAAATTGCGATCGTCGGTTTCCGGAGTACTGCGTAATACGGCTTTGGAAACTAAGCAGGGGCGTTAAAAAATATGTAAAAATGTGGCTTTAGAAAAAAATCTGAGATAAAGTCATCTGGAAGGAAAAAAATAAAAAATAAAAATAAAATGTGACCGTCAACTTCCGAAATGCTGCATGGCTGCAGAAACGGAAGGTAATGTTGCAAATGCTTAAGAAATACTTGTATATGTTTGTAAAACAACAACAACAACACCAAAAAAGCAGCAACAATCTGACTGAAAAGAAGCTATCTGAAAACAAAAAAAGCAAAAAACTGTGATCAACTTCTGGAATGTCTCGTAATGCGACCATGAAAAACGGAAGACGAACGATAAAAATGTGTAAAAATATGGTTTTAAAAATAATAAAGAGGAAGGAAAAAAAAAACACCTTATCAGTCTAACTGAGAAGTGAAGCTGTCTGGAACAAAGGGGGAAAAAAGTTGCAACGTCAACTTACGGAAAGCAGACTGTCGCGGAGACAGAGAAAACGCTTAAAAAATAGGGTATGGCTCTCAAAAAAAAATAAAAAATCGCCTTAATTTAACTTTCAGTTAGATAATTTAGGGCTCCATGCCAAAAAAGGGAAGGATTGCGACATTAGCTCCCGAAATGTTTTTATGCATTTTAACTACCACGCGCACAAAAGTGCGTGGTGCATTTAAAGTACATAAAAATATCGCTTCCAAGATCCAAAGCTCAAGAAAAGCAATTATATTTCATCAAGTTGAAGTTACTGTTTGAAAAATAGGGAAGAATGAAAGCTAAAACGAAATGAGGGAGGAACGATCTATCGATTATAGTTGTCTGCGTGATCTATTGATTAGAGCTTTACATCTTAAACGGGAGCCAACATTAAAAAGGCGTGAAAATTTCCCTTCCTTTGTTTTAAAATTTAAATTTTTTTTTAAAAACAATTGATGTTAAGCAAATAGAAAAACAGTCCGCAAACTTTTCCGAGAATTTGCTCCCGGCTGGCAGCTTAAACGAAACAGCGTGATGTTCAATGCTTCCGCGATCTGACAGGTTAGTCACGTGACTCAGGGTTTCGTCGCGTTTCTCTGATTGAAACAAACACATGGTTCAGGATAAAAGCTGACAGAATTTATAAATGTAATCAAAGCAGATAATTTCAGAGTTTGATTTTATTAAATTACAATTTGTTGAAGTTATTGGGTTGTCGGAAAAGTCACGACGTATTTTGGCACCCGATGGCGCTTGGGCAGTTTTGGAAGTACTAGAGGCATGTGCAGTTCTGTTATCGCTATGGCATTAGACAGGTGCCAGCTCTAGCTGCAGTCTAAACAGAATAGTGAGCAATTCGGTTGATTTGCGGAGATTTGACATCAAGTTGAAGATGGAAGACCAAACTTTGCATTTTCGCCATATTTTACTGTTTTACTTCCGTAAAGAGAAGAATGCACGTCAAGCTTGTGAAAAGTTGCATAAAGTGTACGGTGATAATGCTCTACAAGAACGTCAGTGCCAGCGGTGGTTCGCAAAATTCCGTGCTGGTGATTTTGACCTCGACGATGCTCCTCGGTCGGGAAGGCCCACCGAGGTTGATGACGACCAAATCAAGGCATTGATCGAGTCAAACCCACGTTACACGACACGAGAGATTGCAGACACATTGCACATCCATCATTCAAGTGTTCACGACAACCTGAAGAAGCTGGGATACATAAGCAAGCCCGATGTGTGGGTTCCTCATGAACTCAAAGAAGCTCAATTGATGGCGAGTATAAACATCTGCGATATGCTCATTAAATGTGATAAAAACGATCCTTTTTTGAAGCGACTGATAACTGGTGACGAAAAGTGGATTGTGTACAACAATGTGCTGCGCAAACGGTCTTGGTCTCGACGTGCTGCTTCGCCTCAAATGACATCCAAAGCAGACATTCATCAGTAGTAGGTTCTGGTCTCAATGTGGTGGGATTTTAAAGGTGTCATGTTTTTCGAGCTCCCACCACAGAACCAAACAATCAATTGGAATGTGTACTGTCAGCAATTGGACAGTTTGAACGAATCCATTATCCAGAAAAGTCCAGAGCTCGTTCATCGTAAAGGTGTTGTGTTCCATCACGACAACGCGAGACCACACATAAGTTTGATTACTTGCCAAAAATTATTGGAGCTTGGGTGGAATGCGTGGCCACACCCAGCATACTCGCCTGACCTTGCACAGTCAGACTTCCACTTGTTTCGCTCTCTTCAACAGTCCTTGCGTGGTATAACGTTCAATTCAGATGAGGCTGTAAATCAGCACCTTCTACAGTTTTTTGCCACGAAAGACAGGTCCTTCTATGAACTAGGCATTCTGCAGCTCACTGAAAGATGGCAAAAGGTTATCGAACAAAACGGACATTATATCATTGATTGATCTTTGTTCTTTCTATCAATAAATGACCTTTGCAAAACATGGCTAAAATATGCCATGACTTTTCCGACAACCCAATACATTTTGCATCTATGAACTTAAAGTAATGACTGCAAATTACGAAATTTGAAGTAAAAAAGTTGGGCGCCAGGACCAAATTTCTTGGCACCGGGTAATTTTCCAGCTATGTCTTAGATACTTGCATTTAAAATATGTCCAATCATTATGGGACATCCTGTATATCTTATCAATCAGCTCATTATCACAGATCCCTGCTGACTGCACTGTATTTCTCTTGTGGCAAATAAAGCAATTTTGGTCTCTAAGACCAGGGGGCACGTTAAAGCAAAAGAACTTTTTCTCAATTCATGCAAGATGCTACGAAGGACGATGATTCGCTTCCCGACCTGGTGTTCAGTGATGAAGTAACTTTCCATTTAAGTAGCAAGGTGAATCATCGCAACATTCGCGTACGAAGCATGGAAAATCTACATGCAACAATCGAGCAGGAGTGTGACTTACTTAAAGTTAATGTCTTTTATCCAAAGCCAAAGCAAACATTTATGGCCCTTCCTTTTTCGTGGAAAGCACAATGACCTGTAACTCCTATTTGGATATGCTGCAGAACTGGCCATTTCCACAACTGAATGAGGATTTCAGTGACTACAGTTTTCCAGCAAGATGGGACGCCGCATAATTGGCCTTGCGCTGCTTGGCATTTCCTCAGCGAAGTGCCCCGCTTCCCCTTAGATTGGCAGCAGTGCTCAACAGCTACCTAGGTCACTGGATGTCACGCCGTGTGACTTCTTTTTTGGGGTACATTAAGGATACAGTGTGTGTGCCACCGTTGCTTACAACCTTGGATGAAACACATTGTTACTGCGGTGGAGTCCGCAACAACGGATATGCTGGAGCAAGAATAGAAGGAAACAGACTATTGTCTCGACATTGCTCGTTTTAACTAAGGGAAGTCACACAGAGCAATTATAAGGAGAGAGGTTAACTAAGGGAAATCACACAGAGCACTTATAAGATTTTGGGGTACATTAAGGATACATTGTATGTGCTACCGTTGCTTACAACCCTGGATGAAACACATTGTTACTGCAGTGGAGTCAGCAACAACAGATATGCTGGAGCGAGAATGTTAGGAAACAGACTATTGTCTCGACATTGCTCGTTTAACTAAGGGAAGTCGCACAGAGCACTTATAAGGTGAGAGACAAAACCTGGACAGTTTCTCATTTGGTTGATGCATCAATACTCACTCTATATTTGTAAACTTTGACAATACAGTACTTTGAAATCGGATGAATCACTTTTTAAAACCCTGTATAACCAAGGCTCCACTGTACTTCCAATTACACAGAAATATATGACAGATACTATAATTAACACAGGAATCAGACATCTCTGAATTGCCTGTATTCAGACCTGCCAACTTTCAGAAACAGAAATCCGTAAAAAAATTTGATCGATATATTCGATAAAAATTTTTAATCGATATATTCGATTAAATTACTTGTAGCGCATATTGATTACATTGTATATATTTGTAAACTTTGACAATACAGTAATTTGAAATTGGATGATTCACTTTTTAAAACCCTGTATAACCAAGGCTCCACTGTACTTCCAATTACACAGAAATATATGACAGATACTATAATTAACACAGGAATCAGACATTTCTGAATTGCCTGTATTCAGACCTACCAACTTTCAGAAACAGAAATCTGTAAAAAAATTTGATCGATATATTTGATGAAAATTTTAATCAATATATTCGATTAAATTACTTGTGGCGCATATTGATTACATGTACCGCACATATCGATTTAAAAAACGATGTTACCCAAATGAACCATCAACTTTTAATTGAAGTGTCTACAGGTGTTTAAATTTATCGGCACATTTATATCGATTAAAATAAATTCTATACATAATTTCTCATTACTATGCTATCATTATGATCTATAAAGTGATAAAAATTTACTTTTACAGAAGTTTGCATCTAAAGGGAAGGATATTCTACCCTTTCAATGGGATCGTGTCCCACACCGTCATGAAACATACTAAAATATTTTCAAAAACGAACCATTTTCATGTTAGGTTTTTATCTTACGGAGACACAGACGAGGAGACAGTCAAATAAAAAAAATTACATAAGTAAGAGTGACTGAGAGACACTAACTGGTAAATTATGTTCAACAAAAATGAAGTGAACAAACATTTTGTACGAATCGCATCGAGTTCATTATAACTTTAACAAAGTAAGTTAATTTCGTTATTTTTTTTCCCATGCAGTCAACATTATATTTATGCTTGTCACTAGAAATATGATTTGTAATATCATTCCTTCCACCATGCGAAATGTTGAAATTGCATTGGCACATAGCGCGAAACGCGTATTTTCCTTTCTTGAAGATTTCGCAATACACGGGAATTCCGCAGAATACGAATCACGGAATATTTTATAGTACTTTTTTCCCCTTTTATGTTGCTGCTCATAGTGAATCACTAATACTAAATTTATTACCACTCGGGAAAAAAAATGTAAGCAAAAACTTTTATAGTAGAGGAAAAAATACCGATTACAGAGTTATCCGATTCGAGCTGGTCAGCTAGGAAAACAGAGAGCAACTGAAAGGTTCTTTCATCTAGAAACAAAGGTTTAGGTTTTAGTTACGAATGTCATTCCCTTGAGTTCGTCCCCTCCCTCCCCATCATTCCTCACAGGCGGATCGATGCCTTGTCGTTTCCTAAATCCGATCCCTTTAGCGGCATTCGTTATACTTCCAAATGGCACTGATTTTATAGTTCTGTCTTCTCTTTCTGTCCTCCCCCCCCCCTCCCTTCATCTTACCGAATAGAGCTTTTCTAGTCATTCCTTTTAAAAACAATCTGGGCCCATCAACGTCTGAACCAACCCCTCTCCTGCAGTAAACTAACACAATGTCTTTCGCCGGAACAAAACCAACTGTCTTTTACATCAGGCGTAACGGGAACGATACAGCCACTTCGCCATCTCGTCCCCTGCTCCCTTTGTGGCGGTGTAATCACGGCATAAAACGTTTGAACCGAGATTTTAACTCTGATCTTATGTCTCTGCAAAAAAAAAAAAAAAAAAAAAAAAAGGCCTAACATGACAAAATGTAGAATACACGTATTCTGTTTTAGAAAATGAAAATCTCTAAATATCACACAATTCGGTTTGATAGAAGTTACAAAGCCAATGGCGCTTTTTTTTTTTTCAAACAGATAAAAAAAAAAATCCACTTCCTCCCTAGATTAAACTTGTACTGTCAAAATCCGGATATTTTAAAATTCAGAGTTGTTTACTAAAAGCCCAAAATTTCATACCTACAAAAAAATGTGGGTTTGCAAAAGCAACAGTGTTCTCCCGATACTTTACTGTTTCCTTTACGAATCCCTTAGTATGAATTATGATATTTTGCGTGTTTTTGCTTTATTATAGAACATTTTTTGTGCCCGTTAATTTCTAAATTAAAAAGCTGCCACACATGCGTCGTTTTATAATTAAAAATTCTATCCAAAACGGTCAATTTCCACGGAAGATATTGTGCTAAAATTCTGAAACGCGAGCGAACAAATCTCGCCCATGTGCTACTATACTGTCCCCGTGAATGCTGATAGCAACCATTTTCAATAGGATAGGTCCACTATGGGTGCTGAACAGCATGCCCAAACTACATCACAATCATGCTTTGATTTTACGCAAGTCATCACGCAAAAGGGCGGAAGAATGAATCCCGCTCCTATGTCTTGACCTTAACTTTGACCATTTTCAATAGGGATTAGATGAATTAGTATGTACCCCAACATATTAATTTCATTGAATCAAGCCAAGACATTTTTATGAACGTTACCGAGCGTGGAACAAAGCACTGTTGGAAAGCAAAAGTGTAGAAAACTTACTGACTAACGGACCAGCAAAATAAATCATTGCTGGAGCAGCACTGGCTCGAATGAACATTGGACTTACTTTTTTTTTTAACATAATCTTATAGTAGCATTCTTTCGTTAGGTCAAATTTATTGCCAGAGAAGAAGTTACGAAACCATGCATGCCCCAATGCATTTTTTTAATTTCACAAAACTGGCAGTTTTTGCTTAATTTCGTCATGTTGGGTATCGATCTGGGCTTAAAAATTCCACAGATTTAAAATCTGTTTGAGTTTTTTTCCTACGATAACTACGTTCTGAGATCATTTCGAACTGGGAGGAATAAAGATAAAAGACACCTGCACGCTGGCACACCCCACTCTGGCCTTCTGAGAAGTTGCGACTCAGGAGATAAACAATGCATGATCTGAAAAGAAGGGGGAGGGGGACAGGGTGCACAAGAGAGAAAGAGAACCAAACGGAAGGTTAAATAAGCCCAGCTGGTTGGTGTTCTAGTGTTTAAAAAAAGGCAAAACAATAACCTAAAACGTGGGAAAACTGCAGCAAAATGTTCCCAAATAAACACATGTAACTAAAAACTTATTCGTAACTTACATCAGCACTTCACTTTGAATGGATTAAGTTTAAAAAAAAAAGTTTTAATAGTGGGTGCAAAATCATTAGAAAAAGAAAAAAATCTCGGAGAATCGCCAAATCTGTAAAATTAACATTTTGCCCGTAAAACAAGTCACATTTCCGTAAATTTTACGGGTAAACCGTAAAACCTGGCAGGTCTGCTGTATTTACTGTTCCTCACGTAATATCAATCACATCAGAAAACTTGAAAATTTCATTACCCTGGAGCGCGAATTGAACCCGCATCTCCTGATTTCCATTCAAGCATGAAATCCATTACACCACTCAGGACGACAAAGTCCCAAGTATCTGAGTGGTAATGGTATTCAGACTTTGTTGTCCTGGGTGGCATGATATCAAACCTTTCACCATTTTAGATAAATATTGTAACTTTGAGAATATGAACTCTTCTGAATATCATACATCAATTCATACAAATGTTCTCACTTTCATTTTCAAAAATTTCCTCCCTTTGTCAAGCTGAAGTGCAAGCCTTTATGAGGCTGAAATAATATTCAACAACAACACTGGATAGTGGAAACATCATAGGAAGAAAAATCGTGGGAGAACTCTTCACTCCATCCGACTACTGTTTTCGGAAATTTCCCTCCCATTTTACCAGCTGAAATACATATATTTATGGAATAAAAACAAAATTACTGGGAAAAAGAAACGTCGCAAGAAAAATAAAAATTACAATAGCGGGAGAAATTTTCACTGTGTCTAACTTCCGCTTTCAAAAGTTTTGAAAGACGGAATTCCATCCTCCGGCAGGAAGCAAGTCCCCTTACCACCAACAACAATCCCCCAAAAAATTATGTTGGGTTGTGCATCCATCTTGAGAATGACCCAAATGATGAAAGGGGCGAAATTCCTCGAATAGAGAGAAATGCCACCCTAAGATCACAGGGAAATTTTTACACCATATAACTTCCATTTCTGCTGCCTACAGTTCCATACTAAAATACAAACATTATGCAATAAAATGATATTTAACAACAATACTGAACAGAGACGAGGAAAAAAGAAATTACGATTGTACAGGGAGGCGGGATTTCACTCTGTTAAAAAAAAAGAAACGGAATTTCGGGAATGATTCTCAGGTATGAAAAATGTCTTCACTAGAACAAAGCACTAGCAGCTCATTCAGCACTCTCAATGAGGCAGTTTTTAGCCAAGAAAAACATTACAGTGCTCGAACATCTTGCCTAGTAGCCAGATTTTGGTCATGCAACTTTCTTTTCCCCAAGTCAAATCTGTACTCAAGAAGGACCTGTTCTGAGTCAGTTACTGTGGTGAAAAAGAGAATGACTTAACTTCTCTAAGAGATCAAACCAGATGAACTATAGCATTTCTTTGCTCAATGGTAGATCACACTTCAGAAGTACGTGTTGATGCGGAAGGGGATAATATATTGAAAGTGATAAGAGTTGAAAAATGGAAGTTTCTTACGTAACTAAAATTATAACATCAGTCTCATTATTTAATCCCCATATCTCCTATACATATGCATACCTGCCAATTTCTCAGAACCAGAAAACGTAACACTCAAATAGAAAAATCGTAACATGACGTGTGCTGATAACTTTTTAAGCCTATTTCAGCTATATAAATTCTCAATGGTGTAAGGTGTAGCTATATAAATTCTTGATGGTTGCAGGTGTAAAGGGATGGAGGTTGCTTTGAATAAACAGACACTCGTCCACATTCCAGTGCCAACCAATCAGCAGCTTTAAGTAAGAGTCGAAAATACGAAATGAGTCGGGATTCGACCATTGCACCAGACTTGACTTACTTTATTTCTGTTGGGAAACTAGAGGCAGGGGAATCTGTTAAAAGAAATGGGAAACCTCTCCGAGAAAAAGACTTTCAAACGGGAAAAACAGATTACATGTAATTTTTTCCCTACTTCTGTCTGAAAAGGGGAAAAACAATACTTTTTTACAAAAATTGTATTTTTGGTGGAAAAATCATATTATCATACTGCAGCGTGATTTATCATACTAAATATGATAAAATCGCAACAGTTGGCAGGTCTGCATATGTTATTCAAAAAGTAACGAGACTGACATTATAGTGCCAAAAAAAAACTCAAGCAGAAAAATGCAGCTGCCTGTGTCGTAACACCTGCAAGCAGAGTTTGCCGAAAAAGTAATTTGAAGGAGTATTTTTACTCCTTTGGAAAAATTTAGGGAGTAATTTTTAAAAGTGAGGAGTATTTTAGAAAAATTAATGAGTGAAATAAAAAAAAAAAAAAAAAAAAAAAAAAGGTGCGAAAACACCGGGAAATTATAAAAAAAAACTGTTGTTGTTTTTTTCATATTAAAAAATATTTCACTACTACTGAATGTATTTGGACGTTTTGCTTCCTTTTTTAGTTAAAAATATATATATATATAATACATAAATAACGTAAACACTACAAGCGCATTGAAAGTAATCCCAGGAAATTTTTTTACCATTTTAGTAAAGAACAAGAATGAATTTTCAACTTTGACGTCGATGTAACACAAAGCATTCTTCATTTTCTAATGAAGTGTCCATGTTCGTTGGCTGCTTTCGTATTTCCACCACTAGTTTTTTGCAGATTTCATTGTTTCCTTCCTCTGCGTTTTTTCTTTTCTACACCATTGGACCGAGTCTAGCCGGAAAAAAAAAAAAAAAGACTTTAAAGTACGCTGTTTCGACACATCGTTTGATAGTACAGTGTCTGATAAAGCTGTTTCAATATCTACAAATCACGACCACGTACCACCGTCATGACGAAGTACAAATCGACTCCACGACCACAAGCAAGGCTCTCCGAAATTGCAATTGTGAAAGCGTACTTCACTCATCTGATCGAGCATGAGCTGTAGCAGCAATGACAGGAGTTTTGCGATGCGATTGCGCTCCCGATGAGTGGAGCCACGATGAGCCGATAACATCAAGGTAAGGAACGATGTCTCCCTGACGCAGGGATCATAGCATACTTCTGGAAAATTTTAGGTAGGAATTTTAGGAATTTTAGGAATTTTTAGAAAAATTTTAGGAAAATTTTAGGAGTGTATTTCAATAAAAACTAGATGTATATTTGTATACATCTAGTAAAACAACTTTGTATACATTGTAAAGAGTTTGCTTCACACCCTTCAACCATATATACTGATAGACTGTGCATGACATCAAAATTTCTGGCTCCAACATAAAATCACATGACAACAGTCAAAAAGATGGGTTACACCTGCTGTGCTTATGGTTGCTCTGAGCGATATAGTAAAGAAAGTTCTATGATTTTTCATGGGTAAGAAACGAATTAAATACCTAAGTCAATAAAGTTCAATTACTTAACCAGAAACTTGCAGCTATTGATATAAAAATATAGTAACTTAAGAAAAAAAATGGAATGCATGTTCCAAATTCTTCGCAAATGTTCATCACATTATAAATCACAAAATGTAAACAACCCGATCATGCATGTATATAGTTCATAAGTAAACTTACCTGAAGAGTTTTCATTATATATGAGGCGCATTCACATAATACACCGAAAACACTGAAATTCTGCAGCGTAAATTAGTAATCATAACAGCATTTTTACACGAAATTTGGAGTTTGATGATGACGTGCCCAATGTTTGAGCCATGGCGGCTTTGATGCAGCTATTGCCAATGTGCAGTCCATTAGTATATATGGTCGAAGTTAACACCCAAATTTTTTGCATAACGTCTAATGTCTAAAGTTTAAGTATGATTTACTTCTAATGTTCAGTTCTTATCTTTTCACGTGTTATTATCATATTCAAGTATATTTACCACATTCAAGTTTCACTTTGAACATTAATATGCTGTTGAACCAGAAGCAATTCACGATTTTCACAGTAAAGTTTTCAGGTTTCACATTAAATTATAATATCCTAATAAGGTAATTGAAAACCAAGAACTATGTACAATTGTTCACTGAATTACTTTTTTCATATTATTGTTTTAACCTTTTCCTGATTAGCCTATCTTTTTCTGCTTCTACCACAACTAATTTACTTTCAGTTTTCTTTATTTCAGCTGAACCTTGTATGATCAAGTTAGAGGCAACTGCTATTTCAACAGTATTTTGTTTTTCTACAGCTTTTCTCATTCTTTCTGTTCCCTCTTGAATTATTGCTAGGGAGGCTTCTTTATCGTTTTTAAGTCTATTTATTTCAGCATCATTTTCTTTATTTTGTCATCAAACTCAGCTTTTCTTTTTTTCTCTAGCTGCTTTTCCTTATTTTCCCTCTCTTTCTGCTTCCTTTCTTTTACCTTTTTTGATTCTTCTTCCTTCAGCTTATCAACATACTCTTTATAAAATTTATGTGAATCACAAACACTATTTAACAAATTTCTTGTTATGGGAACTTTACTTACACATCCATAGTGTTTAATGGCCCTTTAACTATTCTTAATGATGTTATAGTTGAGTCTTTTAAGTTAGCCTTGTCCTTCCTTAACAGAGCAGTGTTAACCGAAAATCCCCTTTCTGCATCAGCATTACCATGAGGTAAAACTAAAATTGACTTTATGAGTTTAGCAAGATTTGAGTATTTTTCTTTTCCGCTAGTCTTTAATACTAAATATATTACTCCAGTAATGATCAATCCGCACTGGAATATGCCCTTCCTCTGAAAATTTCACTAGTTCATCTAGAGTTGGCTTATCGCAATTTAAAAGTTTCCACTCTTCTCTTACTCTATCAATTTGTTCCTCAGAAAGATGCAAAACACTTGAAATTCTGGTTATTTCCGAAAGTCCTTCAGTGACTGAAAGTTGAGTTGACTCTTTCTTTGGTTCTTTTACCTTTAAAACTTCTATGTCTCTTAGCTTTTGATTGCAGAATGGCAAATTTGACTTTAAATATTTTGTGGTTGCAATGAGTGATGATCTTACATCTAAGAGAAATAATTTCTGCCTGGTCTCCTGAACATTCCTGAGGAGATTTTTTGTCTTCATACCAACTTCTAACTCCCCTAGTTTTTTCCATGAATTTTTGTTTTCAAAATCTACATTCTTTAGGTCTTCTCCAAATTCCCCTGCTATAACATCATCTTGGATAAACTGAGCCATAACATTCCTCATTAAAGTATTTAAATCAGAATATAACTGGTGTATTTTTGGTTCTTCACTCTGATAACATAATGAAAACTTTTCAAAATTTTGGTGTGAAAATGAAATTAATGCTAAATAGCAAGGAGTAAGCTCATTTTTCAGGAAACAGTGAATTCTTTTATACCTTGCCGAATTGCGCAGTTGTTTTTCAAATATTTTTTGAGATGGCAAGAAGTTTAAAAAATATTCTGTAATATTTAGCCATTGATCCAAGAGCCTCTGGGCTACAGAACCAACGGTTAACCATCTGTTGCTGACATGACGCAAAAGAAATTTGGCAGTGACCAATGTTATATCCTCGACAGATTTATAATCCTCTCGTCTTGCAGCACTACTCTTTAAAAAGTAATGCATATCAGTAGCAAATTCGTCAAAATCTATATTTAAGCTTGTCAAAAAAATTTTAAATGCATTACTAACAACATGCAGGTTGCAAAAACCTAGTTCCAAAGATTTCTGGCCTGTTTCTTGTTTTACAACTTCATTGAATTTGCGTAAAAAGCACTTATTTACATTTGGGCTGTCCATGGATACACAAATAATTCTGTTCAACGAAATATTGAAGGATGATAACACATCAAGAATTTCTTTTAGCAAAATATCTGCTGTTGCATGACCCAGAAAAACGCTTGTTAGGTATCGGCAAGAAACTGAATTTATTTCTGAAGACCAGTACCTGAGATACACATCCAACTGCCGTTTCACTTGTGTATTTGTAGTTTCATCAAATGCTATAGTAACCTTTCGTGGGCTACTAGATGCAATGTCTTTTTTCAAATCCTCTTCAAAATATTTTGACAATCCATGTGATATCACATAAGCAACTTTTTTTCTTTAAGTTGCATTTTGGCTGCAATAGCAGAATCAGGAAACATTTCTTTGAAAAGTTCAACTGTTTCAGTGCATGAAACAAAAGACATATTGTCCTTAGCAACTTTCATGGCCCATAATGCTTCGGCTTTAGCCAACTGTAAATCATGACTCAGTACTTCACTAATATTTGTTTTGGGCTGAAGATCCCGTCCTCCAAAGGCTTTCAGGATGGACTTATTTTGAAATTTACTTTGAAATTTCTGCAAATGTTTTTTTCCTTTATGATGCGCTTTTACTTGTGAAAAGCCACTATTAGAAATGTTGAAAATTTCTGAACACAATATACACTTAGCAGAAAATATTGTTTCAGTTGCAGGACACCATTCTTTCAACTTCACTCCGTCCAATTCTTTGGCGAGCCACGCATCTTGAAATTTCGTTTTGGATTTAGGCATCTTAAACACTTGTATTACTAACCAGAAAATGAAAGGGAAGTACAAAAACACGTTCCAATATTGCAAAACTAGACAACTTCCCGAAATTTGGCTGCGAGGATGTCAGAAGATATGAAAAAAAAAAAAAAAAAAAAAAAAGCAGGTCACCACTAGAGAACTGAACCTGCACACAGCACAGAGAACACCATAAAAGACGTAAAACCAGAAACTATCATACGCATCTCACGCAAGTTCAGTCAAAGCGAGTCGGAGCCGAGATATATTGCGCATCGAAGGTCGCTGTCGCCGACGCATGATCGAAGGTCAATGATCACGTGCTCTACTGCCTGCCAAGATAATACTCAGCTACCATCCCATCGTCATTACCGGAGGTTACGGAAGGAGACCACATGTTTCCTCTTTGCTTCCACCCACCTGCGGTTTACAATAACAAAACATCAGCAGAAAGAGGAGGTTCCACAAGGCATGTACAAAAATAAAGTACGATCTTCTGCGTGCCACGGAGTTCGTCTGCAAAGCGCAAACCAGGGTGAAAATGCCCCCTCCCCTTTTCCCTTAGATCTCTTGTTACTCTCGAAAACTGTTCGAAGGCAAAAAAATGGAACGCCCGCCCCGAAGCAAGTGCATCTCGATGGCGTCATTTTCTCTCCTTCAGCAGCACAGCATATAGGCTGTGTTTCTACAATAACAGGTCTTTTTACCTTACCGTAATGGTAAATTTATTGGCGTTAATAACGGTTGTGTTTTTAATAAAAATAAGCTTACGAAAATTTTAGGATGAATAGCAAATTTTAGGTCTAATTTTAGGAATTTAAGGAGGGTCACAAAATATTAGGAATTTTAGGAATTTTAGGAGGAATGCGATCCCTGCTGACGTCATGCCGTGACTGGCTGGCGGGTCAGGCCACCAAAGCTCCGGTCGCGCCAAGAAAACCACGGCGAGGTATGGTCGTCTACAACGTGAGATCTGGCCTGAGATAACAAAGGATACCGCTGATCATATGTTTGAAATACAAAATTCGAATAAAAAGTTGAAAATAAAAAAATTCAGCTTAAAATTCTCGATTCGCATTTTTACGCGTTGGCAAAATTTCAATGCGTAAACACACTTTTCGATGCGTCCTAGACGTGTAATTACACATTATGGCGAACTCTGCCTGCAAGTTCAGTCATGTGACGACACGTTGTTACAGAGCTCTGCTAGTTCATTCGTGCAGTAAACAGCGTATAGTTTAGATGTGTTTCTGTAACCCAGTATTGGATTTCAAACTGGAGCAAAGAGCAGCTATAAAATTTGCGTGCATTTCAATAAAACTGCCACAGAAACCCCAGAAATGATTAAAACAGCCTACAAGGAAGATGCTCTGACCTGTGGAAGTTTTTGAGTGACACAAGAAATTTGTGAATGATGAAGAATGTCTGGAAGATGTACCATCTTCTGGTAGGCCTTCGACATTAACTACAGAGGTTAATGTCAATACCGTCAAGACACTCCTCCGCAAAGCCTGCCGAATGACCACTGAGGAGGTTGCTAATGTGATGAAGGTGTCCGTTGGTTCCAATGATGACATTGTGAGAAACAGGTTGGGATACTGAAAAGTCGCTGCGAAGGGGGTTCCCCATTTGCTTATGGATGAACACAAGGCAAACCATGTTATCACTTGTTGCCAATGGAAGTGCCAGCTATGACATGAGCCACACTTTTGGATCGAGTCGTCACGTGCAATGAAACATTTTTTCACCATTTCAATTCAGAAACAAAACAAGAGCACCCAATGGAAATACCTACAAGACTCTCCCATCCAAGAAAGCAAAGGTTCAAGCAAGTGCAGGGAAGGTTATTCACCTGGTTTTCTTCAATAAAAAGGGGATCGTGTACAAGGGGATGATGAAAAGTTCTCAGCCTAACCCACTTCCTGTAACTGAAACATTATTTTGTCACTGCAGCTCGAAAGAGTGTTCTTTTGTATTGTAAAGTGCCAATTTTCAGACTAATAGCTCTCTTTTCTGCAGATGTTGGACGTCCTGAACTGAATCATGTAAATGCAAAACAAAAGCTGAGACACTGGAGATATCCAGGGAACATGTTGGGTTCATAATTCATGAGCACTTGGATATGCAAAAAATGTCAACGAAGTGGGTGCCCAAATGTTTGAACACCGATGAGAAGCGAAAACGAGTGGACACTTCGAAATCAGTTTTGCAGCATTTTGAGCGATCTGGTGATAATTTTTTGCAGTGACTTGTCACTGTTGATGAAACATGGTTGCATCACTACGACCCAGAGACGAAACAACAATCCCTGCAGTAGCAGCACTCGGTTTCTCCACGGCGAAAGAAATTCAAGACTCAAAGGTCTACAGGAAAGGCCATGGCAATGTTTTTTTGGGGGTTCGGAAGTCGTTTTACTGACCGACTATCACCCAAAGGGCCAAACAATAAATGCTGAATACTATTATAACTTGCTGTGTCAATTAAAGGAGGCGTTGAAGGAAAAAAGGCAAGGAAAACTGCGGAAAGATGTTCTCGTTGTGCAGGACAATGCGCTGGCTCACATGGCAATGGATGTTTTAAGGGATCTTGGGTTTAAATGCATAGACCATCCACCCTACTCACCAGATCTTTCTCTATGAGACTATTTCCTGTTCGCAAAACTTAAAAAAAGATTAAAAGGGAAGTATTTTTCAAATGATTTGGAGGTGATATCAGCAGCAGAGCAGCATTTGAGTGATCAGACTTAAGAATTTTTTGGAAGGGTTTAAAAAACTCCAGAAATGCTGTGCCAAGTGTGTTGAACTTTAGGATGAATGTGTGAAATAGTCTGTAAGTTTCACGGCTCTAGCCCATTTCCTTTCCTGGTGAGCCGAGAACTTATCAGCATCCCCACGTATGACTATGCTGTTTCACAAGGAAAAACTGTTATTGGTGCCTATTATTCTTAAGTTCTAAAACATTCTCTACAGAAAAAAATTCCCCAAAATGTGCAAAATATGAACAAACTGGTTAGATTTTGCATCAAGATAATGTCCTTGCACATCATGCTTTTGCTTGCCCAGCAAGTTATTCAAGATCTATGCATCAGAATGATGGTACATCCTCGGTATTCCTCGTATCTGGCGCAGTGTGACTTCCACCTACTCCCTGAAGTGTAAAACAACTTCGTGGATGTCAGTTTGCATCAAATACTGAACTAAACAATGTTGTGATTTGTATCGTGAACTACATGTCAGGGAAGGGCTTTGAACACACCTTGATGAAGTGGATAGAAAGGTGGGATTTGGTGCACTCATGCAGTGGGAGAATACTTTAAAAGTATATAAGTATGTTTACCGCATTACACTTCTGTACCCCGTCTCGTTACTCTTTGAACAACCCTCGTATGAAGTTCAAAGCTTTACTCATAGGACCAGCAGTTCATCAAACACTGAAAATTACTTAAAAACAAAATAAATGAAGCAACAGGGTTTGAACTTACAGTGGATTTTTGGTACTTTCTGATTTCCATCAACGCTCTTGCACCAGGACGATACCGCTTCTTTCTCGGTGGCAAACTAACTCTCCCGGAGCCCACTCCCCTTCTGGTACGCTCGGTACTTCGTGGAGTTTGGCCCTGGGACAAGCGACTTCTGTCTCTTGACGAAGTAGCTACGTCGCCTCTAACCGGTATACCCCGAGATGTGGACGGCTGATGAGAAGGTGACAATGAGTCCACCTGAATTGGTGGCCTTTCTCTGGTGGGTGGCAACCGACCTCGGGCAGCTGACTGCTGTGTTCTGCGAGGAGACTGTCTGGCATTCCCAGGGGAAGGCTCCCTTCGCCTCCTGGGAGTTTGCGGAGAAGGTGTAGAACTAGCAGCAGGCACTCTTCGAGGGGGTGTTCGCTCCCTCTGCCTCCGGGGTACCTGGGAAGAAGTGGTTGGTGCAGTTCTTGACCGATTCAAGACAGCTTGCAACTGTGAAATATTAAGCGGAATAGACGTAGAGTATAATGGATCTTCATTTGAGAATCGTATTTCTCCGACTTCATTGCTTGAACTCGAAGAGGAAGCTTGTTCTCTGTAAAAAGCATAAAAGCACTTTTCAATAACAGGAAACTGGGACAAATTTAATTTCATTGCTCGCACAAAAAGACAATGTGCAGTAAAATTCATAATAAATGTTAAAATGTTGAAAACATAAAAATTAACTTTACACGAATGCTGAATAACATTATTTCATTGAGATTTTCATTGTCTGTAGTACACTCGATGTAGGTTATAAGTTGTTAGTACCCCTGTAGCAGAATTGCGGCAATGGAGGGCATATGTCACAGATTTTATTTTGGTTGTGCAGACAAAACCGATATCTTCAGAACCCTATTAAATCTCAATAATGGATGCAAGTTTTCTGTCTTTCAAAACCGGAAGTTAGACGGTGTGAAGATTTCTCCTGTAATCTTTTTTTTTTTTTTTTTTTCTTACGATGTCCCCTTTTTCTGGTATTGTCGTCAAATGTCATTTTATTGCATCAAAGCTTGTATTTCAGTTGGGAAATGGACCCAACATTTTCCGAAAACGGAAGTTAGACAGAACTATGTAATTTTATCCTCGATGTTCCTTTGACTTGCATGGTTGTTAAATATCATTAAATTATTACATGTGCTTATATTTAAGATCTGAAATGGAGGAAAATTTTCAGAAAACGGAAGTAAGATGGAGCAAATATTTCTTTGGTAATTGCAAAAAAAAGGATGCAAAACTTTTCGGCAATGGCTCAAGACCAAAAGATTTTTTTAGTATGTTTTTTTTTTGGGGGGGGGGGGGGTCCTGCACTGTGCAACTGTTTAAACATAATTTAATTATATGAAAGATTGTATTTAAGATCAAAAGTGAAGAATTTTTTTCCAAAAACTGAAGTAGGATGGAGGGAAGATTTCTGCCATACATTTTTTTTTTCTAGCATTGTTCTCTCTGCTGTTTGTTGTTGTTAAATATAATTTTATTCCATACATCTTTGTGTTTTAACTTGAAAATGGTGGCAAAGTTCTAGGCACAGAGGGCAGAGTATTGATAACGAGACCGACCAAGGGACAAAAAAACTAAACTTTTTAATCAGTGAAAAATCAGAACATGCGATAAGAAAGTGTGAAGCAAGACAGAATTTTTCACTGTAATTTATTTGTGAAAATATTAAACTGGAGCACATCACTGTAGTCAGTTAGTCACAATATAAAATTACTGAATTCAAAACAAAATACAGTGAAATCCGCTTAATACGCTCACAGTCAGGGTGTATAAAAATCACAACTTTAAAAAAAAAAAAATTTAAAAATCCGATTTTTTTATTTAAATTGATTTTAGGCTTAATTTTATCCATTAGCAACAAAACATAAGCACTAAAACCCAAGCAGTTAATTGCAAAAATTTAACTGGAAATTAATAACAAAAATGATTGAAATTATTCATGCATTTTTCCAGTTGCAGTAACATTTCTACTGCAAACATGAGACAGTGTAGGTATAGGTAATCAGTTAATTTTTAAGCACTTTTTCCATTAAAGATCTAAATAAAAACACAAGTTTAGAGGCCTTTTCCACCCCCAGCTGATTCCTGAGTTTACTGCGCACAAGTCCAAAAGTAGAGAACATTCTCTCTACTCCAGCAGATGTAGCTTTGCATGTGTGAAGTGCTTTAATAGCTTCAAGTCCTTTTACAGAAACACTACAGTCCTTTAGCAAAGCTAATGACCTCACCCAGTCCAGTGTGTACCCTACGTCCTTTCTTTCCAAGCTCAATCTTTTCAATAAAATAGCACCAAATTGGATCTTTCTTTCTCCCAGCAGATATATTTGTAAAGTACCTGAGAACATACAAGGCACTGGCTATTATTAAGTAGAAAATACAAATAGTGTACTCTGTATAAAGCTGAGTACATAGGAACAAAGACAAACAGGCAAACAATGAACAGCAAGAGACCCTTTGTACTAGTTTAGAACAACAACCTTGTGATCTGACAGGTCATTCAGCAGAAGATAAAAACCCTGTTCCCAAACTAAAGGGACTGTTCCTTCTTCTACCCCTACAACTTGCATTGCAGTTACCCCTTTTGCCCTGAAGCTGAAGAGACTACTCCCTAATCCCTATTCAAAGAGCCATACATGGCTAATTCCTACTTCTAGACTCTAGAATAAGATACACATGCCCTCTGTATCCTGTCAACATGTAGCATGTTTTGAGTTTTGTTTACCAGCATGAAAGTTCTTCCACAAGGATTTAAAACTTAATTTTCCACTTCAGCCACTTTGACTGATCAAGTTAAAACTAATGCTTAAATTCAGTTTTGTTCAAAGTTTTAATGGTGATATAAAAAGTAAAAAAAATAAAAAAAAATTGATTAAATCATAAAAATAAAAAAAACTATTTGATTAATTTAAATCGTGCACACCCTGCTCATGGTTAATACACATTTTTCACGCAGTCCCTAGAATTGATAGGCAAATAAGTACAAATATAAACGTGGAAAGAGCAAAGACCTTTGTTTGATGTTCCTGGTCCACGTTAAATGTCTGTATTAATTATTCATTCGCCTTCTAATTATTTCTTCAGTTGCTGCTTACCATCTTTGGTGAATCCCCAGCATTGTGCGGGGCTCTAAGAAGCAACCTGCCAACTTGGCTTGGCAGTTAATGTGTGTGAGTCTGGAGGAATTCGAGGCTGCCGTGGTGTAGCGTAAGCATATCCGGCGCGTAACTGGAAGACCCTGGGTTTGACTCCCGGTGGCGGCCAATGAGAATTTTTCCGTGACTCACTTATAAACGTGGAAAGAGCGAAGACCTTTGTTTGATGACAAATATACCCTATTTAATATGCTTCAAATCCTGCTTAATAAGCGCTTAATTTTGTAGCATCATATACATTTGAATTCGGGTGAATAGTAATACTATACAAAAAAATGGGTCAGTAGCGTGTTATATGAGTCACTGTATGTTTACTTTGATTAGACAGAAAACTCCCTATTTCTGCCCATTAGCTAAACAGGCTTGTTGTGGGCTCAGCTTGTGGCTTTCAGGCTTCAAGTGTGGCTTTCCCGTGCATAAGGGTCTTCTTTTCCATTACATTGACGGAAGAAAGCATAGAAATAATTATTTTTGGTGTTCTCCAAGAGTTTTGTGAATATGCAGCCGACATATACAAAGGTACATAGCGTAGGTTTTATTGATTTTATATTACCGGCTAAGACGCTTTCCCGTTTAAGACACTAATTTGTGTCGGTCCCTTGAAAATCGTATTAAGCGGATTTCACTGTATAATTGTTTTAAAAGACATTGCTTCAAACACAGAATTTTTGTTTCGTTTTGTTGTTGTACTTGTTAAAACACCAGCTCAAGTTTTCTCTTGTATTGCTTTTTTCTGATCAAGTTCCATCGTCATATTTGTTTTTTGTTAACTCTGCAGCTGCACTCATTGCTTAATTTGATTTTCTGTTGATATTCCCTTCCCATTTCTTTTCTTTTTTTATTAGTTCAGATGAAAATAATTTTATCCACCATACTGAAAGAATTTTCAGCCTGAGGACTATGAATGCACGATATTGAAGCTTCCACTATTTCAGATAACTTGGAGAATATGAATAATTTTAACGCCATGCATCAATTCTTGCAAATTTCCCATCCATTACCAAGCTTAAATGCAAACATTTATGGGGAAAGTAACATTTAACAACAACACAAGATATTGAAAACATCACAGGAGAAAGAAAATAATGATTACAGAAGAAATCTTAGCTTTGTCCAACTTCTGTTTTAGGAACCCCCCCCCCCCCCCCCATGTATAAGCTGAAGTACAAATATATTTGTGGAATAAAAAGGATATTTAACAACAATACTGGGAAGGAACACAGTGGCAGAAAAAATAACGATTACAGGAGAAATCTTTACAAGGTTTCTCCTGAATCAGAAATCTTAGTCATTACTTTACCAAGCCTAACTTCCATCTTCCATTTTTAGAAGCTTTGAAAGGCGGAATTCTGTCCTCAAACTGAAAATGGGCCCTCCCCAAATATTTGTCCAGTTGTGCATTGATCTCAAGAGAATGCCCCAAATGGTAACAGATACAGTATAATTCTTCTAATCCATGGAAGGATCTCATGTCCGAAGACTACAGGAAAATATTTACACCGTCTTAACTTCCATTTTCGGAAATCGTTGCCCACAGTTTCGTGCTGAAATACAAACATTTACGCAATAAAATTATATTTAACAGTAATGGACAGAGGCAACATCGTGAGAAAAAAATTACTATTACAGGAAAATCTTCACTCCGCTTAACTTCAGTTTTTGAAAGTTTTGGAAGACGAAATACCATTCTCAGATGGAAGACGACCCCCTTCCCCATCCCAAATTTTTTTTATATTTTTGCATCGATCTCAAGAATGACCCAAATGACTTAAAAAAAAAAACAACAAAAAAAAAAAAAAAACGGAATTTCGCGAATCCACTGGAGAGAATCTCTTGTATGAATATATCAGGTAATCCCAAAAATACTGTCATTTTTTCAGCGTGTGAAGAAAAGACAGAAAAATGTACCTGGAACAGATGTTTTAATCCATATAATAATAAGTACCCCGGTAGTTACAACCTTTTTCCATCGATCGACAAGGTTTTGAATCTCAGACTTGTAGAATTCCATGGGTTTTGATGCAAAAGATAGAAAGGGTTCGCCATACCTCTTCCACATTTTGAAGTGTAGTTCCAGCAAGATGGTTTTGCAGGCTGTGAAAGAGGTGGTAATCAGATGGGGCGATGTCAGGGAAATATGCTGGATGCGGAATTTTTTGTCATCCGAAGTCCTGCAACGTGGCACTGGTCATTTTTGCTGTGTGTGGTTTTGCATTGTCCTTCTCCAACAGTACGCCTTTACGATTCACGAGTACTGGACATCTATCCTGCAAAGCAGTGCGTAAACGCTGCAGCTGCTGACAATAGACTTCCCCTCTAATGGTTTTGTTGGGTGGCAGCAGCTCGTAATGGATTATGCCTTGCATATTCCACCACACAGACATCAAAACCTTTTGTGGGAAACATCCTGGTTTCGCCACTGCTGCAGGCACATTCCCTTTGGGAAGCCACTGCCGTGTACGCTTAATGTTGTAATAAACAATTCATTTTTCATCACTTGTGACAATTCTGTGCAAAAACGGCTCCCTTTTTTTCACAGGAGAGCAAAGAAGTTCAAATGTCCACACACTGTTGTGGAGTGAGATCATGGGGTACCCACTTATCCAGTTTCAACACATAACCGAGGTTCTGCAGATGCCGGTGAACAGTGGAATGGGTTGAATAAACAAGTGTGGCCAATTCCTCGACTGTTGCCTGTGGATTTCCCTCAACAGCAGTTTTCAGCACGTCGTTTTCCAGCTCAACAGGCCGTCCGGGTAGCTGCATATCCTTGAGGCTAGTGTCCCCCTTCGAAATTTCTGGAACCAGCGTTGACATTTTCTGACCTCCAGGGTACCCGGCCCATACACGGCATTGATGTTTCTTGTTGCTACCATCGCTCAATATCGATGGTGGAACTCATACAGCATAATGTGCCTAATATGGTCTTCTGACACTGCCATTTCCTAGGCGGTTTAAGTACACAATGACTGCACCTAGAACTCCCGTTTGTGGTCTCAAGTGACTTAAAGGTCTGCTCGCGTGATCCCTCTTATACTCACCATGGTCGACGTCATAGTCTGGGCACCAGGGGACTCACTACTGTTGGGCTTGTGCAAAACAACATTACTTCTGGGATGACCTGATACCATTATGTCTCAAAAGAACAGTGTTTCATCAATGCATCCTACCAGTTCTTACTTTTGGATCAGAGACATGGACCTCAACTAAAAAAAGACAGAGACAGCAGACAACTCAAAGTAGCATGGAAAGATGCATGCTTCATGTAACCAAGAAGAATAGGAAAAGGAACTCATGGATCAGAAAAATGACAACAGTGGATGACATCATGATCAAAGTAAAGATCCTGAAATGGCAATGGGCTGGATGTATTGATAGAACTAACCACTATTGGACAACTGAAATGCTAGACTAGATTCCAAGGGACAGGAAAAGACCCAGAAAAAGACCAGGTGGGAAATAGGTGGATGTAATTCAAAAGCATGCCAGAATGACATGAAGGAGATTTTTTCATGACATAAAGTTCTGGAGGAGAGTTGGGGAAATCATCGTCCAACAGTGGATTGAGAACAGTAGACGATACTCACATACCACTGCAGTGTTCAAGTATGCTTTTCACATGGACACTTTAAAAAAAAAAAGAAGAAAAATATACTAATGTTAGTTTGCAAACATACCCCATCTAACATGTCAATGCAAAATTTTCCATCTCTTGTATTGTCATATCACGCATAAGACACTGTTTTGTATGCAACTTTAACTCCTGACTTAAGTGTATAATTTGTGTGGGGAGCATGGGACCTAGTCAGGCCTTGCTGGACTTTTCCCCCTGCTTCCTTGCTGTGCTTTTTCATTTGACATTTTTGTAACACTGGTTTTCTGCTTAGCAAAAAATGAATTGAATTGAACTGAATTGAAGTTGCATTGAAAAATTATAAGCGGGACGTTTCGGTAGCGACTTCTACCTTCATCAGCCATGGAATGAGACACATGGTAAAAGCATCAGTTGTTGCCAGATTTCAAAATCGCTTTCCAAATGATAGGGATATTAAAAGGTGCATCTGTATTACAGGTGTTAGGGGTAAGGTAGATTTCGAAGCATTGACTAATAAAGATATTTAATTAGTCAATGCTTTCACGGTACCTAAGGGTACCGTGAAAGTTTTTACATCGACTAATTTAGATATTTGAATCACAGAATAGATCTACTCGTTTACTGTCTGAACCTTCCACCACCCATTAGTTTGTTGGCACTTTGCCCTTTACTCATAAAGTTTTCTCTATTTTCAAGTCTTTTGGCTACCGGATTGCAGTCAAACCACCTCCACATCTTCTCAACCTTATCCTTAAAGACAGAGATTCCAATAAACCTCTAGAGTTACAAGGCATCTACTCTATCCCTATAAACACTTCCACAGGCGTTACCCACTATATTGGTAGTACTTATGCAGCATAAACCGCTGTTTGATGGAACATATCGCTGATGTTAAGAAAAGCAGCCCTTCCAATTCCCTTTCAATTTTAAACCATCAGCGATACGTCCAGGATTCTCGATTGGCAAAATGTTAAGCGGATCGCCCCGTTCAGCAATCAGAAAACTCTTAGGTACCGCGAAAGCATTGAAATCTACCTTACCCCTAACACCTGTAATACAGATGCACCTTTTAACATCCCTATCATTTGGAAAGCGATTTTGAAATCTGGCAACAACTGATGCTTTTACCACGTGCCTCATTTCACGGCTGATGAAGGTAGAAGTCGCTACTGAAACTCCCTGCTTATAATTTTTCAATGTAACTAATGCGTGATATGACGCTATCAAGAATTCTTCTAAATGTTTTGTATGTTACGTGTTTCCCTGCCGATTCTTCTCACTGTAATCCATAAAATACAGTGAGAAGAATTGCCTTTCATCAGTTTGTTGCCTCACATTACAAAATGTAGTCTCTCTAGGTAGATTAATCTTCTATCTCCTGTGCAAAACACATTTTTAAATCATTAAAACGTATTCTCATTAACTTTTCCTTCTATTAATAAATTACTCTCAGTTCAGCTCTGAAGTCTACCTTTTTTCAACTCTGATGCCCTGTGCCCACCTAAATCTACAAACTCCTTAAGCCTGTTTTTAATATGTAGATGCTTGAGTTACATTTCTTATGTCATTGGGATTTATTTATTTTTGTGGAATCTGACAATTAAATACAGATCCATTTTTATAATCAGGATCTGAGATATTCATATAACATTTTTTCCATCTGGTAGAGCTCTACTGTGAGCATAGTGCTTTGCTAATGGAAGCTAACAGAAGACAAGAGAATCTTGGAACACCAGAACTAAAAGTACATGTAACACAAAAAGTTTATTATTTTAGTTTTAGAATATTTTCAGCAGTCTATTACAGTACCTGGGTGATGTTGGTGGTGTTGGAGCTTGTGACGGTCGGCCTGCTTTCGACCCTCTTCTTGCTGTCTGCTTTCTAGCAGGCATATCACAGTCAGCTACAAATTAGAATGACCTCTGGAAAAGAAGGTAAAATATATATAATATATATATATACTGTACAAATACTGTTATATTTCAAAGCCACACTGAGAAATAATCCTAAATCGTAATGATCTCTAGAGACAAAATCAAAGAAGTACTGCCACATTTTTAACACTACAATGCCCTACAGTATTGGCTCTTAATTTATGCAAACTCAGACCTGCCAACCTCTCAAAACCAAAAAACGTAACACCCAGATAGAAAAATCGTAACACGACGCATGCTGATAATTTTTGAAGCCTATTTCAGCTATATAAATACTTGATGATGAGAATGTAGGAATTTTTTTCCTACATCAAAATTTTATTGAGAAACTAATTTAATCTAATCAGCAAACACTTTTATGTTGTTAATTATTAGAGAAACACTTTTATGTTGTTAATTATTAGAGAAACAAAAAAATTACGATTACGGCAGAAATCCTTACTCCGCCTATCTTCCGTTTTCAGAAATTTTGAGAGGCGGAAAACTTGCATCTTAGGGGATCTGCAAGATGGTTTAGGGGATGTCGTTTTTGTCTGCAGGACCAAAATAAATCTGCGATGTGCATCGGCCATCGCCATGATTCTGCTACGAGGATTAGTAGAAAATGGATCTGCGATGTACGTCGGCCGTCGCCGCGATTCTTCTACCGTAGCCTACGTAATAGAAGATGCCTGTCGTTTTTCGAAAAACTTGTCTGACAGCAAAGTTTCTGATTTTGGCCACGAGCGGCGCTAGTGATCCACACAAACAGTAGCTAACGTACAAACACTTCGCAAGTCATTTCCCGCTGTTGCTTCATGTTGTTTGCCAAGTTTTGATCTCGTTTTGTTGCACGTGAATTAAGCTCACGAGTTTCACATCATTTCTGATTGTTTTTTACTTCAATTAAGTACTTGACCTTCTCCATTTGTTTGATTTTCAGTAGCTACGCTGCGTTATAATGGCGCTGTGCTGTGTACCTTTCTGTTCGTCAAACTCCTTACGTGCTGCGGTGAGTTTTCATCAGATCCCTAGCAGAGCTGAATTGAGGGATAAAAGGCTGAGAATTATTTCAAGACAAGGTAAGTGATATTTTTACATAATTACTGTTAAGCCAGGTTTACTTTTAAAGTGGCTTGTGCTCAAAATTATGCCCTAAACACAGGACAAGAACACCTCATTTAGTGTCGAGATTGTCAATTGAATATATATAATGCGTAGAATGCCAATAAAATTTTCCTAAAACATGTAGCTCCCATGATTTAGTCAGACAAAGTAGCTCATATGATATGTCAGACAAAGGAATTTAGATGCTTAAAAGGTAGCGGTCAGAGGGGTGCAATTATGTAATCAAACCTTTTGTAAGGGAAGTATTTTCTTTGTAGTGTACAGTATAAAACGATTGTTTAATAATGATTCCTTAAAAATTTGTCAGAATTCTGATTTCCTCAATAAACACTGGAACTAAAAGAGCACCATACAATTTTCTATGTAATATGCACAATTAATATCCATTTTAGCTCACTTTGAAGGTGTTCTTATTTTTATAGATATTTTTCAGCCGCTAAATTCACACCTCAGTGGTTTATATAGAAACAATTTTACTTTGGTGCTGCATTTTCAAATTATTGTATCAGCTCCATAGCTTCAAGGCATCTCTCTTGGACGCTATTTGACTGGCACAGGTTACTTCTTTACTAATGCAAAATCCAGTGTAGTAAATATGAAGGGTTCACCCCAATCTTTTCATATTTTGCTATAAAATATCATTTGAAAAACTTCACTTTTGGAAATAATTTTCAAATACATTTAACTAATGTAAAATAACATTTTTTGGTAATCCCATTTACAGAATGAATTTCCCCTGCCATGTTTACTGCAAATGGCCAAACCCCCAACCCTCCCCAAAAACAATACAAAAATGTCAAATTTTGAAATTTCTTGTGAAATACTTCTTTGCTGTTATTTTTATTTTGAACCATTTTTGTCGGGAAATTTCAAAACAGGTTTTATTTACTTTGATTTCTTAATCCTCAGGTATTTTCAATGGTGTCGCTATTGTGTTTGGAGGCTGTAATTATGTCCCAAAGGCACCCCAAATAAAAATAACAATCAAAAATAAATCAAAAGGAAAAGAAAGCATCCCTTAAATCCTTCTACATAATAAAAAAAATAATCAAATAAAAAAGTCAAGCAGCAACTGGATGTTATATATATATATATATCCCACTTCAATAAAGCATGATGGGTTCCATTTCAACTCAGGCAGGGTCGTACCATCATGGTCTCAGATTTCTCTAAAAAAATTAAGGGGTGTTCCTTGACTAAAATAAGGAGACCCATATTTTTCTTTCGGCAAGAAAAATTTTCCCTTCGAGATAGAGGGTTTCAAATCTTGCACCGTCAAACAAGCTCTCTAGAAAACGGTTATTTTTCCTAACTTCAGCGAGTCATTGCAGCAGAGTTAAAAAAGATATCGTGTTCTTGTATTTTTTTTACATTGTGTGTATAACATATAATAATATATGGTGCTAATATTTGCTACACATCGTATGATTAAAATTTAAAAGAATCGCAAACTTTGTGATTTTTAAAAAAATTTCAATGTTTTAAGTTTTTTTTTAAACAGGTTTGGATGGAGTTTTTCTATATTCGTTTTTTTCGTTAAAGACATACAAATGTGCACTTTATTTGTAATTTTTTGTGTGTCTGTGAAACTGCTAGTTTCCGCGTTTCGGCAGCGTTAGAAAAAGTCGATTTTGAAAAATCTCTAACTTTGCCAACGATTTTCTCAAAAAGGCCATTTTTTAAAATTCTGAAAATTAAATCCCTGTTTGATTATCAACAGGAGAATATCCGTGTAAATTTTCACGGACCTAAAAAGGCCCGTTTCCGAGTTAGACGCGTTTGAATTCGGTTTGAAAGCCTACGATTTCCAGTGTTCTAATGGCGCCATTTTGGAAAAATCTCAGGCGCAAAGTACGTACGTTATCTCTTACCCGAATCAAAGCGTTAGATATTCTTTGCCCGAATGATGGAATGAAAGCATTGGGTCAGCTGGCCTTGGTTGAATACATCCACCTCACCCTTCCCCGAGTGATGACATGCCTATAAAACTGTCGGGGGGGGGGGGTAACCAATACATAAAGAAAATTCTTGCTGCTCCACTAACAAAGTTGAGTTGCGAAAGACAGCAGCAGCAGTTGTTTGTTTGTTTACGTATATACTTAAACATCGCATAAGAAAAGACTATGAAAGAGTAGAAAACTGTTGTGAAACAATTTTAAGAAAAAGAGTGCAGGCACGTGTACTGTAAGTTAATTTTCGATGGCTAAACACCCTTCGAGTTTTTCTGGGAGTTGCTAATTGTAGGCTACTGTCAGAAGAGCAGTTGCTGTTTTGTTATAGTTGCTAAAATTAACTTCTCAGTTTTTCGTAATAGTAAAATATTCGCTCAGGAGAGTTTTGTCCTCTGCGAACGGGGGGGGGGGGGGAGAAGGTGCAATGCTCTTGACCTCGCTGCTGGGTTGATAGCGCTGGTCGCTACCGAAACTCTGCTTACCTCCTCTCCAAAACGTAATGGCAATTGTCTAATCTACTAAATAAATAACAATTAACACATACGCGTGCATGCTTATTCATAAAATGTAAGTTGAGTATATTTCCTGTTCAATCAGCTGATTTTACAAGTAAAATTCATATACAAAATATGCGCTTATAATGGTGTAAAGATTTTTATCTATTTAAAACATATTCAAAGATTTCAATTTTTTAAAGGGGGGGGATTGTGTTCGTAGTGATCTCCACCTGGACCACGATAAACCATGCACTGCCCATGGCTTCTGTTCCCTTAGAAGATAAACCTAGATCGATGGGAGACCAGGGAGTTTTGACAACCCCTCCCCTCTCACGTGGTGGTGAGGTGTCTCAAAGCTAGGCAGCTTTCAGAAATGTTTCAACTTAGTTGGCTGGTAATAAGAGAGGGATTCCATTTCAACTCTGGCAGGGTCGTACCATCACGGTCTCAGATTTCTCTAAAAAAATTAAGGGGGTGTTCCTTGATTAAAATAAGGGTACCTATATCTTTTCTTTCGGCAAGAAAAAAAATTTTCCCTTCGAGACAGAGGGTTTCAAATCTTCCACCGTCAAACAAGCTCACTAAAAAACCGGTTATGTTTCCTAACTTCAGTGAGTCATTGCAGCAGAATTAAAAAGATCTTTTGTTCTGGTATTTTTAATTACATTGTGTGTATAACGTATAATAACATTTGATGCTAATATTTTTTTACACATCGTATGATTAAAATTTAAAAAAAATCGTAAACTTTGATTTTTAAAAAAAATTGAAATTTTTAAGATTTTTTTTAACTGGTTCAAATGGAGTTTTTTTTCTATACTCGTTTTGTTAAAGACATACAAATGTGCACTTTATTTGCAATTTTTTATGTGGCTGTGAAACTGCTAGTTTCTGCAGGTTAAAAACAGCCGATTTTGAAAAAAAATCTCCAACTTTGCCAACGATTTTCTCAAAAAGCCCTTTTTTAAAATTCTGAAAATTAAATCCCTGTTTCATTATCAACAGGAGAATATCTGTGTAAATTTTCACGGACCTAAAAATGTCCGTTTCCGAGTTAGACACGTTTGAATTTGATTTGAAAACCTACGATTTCTCCGTGTTCTAAAGGGGCAATTTTGGAAAAATCTCAGGCGCAAAGTATGTATTCTCTTACCCGAATGAGAGCGTTGGATCCGTCCACCTGACCCTACCCTGGGCGATAACACGCCTAAAAAACGGTCTTGGAAAAAAAAAAAATAACAAATCTATATATATAGATTTGAATGTATGTCTGCTAAACAAATTTACAGTTTTCAATTTAAAACCACCAAACTTGGTATACTATCTCATGGTACCTAACTTAAACCGTAGACGGTTTTTGGAAGGGGTCGGAGCCCGGGGTCAAGGGGCTCCACACAAAACTTCCATAAAATCTAGTTTTCAATTTAGAACCACCTAATTTGCAATACTATAGCATGGTACCCTAACTTAGACCGCAGACTGTTTTTGGAAGGGGTCTGAGCCCTGGGTCAAAGGGCCCCCACACAAAATTTCCGTAAAATATACTTGTAAACTATAGTGCCCTAACTGAGACCGTAGATGGTTTTTGGAAGGGGGTAGAGCCCTGAGTGGGTGGGAGCCCGTGGTCAAAGAGCCCCGCGCAAAATTTCCGTAAAATCTAGTTTTCAATTTAGAACCATCAAACTTGGTATACTTTTTCTTGGCACCCTAACTTTGTAAAATATTTTACAAAATTTTGTAGGGGTGGGGGCTTGACCGGGTTCCGACCCCTTCCCAAAACCGTCTAGTCAAAGTTAGGGTGCCAAGAAAAAGTATACCAAATTTGATGGTTCTAAATTGAAAACTAGATTTTACGGAAATTTTGCGTGGGCCCTTTGACCCGGGTTCCCCCTTCCAAAACCATCTACGATCTAAGTTAGGGTACCATGAGATAGTATACCAAGTTTGATGGTTTTAAATTGACATACATTCAATTCTCTATATATAGAGATTTGTTTTTTTCCCCCCAAGACCGTTTCTTAGCCATGTTATCGCTCAGGGTAGGGTAAGGTGGACGGATCCAGCACTCTCTCATTCGAGTAAGAGAAAACATACTTTGCGCCTTAGATTTTCCAAAATGGCGCCTTTAGAACACGGAGAAATCGTAGAGTTTTCAAACCAAATTCAAACGCGTCTAACTCGGAAACGGGCGTTTTTAGGTCTGTGAAAATTTACACAGATATTCTCCTGTTGATAATAAAACAGGGATTTAATTTTCAGAATTTTAAAAAGGGCTTTTTTGAGAAAATCGTTGGCAAAGTTGGAGATTTTTCAAAATCGGCTGTTTTTAACGCTGCGGAAACTAGCAGTTTCACAGACACATAAAAAATTGCAAATAAAGTGCACATTTGTATGTCTTTAACAAAAAAAACGAGTATAGAAAAAAAACTCCATTTGAACCAGCTAAAAAAATCTTAAAAATTTCAATTTTTTTTAAAATCGAAGTTTACGATTTTTAAAATTTTAATCATACGATGTGTAAAAAATATTAGCATCACATATTATTATACGTTATGCACACAATGTAATAAAAATACCAGAACAAAATATATTTAATTCTGCTGCAATGACTCGCTGAAGTTAGAAAAATAACCGTTTTTAGAGAGATTGTTTGACGGTGGAAGATTTTGAAACCCTCTGTCTCGAAGGGAAAATTTTTCTTGCCGAAAGAAAAGATATGGGTACCCTTATTTTAATCAAGGAACACCCTTAATTTTTTAGAGAAATCTGAGACCGTGATGGTACGACCCTGCCAGAGTTGAAATGGAATCCCTCTCTTGTTACCAGCCAACTAAGTTGAAACATTTTTGAAAGCTACCTAGCTTTGAGACACCTCACCAACATGTGAGGAGTGGGGTCAAAACTCCGCTGGTCTCACATCGATCCAGGATTATCTTCTAAGGGAACAGGATTATCTTCTAAGGGAACAGTGCATGGTTTATCGTGGCCCAGGTGGAGATCCCTACGAACACAATCCCCCCCTTTAAAAAATTGAAATCTTTGAATATGTTTTAAATAGATAAAAATCTTTTACACCATTATAAGCGCATATTTTGTATATGAATTTTACTTGTAAAATCAGCTGATTGAACAGGAAATATACTCAACTTACATTTTATGAATAAGCATGCACGCGTATGTGTTAATTGTTATTTATTTAGTAGATTAGACAATTGCCATTACGTTTTGGAGAGGAGGTAAGCAGAGTTTCGGTAGCGACCAGCGCTAACAACCCAGCAGCGAGGTCAAGTGCATTGCACCTTCTCCTCCGTTCGCAGAGGACAAAATTCTCCTGAGCGAATATTTTACTATTACGAAAAACTGAGGTTAACTTTAGCAACTATAACAAAACAGCAACTGCTCTTCTGACAGTAGCCTACAATTAGCAACTCCCAGAAAAACTCGAGGTTGTTTAGCCATCGAAAATTAACTTACGGTACACGTGCCTGCACTCTTTTCTTAAAAATTATTTCACAACAGTTTTCTACTCTTTCATAGTCTTTTCTTATGCGATGTTTAAGTATATAACGTAAACAAACAAACAACTGCTGCTGTCTTTCGTAACTCAACTTTGTTAGTGGAGCAGCAAGAATTTTCTTTATGTATTGGTTAACCCCCTTGACAGTTTTATAGGCATGTCATCACTCGGGGAAGGGTGAATTGGATGTATCCAACCAGGGCCAGCTGACCCAATGCTCTCATTCCATCATTCGGGCAAAGAATATCTAACGCTTTGATTCGGGTAAGAGATAACGTACGTACTTTGCGCCTGAGATTTTTCCAAAATGGCGCCTTCAGAACACGGGAAATCGTAGGCTTTCAAACCGAATTCAAACGCGTCTAACTGGGAAACGGGCCTTTTTTAGGTCCGTGAAAATTTACACAGATATTCTCCTGTTGATAATCAAACAGGGATTTAATTTTCAGAATTTTAAAAAATGGCCTTTTTGAGAAAATCGTTGGCAAAGTTAGAGATTTTCAAAATCGGCTTTTTTTAACGCTGCCGAAACGCGGAAACTAGCAGTTTCACAGACACACAAAAAATTAAAAATAAAGTGCACATTTGTATGTCTTTAACGAAAAAAACGAATATAGAAAAAACTCCATCCAAACCTGTTTAAAAAAAACTTAAAACATTGAAATTTTTTAAAAATCACAAAGTTTGCGATTTTTTAAATTTTAATCATACGATGTGTAGCAAATATTAGCACCATATATTATTATATGTTATATACACAATGTAAAAAAAATACAAGAACACGGTATCATTTTTAACTCTGCTGCAATGACTCGCTGAAGTTAGGAAAAATAACCGTTTTCTAGAGAGCTTGTTTGACGGTGCAAGATTTGAAACCCTCTATCTCGAAGGAAAATTTTTTCTTGCCGAAAGAAAAAATATGGGTCTCTTTATTTTAGTCAAGGAACACCCCTTAATTTTTTAGAGAAATCTGAGACCATGATGGTACGACCCTGCCTGAGTTGAAATGGAACCCATCGCATCATATAAAAAACGCATAAAGCATGGCCATTTTAAGGGGTTTAACTCAATCGCCGGCGATGCCCACCTCTGTCGTTTTAAGAAATTAAGTTTTTAATGACGATCGTATCTCAACCCGCAGTCAATTTCATTTTTATTTCGAAAATTAACTTTTTCAGTTTTGTTTGTCGATCGACACCCCAAGAAAATGTGCATGAGATTTTTTCTTCTTCTTAAATATTTTAAGCATAGCCTAAGTTTTCAGTAACGTAACCTAAAAGCATAAAGTTTGCCGTTATCCACTGCGACTGTCGATTCTGTTTGTGTGGATCAGTACTGCCATCTGGCGTCCATTTCTGCGAAGCTTTGTCCCGTGCCTGGACAAAGGAAATTCAGGAAAACGACAGGCATCTTCTATTACGTAGGCCATGCTTCTACGGAGGTGGGTACAAAATAAATCTGCGATATAGGTCAGCCATCGTCGCGATTCTGCTACGGGGATGAGTACAAAATAAACCTGTGATGTACATCACCGCGATTCTTCTACGGAGATGAGTACAAAATAAATCTGCGACGCACGTTGGCCGTCGCCTACATTCTGCTACGGGGATGAGTACAAAATAAACCTATGGTATACGTTGCCCGTTGCCGCGATTCTGCTACAGGGATGAGTACAAAATAAATCTGTGATGTACGTCGGCCGTCGCCTCGATTCTTCTATGGGGATGAGTACAAAATAAACCTGCGATGTACGTCGGCCGTCGACGTAATTCTGCTACGGGGATGCGTACAAAACAATTCTGCGTCGTACATCGTTCTTCATGAGAAAAAAAAATTACGATTACGGAAGAAATCCTCACTATGCCTAACTTCCGTTTTCGGAAATTTTGAAAGGCAGAAAACTTGCATCTATGATAGGGAGTCTGCAAGATGGTTTAACAGGGTTCTAGGGATGCCATTTTTGTCTGCAGGACCAAAATAAATCTGCGATGTACGTCACCCGTCGCCACGATTCTGCTAAAAAATGGGGAAAACATGACTATTTAAAAAAATTGTATTTTCGGCTGCAAAATCTTATTAGCATACTGCAGCATGATTTATCGTACTAAATATGATAAAATCGTAACAGTTGGCAGGTCTGGCGAACTCATAAATATCATAATTCACAAGATATAATTTTTCCTCATGGCTTTTAATAAATTTATGAAGGAAAAATGTGTAAAAACAGGAATCATCTACCTATATATTTGCATGTACGACAACACCCCCTAGTTCAACAGCTAAAAATTATTAAAAACCAAGACTCAGCAAGAGCCAAAATATTACAGGGTTCCCACTCATTTTCCCCAAAGAATATAAGCACTTTTTAAGGACTTTTAAAGCACCCCAGAAAAAAAACAAAAAAATTAAGCACCTTACAAAGTGCACACATTTACAGAGTTGTATAAAAAAAAATTTATTTGCGTACACAACCACTGAAACAAAAAACTTGCTGCAAACTCACAAATCACGATAACAACACAATAAGGTAATTTAAAGAAAAATTTAAAAAATAATAATAATTATTAGAACATTACAGATTCCAGTGAGGACAAAATAAGTATGTTACAACTGAATGTGTAGCAATGTGTATAAAATGAACCTTTATGGCAAAATATTAAAATATCAATAACGAAAAATGGATTATTAACCTCATAAAAAATAAGAGACTAAAGTTTTTATATCTACAAAAACAGTTCTGTTAATGAGCCTTCAAAAATTATAAATAGCATTTTAAACAACTTAATTCAAAATAGTAGACTTACAAAATACGTAAGGAAAAGATTTTAATTTAATAACTGGCAACTGCAAGAGGAACCTGGCAATAAAATTTAAATTCTTTCTGTGCAAACAAAACTTTTGATACAGTTCCTGTTCATTCAGAAAACAGGCCTTGATAAAATCTAGACGCCAGAAACACCTGTAAAAACAAAAGAACTCAGAAGACGTGAAAAATAACTGAAAGTTCAAGTTAAAATAGAATTAAATATATTGAGTAAAGCCTTGAGTAAGTGTTTTAACTCCAGTCAATACCTTTTTTTTTTTTTAATCTACAAGCAAAAACTATCTGAAAAATCTTCTAATTTGGAAACTATTAGCATACAGAGTACGCATGTACATCTACATTCTGCAACTCTGCACATGTAAATAGCATATATGCGAATATACTTTTACGCATGCTCTAACTATACAAACTAAAGTCTGTTCATGAAGCTTGCAATATTGTTGCATATAATTTAAGTCTGTGGATGAAATAAATTAGAATTTATGCAATTTAAAAGACAGTTCTGCTGATCAAATCAGTTTTGATACGAGTGAATAATCACACATGCAACAAAAAGAATGTACAGTAGCGCCGCATTTTATGCGGGGGTTACATTACGACGAGACCGCGTAAAGCCGAAACCGCGTATATTCAAAACCAATAATAAACCTACATACAATAAATCACTTCGCACGGTTTTTTTTCGTTATATAAGTATGGTATTATTCGCTTACATATATCTATTACAGTATAATGTGTATTTTACAAAGAACAATGTATACGTACTTCTGTAACGATTACAGTTAAAATATGAGATAACATGATGCAAATCCTTATGCATACCTACCTAATCGCTGCCTTCACTACGTAACACCACAGTGGGGTCGTCAATGCTAGGTCCAAAGCTGATGCATTAGGTGCAATAGTTGGGGACTCTGGGGGCAATGGGAAGCCAGTAAAAGGAGTTTTCTTTTTTCTGGAAAAACATCGTTATCAGCAACTGGTTTTTTTTTGGTTTTTTTCCATTTTCTTTTTTTATTGGAGATTTAACGACCACAGTGAGCAACTCAATGGGCTATAAGCAGTCGCCCATCCCTAATTTAGGGTCACTGGTTCCAGGGAAAGGGAGAGAGCCAGTGCCGTAAGACAAATACAACATTGCTGCCTCACCGGGTTTCGAACCCAGACCCCTTTCGGGGGAATGGTCAGAAGCCATCGCTTAGACCACTACTCCACTGAGGCGGCCGGCAACTGTTGCCACTGTGTCTTTAGCTGCAGAAAAAACTCATAATACGGCATTAACGAATCAGCAATACTTGGCTTATTTTAAGGCTACGTTCCATAGACGGATCATAGCTAGAAATTAAATCTTTCAAGTGCTTTGCTACTTGGAAAATTTCGGCAAATTTGTGCAGATTACCTCTGGTAGTTTCATCTTGTTTGGCGGTGGCGTCAACATGATCTTTGTCCAAGGAAGTTTTCACGAGTTCTCCTAACTCTTCATTTGTCAATGGTTCTTGATGTCCATCAATCAAATCTGTTATTTCTTCCTCCAGAATATCGACAAAGCCTTCACCTCCCAATTTGCTTAGCCATCTGAGTAATATGTTTTCTTTCCTTGTAGATGGTAGGAAAACCTTTAAAATTATTGACACAGTCACACACAGGGGCCGCCAGCAACCCAGCATGCATTGATTGATTTACATTTCCCGTGTGATATGAATCTAGCAGTGGGGCTGATCGCATATAATTGAATCCGCATAAAATAAATCCGAGTAAAATGCGGCACCAGTGTAAATCATAAAACTGTAGTTAAAGTTACAGATCAAGATTTGGATATTGTATGTAATTACTTAATGGCTTGAATTGTAAAACCAAAGACAAAATTACAAGGTGAAGTTCACCATGATCCACTGACGAGAGCTCCTCCTGCCCCGTATTCTCCCATGGGCTTTACACAGCGTCATCATCAACATAATCAACTAGCAGAAGTTGTATGCACTACATTGTAACTTCTGCTTTTCATGCAGGAAATTAGGAAAGAAAAATAAGTACTTTTAAGCACCCTAAAATAAAATAAGCACTCTTTAAAGACTTGTAAGGATTTATAAGGACCATGGGATCCCTGCATTATGACCAGCATGTCTTTATGCAAATCAAAGCAATTGCACATAAGCAGCTGCGCATGTAAAAGTCATGAAATGGTATACCAGGGTTCCCACTCTTTTTCTCCCATAAAAAATAAGCACTTTTTAAGGACTTTTAAGGATTTATAAGCACCGTTGGAACCCTGTTGCACTTGTTCATAGTTAGTCTTGCCCTGGGACCAATGACTGATTATGGCTTCAGAACCATAGTAAGTGTTTAGCTACAGCAGGACACAAAACACGAGCCTTTCAGTCCGAAGTAGTACACAGAAACCGCTGCACTCATACCTAGAGCTATACAAAAATAAAATGTATCTGTGTACACAACCACTGAAACGGAAAACTTGCTGCAAACCTGTGAAGTGTGATCCATGATAACAATAGAATAAGATAATTTAAAGAAAAATTAATAAAACCCCATAGCAGAAAGTTCCTGGTCAGTCTGCAACAGATATCATTGTGCCACAAAATAATATGCAAGTGGTAACAGCAAAATAACTACTAGATGTGAAAAACAATAAAATTTGTGCAGACATTTTTCTAGCTAAAAAGATGCCTAACCTAAGTACTACAGCAATTGCAATGTTTATTAGGGTCAAGAAAATTCTGGCTTTCTGTATCTGGAATTTTGCCACCATTTTCAAGTTGAAACACAAAGATTTAGAATAAAATGATACTTAACAACAATAAAGCGCAGAGGCATCAGTAGGAAAATTTCACGTAACAGGAGAAATCTTTGCTCAATTCTACTTTTGTTTTCGGAAAAAAAAATTCTCCATTTCTCATCTCAAATGCAAACACTTATGTAATTAAATGATGATTAAACAATAATGCAGAAGCACAGCAGGTGGAGGGCTATTAGAGGCAGAAATTTTCAATTACGGAGAAATTTACGCTTCGTACAGCTTTGGAAATGGAGGAAAATTTTCCAAAAACCAATCTTAAATACAAACATTTATCTAATAAAATTATATTTAATGGCCATATAGGGCAGAGGGAACATCGTAAGAAAAAGAATTTAAGATTACTGGATTCCATCAATCTTTCGTTTTCGAAAATTGTTGCTTCCATTTTCAAATTAAAACACAAATATTTATGCAATAAAATGATATTTAACAACAATATCACACAATCCTCTCTTCAAACTTCGAGGGAACGTCACGAGAAAAAAAAACAAATTATGATTACGGGAGAAATCTTCACTCTGCCCAACTTCTCTTTTTGGAAATTTTGAAAGGTGGAAAACTTGCATCTATGATGGGGAGTCTGCAAGATGGTCGTTTTTGTCTGCAGGACCAAAATAATTCTGCGATATGCGTCGGCCATCACCATGATTCTGCTGCAGAGATGAGAACAAAATAAATCTGTGATGTACGTCGTAAGTCGCCGTGATTCTGCTACGGGTATGAGTACAAAACAAATCTGCGAAGTATGTCGCCCATCACGAGAAAAAAAAAAATACGATTATGGGAGAAATCTTCACTCCGTTTAACTTCCGTTTTCAGAAATTTTGAAAGGCGGAAAACGTGAGTCTATGATAAGGAGTCTACAAGATGATTTAATAGGGTTCTGGGGATATCGCTTTTGTCTGCAGTACCAAAATAAATCTGTGACGTACGTCGCCCGTCATCGCGATTCTGCTACTGGAAATAAAACAATAGATATAATTATTAGAACATTACAGATTCCAATGAGGACAAAATAAGCACATTACAATTGAATGTGCAGCAATGGTTGTGAAATGGACCTTTATGGTAAAATATTAAAATATTGGACCATGAACTTCGTAATACCAGGAGACTAATTAAAGATTTTTTTTTTATACTCAGAAAAACAGTTCTATTAATGAACTTTCAAAAATTATAAATAGCATTTTCAAAAACTTAATTAAAGAATAGTAGACTTACAAAATACATAAGAAAAAGATTTAAATTTGATAACTAGCAACTGCAAGAGAAACCTGGCAATAAAATTTAAATTATTTCTGTTTAAATAAAACTTTTGATACAGTTCCTATACATTGAGAACATATAAAATACATTGGCTATACATTGGCTTTGATAAAATCTAGAGGCTAGAAATGTCTGTAAAAACAAAAGAACTTGGAAGATGTAAAAAATAATTGAACGTTCAAGTTAAAATAGAATTAAGTACAAATGCATAATCTGAGTAAAGCCTTGAGTAAGTGTTTTAATTGCTGTAAATAACAGTTTTGTTTTTGATCTACACGCAAAACTATCCACAAAATCTGATAATAATTGGAAACTATCCACGTACAGCGTAAGTCTACAATCTGCTACTTTGCTCATACCATGAATGATCCAGCACATTTTGAATTTGATTTTATGAGGTTGAACATCTTACTATGTGCATATTAAAGTTATGCATACTTCACTGGAGATACAAAAGTGTTTAATTCCAAACTCCCATTCTATTGGGTATCATGAAATGCAACCAAAAGTAAATTAAATCTCATAACTGAAATGGTGACTTGAATAAAATGGAAGAATGCTTACCACAGCAGGAAAATAAACCGCCAATGCCCATACACATCAGCAGTATGCTCATACACCGCAGACGATGGATAACCTAAAATAAAACCCAAAATATAATTCTACTAGTGCGACATATTTATAAATAAAATGAATAAATAACTTTTTCTTAAATATACGATATAAATATACATGTGTAAGCCATCCCCCCTACTTTAACCAAAAAATTTGGAAAAAAAAACTTGACCCGCATATTGCCAACCTTAAATTTCAAGATTTTGGGGGGAAAATCATTGAATTGAATTACCGTATATACTCGCGTATAAGTCGAGAAATTCGGGACAAAATGAGAGCTTCAAAGTAATGGGGTCGACTAATACGCGGGGTCTTTAAATCGTAAGTCCAAAAGTTCTTCCCGTGAGGCAAAAGGCAATCCATCCCAAAAGAAATTATAATCATAGGCATCAACTTTTCTAAAAAGCTGAGGACACACACACACACACACACACATGTATATCATCATCATCATCATTGTCAACCATTATCAATCCACTGCTGGATGAAGGTCTCCCCAAGTTTCCTCCACAACGGTCTGTCTTGTGCCAGTATCCTCCATGTCACTCCCGCATACTTTGAATTTCATCCACCCATCTCCCACGTGGTCTTCCGAGTCTTTTCCTGTACCTTGGAATCCAATCTAAAATTTCGGCTGTCCATCGATGGTCTGTCCTTCTGGCAGTATGTCCAGCCCATTGCCATTTCAGGGATTTAACTCTGATCATGATGTCTTCCACTCTTGTCATTTTCCTGTTCCACGAGTTCCTCTTCTTATCTCTCCTGGTTACACCAAGCATGCACCTCTCCATGCTGCTTTGAGTTGTCTGCAGCCTTTGTATGTCTCTTTTAGTTAAGGTCCACGTCTCTGCACCATACGTAAGCACTGGAAGGATGCATTGATCAAACTCTTTTCTTTTAAGACATAATGGCACATTGCTCTTGAAAATTATGCTGTTTCTTTCAAAAGCTCTCCAGGCAAGTTTTGTACACCGATTAATTTCTTCATCAATGTGACCCTCACTTGATATCTGCTGTCCAAGATAAACGTATGTGTCTGTTATCTCCAGCTTTTCTCCATCGATCCATAAATCTTCATTTCTTGTAAAAACATTGTACATCACTTTTGTCTTCTGAAAGTTCATTTTTAATCCCATTTCTTTACTCTTGTCAGCAAGTTCCTGGATCATACTCTGCAGCTCTGATGGGGTAGTTGCAAAAATGACTACGTCATCAGCAAAACACAGGTGGGTTAGATAATCTCCATTAATCTTCATCCCTTTGTTTTCCCAGTTCAGTGATTGAAAGACATTTTTCAATGTGGCATTAAAGAGCTTCGGAAATATGGTGTCACCTTGTCTAACTCCCTTACCAATTTTTTATGTGTGTTCTATTTTCAAACAGCCAAATCTTTGCACTTGCATTTTCATAGATGTTATTATTAATATTAATGTATGCATCTTCAATACCATAGGATTTCAGAGCCATTGTAACTGCTGATGGTTTCACCGAATCAAAGGCTTTTTCATAATCGACAAAAGCCATGCACAATGGAAGTTCATATTCTTTCGCTCTTTCAATTAGTTCTCTCAGTACGTGGATATGATATATTGTGCTGTAGCCACTCCTGAATCCAGCTTGTTCTCTCGGTTGAGCCATGTCCAGTGTTACCTTCAAGTGGCGTGAAAGAACTTTAGTGAAGATTTTATAAACCACTGATAGGAGGCTGATAGGTCTGTAGTTGCTGAGATCCTCAATGTCACCTTTTTTATGTAGCAGGATCATTGTAGCGTTGTTCCAATCCTCAGGAATCTTCTCTTCATTAAGGCATCGAGTGAAAATTTGGGCGAATACTGTTTCGATTTCTCCACTTGCTTCTTGTAAGATGTCTACAGTAATTCCATCTTCTCCTGGAGCTTTCTCCCGCTTCATGTTCTAGATTGCATGTGCAACTTATGCTGGGAGGACTGGAAGAACTCTGGTACTGGTACCTTTCATGATGTCTGGAGTACATGTATCATCCCTTTCATATAATTTGGAGTAGAAATCTTTCACTCTTGTCAAAATGTCGCCTCTATTTCTTGTTACAGAACCATCTTCTTTTCTCAGTGCCATAATCTGTTTTCTTCCCTTACTGAGATGCCCCTTTGCTATCTTTAGGCTTTGGTTGTTTTCAATTGCTTTCCTCATTAGTTCACAGTTGAATTTCCTTACATCTTCAGTGATACTTTTTCGTACTGTCTTGCATAGCTCTATATATTCCACTTTGGAAGTCACATCTTTAGTTGTCCTCATTCTTCTTTTTTGCATCAACATTTTGGTTTTTCCTGATAATTTGTTCACATGCAACTTGTTCTTAGACCCAGCTAATTTTGTTGCTGTTTCCATAAGAGCTTTGATTACTTTTCTGTTAACTTCAGAAATATCCACTTCTTCTGATGTTAGGCTTTCTAAAGCAGAGAATCTGTTATTCAGTTCCAACTTGAAGGTATTATGGTGTTTTTTAAGGTTGGTTATGTCAATACATTTTGTTTGTCTTATGAGCTTGCCACGTTCGAGTTTAGTGTTGAGGTGCATCTTGCATCTCACCAATCTATGGTCACTACCTGTGTTGAACTTGTTTAGCACACTGCAGTCTTCTATGACGAATTTTTTGTTACACATAATAAAATCAATTTCACTTGTCGTCCCATTTGGATGTCTCCATGTCCATTTCCTGTGTGGCTTTTTCTAATAAAGGAGTTCAAGATGCAAACCCTTCTGCCTCTGCAAACTCAACGAGAGTATTTCCACGCTGGTTTCTGTTGCTGTGACCGAATTTACCTATTGAAGTTTCATTCTTTTGCCATTGCCCTATTTTTGCATTGAAATCTCCCATAATTATCTTCAAGTGCTGCTTACCTTTATTATTTAGATGACGAATTTCCTCATAAAATTCCTCAATTTCTTCTTCAGGATGACTTGTGGTGGGTGCATAAGTTTGAATAATCTGAGCCTTGTATCTTCTCGAGAGTTGGATAACGAGTCGTGCAGCTCTGTCAGAGGAACTTTTAACTTCTACAACTTTATCCTTCAGTTTCTTGTTTATTATAAATCCAACACCACTAGTTCTGCCAGTATCTGTCCTACGATAGTAGAAGAGATGTCCACTTTTCAGTTCAATGAGATCTCCTTTTCTCCTTACCTCACTTAGCCTGACGATGTCCCACTTGATCCTCTGTAGTTCCTCTTCCAATTCAAGAAGCCTTGAATCAGAAGATAGGGAGCGTCCATTATACATAGCCAAGGTCAGCATCAGATGGCAGCCTAGTCCGGTCCTCCGGGGATTCTTAGCACCCTCTGCCTTCATGTCGCACTGGCCGCTGCCTTGGCCAGGTACATTCCAGGTGCCGGA
This sequence comes from Macrothele yani, assembly GCA_039090855.1. Lineage (NCBI taxonomy): Eukaryota > Metazoa > Arthropoda > Arachnida > Araneae > Macrothelidae > Macrothele > Macrothele yani. The sequence continues at coordinate 64,441,373 of CM077000.1, read as the reverse complement.
GACTGAAGGCCAAGATTTAAGTTGTGGAGTCATTTTGGAGGGGTTTGGCCATAACTCACCACGCTGGCTAAGCGGGTTGGTGAGTGTGGGATAACATTTCCTCTAATCCCGATGGTATAGTTATACCGCTATTGGTGGTCGTCAGAGCCCTTTTAGTGGGAACAGGATGCACCATGAGAAGGCGAGGTTGACATTTGTCAAGAAGAGGCTGTGATGTTACGCATCACCTGACCTTACATCCCCATGCATATAATATATATATATATATATATATATATATTTATTTATTTTGAAGATGCCTAATGACCCCATAACCTAAGGAACTATTGGTGGTTTTATACTTGGGAGTTGGGGCTGCTATAAACCCTAAAAATATTTGCAATTCAGTATCTATATATGTAGTAAATATAACTACACTGCTGGCCACCCAAAATGCAACATCAATAAAGACACGAGATAGCAAAGCCACATTTATTGGACACATAACAACAGATACAAAGATGAAACGATTGAGCTTACAGGCCCATGCGACTTGCGGAACACGCAGGCATCAATAGTTCGTGTGGCCCCACAATGGCTGGCAATAACGACCGCTACATGCCGCGGCATCAAACGAAAGAGGCTTTGGATGTGGGCTTGGGGTTTGTCGGTCCAGGTTGCTTCCACACGTTGCCACAGTTTATCAGGCGTAGCCACGGGTGGTGCTTGCCTGGCCACCTCACTTTGGAGAAATGTATCAGGGAAATAACCTCAGATGATTCTAATGGAACAATGATCCTGGGATTCGCAGACGACCTTGATCTAGTAAGTGATAATCCAGAAGATTTACAAAATACTTTTAAAAAATTAAAACTTGCTTCTGAAAAAATTGGACTCCAAATTAATCAAGAAAAAACTGAATATCTGATGGTCTCGAGAAGTGATACTAACTCACACCCACTTTTTCAGATTGACAATATGATTTTTAAAAATGTAACATTTAAATACTTGTGGCCCATTATAAAAATTTAATCAGCTCTGAAATAATGGCTAGAATACAGTCTGGAAATAGAGCTTATTTGTCTATGCAGCATCTTCTGTCTTTTAACTTGCTATCACACAGACTTAAAATTGAACTTTATAAAACGTGCATTAGACCCAGTTTTATATGGAGCTGAGACCTGGAGCACAACTGTCCAAGACTACAAAATACTACAATGATTTGAAAACAAAATACTTAGATTTTTGGACCCATTAGAAATAACATAAGTGGAGTACAGAAAAAGACATAACATGGAACTACACTGAAAAGCAATTGTCTAGTAACGTGTAGCCCCACCTTTCGCCCTGATGATGGCGGCGATTCGTCTCGGCATGGACTCGACAAGACACCGGAAGCGTTGGGAAGCCATACGGATCCACGACCCCTGAACAAGCTCCCACAGTTCACGAAGATTTGATGGAGGTGGGTCAGAGCCTCGAACGTCTCTCTTGATGGCATCCCAGATGTGCTCGATGGGATTGAGGTCAGGTGACCTAGCTGGCCTAGGAAGCAAGGTCACGTCGGTGGAGTATTCATCCAACTATTCAGATACAATTCGAGAGCAATGGCACGGTGCATTGTCTTGTAGCAGGATGAGGTACCCAGTGGGATGTTGAAGATGCACAAACGGGAGCAAATCATCGTCCAGGATATCCCGGTAATGTTGACCTGTGAGGGACGATGTCACATATACCAGGGGTCCCATTTCAGTGCACGTAAACAGTCCCCAGACGAGAATGCCACTCCCACCAGTTTGAAGAGTACCCTGCTGGCAAGAAGAATCCATTGCTTCATGTGGCTTGCGCCGTACTCGTATCCTGCCATCCGCATGCACCAACGTGAATCTCGACTCATTAGTCCAGGCTACATTTTCCCACATGTCTAGGGTCCAGTGGCGATGTTCCTGCACCCTGTGATGTGCGGTCAGCAGCGATACCCTTGTGGGACGATGGCTTCTGTACCTCATAGCGAGATGGTTCTGGATGGTGTGGCTACTTACACGTTGTCGTGCACCAGCGTTAAATTGCCGAATGATTTCTTGCACTGTGGCTCGTCTATCCGCTGTTACAACGCGAGCTAGCCAACGATAACCCCGCTCATCCACACGCTGTTGTCCACGGCAGTTGGCCCTTGCAGGGACGGTTTTACCGGATTCGATGTACTCACGGTGCACCCGTGACACAGTGGCGTGTGAAAATCCCAGTGCCTGCACGACTTCCGAGATGGAGTGACCCATTCGTCAAGCCTCGACAATTTGCCCACGATCAAATGCGCGTCGATCCTTCGTCTTACCCATACTGCGTCCGACTCTTACTTATTCCCGTCGCATCACTCCTTATATTATCGGATCACTGCATACGTCATGTCGTTTCCGTTTACAGGGCCGCCCACAGCGCCACATTTGCGTAATGCCAGCCGTCTCTAATTCAAGTGCTCTTCAGTGCATATCAAAGCTATAAATCACCATTGATTGTTGGTGAGTTGAAGGCTGCATGACTTAGATGGCTGGGCCATGTCAAAAGAATGGGCGAGTCCAGTGGAGTTAAGTGAGCTTATCGATTCACGCCATCTGGTAGGAGACCAAGAGGATGACAATGTCAACGATGGAGTGACAACGTGCGTTGTGACCTGGAAAAGTTTGGAGTGACGAACTGGACCGATCAAGTGAAGGACAGGAGGGAGTGGAGAACTGTGCTTGCAGCCAGGAACCTTGGAGGCTCAATGAGCTGATGAATGAAGTTTTAGCAGCAGCTACTTTAAAAAAATAGCTTTCCAATCACTGTTTCTATCATAGAAAAATATCAGTCAACAGATAGCATATTTTTCTATTAGTGGGCATTTTTTCCAATTTTTGAAACGCGGAATTTTTCTGTGAGCATTATTTTAGTGATTGCATTCATGGAAAGTGATGGATCTGTTTATGAAGCTTGAATTATGCACCAAGCTTGTTATATAAATTTCTGATATGCCAACAGCATCATTTTTAATTTTGATTTAGTACACTATCTCACTTTGAGGACCTTACTTTTCAATCTCATATGACAGCTTAGTAATATGAATGAAAATTTCAGTTATTTGAAAATTTCTGCATGTACGTAACATTCAAAAGTTTTAAACCATACATTCATTATCACTACGAAATGCTTATCAAAAAACACGTACAAAACATTTAATAATCAAGTAAACATACCAATTAACTGATTTCACTTTCTGAGGTGTGCATCTGTACACTAGGAAAAATCACTTTCAACAATATCATAGGGCAGGGTTCCCGATAGTGTGCGCAGACGCGCGTTTCGCTCAAAGAAGTTTGAATTCGCGCAAGAAAAATAAAGTGACGCGCGAAACGATTTCAATCGTGAGCTGTTAGCATGGAAAATCTACGAACGCGCACGTTTCAGATCACGTGTGCCGATTTCACGACGTCACGATACAATCCTATTGTTCGTCACGGTACAATCCCAGTATTTCCCTTCCGGCCGTACAATAAACGGATTACGTGATAATCCGCGTAGAGTGCAACGAGACGAAAGCCCATCGCGCTGCTAAGGGTGCCAACCATTACAGTTTCGGCCACATGATTACCGAATTACGGACAGGTTGGAAGAATTGCGGATTTCAATGTATTTCGTAAAAGTTCTGAATTTTGTGTCCTTTTTTTAAAAAATCACGGTTTAAACTACGATTGCATTTTGCGAATATATTTATAGTTTTTTTCGCGCAAATGCGAGAACTATTAATGGACCCGTTTCTAAGTAAGCGCCTTTGAAATTCAGATATTGGATACATTGGCAAAGCCAATATCGGACGGATATGGGGTGAAGAACGGCAAGAAGATATTGGATGCATTGGCAAAGCCGATATCGGGTTCGGGTGAAGAACGGCAAGGTGATATTCCATAATACGTCGGAAAAGCCGATATCGGTGCAATGATGTCCGCATACCTGCTTAGTATTCCAGATTTCCCGAAAGTTTAACGGAGTTTTGGGTAGTTTTATGGTCGGAAGATAGTTTCTTCCAAATTTTCGCCAAAATGGCTTGTAATTTTTTTTTTTACTGATGGAACTTGATATCGTTGTTATTGTCGCTTAGTTTGAACTCCTGCTTTTGTTTTATTATGATCTCATAGCAATTGAACCTTACGTTATCTCATGTTTCTAGCTGCGAGCGATCGCACACACCCCCTCCCGCCAATCCTTCCAAACTTGCTCTCCCTCAGTGTTGGAATAGCTGCACTAATTGCGCCAAAGTGTGAATTTTTTTATTCTGCGCCATGCAGAGTTTGCCAAAATGCGTACTCACACGTCTAGTATGCATCAAAAAGTGTGTTTACGCATCTAAATTTTACCAACGCGTAAAAATATGTACCTGGACGGTATTTCGTCTTTCAAAACGAAAGTAAACGAAATAAAGATTTCCATAATCTTAATTTCTTTTTCCTGCGATGTTGCCTCTGTCCAGTATTGTTGTTATACATCACTTTATTCTAAAAATATTTGTATTTCAGTTGGCAAATGTAAGGAAAATTTCCAAAAACGGAAATTCGACGGCGAAAAAATTTCCCTGTAGTCTTCAGGCATGAGCGTGCAACAGCTTCGAGAAATTTCTCCTTTTCCGTCATAATTAAAAATTTCCTCGAGATCGATGCATAACTGAACAGAAATTTCGAGGCAATTGGTAGCGGAGGAGAATGTTTTTCGCTGGAAACTTTCGAAAGAGAAGTTTCGTCTTTCAAACTTTTCAAAAACGGAAGTTAGACGCAGTGAAGATTTCTCTCATAATCGTCATTTTATTTTACACGCGTGGTTTCCTCTGCCTAGTATAGTTGTTAAATATCATTTTATTTTATAAATATTTGTATTTCAACTTGAAAATGGAGGGAAACTGTCCGAAAACGAAAATTGGACGTAGCAAAGATTTCTCCCGTAATTGTATCACCCCCCCCCCAATGATGTTCTGAACATGTATCCTGTATTCTTAAATATTCCCCCACCCCCCAAAATAAGGTTTGCATTTCAGCTTGACAAAGAGAGGGGGGGCAGATTTTTCCCGTTATCGTAATTCTTTTTCCTGAAAACAAAAGTGAAGAAGCTGAAAATTTGTAAGAATTGATGCATGGTGTTCAAAATTATTCATATTTTCAAAGTTACACTATTCATCCTTTATCTAAAATAGGGCTATCGTGCATTCGTGATGGATAAAATTGCCATCCAAGGGCATTAAACAAACAAGTCACTGTCTTGTCATTGCTTAAACAAAATAAAGTTATTTCTAAAATTGCATCACTCAATTTAAAAAAAAAAATTCAAAACCTTGGAAATCATCACAATTTCTGAACTCCATCTATGAGTGACTGATACAGAAAAATAATTGAATACAAGTATCATCAAGCATGCTGCTAGCACATCCCATACATTATCGCTCTCCCCTAATAAAAGATAATCATAAATTAACAGTTCTGGTACTGTCTCAAATCTTCTTGATTATGTAGTAAATCTTGATTTTTGCAAGCAATCTTCTTGATTTAGGAAATTTTTTTTGGGGGGGGGGGGGGGGGGGACAATTGTGGTAACATACTTTGATAATCATTGCAAGCGAGTAAGATGCATGCTTCTCTCTTTGCCATGCCTAGAAACCAGTTTAGCAGGTGAAAATATTGCCAAACTTGTGTCTGAAGAATTTCAGTATCTTGGTATTCCGTGGATGAACTGTCTTGCCTTAAAATGTGATAAGACTCCTGTTATGGTGGGGAGAAAAATTGGTCTCTCTCTGAAAAAAAAAAATAGTGTCTCACTCTCTAAAAATGAAACTCATTAACAAGGTTTGTTAATCTTATTTTATACTTAAATACTAATTTTTTTTTTGTAAATATTTCTTTATTTGTATTAAATAATTAACTGTATTAAAAAAATAGAGAAACCTATAATATATAATTTTATTATTTATAAACTGTAAATACGTGCCGCTGAATGCGTGTTGATGTCCCGGTTTTTGATTTTAAAAAGTTTGCAGCTCTGATATTTGTTCTTACTATAACACAATGGAAAAGTTCCTCGTTAGAAAGACGAAGCATTCTACTGACGATTCTGCAAGTTCAGCATCGAGTGCTACAATTTCAAACACTGAAATATTGCCTGAGAATTGTAGTGAGGCTGTTCCTGCTGTACCTCCAACTAAATTTTAAAAAATCTTAACTTTCAAGAGAAATGGCGCAAAATGTACGACTGGCTTGAAGTTGAAACCGACGAAAATGATACAGTGTTAAAGTGATTTTTTTTTTTCGACGTTGTAAAGGTTCCTATGTTCATTTTATTATTCATTGTTGTGAAAGAGGCCAATTCGCTCAAACGCTTTTGAGATGGGAAGTAAATATCCCCATCGGTGTCATGCAAATGTGTTTTGAAGTTGTTAGACCACTTCAAAGATTTTGAAGATTTGAAATGCCTCTTGAGTGAATATCCATATATATTTATTCTGCTAAAAAATAACTGCTAGTTTTAAATTTGCATATGTTGCAGAACTTTTCATCTGCAGGTATAAAGATGTGTATTCAAGCACAGTGTTGTATGAAATTGCTTTGGTTGTGCCGATAAGTTCTGCATTTGTAGAGCATTCTTTTAGCACACAAAATCAAATAAAAGATAAATTTTGCAACAGACTGAAAGAATAAACTTTAAAAAATTTGATTCTAATATCAGCAGCAAATGCAACACTAGAAAGCTTTCCATTTCACAAAGCTGCTGAAATATTTAAAAACAAAATTAGAAGATATGTATATAATATTTATATTATTCTTGTGTTTGTTCGTTTTTTACCCCCATAATGTATTTTTCTCTAAGTTTACAATTGTTTAAAATTCACCCCTGATTTTTCAAAATCACCCCCAGAAAAAAAGCCTGGGGAACATTTCCACCCATGATTCCGGAACCCTGGAGAGAACCCTGTAGGGGATATTTTTTTTTTCATTGTCAGCGATATTATGTAATGTAGTAGGAGAAAAAGTATCCACAGTCGTAAAATAGAAATCCAAGTATTTTAAAATCAGCTTTTCGGGCGTGCTTCCTTTAAAGCCATGTATGTAAAGTAAACAAATTAGTACCCAAAACAGTGTTGCTACAAGGGCTTATTGTCACACCATTTTTATTTCCAGCTTTAATGTATTTAATTAATGATTATAATATACATTTACGTTAAAACAGATGCAGAAAAGAGATCAAACAATGGCGTGAAAAAATTTGACCATGTAATTACCGAGAATCATGAAGTTGCCTTCCGAAATTTCAAAGGACGCGCCATCGCTTAATACTAGAATATTTCAGTTGTTTCCCAAACTGAAATGGTGTTGCCACTCAGTCCCTATTCATCCAAAGACATGGATTAGTATGTGCCAAGGAAGTGCATGTCTCTCTCCAAGGGCTTTGGTCTCAGTATCTTCACACAAATGCAAGTTCAGGCTGCATCCCTTTGAAACACTTAATAATAATATGGAAAAAGAACCAACGTTCTCTTCGAATACTCCTAAGCACACAATTTTCTTAACGTTAAATAAATTAAAGCAGCATACGATTAAGGCTTCTGAAAAAACTAATAAAATTCTGTTTCAACTGAGGAGGTTAGAATAAGGTTTCTGGAAATGCCCTACAATATGGAGCACACCACTTTGTGTGAAGTCTATAACACCGCCCAGGTGACGCAGTGGTTTATGCGCTGGCTAACAATAGTCGTCCGAGATGAATCCGGGTTCGAATCCCGTGCGCCATGGATGTTGTGTTTGTCTTACGACACTGGCTCACCCCTTTCCCTGTAACCAGTGGACCTAAATTAGAGACGCATTCTATCGTGGCAAAAGTTTCAAATTTTGCATCATAATTCTCTGCAGATGTGTGACAAAATGTTGTATTTATATATTGGAGCACCTTCTCACTTCTATATTAAATTCAAATTCATGAAACGTCACTGCCAGTTCAAAATAAAACGTTATGCAAAAATTGAAAACTTCACTCGTCTATGAAGTATAAGTCATTCCGGTTTATATTAACCATATTCAGCAACCAAAAACTGCGCAATTAAAAAGTACACACAGGTGAAACCACAGAGAAGAGAAATATCTTCCCTGTGTGTGAAACTCAACCTCCTTGGTGAAACTGCATGGGTTTCGTGTAAACAACACGCCGCCCCGGTGGCGCAGTGGTCTAAGGCGTTGGCCTCTGATCATTCGTCCGAACGGGGTCCAGGTTCGAATCCCGGTGAGGCATGGATGTTGTGTTTGTCTTAAGGCACTGGCTCTCTCCTTCCCTGGAACCAGTGACCCTAAATTAGGGACGGGCGACTGCTTATAGCCCATTGAGTTGCTCACGGTGGTCGTTAAACCTCCAATCAAAAAAAAAAAAAAAAAAACACCTAATTTCCTCATTTTTCGACCTAACTGTTTAGAGACCCTGGGTACCCCTTTTAGACGCTATACCCTGGGCATCTCCGGTAGTAATGTTTTAACCGCCCTGGCACCAACAGCACCAAAGGCAGGTAGAAATATACAAATACAATTTCAGTTTTCATCAAAGGTACAAAAATTAGTTTTTAATGTTATCGAAATTCTGGAATAAATATCTGCCTGTACTCTCGATCAATACTTTAAAGAGTAAGAACCGAACTCTGAACTTTGCCGAACACAGTGGCCGATGGGTCACAGATGCGAGCTTCTGACTTGTCTTCCAAATTGGGCTTCAGTTCGAATTCCAGATAAGGTAAGAGAAGTGTATTCACTCCATGGCGCTGGTTTTCCATCCTCCTTGGAGAAGTACATTCCGAGTAGGAAAGGATGACTACCTATTTGGCCTCCCAAATACTCGGTGAACACCGAAATATTTAAAGAGAAATTGAAGCCTCATCTTCAAATATCTAATCTTTTCGTTTTTTCTTTGTTTCGAGGTTTAAACGCCGAAGCGAAAAAAGAAATATTCTAGGGAACCATATAAGCGCCGCCCCGGTGGCGCAGTGGTCTAAGCGATGGCCTCTGATCATTCGTCCGTAAGGGGTCCGGGTTCGAATCCCGGTGAGGCATGGATGTTGTGTTTGTCTTACGGCACTGGTTCTCTCCCTTCCCTGGAACCAGTGACCCTAAATTAAGGACGGGCGACTGCTTATAGCCCATTGAGTTGCTCACGGTGGTCGTTAAACCTCCAATAAAAAAAAAAAAAAAAAAAAAAAAAGAACCATATAAGCAGTTATTCAGCCCTAATTTTTGGACCACTGAGTGGAGGTAAGGGATAAGGATACTGCCGTCAAACAAATTCACCACACGTTTCATTTCAGATGGTTGATCAGAAGCATGGATGATCATACATTATTCGTAATGGCTGGCTTGTTTATGAAAACATTGAACAGAGACATAGGCATCTCGCGAGTCGATTGGGTTTAAGCATGATTTAAGTCCCAGATGAGATATAGAATGGCGCTGGTTACTTCCCTTCCCTGAAACCCATAACATAAGGTGGGGACAATAAGGTTTTTGGTTGTTGTTGTTGTTGTTGTTTTTTGAGGTTTTTTTTTTTTTTTGGTTGGAGGTTTAACGACCACCGTGAGCAACTCAATGGGCTATAAGCAGTCGCCCGTCCATAATTTAGGGTCACTGGTTCCAGGGAAGGGAGAGAGCCAGTGCCGTAAGACAAACACAACATCCATGCCTGACCGGGATCGAACCCGGACCCCTTACGGACGAATAATCAGAGGCCATCGCCTTAGACCACTGCGCCACCGGGGCGGCGGTTTTTGGTTGTGGACAAGGGAGATGGGGAATTCTTTTAACCTGTAAAAAAAATGATTTTTTTTTTTTTTTTTGATTGGAGGTTTAACGACCACCGTGAGCAACTCAATGGGCTATAAGCAGTCGCCCGTCCCGAATTTGGGGTCACTGGTTCCAGGGAAGGGAGAGAGCCAGTGCCGTAAGACAAACACAACATCCATGCCTGACCGGGATTCGAACCCGGACCCCTTACGGACGAATGATCATAGGCCAGCGCCTTAGACCACTGCGCCACCGGGGCGGCGGTTTTTGGTTGTGGACAAGGGAGATGGGAAATTCTTTTAACCTGTAAAAAAAATGATATATGGTACTCATTAAATTATCTTTTACTGAAGTCTTTAAGAAAATATACACGGACGAATTTTCTTTCCTAAGACCAACACTTCAGAAAAGATGAAGTTTAGGTGTTTCAAATTTTAAATGTTTCTTGCTTGTTTGTTTATGCGTTTAAAGTTTTTCTCAAATATCTAATGGTATAAGGTAAAATCTGTCCCTAACATGGAAACATTAGTTCCAGGGAAGGCAGAAAGTAGGGCAGTCTATTTTGTATTTTGTTTTATTGTAGTTTTTTTTTTTTTTTTTGATTGGAGGTTTAACAACCACCGTGAGCAACTCAATGGGCTATGAGCAGTCACCCGTCCCTAATTTAGGGTCACTGGTTCCAGGGAAGGGAGATAGCCAGTGCCGTAAGACAAACACAACATCCATGCCTCATCGGTATTCGAACCCGGACCCGTTTCAGACGAATGATCGGAAGCCATCGCTTAGACCACTGCGCCACCGGGGCGGCCAGTCTATGAATAATGCCTCGTCCCGGATTAGCCCGCCGAACGGATGGTCAGTTTGTTATGGTGTAATGTGTTGGCTCATTCTTGTAAAAAGCTATGCTTCTGTCAGGGTGCTTTCGCCTTATTCGGATTTTTTTTCTTTTTTGAACGAAGGCTTAATGATCACCGTGAGCAACTCAATGGGCTGTCGCCCGTCCCTAATTTCGGGCCACTGGTTCCAGGGAAGGGAAATAGCCAATGCTGCAAGACAAACACAACATCCATGATTCAACGGGATTCGAACCCGGACCCATTTCAGACGAATGATCAATAGCCAGCGCTCAGACCACTGCGCCACCGGGCCGGCATTGTTCGGAATCGCACGTTAGGAATTGTATTACTATTATTTTTTTTACTTTGCTGGTACTCTCTCTTTCGTGAAAGAAGTTTCGAAATGTTGGATGGGCGTCTTTTTTCATGGTTAGATGCTCATCAATGTCATGAATTTCCGATACAGAAGAAAGTGAAAGTAGTAATAATATGTATTAGTAAGTGTCGTTCTGCTGGTCCGGTTTACGAACGCATATGTCAATCGCATGCTGCCGTGGCCGTGCAAGTTGTTTACATTTTAGCTTTGTAACGTGGTTTTGTCACGTTGTTATTGATTATATAAAATGGCTAATCTTTTCCAAGGTTTGGTTCATGCTAGTGTATATTCGAAGTTTAGACCGAGGCCACCAACTGCAGTGATAGAGCAGATTATTACATTTGTGAAGTCAAAGGTAAACAGTCATCATTATTTATTTTTTTTTTGATTGGAGGTTTAACGACCACCGTGAGCAACTCAATGGGCTATAAGCAGTCGCCCGTCCCTAATTTAGGGTCACTGGTTCCAGGGAAGGGAGAGAGCCAGTGCCAATAGACAAAACCCAACATCCATGCCTCACCGGGATTCGAACCCGGATCCCTTACGGACGAATGATCAGAGGCCATCGCTTAGACCACTGCGCCACCGGGGCGGCTCACAATCATCATTGGATGAAAAAGTAGACCCAGTGGATGTGCATGGGTAAATCATTTTGTTTACACTAGCAGGAAAGTAATGAGTTAGGTGTTGTGGACCCCTTCTCTTGAAAATATGAACTAAGATTAACGGCATGCAGGTCATGTGTCTCTGAAACAAAAAGAAAGAAAAACAAAATATGACATTGGCCCCAGCTACTGGAGGGCAAAATATTAGTAATGTGTAGTTATCAGAAATTTTGATTTGATGGCTGTGCGGATGGCGAATGGTCGTGATGTATAGATTTCAGGCAAATTGTCAGAGCCAGTCTCGAGCAAAGAATATCTAAAGCTTTGTCTCCAGGGCTGAATGAGGCATGGGTGATATCCTTGCTTTACGTTGCTGGCTATCTCCCCTTCTTATAACCAGTTACCCCAAATCAGGGATGATCGTCCCTTTACACAGCCTTTAAAGCTCTCAAAAAATTTATGTCACAAAGAAAATATTTAACTCCTTTGCTGAGCACAAGTACTAATTGTATTTTAACCTTCGTAAATTCAAAAAGTTCTTTTTATAGTAGTGTAAGGAGACATAGTACAGGTCCACAATCCCTTTTCCGAAACCCTTTGGGCCAGTTATGTTTTGGATTTCGGGATTTTTCAGATTCAGATTTCAGAATAAAGGTAACACCCACCCCACCCCCGTGTGGTCTAGTGCAGCACCCCATAATCAAACATTAATATTGCAGCAAAAACTTGTGAATACTTGCACTAAGTGGGGTAAATAAAGACTTCAAATACCACTACAGTTTATTTCATCATCATCATTGTCAACCATTATCAATCCACTGCTGGACGAAGGTCTCCCCAAGTTTCCTCCACAACGGTCTGTCTTGTGCCAGTCTCCTCCATGTCACTCCCGCATACTTTCGAATTTCATCCACCCATCTACCATGTGGTCTTTTTCTGGTTCTTTTCCTGTCCCTTGGAACCCAATCTAAAATTTCGGCTGTCCATCGACATCTGTCCTTCTGGCAGTATGTCCAGCCCATTGCCATTTCAGAGATTTAACTCTTATCATGATGTCTTCCACTCTTGTCATTTTTCTGTTCCACATGTTCCTCTTCTTATCTCTCCTGGTTACACCAAGCATGCACCTCTCCATGCTGCTTTGAGTTGTCTGCAGCCTTTGTGTGTCTCTTTTAGTTACGGTCCACGTCTCTGCACCATACGTAAGCACTGGAAGGATGCATTGATCAAACACTTTTCTTTTAAGACATAATGGCATATTGCTCTTGAAAATTATGCTGTTTCTTCCAAAAGCTCTCCAGGCAAGTTTTGTACACAGATTAATTTCTTTATCAATATGACCCTCACTTGATATCTGCTGTCCAAGATAAACGTACGTGTCTGTTATCTCCAGCTTTTCTCCATCAATCGATAAATCTTCATTTCTTGTAAAAGCATTGAACATCACTTTTGTCTTCTGAAAGTTCATTTTTAATCCCACTTCTTTACTATTGTCAGCAAGTTCCTGGATCATACTCTGCAGCTCTGATGGGGTAGTAGCAAAAATGACTACATCATCAGCAAAATGAAGGTGGATTAGATAATCTCCATTAATCTTTATCCCTTTGTTATCCCAGTTCAGTGATTGAAAGACATTTTCCAATGTGGCATTAAAGAGCTTTGGAAATATGGTGTCACCTTGTCTCACTCCCTTACCAATTTTTATGTGTGTTGTATTTTCAAACAGCCGAATCTTTGCACTTGCATTTTCATAGATGTTATTAATAATATTAATGTATGCATCTTCAATACTGCAGGATTTCAGAGCCATTGTAACTGCTGATCGTTTCACTGAATCAAAGGCTTTTTCATAATCGATAAAAGCCATGCACAATGGAAGTTCATATTCCCTTGCTCTTTCAAGTAGTTCTTGCAGTACGTGGATATGATCTATAGTGCTGTAGCCACTCCTGAATCCAGCTTGTTCTCTCGGTTGAGCCATGTCCAGTGTTACCTTCAAGCGGCGTGAAAGAACTTTAGTGAAGATTTTATAAACCGCTGACAGGAGGCTGGTAGGTCTGTAGTTCCTGAGATCCTCAATGTCACCTTTTTCATGTAGCAGGATCATTATAGCGTTGTTCCAATCCTGAGGAATCTTCCCTTCATTAAGGCATCGAGTAAAAATTTGGGTGAGTACTGTTTCGATTTCTCCACTTGCTTCTTGTATGATGTCTACAGTAATTTCATCTTCTCCTGAAGCTTTTCCCCACTTCATGTTCTTGATTGCATGTGCAACTTCTGCTGGAAGGACTGGAAGAACTCTGGTACTGGTACCTTTCATGATGTCTGGAGTACATGTATCATCCCTTTCATATAATTTGGAGTAGAAATCTTTCACTCTTGTCAAAATTTCGCCTCTATTTCTTGTTACAGAACCATCTTCTTTTCTCAGTGCCATAATCTGTTTTCTTCCCTTACTGAGATGTCCCTTTGCTATCTTTAGGCTTTGGTTGTTTTCAATTGCTTTCCTTTACTAGTTCACAGTTGAATTTCCTTACGTCTTCAGTGATATCTTTTTGTACTGACTTCATCATCATCATCATCATTGTCAACCATTATCAATCCACTGCTGGACGAAGGTCTCCCCAAGTTTCCTCCACAACGGTCTGTCTTGTGCCAGTCTCCTCCATGTCACTCCCGCATATTTACGAATTTCATCCACCCATCTCCCATGTGGTCTTTTTCTGGGTCTTTTCCTGTCCCTTGGAATCCAATCTAAAATTTCGGCTGTCCATCTATGGTCTGTCCTTCTGGCAGTATGTCCAGCCCATTGCCATTTCAGGGATTTAACTCTGATCATGATGTCTTCCACTCTCGTCATTTTTCGGATCCACGAGTTTCTCTTCTTATCTCTCCTGGTTATACCAAGCATGCACCTCTCCATGCTGCTTTGAGTTGTCTGCAGCCTTTGTATGTCTCTTTTAGTTAAGGTCCACGTCTCTGCACCATACGTAAGCACTGGAAGGATGCATTGATCAAACACTTTTCTTTTAAGACATAATGGCATATTGCTCTTGAAAATTATGCTGTTTCTTCCAAAAGCTCTCCAGGCAAGTTTTGTACGCCGATTAATTTCTTCATCAATGTGACCCTCACTTGATATCTGCTGTCCAAGATAAACATACGTATCTGTTATCTCCAGTTTTTCTCCATCAATCGATAAATCTTCATTTCTTGTAAAAGCATTGAACATCACTTTTGTCTTCTGAAAGTTCATTTTTAATCCCACTTCTTTACTCTTGTCAGCAAGTTCCTGGATCATACTCTGCAGCTCTGATGGGGTAGTTGCAAAAATGACTACGTCATCAGCAAAACGAAGGTGGGTTAGATAATCTCCATTAATCTTTATCCCTTTGTTTTCCCAGTTCAGTGATTGAAAGGCATTTTCCAATGTGGCATTAAAGAGCTTCGGAGATATGGTGTCACCTTGTCTCACTCCCTTTCCAATTTTTATGTGTATTGTATTTTCAAACAGCAGAATCTTTGCACTCACATTTTCATAGATGTTATTAATAATATTAATGTATGCATCTTCAATACCGCAGGATTTCAGAGCCATTGTAACTGCTGATGGTTTCACCGAATCAAAGGCTTTTTCATAATCGATAAAAGCCATGACATAGCTCTATATATTCCACTTTGGAAGTCGCATCTTCTTTAGTTGTCCTCATCTCTCTTCTTTTTTGTATCAACATTTTGGTTTTTCCTGATAATTTGTTCACATGCAACTTGTTCTTAGACCCAGCTAATTTTGTTGCTGTTTCCATAAGAGCTTTGGTTACTTTTCTGTTAACTTCAGAAATATCCACTTCTTCCGATGTTAGGCCTTCTAAAGCTGAGAATCTGTTCTTCAGTTCCAACTTGAAGGTATTATGGTGTTTTTTAAGTTTGGTTATGTCAATACATTTTGTTTGTCTTATGAGCTTGGCATGTTTGAGTTTAGTGTTGAGGTGCATCTTACATCTCACCAATCTATGGTCACTACCTGTGTTGAACTTGTTTAGCACACTACAGTCTTATATGACAAATTTTTTGTTACACATAATAAAATCAATTTCACTTGTCGTCTCATTTGGATGTCTCCATGTCCATTTCCTGTGTGGCTTTTTCGTGAAAAAGGAGTTCAAGATGCAAACCCTTCTGCCTCTGCAAACTCTACGAGAGTATTTCCACGCTGGTTTCTGTTGCTGTGACCGAATTTACCTACTGAAGTTTCATTCTGTTGCTGTTGCCCTATTTTTGCATTGAAATCTCCCATAATTATCTTCAAGTGCTGCTTACCTTTATTATTTAGATGACGAAATTCCTCATAAAATTTTTCAATTTCTTCTTCAGGATTTTTTTTTTTTTTAAAGAGTAATATATTGATAAATGAAATAACGGGATTATTAGAGACCATAAGTACTCAAAGACATTTCATTTCCAAGAAAAACATTTGGTAAAACTTGAACATGCACAGCTTCAAATGAGCTGTAATCAAACACATTAATATTTCTGCCGAGAAATCATAGTGAGAAGGATTGGCAGTGAAACACTTAACACACAAAACATTAGAAGAATTCTTAATATCATATCATGCATAAGTTACATTAAAAATTATAAATGGTGGGACGTTTCGGTAAGGACTTCTAACTTCATTGGCCATGGATTCCATTCAATGGCTGATGAAGGTAGGAGTCACAACCATAACATCCCACCAATATGATATTAAGAATTCTAATTTTCTGCAGAAAAACGTATCAATATTCACACTAAGTGGGATATATGAAGATTATGAACATTACAGATATTACAGCTTATTTATATGCTGGTAAACGACTTAGTGGAATAAATGTAGAATGTAAATAATCTAGGACATATAGGCTACAGGTTCAAACTTGAGTGCCAAACAAACCTTGTTACGGAGAGATGATTGACATTCCATGAAAAAACTTTGGTTTTTGGATACGTGATTGTAGACCTGTACAATACAAAAGTTATATGTAATTTTTATAGGCAAATTGTTGTCATGCATTTATTCTAGAGATGAGCTTAACTGCTACTTGGTGATCACGGCGCTAACTGTGACTGCTACTCAAAAGTAACAGTGATTTTTAACCGTGATTGGAATCACAATTTAGGACCTGTTCCTTCACTTCTGTGTACCAGTAAAGTAACTAATAGTAGAAGAACGGTGGGAGTGTGTATGTGTTGCGGTCATATGCAGCAAATCGTGAGTTATATGTTTTATACGTAATTCTGTGCTAATGCTGATATTTTGCTGTAGTGTTTTACGGCTTTTTCAGTTGAATTTTGCGTAATTCTTTTATACATTTTTTTGCGGTTAGTTAAATTTTGAATTCAGATTATAAAAAATACACTGTTCTTTTATACCTAACATGGTATGTTACAACTTTGAAAGAAACGAGGCAGCATTTTTTTTTTCCAGCCTTGAAATGGATGAAGCTACTAAAAATTTACTAAGTAACGTTCACAATTCACTATTTTTCTTGAATTCAAAAAAATTAAACCCCACTCACTGGGAGAATGACGTAACAATTAAGCTCACAAACAACGCTGTGAAAGAATCACGAATAGCAAGCAGCTGCCAAATCGCAAAAGCAGATAACGAGTAACAACCAGTAACAGCTACAGGAGCAGAATTCACTCGGTAACACTGAAAAATCACGACCATGATGGGTAGCAATGAGAGAGTGAGGAACGTTTATTGGACACTCACTATTGCTCACAGTTTTCAGTAGATGGTGCTACCTGTGATTTTTCGATAACCGTGATCAAATCACAGGTAGTAAAATAACGCTCATCTCTTAATTTGTTGTGTATATCACCTCTCTCTCTATTTGAAGGTGTGTAGCACACACACATGTATGTATACTATGTACAGGAGTAGACAAGATTTTCAGGAGACAGCACATTCTTTTCAGGAGATGCAAGGAGAAAACCATGATCAATTTAGACGAAAACTACATGTACATTAATTTTGGCTGTTGAAGATCATAATTCTGTATTATTTCTTAGATTTTGTTCAGCAATTCTGTGCAACATAAGGAACTACAACTATAGGCATACTGTACATCTGTATTAATATAGTCACATTTCAGAATAGGTTTTCATTTCAGAAAGTTCAGCATTGTCTTTATGTATGACATTCAATAAAAACATGAAAGA
The DNA here is from genome assembly GCA_039090855.1 of Macrothele yani. Taxonomy (NCBI): domain Eukaryota; kingdom Metazoa; phylum Arthropoda; class Arachnida; order Araneae; family Macrothelidae; genus Macrothele; species Macrothele yani. The sequence goes on along the minus strand of CM077000.1, from coordinate 64,423,543 downwards.
AAACATTAACTTGCAAGTACCCCACTCGAAATGTGTCAGGACTACGAACATAGCTGATGCATGCAAGTATCTCTCTTGGGTTGTACTGCGGTACTTCAGCTTTAAGTACTACTGCCAATACTGCTGCAGAATATACAACTCTGCTGGCCATAGTGCCAAAAATTGATATTGGCATCTTTATTATTCACATTTAATTGTAAGTGCAGGGTCGGATTGAGGTGGTTTAGTGGGCCTAGGAGGCATGCCGCTACACAGCAAATAATACATAGCTTATATATGTATATATCATACATGAGATTCTTCCACGGAATTCCGCTTTTTTCTCATCATTTGAGCCATTATTGAGATTGATGCAAAACTGAAGCTTTGGGGGGGGGAGGGGTCGTTTTTCTTCTGGGGATGGTATTTCGTGCCTCAAAACTTTCAAAAACAAAAGTTAAACGGAGTGAAAATTTTTTCCCAAAATCGCAATTTTTTCTCGCGATGTTGCCTCTGCCTAAATATTGTTTTTAAACATTTTATTGCATAAATGTTTGTATTTCAGCTTGAAGCTGTAGGCAGCAATTTGCAAGATCTGGAGTTTGACGGCTCGAAAATTTCCCTGTAATCTTCAGCCATGAGATTCTTCTGCGAATTCGAGGAATTCCGCCACTTTAGTTATCGTTTGAGTTTTTCTCGATATCGATGGATAACTGGAAAACAAATTTGAGGTGATTGGTGGCAACGGGGGTGGAGGGGTCCAAAAACGGAAATCGGAGAGAGCGAAGATTTCTCCTGTAACTGCAATTTTCTTTTTTTCTTGCTCTGTTACTACTCTCCTGTATTGTTGTCAAATCCCCCCCACCACCACCAAAAGTGTTTGCATTTAAGCCTTGTCAGGGAGGGGAAATTTTCTGAAAACAGAATTTACGAAGTTGAAAAATTTGTAAGAATTTGTGCATGGTGTTCAATCAAAAGTATTTGTAAGCTCAAAGTTACACTATTTATCTAAAATAGTTAAAGCTTTGATATCATGCACTCATGGGCCTCAGGCTAAAAGTTCTTTCAGCATGGGGCTTAAAATTATTTTCAGAGGGCATAAAAAGAAAAAAAAAAGACTAAAGAAATGGGGAGAAAAAGATATCAACAGAAAGAGAGAAATTAAGCAATGGATGCTGTGCAGCTGCAGAGTCAACAAAAGGCAAACAGTAAGCAGTCCACACTCTTGTCGTGCATTTTTGATTTTTCACAGAGTTAAAAAGTTTAGCTTTTTTCTTCTTTGTTGGTCTCATGTATGATGTACAATGATCATAAAAGAGTGGTATGCAATGCACACAACTAACAAACAAGTTAAGTAGATGGTAGTTGAGAACACGTTAAGTTACGTATAAAAAGTTTTTAAGGCAAATATATTTTAGCCATTACTATTAGCCTTCATCAGTGCGACTACAATTTGTTTCGTTGCCAGATTGGAAAGGTAAGTTTTGTAACGGTAACTCCGGGTGACGTGATGAATGAGAGATTTCCAGATGTATGAAACAAAAATGGGGAGCTCAGAGTTGCAATTTTTGGAAAATAAAATTTCCAAACTTTCTCTAAACCTCAGAGCAAACCGATTTTGGAAGGAAGCCAACTTTTTTGTATCAGACCAAAGTGGAGTAGCAGAAGTGTCAGCCATGGTAAGTTGAGACAAGGAATAGGAAGGTTTTCCAAATTTTTTAATTCAATTCATTTATTTTGCTGAGCTGAAAAACAAGTGTTACAAAAATATCATTGAAACAATGCACAGCAATGAAGCAGGGGGAAAAGGCCAACCAGACCTGACAGGGTCACATGCTCCCCAGGCTAGTTTTACACTGAGGTCAGTAGTTGTAATTACAAACAAGAGTTTCATAGTGAAAAAATAAAAAAGGTAAAAAATAAAAGGTAATGATATATGAGAAGATAATAAACATTACAGATAATACCATTGAAAAAGCATTTTATATCGCGATATACAAGTCGTAGTATTAGTCAAAGTTCCTATCCACTGTAACCATTAATTTGAGGAGCTGCAATTCATTATGAAGTTTTTTAGTTTTTTTTTTTTTTTTTTTTTTTAAGGTTAAAATTATTTAAAGAAGTCATTTCTATCGGTAATGAGTTCCAGTAGTGTGGGCCAATGTAATTTATACTTTGAAATTTCACATCAGATTTGTGTTCCTGAAGTCTTGAGAGAACTTTCCGGAATGAACTTCCTATGTACGTGGTTAATCCAACATTAGTTTTGATAGGAATTTTATACATTCCAGGAGAAGAAAGCGAAGGTCTTGGGTATCTGTCATTATGGAGGAAAACAGAAATTGAAGGAGAAGAGTGAAGGGCAAGTCTAGCAACGAAACAAATCATAGTCTCACTGTGTTATCAACTACCATCTACTTAACTTGATGTACAGTGGCTTGCTCTAAATATTTATGTAAATAAATTACAGTGAACAATTCCATCTTGCTCGTGGTGTGTTATATTCACGCTTTCTCGTCGCATATTCAGATTTTTCACCTGGCTAAAAAGTTCAGCTTTTTTGTGCCTTGGTAGGTCTCATGTATGATATATATACCAGTGTTCGAATTACCTGGTGGTCCTCTGGCCATTGGCCAGTAAAAATTCTATTGGACCACTGAACGATTTATGTTACCGGTCCGGATGGCCAGTAAGGTTTTTTTTTTTTTTTTTTTTTTCTTTGTCGTAAGGTCTTCTTTTTATGCTGCAAACTAGTAATAGGTTCATGTGATACAAGATAAGAGCAATTTTTTTCCCCCACTTGCAGACCTGCCAACTGTTACGGTTTTATTGTATTTAGTACGATAAATCAGGCTGCAGTACACTAATACAATTTTGCAGCCAAAAATACGTTTTATATTTTTAAATAGTCATGTTTTCCCCCATTTCCTCCTTTTTCAGACAGAAGCCTTGTAGCAGAATCGCGGCGACGTGCGTCACAGCTTTATTTTGGTCCTGCAGACAAAAACGACATCCCCAGAACCTTCTTAAACCATCTTGCAAACTCCCTATGATAGATGCAAGTTGTCCGCCTTTCAAAATTTCCGAAAACGGAAGTTAGGTGTAGTGAGGATTTCTTCCGTAATCATAATTTTTTTTCTCGAGAAGGACGATGTACATCGCAGAATTATTTTGTACTCATCCCTGTAGCAGAATCGCATCAACGGCCGACGTACATCGCAGATTTATTTTGTACTCATCCTCGTGGCAGAATCGTGTCGACGGCCGACGTACATCGCAGATTTATTTTGTGCTCATCTCCGTAGCAGAATCGCGGCGAAGGCTGATGTACATTGCAGATTTATTTTGTACTCATCCTCGTAGCACAATCGCGGCGATGGCCGACGTACATCGCAGATTTATTTTGTGCTCATCTCCGTAGCAGAACCGCGGCGAAGTCCGACGTACATCGCTAATTTATTTTGTACTCGTCCCCGTAGCACAATCGCGTTGACGGCCGACGTACATCACAGATTTATTTTGTGCTCATCTCCGTAGCAGAATCGCGGCGAAGGCCGATGCACATCGCAGATTTATTTTGTACTCATCCTCGTAGCACAATCGCGACGATGGCCGACGTACATCGCAGATTTATTTTGTATTCGTCCCCGTAGCACAATCGTGTTGACGGCCGACGTACATCACAGATTGTTTTGTACTCATCCCCATAGCAGAATTACGTCGACGGCTGCTGTACATCGCAGATTTATTTTGTACTCATCCCCGTAGCCGAATCGTGTCAACAGCCGACGTACATTGCAGATTCATTTTCTATTAATCCTCGTAGCAGAATCGCGGCGATTGCCAATGCACAATCGCAAATTTATTTTGGTCCTGCAGGCAAAAATGACATCCCCAGAAGACCACCATATGCCATGGCCAGCACATTCCCCATACCTCAACCCAATAAAGCATGTCTGGGATAGCTGCCCCAGTGGTGCAGTGGTCTAAGCGATGGCTTCTGATCATTCGTCCGCAAGGGGTCCAGGTTCAAATCCCAGTGAGGCATGGATGTTGTGTTTGTCTTACGGCACTGGCTCTCTCCCTTCTGTGGAACCTGTGGCCCCAAATTAGGGATGGGCGACTGCTTATAGCCCATTGAGTTGCTCATGGTAGTCGTTAAACCTCCAATAAAATAAAAACAAATATGTCTGGGATGCATTAAGGAGGCTCATTGCAGGTTGTCAACTTTGTGCTAGAAATTTCAAGGAACTCCTATCTTCTTTTGTTGAGGAGTGTGCTACAGAGTTTTCTTGTTTCTATTGCATGAGACACTGGTGTGACGGTGGCACTGTGGTCTAAGTGCTGGCTTCTGACCATTAGTCCAAGATGAGTCCGAGTTCGAATCCCAGTGAGGCATAGATGCTGTGTTTGTCTTACGGCACTGGTTCTCTCCCTTTCCTGGAACCAGTTGCCTAAATTAGGGACAGGCTACTGCTTATAGCCCATTGAGTTGCTTACAATGGTCATTAAACCTCCAATCAAAAAACAAAAACAAATTTATATCATGTAGTGGCATATGGTGAGTCACGATGGGAAACATAAACAAGCCTGCTAACCCATATCACTTTGAAAACACAGCTAACATTTTTAAAACAGAAATAATGAATGTGGCAATACAGATCTGGTGATAGCTTAGCATCGTCATCATCCATCGGTTTCCAGGTTGTTAAAGACTGGACTTATGCTAATCCTGTAGGGCATTGCAAAATTCATACAACGTGTATGGGTAGGAAATACTTCTCATTTCTAGAGAGATGTTGCAGGTGGCTGTGGTTGTTTGCATGTACTGCCACTTCAAATGTTATGGTCATTAAAGGGTTTATGCTGCTGGGTAAGTGATTAAGTAAAAGTTTGGTGGATTATGAAATTAGTCGTTAGTTTTTCTTTCTTTGGAAATGACTTTTTGTTTTATATATAGCTCCTAAACCTTGTGCTTTCTGTACATTATATTAAGCAATGTTTTAATCCGTCATTTTAAGCAGTATTCAATTAATAAAACTTTTTAGTTGTGCATATGTGATAGTAGTGATCATTGCATATGTGTGATCTTTTAGTTGTGCGTATGTATATGTTTCTATATCTAATTTATAGATAAGCAGGCCGTTGCAGAATGCTTTGGACGTAGGGTGTGGCAGTGGCCAGAGCACTTTAGCCCTTGCACCGTATTTTCAACAAGTAACAGGTATTGATGTCAGTGAAGCCCAAGTAAAGCATGCAATAGAACGACGCTCTGCTCCAAATGTCCAGTACAGGTAAAGCCTCATTTCTGAAAATGATTTGATTTACATTGTCAAATATTTTTATATTTAACAGACAGGCTACATGAAATCAGGCATACTAGACTTGATTTTGTGTCATGTGCCCAAATAAGTTAAAATAAAATAGAAATGAAATGAAAAGTGGTAATTGTCTATAGTAGGGGGGGCCTTCAAAAAGATGTCTCAGAAAAGTATTTTATTTTCCAGTTACAGAAGGTGAGTCAAAAATTTTGCAATATTTGCATAAACGCATGCTGAGGCAGGTATGTCATGTGTTTAAACTAGTTCAAGTCGCACACTGCAGTCAGTCAAAAGGGATATAAAGTGGTAGTCGTTGGTGCGAACAAGATTCTATGTTGTCATTCTGTCTGTGGTTGGGATGCCTAAAAGATGAACAGCCACAACTGGCTAATTAGGGAACTTTAGCTTTACGAGTTTGAACTCGGCCATAACGCTGCTCAAGCAACATGAAACATTTGTCGTGCGAAAGGGGTAGGTTCTGTGGAGCACAACACCACAACCAGATGGTTCAAGAAATTTTGCTCAGGTGAGAGAAACCTTGAGGATCAGCCAAGGTCAGGTAAGCCGCAAACCATGGTTTCAGAGGCCGTAGAGGCAAATCCAACAACCAGCACTAGGAGATTATCAAGCGAGCTGGGCATATCACAGACCACCATGGTTCATCACCTTCAGGACCTTGGCAAGGTCTACAGGAGCTGTCACATTCTCCCTCATGAACCGACGCCAGCTGGCGCAAACCGCCGAGTGGAAGTGTGCACGAAACTCCTAGAAAACCTGCGCGATGTACGTTTCATCAAGAGAATTGTTATGTGTGATGAAAAGTGGGTTTATTTCCATAATCCTAACACACAACGGCAGTGGCTGCGCCCAGGCCAGCTTCCTGAACTTGTTGCCAAACTTGGGCGCTTCGAACATAAGGTGATGCTCTGCATCTGGTGGAATTTCGAGGGGATAATCCATTACGAATTTGTTCCAGACGAACGGACCATCAACGCCAACCTCTACTCTGAACAGCTGAAGTGGATGTATGCCATTTTGGAGGAGAAGTACCTGGCACTGATGAACAGAAAGTGTGCTCTCCTACCACAGGACAACGCTCGGCTTGATATCGGTGCGAACGACTCCGGCAAAACTCCAGGAACTTGAGGGCTTCAAACTGATGCCGCACACAGCATTGGAGTGTGATACTCCAAGACTGCCTTTTGTAGGAGACACTGTCAGAGATACGTCAAGAGCATGCTGGCGCCATCTATGTGTTCAACCATTATCTAATTGTTGATGATCGCAGATACGGTCCTTATCTTCGGATTTTCTTTTCCTGGCAGTCTCGGAGTATCGCACTCCCATGGTGAAAGGTGAACCACAAACTTCGATGGGAATATTGCCAAGCTCCAGATGATACCCAAAGAGTTGGGCGAAAAATTTCGAGCATATTTAATGGTTTTTAGTTGTTGTTTGTCCAAATTTTAAGCTCTTCCGCTTTTACCAGGTCTTTGGTGTACTTTGTGTTGAGAATTTTTGTGTTTTCTACCAAAACTTAATGCTGCTAGAGGAGGCTTGGTTCGTTGGGAACTTCAATTTTTTTCATTACCTACAGTGCCTCGCCGGTAGTATCTAGATTTTAACTTTCTGTGGTTGTATTTTATGGAAGTTTTATCAATTCATCATGAGATTTTAAATATTCGCAACACTCGAGTAAGCAAAGAAGGTGGAACCGAATAGGGACCAAGACATCTAGGCACAGAACGAAGGACAGGGACTGCAATGGGGACCAAATAACATGTGTGCAATGTGACTTTTTTCCAGAAGCGGACCTCAGAGGTAAGCAATACTTTCTGGAGTATTCCAATAGATGTTGAAATAATGCGTGTAAAAAACGAACAGTAGTGATGTCTGGCCTATACATTAGGCCTAGATATGAGCTTCAATTTTGAATTTGCCATTTAGAACAGTTACACAAGTACACCAATGAGGCAAGTAGTAGTAGGCTAACTACTGCTATTTGGCACATAACCTTCGTGTCTTCAGTGCTTTCACGAGCGATGCTATTTAGTATGAGTCACGCAAGTGATTTGAAGTGTTTTAAAAATAAATTAACAGTTTTCCTACCACTCTTCATTGTGTCATATGCAGCTGTGGCTAAAAGTCCTGTGCCAGTAGACCAAAAGTCAATTTTTGATGTTTGAAGTCAACTTATACAGTGTAATTGTAGTCAGGAATACATATTATACATAATTTTAAAGGAAATGTTATGCTGAATTCAAATATTTTTACAGAATGTTATTACCCATAATAGAAGTGAAGTTACAAACATAAATGTGCAAGTGATGAAACACAAATCCAGTTCTGAAAAAGCATTCGCGCCCCTCTAATCCACTATAGCTTTCTCCGATGTCCGCTAGTGAGATATTATAAAATGTAGAATCATCTGCCGACTTAGAACGCAGCTGCTTGTAGTCAATCGACGGAAGTTTATGTAGAATTCCTAGTGATATTTGAATTTCAGAATGTCAAAGACCCGAAAATTGGTCCTGCCTCTTCAAACCAGGGCAAAAATTATTACTTTGCATGAACTTGGATTCAGTAGTCGTAAAATTGCTGTTAAATGTGGCTGTGAACAGCATTCCACTGTCTTGCGCACCATTAAAAAAGTTACAGAAACTGGATGTGTGGGAAACAAAAAAAGAACAGGTTGATCAAGGCAGTGTACTGAGCGTGATGATCGCATGTTGCGTTCCTTAAAATCAAGATTTAAAAGAGCCACTGATTTAAGAAATGAGTGGGAGAATGAAGTAGGATTATTGCATCTGCACGTGCAGTTCATCGTAGGCTACCAGAAAATGGACTGACTGCACGAAAACCTTTTCTTACTGAACAACAGCAGCTCAAAAGAATTGCTTTGGCAGATACACAAGAATTGAACTGTTGATGAATGGAAAAATGTTATTTTCAGCAATGAAACAACTGTTACTATTTCTGCTAATAATGGAAATAATTATGTATCTCATCCGGCTGGTGGAAGATATAAGGCATGCTGCACTCAGCCAACAATCAAGCACATACATTCGGTGATGTTATGGTCCTCTATTTCAGCCAGTGATGTTGGCCGTCTGCACATTGTTGATGGCACATTGAATGGATCGAAATACGTGGATATTTTGGAGTCCAAACTGCTACTATCTGCACAAGACATTGGTTTGCAGAATTTTATCTTTCAGGGTGATAACGTGCCATGTCATTGGTCAAAGTTGGTTGACAAGTGGTTTAATCAAAAAGTTAAAAGAAAACTTCAGTGGCTGGCACAGTCACCGGATCTGAATCCCATAGAGAATATGTGGGTGAGATTGAAGCAAAAGATCTGCCAACAAGGACCCACATCTAAAACAGCATTAATTGAGTCTGTAAGGGCTGTATGGCACCATGTTATCACCAATGGACAACTAGAGAAGCTCATTAGTTCTATGCCAAGAAGGTGCACTTAGTTGCTAAGTAACAGCGGTTATCCAATTAAATATTAAAGCATATTTTGCTTGTTGGTAAGTTATTTCAAGTGCCCTGCAAGTTTCAATAATGTACTGTACAGTAATTCTATGTTAAATGCATTGTACACTAATTTCACAAATTCCACTAATTTTTGCTTTTTATGACTAGATGCTGTACTTTTGCTTGTAACTTCACTTCTATTACTGGTAATAACATTCTGTAAAAATATTCGAATTCAGCTTAAAATTTCCTTTAAAATAATGTATAATATGCATTTCTGACTTTACCATTACGCTGTATCAGTTGACTTCAAACATCAAAAATTTACTTTCGGTCTACTGGTGCGAGACTTTTGGCCACGACTGTATGCAAGTGCAAAGATTCGGCTATTTGAGAATACAGCACCCATAAGAATTGGAAAGGGAATGAGATAAGGGGATATTATATCTCCCAAACTCTTTAATGCCACATTGGAAAATGTCTTTCAATCACTGAACTGGGAAAACAAAGGGATGAAGATTAATGGAAATTATTTAACTCACCTTTGTTTTGCTGATAACGTTGTCATTTTTGCAACTACCCCATCAGAGCTGCAGATCATGATCCAGGAACTTGCTGACAAGATTAAAGAAGTGGGATTAAAAATGAATTTTCAGAGGACAAAAGTGATGTACAATGGTTTTGCAAAAAATGAAGATTTATCGATTGATGGGGGAAAGCTGGAGATTACCAATACCTACATTTATCTTGGACAACAGATATCAAGTGAGGGACACATTGATGAAGAAATTAATTGGCGTATAAAACTTGCCTGGAGAGCGTTTGGAAGAAGCAATAAAATTTTCAAGAGAAATATGCAATTATGTCTTAAAGGAAAAGTGTTTGATCAATGCATCCTTCCAGTGCTTACGAATGGTGCAGAGACGTGGACTTTAACTAAAACAGACATACAAAGACTGCAGACAACTCAAAGAAGTATGGAGAGATGCATGCTTGGTGTAACCAGAAGAACTTGTGGATCAGAAAAATGACGAGTGGAAGGCATCATGATCAGAGTAAAATCCCTGAAATGGCAATGGGCTGGACATATTGCCAGAAGGAGAGACCATCGATGGACAGCTGAAATTTTAGACTGGTTTCCAAGGGACAGGAAAAGTCCCAGAAGAAGACAACATGGGAGATGGGTGGATGAAATTCTAAAGTATACGGGAGTAATTATCTCGGCAACGGCATGGCTGGTGGGTTGTTCACGTGCCGCTGTAGTGAGTACGTATCAAAAGTGGTGCACAGATGGCCAAATGACAAACCGTCGTCCGCAGCTCATTGATGCCAGAGGGGAGCGGAGACTGTCCCCCCATTGTTCACAGTGACTGCAGGGCCACAGTGCGACAAATCACCCGCAGCCACAACTGTGGTGATCAGGGCAATGTGTCACAGCACACAGTTCATCGCAGCCTTCTATGCATGAACCTGCGTAGGCAAATACCCAGCTGGGTCACCATGCTCACTGCATGTCATCGCCAGCAATGCATGAAATGGGTTCCATGATCATTGAGATTGGACCGTGGATGATCGGAAGAAAGTGGCCTGGTCTGATGAATCAAGATTCCTGGTGTATCATGTAGACGGCCAAGAGCAGATATGCCGATTACCAACGGAGGCTATGGCAGCGGTGTTATGCTGTGGGCGAGGTTTTTTGGGGATAGCTTTAGGCCCCATTATCTCAATAGCACAATCCCTGACAGCTGTCAGGTATCTGAACATCGTTGCGACCAAGTTCACACATTCATGGCAACTGTGTTCCCTGCTGGTGATGGCCATTACCAACAGGATAATGCGCCATGCAACACTGCCGGAATTGTCAAGTAGTGATATGAGGAACACGCTGGTGACTTTCTGTTAATGCCCTGGCTTCCAAATTCACCTCACATGAACTCAATCGAACATTTGTGGTTTGGCTTGGAAAAGCGGGTTCGCGCTAAGTCACACCACCTCGAAATGTACGAGAACTGGAGGACATGCTGTTGACATTATGGTACCAAAACCCAAGGATACCTATTGCCACCTCATCGAATCGATGCCTCACCAAGTGGCTGCTTGTTTTGCAGGCAAAAGGGGGGGGGGTCCTATAGCTTATTAGGTAGGTGGTCATAATGTAATGGCTCATTGGGGTATATATATATATTTATGCGTTACCACCAGATCCTTCAACTCTTGTAAATTATGTAGTTAAGCCGCCGCAAATCGGATTTACTGTTCGAACACAAACCCCAGATACTCAATTGGATTGATATCTGAGGAATTTGGATGCCAGGGCAATACCTGCAATTCTTCCTCGTGATTTATGAACCATTATCAAACTATCCGGGCAGTGTGGAATGGAGCGTCATCCTGCTGGAAGAAGGTACAACTAAAGGGGCATACCCTTGCCATGTAAGGATGTACCAGGTCTCCAATGATGCTTAGGTAGGTGGTAGACATAATAGTTTCCTGCATGTGAATGACTGGATCCAGGATTTTCTAGCAGAACATTTCCTAAAGCATTACACTTCCTCCACCGGCTTGTTTTCATCCCACAGTGCATCCTGTTGCCAACACTTCTCCAGGTTAAAGACGCACACATACCTGGCTGTCCACATATGATGCAGCTTTCAAATTACTCAGTGGTTCGCTGGCCAATGACCAGTAAAGATTCCATCGGGCCAGTGAAATATTTATGTTATTGGCCCGAGTGGCCAGTAATTTTTTGTTTTCATTTGTTTTGAAATTTACAAGTTTATAAAGTACTGAACCAGATTTTAAAATATCCAGGTTTGGCTATGGTAGTTTTCGGGTGTTTTCTAAATTCAGATATTTACTACTCAAAAACTAAATATCGGAATTGCAAATTATACTTCAGTTTTATGAAAATTTTACGTTGTAGCAAACCAAAGTCCAAATCAAAATATTTCATAATATTTGTACTTAAAAACATTAATTTGTAATTAATTACATATTGCTCTTCAGTGTACTGTTCTTGATACAAATACAATATGCATATTAAATGTATTATTATTTGTGCTATTTATGGACCAGTAAAAATGAGTGGACCATATTTTGGTGTATAAACTGGCTCTGCTGAAAAGAGAATAGTACAATAATTAGAGCTATATAATAGTCAGAATTAGAACTACTAAGTGGAATTGCTGAAAAGCGTTTTTTTTTTTTTTTTTTTTGGGCTGTTGTTGTTTTCCAATTTCTACAACTGTTAACTGCGCCTTGTATTTTATTTATGTATTATTTGCATGCATACATGTATACATTCTGTTGCTTTAATGCTTTAAATTTGTGATATACAGCTCGAATGAAATTATACATTATTTTTTTTACATATTCTGTAAATGTGAAAGGTTTTTCTTTCATGGACCAGTGATTTGCAAATTCCAGTGGTCCGATGGGCCTGTAGAAAATTTATTTCTAATTCTAACACTGTGATGTAACAGGAAACAAGATTCATCGGACCAGACGGCCTACTTCCAATCATTCAAGGTTCAGTTCTGAAGCTCTTGTACCCATTGTTGGCACTTTTGACAGCAATCTGATGTTAGCGTGTGCACTCGGAGTGGCCTGTGGTTACACAGCTCCGTTTTCGACAGGGTTTGATGTACTGCATGTTGTGACACATTGCTTCCGTCACCAGCATTCAAATTACTAGTGAGTTGTGCCACAGTATAGCTTCTGTTAGCTCGTACTACATGACATAGTCTTTGTTCGCCGCTAGCATTGATGATCCACAGTTGGCCCACACCTTGCTTGTGGTTCATAGTTTTTTCTTCCTGGGACCACTTTTTGAAGGAATAGACCGGGTCTGACCATGAGAACCCCACAAGCTTTGTGTAGTCTCTTGGAAATACTCTGGCCCAGCCATCTGGCCACCAGAGTTGTATAAAAATAAAATGGAGCGTTCGAATTACCCAGTGGTCTACTGGCTATTGGCCAGTCAAACTTCTGTCGGACCACTGAACTATTGATTTTACTGGCCCGAATAGCCAGTTAGTTCCTTTTTTTTTTTTTTTTTTTTCTAGTTTGTCACGAGTTAAAGGATTTTCATTTCTTTTACCTTGCTGTATGGTTTTCTTTTCAGGGTGCAAACTAATGATAGGTTTAAAAACAAATGTATGAGATATTTCCATTGAAATGATACATTATTTTCTACATATATTGTAAATGTCTTTGAATATTTTTTTTTATTTATTTATTTTTTATTTTATTTTTTTTGCGGACCAGTGTTTTGCAAATTCTAGTGGTCCGCTGGGCCAGTAGAAGATTTATTTCTAATTCTAACACTGAAATGTATCTGCGTACACAACCATTGAAAGAGAAAACTTGCTGCAAACCTGCAAATCAGACACACGATAACAGTAGAATAAGATAATTTACAGAAAAATTAATAAAACAATAATTATTAGAACATTACAGATTTCAGTGAGGACAAAATAAGTACATTACAATTGAATGTGCAGCAATGTGTGTGAAATAGACCTTTAGGGCAAAATATTAAAATATTAAACTATGAACCTATTAAAAACAAGAGACTAATTAAAGCAAGTTTTTATATCTAGAAAAACGTTCCATAATGAACCTTAAAAAATTATAAATCGCATTTTCGAGAACTAAATTCAAAAATAGTAGACTTACAAAATACATAAAGAAATTATTTTAATTGAATAACTGGCTACTGCAAGAAGAACCTGGCAATGAAATTTAAAAAAATTAAATTCCTTCTGTGTAAACAAAACTTTTGATACAGTTCCTATACGCTGATAACAGGCTTTGACAAAATCTTGAGGCCAGAAAAGTCTGTAAGCCACCGCGGTGGTGCAGTGGTCTAAGCGATGGCTTCTGACCATTCATCAAAGATGGGTCCGGGTTCGAATCCTGGTGAGTCATGGATGTTGTGTTTGTCTTACGGCACTGGCTCTCTCCCTTCCCTGGAGTCAGTGGCCCTAAATTAGGGATGGGCGACTGCTTATAGACCAATGAGTTGCTCACGGTAGTCGTTAAACCTCAAATAAAAAAAATTAAAAAGTCTGTAAAAACAAAAGAACTCAAAAAATGTGACAAATAAGCGAAAGTACTTCATATTAGGGATGTAAGGTCAGGTGATGCGTAACATCACAGCCTCTCCTTGACAAATGTCAACCCCGCCTTCTCGTGGTGCATCCTGTTCCCACTAAAGGGGCTCTGACGACCGCAAATAGCGGTATAACTATACCATCGGGATCAGAGGAAATGCTATCCCACACTCACCAACCCGCTTGGCCAGCGTGGTGAGTTATGGCCAAACACCTCCAAAATGACTCTACAACTTAAATCTTGGCCCTCAGTCTCCGGCAGCTGGAATGTACCTGGCCAAGGCAGCGGCCAGTGCGACATGAAGGCAGAGGGTGCTAAGAATCCCCGGAGGACCGGACTAGGCTGCCATTTGATGCTGACCTTGGCTACCTACAACGCACGCTCCCTATCTTCTGATTCAAGGCTTCTTGAATTGGAAGAGGAACTACAAAGGATCAAGTGGGACATCGTCGGGCTGAGTGAGGTAAGGAGAAAAGGAGAAGATCTCATTGAACTGAAAAGTGGACATCTCTTCTATTATCGTGGGACAGATACTGGCAGAACTAGTGGTGTTGGATTTATAATAAACAAGAAACTGAAGGATAAAGTGGTAGAAGTTGAAAGTTCCTCGGACAGAGCTGCACGACTCGTTATCCAACTATCGAGAAGATACCAGGCTCAGATTATTCAAACTTATGCACCCACCACAAGTCATCCTGAAGAAGAAATTGAAGAATTTTATGAGGAAATTCGTCATCTAAATAATAAAGGTAAGCAGCACTTGAAGATAATTATGGGAGATTTCAATGCAAAAATAGGGCACCGGCAACAGAATGAAACTTCAGTAGGTAAATTCGGTCACGGCAACAGAAACCAGCGTGGAAATACTCTCGTTGAGTTTGCAGAGGCAGAAGGATTTTTCATCTTGAATTCCTTTTTCAAGAAAAAGCCACACAGGAAATGGACATGGAGACATCCAATTGGGACGACAAGTGAAATTGATTTTATTATGTGTAACAAAAAATTCGTCATCGAAGACTGCACTGTGCTAAACAAGTTCAACACAGGTAGTGACCATAGATTGGTGAGATGTAAGATGCACCTCAACACTAAACTGGAACGTGGCAAGCTCATAAGACAAACAAAATGTATTGACATAACCAACCTTAAAAAACACCATAATACTTTCAAGTTGGAACTGAAGAACAGATTCTCTGCTTTAGAAGGCCTAACATCGGAAGAAGTGGATATTTCGGAAGTTAACAGAAAAGTAACCAAAGCTCTTATGGAAACAGCAACAAAATTAGCTGGGTCTAAGAACAAGTTGCATGTAAACAAATTATCAGGAAAAACCAAAATGTTGATGCAAAAAGAAGAGAGATGAGGACAACTAAAGAAGATGTGACTTCCAAAGTGGAATATATAGAGCTATGCAAGACAGCACGAAAAAGTATCACTGAAGACGTAAGGAAATTCAACTGTGAGCTAGTGAGGAAAGCAATTGAAAACAACCAAAGCCTAAAGATAGCAAAGGGACATCTCAGTAAGGGAAGAAAACAGATTATGGCTCTGAGAAAAGAAGATGGTTCTATAACAAGAAATAGAGGTGAAATTTTGACAAGAGTGAAAGATTTCTACTCCAAATTATATGAAAGGGATGATACATGTACTCCAGACATCATGAAAGGTACCAGAGTTCTTCCAGTCCTCCCAGCAGAAGTTGCACATGCAATCAAGAACATGAAGCGGGGGAGAGCTCCAGGAGAAGATGGAATTACTATAGACATCATACAAGAAGCAAGTGGAGAAATTGAAACAGTACTCGCCCAAATTTTCACTCGATGCCTTAATGAAGGGAAGATTCCTGAGGATTGGAACAATGCTACAATGATCCTGCTACATAAAAAAGGTGACATTGAGGATCTCAGGAACTACAGACCTATCAGCCTCCTATCAGTGGTTTATAAAATCTTCACTAAAGTTCTTTCACACCGCTTGAAGGTAACACTGGACATGGCTCAACCGAGAGAACAAGCTGGATTCAGGAGTGGCTACAGCACAATAGATCATATCCACGTACTGAGAGAACTAATTGAAAGAGCGAGGGAATATGAACTTCCATTGTGCATGGCTTTTATCGATTATGAAAAAGCCTTTGATTCGGTGAAACCATCAGCAGTTACCACGGCTCTGAAATCCTGCGGTATTGAAGATGCATACATTAATATTATTAATAACATCTATGAAAATGCAAGTGCAAAGATTCGGCTGTTTGAAAATACAACACACATAAAAATTGGAAAGGGAGTGAGACAAGGGGACACCATATCTCCGAAGCTCTTTAATGCCACATTGGAAAATGTCTTTCAATCACTGAACTGGGAAAACAAAGGGATAAAGATTAATGGAGATTATCTAACCCACCTTCGTTTTGCTGATGACGTAGTCATTTTTGCAACTACCCCATCAGAGCTGCAGAGTATGATCCAGGAACTTGCTGACAAGAGTAAAGAAGTGGGATTAAAAATGAACTTTCAGAAGACAAAAGTGATGTTCAATGCTTTTACAAGAAATGAAGATTTATCGATTGATGGAGAAAAACTGGAGATAACAGATACGTATGTTTATCTTGGACAGCAGATATCAAGTGAGGGTCACATTGATGAAGAAATTAATCGGCGTACAAAACTTGCCTGGAGAGCTTTTGGAAGAAACAGCATAATTTTCAAGAGCAATATGCCATTATGTCTTAAAAGAAAAGTGTTTGATCAATGCATCCTTCCAGTGCTTACGTATGGTGCAGAGACGTGGACCTTAACTAAAAGAGACATACAAAGGCTGCAGACAACTCAAAGAAGCATGGAGAGGTGCATGCTTGGTATAACCAGGAGAGATAAGAAGAGGAACTCGTGGATCCGAAAAATGACAAGAGTGGAAGACATCATGATCAGAGTTAAATCCCTGAAATGGCAATGGGCTGGACATACTGCCAGAAGGACAGACCATAGATGGACAGCCGAAATTTTAGATTGGATTCCAAGGGACAGGAAAAGACCCAGAAAAAGACCACATGGGAGATGGGTGGATGAAATTCGTAAATATGCGGGAGTGACATGGAGGAGACTGGCACAAGACAGACCGTTGTGGAGGAAACTTGCGGAGACCTTCGTCCAGCAGTGGATTGATAATGGTTGACAATGATGATGATGATGACTTCATATTAAAATAGAATTAAATATATTAATTGGAGTTAAGCCTTGAGTAAGTGTTTTAATTGCTATAAATAATTTATTTTTTTAATTTACAAGCTAAAGCTATCTGTAAAATCTGCTTCTAATTTGGAAACTATCCGCATACAGCATACGTGTGTACGCCTATATTCTGCTACTCTTCTGGCCAGTACAATTTGGTTTTTGTAAAACTCGCTTAATCTGCTACCTTTCTCATCTGAAGAACAAGAATAACACTGATTAACAGAGCTCAATATGTTATTTTAACTGTTTCATGACCTTCACATTCTCTGTCGTTTACCTAAAGTTTCTCCAGTTTGCTTAAAGGCATGCTGGTCATAATGTTTTGACTCTTCGGTGTATGTATTCTTAACATCATGACGTTTCATTGAGTGCTTTGGATTGTTTACCTGCTATTGCCTTCCGCAGTTAAATTTTGGACCCCACTGTATTATACGTTTTTCAATTTCGAATATAAGGTTCACCGTGATGTGTGAAGTTCGTAATTAAACCTATATAATAGGCTACATCTGTCTTTAAGGCTCTGACATTATTCAGTACTTGCAGCGCCATCTGCTTTTATCCGGTGGCCAAAATTGGAACTAAGCTCACTGCTATCACACAATATGTAAAATCAAGGAGAAATACTCGAAAAGAAAATAAAGTTAGTAAAACAAACGTCTTCATCTGTGGCAACACGCACGTGCTCGAACAACTGTCTGTGACATTTGTTCTGTTACATACATGTTATGTCATGTTTTATTTCATTTTCTTTGCATTGCAGAGTAATTTCATAAAAAGGAATCTGCATTATTTTATTTCATAAAAAGGAACAAGTAAAATTATAAGAAAGTAACTGCAAGCATAGTTTTAATTTACTGTGGTGGAAATTTAAAAAATTATTGGTTCGGTGGAATTTTTTCTTTGTGGTACAAGATGGAAGAAGATAAAGCTGAAAGAAAAAAGTCACTTAAATAGAGAATGACAACAGCGATGGCGTGCAAACCAATCTTCTAAGAAGTCTTTCAGGACCTTTAATTAACATCATTTTTATTCAATTACTAATCAAAAACTTCTATTATGGGAATTCTTACTAGGAAATTTTTTATTTTAATTGCAAATTTTCGGAGAAAACTCTTCTCCTTCTTCAGGCTGTCTTTTGATGTCACTTTTTTCCGTCACTATCGCGGCTATGGTTAACCGTGACGGTTACGGTTATTTTTCTTCAAATACTGTCATATGTTAGGCAAGGATAATCCTCTGCAGTCATTGATGATGTAATTCTGATTTTTCTCCATCTTTATTCCTTCTTTTAAGCTTTCTTTTTTGAAAATTGCTTTGGAAACTGATGACTTTAAGGTAATTCCAATCCATGCTGTGACCAGTTTCTCTAACATAACTGGTCACAGCATGGATTGGAATTCCCTTAAAGTCATCAGTTTCCAAAGCAATTTTCAAAAAGAAAGCTAAAAAAAGGAATAGAGATTGAGAAAAATCAGAATTCCATCATCCATGACTGCAGAGGGTTATCCTTGCCTAACATCTGGCAGGATTTGAAGAAAAATAACCGTAACCATCACGGTTAACCATAGCCGCGATAGTGACAGGAAAAAGTGACATCAAAAGACAGCCTGAAGAAGTAGAAGAGTTTTCTCCGAAAATTTGCAATTAAAATGAAAAATTTCCTTGTTAGAATTTCCATAATACAATAAAACTTCCGAGTAGCAGACATCGAAGGGGAAAGAAAAACTGCCCATTATTTAGAAGTGTCTGCTATTGGGAAAATCATGCTTTATGACAGTATACTATGTTTATAATGTATAAGCAGTTTAAAAGATAAGTAAATATAAGTACGTAAATGTAATACATAGAGCAAACTTGTACTAACCTTTATTACAAAATATACATCAAAACCTAAGAAGCAAAATAATCAAGCATTGTTGTTTATCTATTACATTCTTTTGAAATTTTGTTTTCTAAATGAATTTCTAGCCAGCCACCTGAAGCTTTGAATTCTGTGAATCTTAATTCATTTACGATTTCTAAAACCTTTTGACGAATTAAAGTCCCTAATAAAGGAATGTTGTTGGCTTTAGCACGGCAAAACCATTCATAGGTAAGAGTGTCCACAGCTAAAGCCATCAGTTTTAGGGAAAGCTCTCTTAATGTTCTGGTTGCCATTACAATCTTGCCAAGATTTTACTCACTTGTGTTTTTCCAATGCCCAGTTTATCTTCTTAAACACTCACACTTAATCTTTTCCTTTCACTCAGCTCCACTATTTTAACTTTTTCTTTTAGAGTCAAGCGCTCGTTTCTGCAAAAAAAATCGATGTTTGAGAACTCTTTGCTTCACAGCTCGCTTGATGAGCAAAACCTACATGATTACAAACAAATGTGATTTCTAATAATCTGGACTTGAAATTGATCCCTGTGCACTGACCTTAATCTTACCAAACAACAAAAGGTGAGTCCCTTCCACCTACACCTGAATTGTGTTTGCATGTGTTTCAATCCGATTACTGTTCCCGAATTAGCCGGCCTTGGGCGCTGGCCCCTGTTTCTGAGGTTTCAGCCCATTGGGAGCACCTGAAGAACTAAAAGGCATTGGGAGCACCTGAAGAACTAAAAGGCATTGGGAGCATCTGAAGAACCAAAAGGCATTGGGAGCACCTGAAGAACTACCAGCCCTGAGCGCTGGTCCCCGTTTCTGAGGTCTCACCCCATTGGGAGCACCTGAAGAACTAAAAGGCAGTTTCTGGTGAGATGAAAGTATGCAAAGAGAGGGTCAGACTGTTTGGTTAGCACGAACGCTAATCCTTTTCCCAGCGATTTCGACCACTTACAAGGGGTACATAGCACTTAGCACCTTAAAATTTGCTAGGCCTCGTGAACAAAACTGTTAAGATAGAGAATGAGGAAGGGTAAAAAAACAAAAAGGGAAAATTGTGCGAGTTTGGGTGGATCACACCCCTAGGAATTCCCAGAAATCAAAAGCAAATTGTCCGTTATATTGTACTTTAAGTGTGTCCGCGTCCGTTATTTAGAATGTCCGCTATTAAGAAGTGAATGCCCCATAAGAAGCCATGTATTTCTGCCGGGGAATAAAAAATTGTCCGTTATAGAGAGATGTCCGCTATTAAGAAGTGTCCATTAATGGAAGTTTCACTGTAGAAGTTTTTGATTAGTAATTGAATTAAAAAACTAGGAAGCCAATTCTCAACATGAGCTTTATTCAAAACCTAAATTTTTACATTATATGATTTTTAACGTGCTGTGACCATCATATGATGAGTTAAAATCTATTAACCTATATAATAAGCTTCTGTCATGGGAATATTACGAAAATTTTGTTGTTGGTGACCTATCTTATGGACTGCCCATTTATAATTCAACCATTTATTATAGTTATGTACAGTCAAACCTCGAAAATCCGGCATCCAGAAAACCGGCAACTTCAGAAATTCAGCACTTTTCTGATTTCATTTTCGTGAGAACATCCGATGTTTCACCAATAACCATGGAAATCTCCCGATGTACCATCTCGACAACACATTGCGAGATTGTCCGATCTCAGGTGGAGAATTGCCGATAGCCACCAACCTGTAACAAGGGGAGGTTTCTCAAATTCGTCATCTCATTGGGCAGCGCTGAAGTGACGCTGACCAATGAGGTGATGAATTGGCGTGTACGTTCAAAATGCGTGATGATGATTTGTGCTTTGGTGGTGGCAGTATGTGGACTCCATTGTGTAATGACATCTACACCTGCTTTCATGATGCATTGCAGTAACAGTGTGTCCAAATGTCCTTTTTTTAAAGGACTGTCCTTTAAAACTGTGACTACTGATAAAGTCCTTTATTTGTCCTTTATTTTCAGTACTGTCCTTTATTTTAAGTGAGTTGAGAACATCAACTATCTACAAAAATATTAAGGGTAAGTAACAAAAATGCATTTTATTTTAAATTAACCTAATTCATTTTGTCTTGATATTTTTTGTTTGTAAGGGCCAATGATGAACTATAATACTGAGCCCTTATTTCTTAACATTGCTGCTACTTGTATTATTTTGTTTTAACGAAGTTCTGAAGTATTAAAGTAGCATATGACTCTGGATATCTCTGTGGTGATGCTTCCTTTCTTATACGAGCCTTTGGTTTACCACATTAATTGTTATTATTTTTTAATTGAGTTTGTTTTGTAGGTTTTTTAATGATGAAATGAAGACTAATTTTTATCTTTACTCCACAGATTTCTAGTTCAACATGTCTAAATGACAGTGCCACTATCAAAGTTATTGGTCCTCTTCTTGTCAAAAAGACAATAATGATGATGAAATTGGCAAATGGTGCAGACCAGGAAAGAAAAACACTCAGGCTTCATGTGTGTGGTGCTCAAAAGAATTTTCAGTGTCTACAATGGGTGTTCAAGCAGTTATACAACATTCAAAAAGTGAAAATCACAAGAAAAATAGAGAAGCTGTAACAAAGTCAAAGGACTTGACAAAAAGTTTCAAAAGTCAAACAATAATTAATAATCAGGTTACTACTGCTGAAGTTTTGCGGGCCTCTGAACTTGTTGAACACAATATTCTACTCAGGTTTTGTGATCATTCAACACAGTTGTTTCAGAGAATGTTTCCTTACTCTAAAATTGCTGAATCATTTTCAATGCACGGAAGATGTCTTACCTAGTTAGATATGGTTTGGGGCAAACATATGAAACCATTTTAAAGGAAAGTTTGAAAGGGAAATATGTGTCAATTGGACTAGATGAAAGCAATGACAGTGGTGTGCATAATAAAAAAGAGCTTGAAATAATCGTACGATATTTTGATGATGTGCAACAGCAAATTGTAATAGATTTTCTTGAAAGGGTATATTTGCCAGAAGCTAAAGCACTTCCCATGAAAGAAAAATTGATTTCTGTTTTACAAATGTTTGGCATCAATATATCTAAGGTAATATGCATTATGACTGATAGTCCACAAGTTATGGTAGGCTGTAAAAAAGGCATGCTAACTCTTTTAAAGCAAGAAAATCCCCACTTGCTTGATGTAGGTCGATATTCATTACACCATGTCATGAATGCTGTAAAAAAAGGCTGTAAAAGAATTTGATTCTTCACTTTCTGAATTTGCAGTGGATGTATTCTGCTATTTCCACGGCAATAGTGTAAGATCAGCTGATTATGGCAAGAGTCAGGAACATGTAGGTGCTCCAAAACATATATTTATGAGACCTGTTGAAGCCTGATTTTTAACTTTTGGACCAGTATTTGATTTTATTGGAGCAAAAAGATGCCTTGATTCACTACTTCTTATCTTTTGTACCTGCACATCGTTCCAAAGAACTAAAAACCAGTGAAAAGTTGCACAGAATAATTTCTGCATTGAAACAAGGTGACATTTTCACCCACTATCAGTTTATGCTTGTGAATATATTTCAGTTATTTTTTCAGAAAGAAGAACCTCTGATTCATTTTCTTTATTATGAAATGACTTCATTAGTAAAGATGGTAATGAAAAGAGCTATGGTAGATGAAGTTGTTGATAACACTCCAGGCCATAAACTTGCAGGTTTAGATGTCAGTCAACATTCGAAACCTTTGGAAAGGATGGCTATTGATGTTTTGACAAAGAGTGCAATGAAGTCTCTAACAGAGACACAGAAAAAAAAATGCTACTTTTACAGTGGAAAAAATTCTACAATGTGATAATTAAAAAGTTGCTGCATCATCTTCCATTGCAGAACAAAATATTAAGAGACTTGCGTGTACTGCAACCAGACCAAAAGAACAGCCCAAAAAGTGTTGCTTCACTTATGAACATTGCTAAAAAGCCTTCCTAATGTTGTTTCAAACCTAAAGATAGATGAATTGTCCACGGAATGGGATTTGTGCAAGCTGGAGGATGTTCATGGCAAAAAGCGCATTGATGAATATTGGGCAGAAATTTTCAAAAAGAACCCCCTCAGAGATATGCAACCCTTCAAGGCTTGATCATGGCATGTTTGACCATACATCATGGTAACAGTGATGTGGAGCAAAGTTTTTCAGTTGACAAAGCCATTTTGACCAGTGGCAGCTTTTCAGGTGAAGTAGGTGAAGTGCCTCTTCACCTATTTTATTTGAAATAAAGTTTCATTTAATAATTTCGTATAATATATTATTTTGTTGGCTTTATTGCGTGCTAAAATACCCAAAATTTTTATTAGATATCAATTCACAATGAGCGTCCAATACGGAAAACAAGTCCTTATACGCAAAACAGTTCAAGTGAAGAACTGAAATGAGAATGCTTGGAGGTCTGCAGTTTTCGTCCGAGTTACCATGGTAACTGTGACGTCACCCTCCCCTATCTTCCCGGCAAGTGAAGTGTTTTTAGCTTGAGATGCCAAGCCTCTGCACCTGAAGTCTTGACCTTCCGAAGAGATCGCAGTGGAACGGGAATCCTTGGCAATCCACTAGGGCTTTGCGGTGTTTCGGTACAT
The DNA here is from genome assembly GCA_039090855.1 of Macrothele yani. NCBI lineage: Eukaryota > Metazoa > Arthropoda > Arachnida > Araneae > Macrothelidae > Macrothele > Macrothele yani. Next base: position 64,399,946 of record CM077000.1, on the reverse strand, counting down.
ACTTTCCGAAAGAGATTTGTTTTTCGTGTTTTGTGATTGTTTGTTAAAAACTTCATTAGTTACTTTAGTTTTGTGTACAGTTTAACTGACAGTGATAGTATTAGTTTTCAGTATGTATCCTGTGAACGACATTGTCTGTAATTTATTGCAAACTCCGTTCAGTCAGTGGAAAGATGAAAATAAAAGAGACATTTTACTTCAACGATGACCAAGGGATTCACTGACAATTGTCGCCAAGAAAGAAATCAAGAAGAGTGGCAAATCTTACAATATTAATTTAAAAAATTGTTGGTTTGCTGAATATAAATGGCTTTGTAGCCCTTCTGTTTTACAAAAACTATTTTGTTGGCCCTGCTTATTTTTTGGTAATAAAATTTGGCGTGGAATAAAGACTATTTTCAGATTTCTTAAATATAAAATGGTCACTTCACAAACGTGGGGATTCTAGCAAACACCTGAAATGCGAATTAATGCTAAATAATTTTGAAAAGAATCAGAATACCATTGCCGATGCCCCAAGGGAGAATGCTAGGCTTTTGAAAATGCATTTCGGCAAAAGCGTTCGTTTAAATAGACTTTTCCTGCAGACAATGATTGATGCAGTACTGTATTTGAGTAAACAAGAACTAGCATTCCGTGACCATGACGAAGGCATTGACTCGATAAATCGTAGAAATTCAAGGAATTGCTTTCACTGTTGATATCAAGAACTCCTTTAAAAATTCAAAATCAATACGAAACGATAAAAAATGTCTTCACAGGTGACTCAAAAACTATTCAAAACGAATTAATTGAATGTATTTCTAAATATATAAACGATCACGTCAAAAATGAAATAAAGGAAATTCAATGCTTTTATATTCAAGTAGATGGGAAGCCATAACCAGACTTCCAAGTGCTTTTTAATAATACGATCTGTTGATTCGGAAGGTGTATTGGCTGAGCGATTTTTGGGTTTCCATGGTGTGAGTGAAGATAGAACGTCAGAAGCTTTATACAAAATGCTAGACAAAGTTTTGGAACAGTTTGATTATCAACACAAGTCAATAGGATAATGTTACGATGGGGCAAACGTAATGTCTGGACACAGGACTGGGCTCCAGAAAAGAAATGAAGCGTAAAGCTTCTCAAGCTGTTTTTGTTATTGCTTAGTACATCGTTTGAACCTTGTATTACAGAGAGTTTTTCTAAAATTTCTAAGTTTCGAATATTTTTTGCAAGCCTCAGTGTAATTCCTTTGTTTTTTCACCACTCAGCGAAGAGATTGCTTTGCTGAGTGGTGAAAAAACAATACACTCACATCAACAACCGCAAGATGCTTGCAAACCATAACGGAAACTCCATGGTCCTCCACTTCGAAGTTAGTATGTGTAATAGTTGAAGATTGGGATAAATTGAAGGAAGTATTCGAATTTCTCACAAATAGTGACCAATCAGAAAAAAATCAATTCAACTTGCCCAAGGGTTTTTAAATGATATGAACACTTTTGAATTTACATTTTTGGGAATAGTATTTAATGAAATATTTGACTTCACCGATCTATTGTTTGAAATTTTGCAGAAAAAATCAATAGACATAAACTACTGTGTTACTCAAATTAAAAACAACTTATGAAATTTTGAGCCATAAAAGGAACGATGAGGTATTTGGAACACTGTTTGGAAAAGCTAGCAGAATCACAGAAATAAGCAGATCTAAATGGGAATATGCTGCTCTTACACCAGAAACAATTTTTCAAAATAATAAACGATTGTATTTTGAAATTTTATACCACATTCTTATGGAAATGGATATAAGATTTCAAGACTGTGAGAAACTTAAACTTCAATTTGCCTGGCTTGCTGAAACAACCAAATTCGACCAATTTAATTCATGCTTTCCCTCTCACGCTTTTGAAAATCTACAACATTTTTTGAAAATCTACAACATTTTTACGGAATTTTTTTTTACTAAACACCAGCGCCTTAAAGATGAACTGAGTCTTGTATATGCTGATGAAAAATTAAGGAATATGTGGACTCATGAACTTCTTTGAGTGCTTCATGGAGATAAAGGCATTTTTACAGAAGCTTATAAATTGATGTCCCTGATTTTAACAATTGCATCTGCAAGTGTTTCCGTGGAAAGAAGTTTTTCTTGCCTTAAAAGAATACAAACTTACTCAAGAAACACTATTTCTCCAGATAAACTTGCTTCTTTGGCAAATCTTTCTATTCAGAAAGACATTTTCTTGATGTCACGAAGAAACAGCCATTTTCTGACGACATAATTGACAAATTTCCAGCTTTAAAGGGAAGAAGAATTTATCTAATATATAAAAAAATAGGTAAGTTCTCATTAACTGATTTTCATTGAAGACAGTAGATATCTTTTCATATTGCTCTTGTAGCTCTTCACCTATTTTTCCTACCACGAGCCGCCACTGATTTTGACTTGTAAAAGAACTCAACTACATGATGAAACTGTGGCTTCTTTGAAAAGAGTTAAGTCTCATATGAAGAGGACAAAAACTGTATGTAATGAAATCGATGTTACGCCACCTCTTAAAAGAGCATGTGTGGATGCTCACAAAATGTTTGCTGAACATCTAGCTGAAGAGAAATGTATGCTATTGGAAGAAGAACAGAAGAAACAGGCCACAAAAGATCAAGAGGCAGCTCTCCACAAACAAGCTGAGGAATTCAGAAAGAAGGAAGAAAAACTTCAAATAAAAGAGCGAGAAAAGAAAGCGGATGAGAAGAGACTTACAGCAAATCATCAAAGACAAATTGTCAAAGATTTAATGGCCAAAGTACAAAAATCACTGAATGAGGCTGATAATTTCAAAAAGAAGCTGAAAAGGAGATGACGAAAATACAGAAAGATAAAGCCAAGATTAAACAAAGTGTCTTATCCTCTTTTGTTTTTGTTCAGGAAAAACATTAAAGATGTGGTGTGGTGTGGGTTTTTTTTTTTTTTTTTTTTTTGCAGAAAAAGGCATGAGTAAGAATAAGGAAAGATTACAAAGTTTTGTTTTGTGTGTTTGAAATATAGCAGTTACTTTCATTTTTTGTGAAGTTATGACATTTAAAAGGTATTTGTGTAACATTTTCCAATTTTAACCCACTAGGCACTTGCACATTATATTGTTCACTCTTTTTCATACTGGAATGTGATGTCGTACTTATTTTTATTTGGGAAAAAAAGGTTGTGCATTAGAAACGTTAAGTTGCTGGAACTTTTTATAAAATGTATTCAATTTATATGTATTTCATATACCGGTACCTACATCAATGTATATTATTTTATGTATAATCAATTATAAGTGCAGAAAATATTTTTTTTTTAAATGTGAAAATTGAATTATAACTGTGGGAGGAACGGAATGGCGATAAGGGGCGAAGAGGAGGCCATTTTGAAAAATAAAAATTCTTTCTTTTTTTAACATGTTTAAAACAGATTTCAGCTGAAAACAAGAACCTTTAATTCAAAAACAAAAGTTTTGCCCCAAATCGGTGGGAGGGGGTGGCACCGGTACTTTTCAGATGTCCTTTATTTTTTACATTTGCTGCTGGACACTGCAGTAATTGCCTTCACAATGTATCGTAGTAAAATCTAACATCGATGTGAAATTCACATCTAGTTTTCGCGATGTATCGATACATTGCCCAGCCCTAGCGGTTGCTATGGCTTTTTTCAGGTTTTTGCCTAACCATTCGCCAAATTCAATTTTTTTTCGACAGAGTTTTACAATAAATAGTACAAAAAGGTAATCGCCAGTATTTTCGCCAAAACTTTTTTTCCATCGCCAAAACGATTTTTGTTTCGCAAATTGCGAAGAATGTGATCGGCAGCGTGACCTCTGCATATTTATAAAGCATAGACAACTAAATTTTCGTTAAAGTGACCTGTTACATGTAAGTGCATGCTTTACGTAACACCCGTTATGCAATTTTTGGATAACTTCAGAAATCCGAAATTTTCATAAATCAGGCACTCATACGGTCCTGTTGATGCCAGATTTTCGAGGTTTTACTGTATATGTATTTTACGATTTGTGTAATAAAAATTTCAGTCACAGCTTTTTCACCTGTGCATGGCACGGACAATGAGCTAGTTATACTATCTTTGTATATTTTAGGTGACAAATAAAAACCTGGGAAGCAATATACTGTTTTAACCGTATGTCATCTGGATATTGTTTGATGTGGGAAATGAAATTAGTTGTGTCTCATGAGTATTTTGATGCTAAATTTTATTGTGGGGGTTTCTATCACATTTTTTTTTTTTTTCAGATGAACTTTTGTTGTTAGTATTACATTATATTATGTGTGCAACATTTCTGGTGACATTATTTTTGGTGTTGTAGGATTTCTTCAGCAGAAAGACTGGATTTTCCTGATTCCTCATTTGATTTAGTCACTGCTTGCCAGTCAATTCATTGGTTTGATTTTCCTAAAGTTTACAGCGAGGTTGAACGTGTTCTTGTGCCTAATGGAGTCCTCGTGGCATATGGTCACTGGATACCACTTCCAACTTTTGAAAATCCTGATAAAACAAAGAAGCTTCATAAGCTAATTGTGGATGTAAGCACTGACTTTTTCTTTCCTTTCTTTTTTTTTTTTTTTTTCCTTTTTTTTTTTCCCCACGTTTAGGCATACTGAAAGAAATTCCTCAGTTACCACAAAATATTAATTCATACCTTGTAAACTATGGTGGAAAGAGCATTTTTCCTACAGCCTTCCCCCAGTTCAGACACATTGGGCAGAAACATCATAGAAATTCATTGATATTTGGTATCCAAAGCACAACAAAATTAATTTTTGGCACACAATTTTTTATAATTATCATCTTTGTGGAGAACTTCACAATCCTAATATATAATTTGCTAGAGCCCTCTCCGTGCCACTTTTAAAGTCATCATAGCAACAACCAAGAAACAAATGTTTGTGACGTCAAGCTTAGCTTTTTGTGTTTTCGTGTAGGTGACGTCATAACCTACATGCGCACAGTCCACGTGTATACCACTTTGTTTTGTTGTCATAGCAACAAAGAACATAGCTGCTGGTGTGACATCATCTAATCCAAATCATTCTCACATACGTCAGAGATGCGTTACATCACACAGTCAACTCTAGAGATACAAAAACTTTTTTTTTTTGTTGAAGGTTTCACGACCACCATGAGCAACTCAATGGGCTATAAGCAGTCGCCCGTCCTTAATTTCAGGTCACTGGTTCCAGGGAAGAGAGCCAGTGCCATAAGACAAACACATCATGCCTCACTGGGATTCGAACCTGGGCCCCTTTCAAACGAATGATCAGAGGCCGTCGCTTAGACCACTGTGCCACTGGGGCAGCTAAAAAAAACTTTACATCAGGAATTTTGGTTCACTACCTGAATCTGTGTTTAGCCATCTGTATGTGGCAACATCAAGAGTACGACGATCTGATGGGCAACATCAAGAGTACGACGATCTGTGTTGAGGAATGATGGAAACTTCCATCATTCCTCAACACCCTTTTCAACCTTCCCTATGGTTAAGAAATGTAGACGACATTTTCATTAGCTGGCCACATACCGAGTCTGAACTACAGACACTGATCAACTCCATTACAGAAAAATTTCCTTCCATTAATCTCACTATATCTAAGGAAGTAAACCACAAAATTGACTTCCTGGATGTATCTATCTGCAGAAACATCCCCTGGTCTGTCCATTACTCGTTCCGTTTATCGCAAACCTTCTGCGGCCACTAACATCATTCCCTACAAATCTTTCACCCTGCATCTCTACAAGCTTGTAGCATTGAAGTCCTACATCCACAGGGCTCATATCATTTGCAACAACCATTTCTCTCTTCAAGAAGATCTCTCAAAAATTTCTACAATAGCCCTCTCTCATGGTTTCCCTGCTCTTACAGTCAACTCCCTCATAAAGAAATTTAAAAACCATTCGAAAATTGAATGCTTTCTTCCTCAAAAGAAAGAAAACCTGAAATTCTGTGGTTATGTTCCTTACTATCCTTCCTATGCTTATAAGTTACAGATTCTTTTTAGAAGTTTTGGTTACCATCTTGCCATTAAATCTACCCCAAACATCTTGAAACTTCTACAAAGGGATAGGGACAAAGTTGAAAGCCTGAACCCCCCAGGAGTTTACTGCATTCCTATCTCTTCTTCTACTGGGGATAACTTATACATTGGAAGCACATACAGAAGCATTAACCATAGAATTTTAGAACATAAAAAAGATGTTTCGAAAGCCAATCCTAATACTGCTTTGTCTATTTTGACAATGGAAGACACATCTGCAGTTCCCCACTGGAACGAAGCAAAACGAATTGCTTCTTTTGACAATCATTTTGCCCTCCGTTACCGTGAAAGCCTGGAAATTATTTTCAACTCAATGACTTGCAATTCCGAATCTCCTCTCTAGATTCCGATGATCTGGAGATCAATTCTTAGTTTTGGCAACAAAAATAGGAAAAATTCAAATGTAGAATCTGGCAACAATCTTAGTCCTCCATTGGCTTAATGAAGACCTAAGATAAGGTCGAAAGCTTTCAACTTACGAACTTTTTTTGTGAAAGTTTTTATTTAACGTAACTAGCGTGATCAAGTTACCTTTATTTGTTAATATTGTTACGTGTTTTGTCCATCATCGTCATGTCATTTAACCATTCATTCGAGATGGGTCCGAATTTGAATTCTTGATGAAGCTTAGATGGTGTTTGTCGTACGGCCCTGGCTCTCTCTCTTCCCTGGAACTAGTGTCCCTAAATTTGGGATCAGCGACTGCTTGTAGATCATTGAGTTGCTCATAGGGGTCGTTAAACTCTCGGAGCAAGAAAAACAACAAAAATACTTCCAATTTCCACATGAGTATACTAGCTGTCACATCACCAAGGGCAGTATATTTGTACCTAGTGGCAAAGTGGTATGAAGTGTGGGCTTCTAATTATTCGTCCAAGATGAACCCGAATTTAAATCCCAGATGATGCATGGATAATGCGCTGGTCTTACGGCACTGACTGTCTCCCTTTCCTGGAACCAGTGGCCCCAAATAAACCCTGAAACAAACAACCAAACAGAAAAAAATGCATTTGCAATTTGCTGAAATATTTTAGCCCAAATATTCTAGACAATGCACCTGCATTTACAAAGCAGCCTTCGTTTCTAGAATACTCAAGCTTTTTTGGTTCTTTTTAGTACACTCATTGTCATAAAAATCTGCGCACCAAGAAGGAGGTGTTGGATTGAAATGAGATTTTAGTAGTGAAATGGTACATACTAAGGACAGAAAAGATTACAATATCACAGCAGCAGGAGGATTTCCTGTGGACGTACAGTACACATTCCGGTCAGCTTTAGTACCGTGTCGGACTGCCTCGTGCTCAGATACATGCAGTAATATGGTTCGGCATGGAGTCGGAGAGATGCCGTATGTTATCCTGGGACAGATTGGCCCACACTTCTTGCAACTGATGCCTAAAATCACGAACACTGGGACATGGACAAAGCTGGCGTCTCATCTGGTCCCACACATGCTCGATGGGCAAGAGCTCAGGCAATCTGGCAGGCCACGGAAGCGTCGAAGCATGACGTAGACAGTCCTAGGAAACTCGAGCCATGTAGGGATGGGCAGTGTCTTGTGAAATGGCTCCGGGTCGCCCCGTCAGGAAAGGCAGCACATAGGGCCGCAGGATCTCTTGTATGTTGCGCTGGGCTGTCAACATCCCTCAGATCACTTTGAGGGAAGTCTGGCTGTCGCACTCAATGGCTTCCCAGTCCATCACGCCTGCAGTTCGGAATTTGTACCGCTGTACAGGAAGGTTAGGATTGTAGCGTTCACCTGCGGTCCTCCACACTCTGACAAGGTGGTCGTCCATTCCCATACAGAAGTGGGATTCGTTGCTGAACACTATACATCTGCAGTTGCTCACTGCTGACACCACTGCAATCGATGCCGACGATGTTCAGGTGTTAATGGCAGAAAACGTAAGGGCCGTCGAGAGTGCAGATTCGCCTCTGCCAGGCGTCTGGAAATGGTTCTGGCAGACACAAAAGTCCCTTGTACAGCTGCCACATGTCTCTGGATATTGGACAAGGATATCATTGCATCTGTGCATGCCACTCTCACGTTCCCACAGTCCTCTCTGCTGGTGGTGTGTCTGGGTCGTCTGGAGCTAGTCTGCTATGTGTGGGTGCCTTCCTGTGTCCAATGTTTTCCAACACGATCGCACCATACTGTCTGGCCGTCCAAATGGTGGCTGATTTGGTTCGCTGGCCACCCTGCCTCTCTCATCCCAATTATACAGCCTCGTTCAAACTCTGTCAGTTGCCGGTATGCACATCTGCAGTCTTTGGACATCAATCCAACTTCCTGAAGCGTAAATTGAAAGAGGGACTTGAAATTGGAAAATACCAGAACTTCATCATTAATGACTGTAAGGGATTTTCACTGCCTAACGTCTGGCAAGATAACTTGCAGAATCGCCGTAAGCATCAAGGTTAACCGTAACCGAACAAAGTGACGGACTGCCTGGCAAAGGAGAGCAGTTCTCCGAAAATTTGCAGAAATTTGAGACTTTACCTAGATAAATCCCATATAAAAAGTTAACTAGAATTTTATTTCTAGTTGTGAATGAATTTATGGCACCTCTATTCATAGTGATTGTGGAATACTTTCTTACGGGTCTTATAGAGGTTATTTGACAACAACTTTCATGAAAAATAACCTCTAAAGACCCGTAAAAAAGTATTCCACAATAGAATTTTATGTTAATAGCCAGTGGCTACTGAGGATAGAAAAGTTAGTAGCCAATTTTTTCACGTTGTTAGCCACCCACAAAAAATGAAACAAATTTTTACTCGTACAGGATTTTTCTATGCAGACATCTTAACATTGTGTACTATTATTTTTAAAAGACAATGACTAATTTTTCAGGAAACATATTTATTTAATTTTTCAATTTCTATTTTTCTCTGAAAACATTTGGCCGTCTACAACGACCAAGGCCTATCGAACTTCTCCACCACTTGTTCACTGCATTGTTAAAATTCTGACTCAACAAATCCTTTCCATTCTTCATAACTAGAAAGAAATCCAACTTACCCTTAAGGTCGTGTCTTCCTTCAATGAAACACTTCACTTCACACACGTTAGCCAAAACGATTCTTATGCGACTGGTCTTTCGGGCTTTATCATTCTTCTTATCTGCGTGCAAGTTGCTGATGTTATCTCACAGGCTATGAATATTTTTTATTTCATTCTTAGAACACTATTTATTATATGCTGACCACTTTCATTCATTTGACCCTCGTGATAACTCTTTATATTACAAACATAATCACTAGCATTAAAGTGTTTGTCGTTTACTTCTTGTATTTTTTCCTTTTTATCTTTTTATATTACCTTGCTTTCAAACACACACAACTGAAAACCAAATCTCCTATCAATAAATACATACATACTCAATAAATATGCACTTAATTCACACACATATACTACTCAATAAAAACACCTTATGTACAATTTCTGCTCTGCATTCACTCAATACAATATAAAATCTCTATCTACACAACCTATACTGCACTATTTACTTCACGGTGGTCAAACTTGCGTCAACTATGATTCATATAGCGTCTTACTTGCCTCATATCTTGCGGAACCATGCCGCAAGCATTAACCCTACTTGCACGGTCACACCCTTCCTCAAGCACTTTCATCAGCTCCCCTGCCAATTTCAAGAGGCCGATTGTAAACCTTCTACTCCGCTGACCACAGACCAAGTGAGCGAATTCGTCGGGGTTCCAGCTTCAGTCGACAACTCTGCATGTCCTCCTCTTTGGTGCCATCTATTGTCAGTTCTGTTTCCCCCCCCCCCTGCTTGCTGTTCCAATTTAATCAGTGCTTTCCAATTATCATTCAAGCTACTTATTTGGGTCATTGATATTACATATTCTTGATCTATATTTTTCAATTAAAACTGCTACTGCTACTCAAATGCCTTTCATTTTCCCTCTAGTTATGAAGTCATTATTGACTTGCACATGAATTAGTGCACTTGAATGATAGTTAATTGTCATAAAGATGCAAATATTGACATTTCCATTCTGTTTTATAAGAAGGCATGCCTGCAGAGTATCCTTTCATATCAACAGACTTCTTTCACCTAATGTTTCCTTCATCCCACTCCACACTCACTCTACTTCTGCATTGCTTGCTGGTATGCAAAGAAGTATGTCTAGCAGTTGCTTCATTACTGTCGTGTGTTGGAAGTGATTCACTTTGTAGCATGTTTTGTAGTCGTAGGAAATTGGTAGAATGCTTAAAAGGAAAACTGAGGATTTCCTTTAATTCTGCCCACTGCTCCCGAGTACTCTTTTTTCTCCAATGAAAATAAATTACATATTTCTTCAATATGTGCATTTCTGTAGACATCCAGTTCACTTTTTCTGTTGGCATGAATGTAGCATCTACAGGGTGATTCAAAAGTCTCCGGACTATGTTTTAAAACATATTTGCTGTAAAACCATAAAAGATATCCGAGTATTGCTGCTTGTGGCTGTTGTGTGTGACCTTGGGGAACGAGCTGTGCCACCTGATAGCACCATGTGACACTACGATTACGTGGGCGCTGGCAAGCAGTAACGTTCAGTCAGCCATGAGTCTCACATAAGAACATAGGTCACTTTGTTAGAAGTTTATTTTGCGGAAAAATCTTAACAACGTTGCATCCAGCTCTTTTAAAGGAAGTTTCCTGATGCTCCTATACCAGGGAAAACAACTGCGTATGACCTTGTGAACCGGTTTAGCGAGATAGGCAGTGTTCAGGATAAGCCTAAAAGCAGCCGGCGGTCCGTGGTGACGACCACGTTTCCGGAGAAAATTCACGTTTCCCTGCAGCGCTCTCCCGGGAAGTCACTTTGGCGGCTATCTCAAGAGTTAGGGGCATCGTTTTCAGCCTGCCAGCGTGCTACTAAATGTCTAAAGCTATGGCTGTACAGAATTCAAGTAGTGCAAGAGCTACATCCTTTGGACTCGGAAAAGCGCATTGCCTACTGCCAATGGTTTAAGAGTTTCACACATAACAATGTGACTAACCAGCTTAACAACACTTTTTCCAGTGACGAGGCATGGTTTCATTTGAATGGATATGTCAATAGCCAAAACACTCACATATGAGCTGCAGAGAATCCACACGCATTGCATGAGGTTGAACTTCACTGTCAGAAAGTTGGAGTGTGGTGCACCATGTCTAGATGGCGAATTGTAGAGCCATTTTTTTTTTTTTTTTACACAACTGTAAATTCCGCTGTGTATGCAGACATTATCCATCAATTTGTAGAGATGCTGAAAGAACACGAACGTTGCTGTTGGTTTCAACAAGATGGAGCAACGTGCCACACATCAAACGACACACTGGGAATGCTCCGTGAGTTCTTCTGTGATCGATTAATCTCGAAAAAACTTTGGCCACCTCGCTCACCAGACTTGAGTCCTCCAGACTTTTATTTGTGGGGCTATCTGAAAGACACAGTTTACCACAGCAACCCTAAGACGGTACAAGACCTGTGGAACAACATCATTACAACCGTGAGGGACATACCAGCAAAAATGCTGAAAAGAGTGTCCACCAACATTTGTCATCGGGTGAATTTGTGTCTTCTAGAGAATGGTGGAATATTCCAGCATCTATTGTAAAGTGGTTTTCATTACCTGTAAGTATGAGTGTCAATATAACAGTATGTAAAAATAGTTATACATCACTATATGTGTGGTAGAAATATTTGAATTCAGAGTTCGAGGACTTTGGAATCATTCTGTAGAACTTGAAATGCTTTTGGTTCAGGTGATGATGAGGAGTCTAATACTCTTTTCTGGAAGATTTTGCAGAATCCATCAAAAAAGTTGACTGTATCTTGCCATGAAGTACGTTTGTTTCCTACACTCATAGCTTTCCATTTCACAAACAATCTGAGAACCTCACCACGGAAAAGCCACTGTTGTTCAGCTTGCTGTTCCTCACATTCTTCAAGGAAATGAATCAAGTTTGGACAATTTTCTGGCTGTTGTTTCATTTCATTTAGTTTGGTGGTAGTGTTCTTCATCTTACTCATGGCAACATTCAAAAGTATGTCTCGCAATTCCAAAACATGAGAGGTCTTTCCTATTATTTCAGTAAAATCAGAAACTGAAAATACTGAAAACATTGTCACGTATGAAGTAAGTTGCTTTAAAAGACTGCTTGCTGTTGATTTTATTTCTGAGGAACATCTATTTATATTGTGGGGGATATAACTTGCTCCAAATGACTTGTAATAGCCCCGTAGTTACGAATTAGAGGTTCCAGTGATGTTTGCAGGGAGTTGGACCACCTTGTATTGCAAATGGGCTTGAATGATAACATGTTAATTTTGAGAACTTCTGCTGCTTTTTTGAGTTCACGTGTCAATTTTGGGCTTGTACGATAACACAAACTTAAGGACTGAATTAGTGCTATTACAGCAGATGCTGCTGGATTGCATTCAATTGCTTGCTTTACGGACAAATCAAATACATGGTTATAGCATGTTATGTAAGTTAGAGCACCCATTTTTTTTTTATCAGTCCTTTCTGCCCAACATTAACATTTGTTCCATCAACTGCACTACGCATCATCTTATCTTACCAGTTTACAATTCCTGAAGAATTCAGGACTTCAGAGATGGATTTCAATAATCCATCAGCATCTGCACTAATATCTATCTCCCCTAAACCTAGAAATTTAACTTTAATGGCAGATTCTTTTTCAGCTGATATTCCCACATACCTCACACACACAGCTTCATATTCTATGACTGCACGACTTGTGGATCCATCTGTCATTGTCGCAAAAGCACTGGCATTGTTAACTTCCTCCGCAATTTTCTTTTGATTATCTGCATCAATGAAGTGAAGGAACATTTTAAATGACATGCCATTCCGATTCCGATAAGTCTTGTCAATATCAATCCCATTGAGTTCTTGCAACTGCCACTCCAATGTAAATCTAGATGCTGCCCTGTCCTCAATAACCATTGCATATACTGTTCGGAACATTTTCACAATTTTTTCTTGAATTTTTGGATTAAGTTTGGTAATCTCTATATATACATGTAATTGTGAAGCCAACTCAACACAATTTTGGCACTTCATATAGCATGCTTCATGTGCTTTGCTAGAAAAATGCATGTTCACAGTTTGGTGTTTTCTGTCTGGTGGATGAAATTGTGGATCATTTTTCACAAAACTTGAAGAAACTCCAAGTGGTGCTGCAAATTCGGTTCAGCATTTACACCACATCCCCCAATTCACAGTTCTCGACCAACATAAGATTTGTTTTCTGGTCCTTTGTTGCTTCAAGATCACCTTGGACAACTTTCCAATCTTCTCTCAACCTACTCTTTACAGACTTCGTTTTTCCCATCGTTTTTTCATCCTCATTGCTAGGAATGGTAATCAATTCAGAAATGCCCCCACTTGCTGATTCCTTTACAGTTTCAACTTCCTTTCCTTTGTGGTTCCACTTGTAGATGCACCCATGGCCGTGAATTCCCCAATGCATGGCAAGGTTCTGTCCGAATTCGTACTTGCAGATAAATTATCATCTCGAATATCCCTAAAAGAAAATTATACAAAAAATTAAGGACAAGCTCCAAAATATTATCTATATCTAATGATCAAACACTGTATATAATGTGTAAATTAATTGGTGTGGCATAGCAAATAAAGCTGTTTTGCTACTGAATATAAATACATAATATCAGAAAAGAACACAGAAAAAAAGGCATGAAAACAATTGCCGATTTACTGCAATTCCTTGTATTTCTATCTAAAAAAATACCTCGGAGGAAGAAAATAACTAATTTTTAAAAAAATTTCTTCACGACCAACCTCTGAACTTTGACTACTCTGTGGTTTTCATAATCTTTTTTTTTTTTTTCATTTCGCATTTACACGACGTGATAGGACAGCCACCCCCTTTTGATATTATTAAAATGAAATAATAATAATAATTTGCACAGGTCCTCTTTGTTCTACAGTGAATGTCACAGTTTTAAGTACTTCCTGCTATTGGGAAGACAGGAAGCTAATCGTGAAAATTTATGAGATGTTGAAGCTCTTAGTTTTTTAATTAATATCTGAGGCATTACAGTATTTTTTATATAGTATATATAACTGATAATAATAATTTCTGGATAATACAAAAGCAACTTTAAATAACACCATCTAATTTGGTAATCTAAAGAACATTTAATATTTATGCTTTGTGAAGAAATTTCCACAATGCTGTCGTGGAAATTTTGAATCATTAAAAGTTGTGCTTTCCAATGACATAGTTGACGACCTGATGGTGAAACATGTGCTTTTCCAGTCATATTGATGCATAAGCTCATTTCTTTTCTTTTTTTAGAAATTATGGATAGTTAAAATGGAAAGTAAAATTTTGGAAGAAAAACGTTTATGCCTTTTGGAAAATAGCGACTGACTGGGGGAGGGGGATTTCTGCACCCGTAACGTGAATAAAGAAATGTGCCACTGAAAACTGAAATGTGATTTCACCACCCTTATTCTATCATACAAATAAACACAAATAAAACAGAAAATATCATGACAATAATTATATATATATACACTGAGGGGCCACTTTATTATGACCACCTACTCAGTACTTCGCCGTGCCACCTTTTGCCTTTAATACTGCGTCGATTCTTCATGGCTTGGACTCCACGAGATGTTGATAGGTGGTTTGTGGAATCTGAGACCATGCTTGATGAATAGCACTTTCCAGGAGTGTGAGATTGCAGGGTTGTGGATCCAGCTGTATGATGGCTCGTTCAACTTCATCCCCCAAATTCTCAATGGGGTTGAGATCTGGAGATTGTGGGGGCCACTTAAGCAAAGTGAACTCACCGGCATGTTCCTGCAACCAATCCTGTACAATACGAGCACCATGGCAGGACGCATTATCTTGTTTAAAGTAGCCATCGTCATTGTAAGTAGCCATCCATTGTGATTATGTACATAGTGGTTTTCACTGAGTGTATGAATGAGTTGTATGGTGTGTATATTTGTGTGGTTTTTATGGAGATGACGAGCTATGTTTACGTCTCAGACGGCAGAATGAAACCTGCGTTTTTTGTCCAGTGAATAAAAAAAAAAAAAAATAGGATGTTTCATGACCGGAAGAACGAATCTTGTAAGCAAGGAGTTTTTCAACCTTTGAAGGCAAACTACATTACATGATGTTATAATCGACGTGCTTGAAGTGTAAAGAAAAAAAAGTAACCAAGAACTTTCGGGTAAGTGATTGGCTCTTCATTGATATGTCATTAATGTATCTAAAGATACAAATAGTCCCATAGTACAAAAAGTTGATCATGGTACTTTTCACCTCATACTTTGTTTCATGATACAGTTTGCTTTTAGCTAGCTAATGTTAGAATGAATATTTGGTTCTAATTCCAGGTGAAAAAAATTTGTTAAATCTTTCTTCCCTCTGGGTTTTGGATTTTTACAGATGTTTCTGGCTTCTTGACTTTAGTCAAGGCCTGTTCTCAATGTATGGAAGGATTAACAAAAGTTTTGCTTACTACTGAAGAATTCAAATGTTGTTGTCAGGTTCTTCATGCTGTTTCCAAGTTCCTCACAGTGTTGCCAGTTACCAAACTGAAATGTTTTCATTACCATGGTATACTTATATTGTATGATTTCAAGCAGCTATTCAGCACAAAACATTCTGGATTTTTTAATTCTTTGAATTCCAGCATCAGTTTTGAATTAGAAGAAGAAAAGAATTCAGTATCTAGACATAAAAATCATGAGAGATACAGAAAGTTTGGAGTTTCTTCATAATTTCAAGAAAGAAAAATCCAACATGTTACTGAATTTTGGCTCATACCACTCAAAAGCAGTGAAAATTAACACAGCAAGAAATTTAATGAGTGCTAAATTACTTTCATCAGATAAAATCAAGTAGAAGTAATGACAAAAATGGCATTAAAGTTATTAGACAATGATTTTCCCAAAAAAACTATCATTAATATTGTGCAAAATGTCAGACAAAAACAATCTAAAAGGAACAATGAAAAGATTGAAAAAACTGATAAAGTAATTAAATATAAGACAATGGCCAATTATGAAAAATTAAATACCAAAATTAATAAACATTTAATGAAGAATAACATAAAGGTAGCCACTATGACAGAAAATAAAGTAGCATATTTAGCTAATAAAGAAACTTACAGAAATACAATAGACAAGATGGAAAGAAAAAAATATCAAATTCCACTTAATTGCAACAGTAATTATATTGGACAAATGTCTCAAAAATTGGAAATCAGAATTAAGGAACACCAATTGGCTATTAAGAACAAAAATCAAAACAGTGTATTAGCAAATCATATGCAGTTGTGCAAATGTGAGCCTCTATGGGAAAAAATCAAAATATTGGACTATGAATCTCATAACAAGACAGTAATTAAAGAAAGTTATTACATCCAAAAAAAAACAGAGCCATCAAATGAGCCTTCAAAACTAATAAGTGGTGTTTTAAACAACTTAATTACAACAACAACAACAACAGAATTGCAAAATACACAATGAAAACATTTCAGTTTGGTAACTGGCAACAGTGTGAGGAACTTGGAAACGGTATGAGGAACCTGGCAACAACATTTAAATTCTTCAATAGTAAACAAAACTTTTGTTAATCCTTCTATATATTGAGAATAGGCCTTGACTAAAATCAAGAGGCCAGAAACGTCTGTAAAAATCCAAAAGAACCCAGAGGGAAGGAAGATTAAACAAAATTTCTTCAACTGGAACTAGAACCAAATGAATATACAGGTAGATCTCGGTGTACACGTTTTCGTTATCCACGTTTTCGGATTTATGCGATTCAGTGGTGCCATCTGTTAACACTACAAGGAAACAATAACTACAATAAATGGGTTAGCGCATCTTTCGATGTTTTTGTAACGCCGTGAGTGCTCGCTCAGATCAGATCAGTAAAGCTGCATGTGAGATGATCTACGATGTCAGGCTAAAGGAAAGAAAGTGTGTCTTTTGAGAGGGAGAAGCGTGTACGAAGGTCATATTTGTTAGAAATAAAGTTAGAAATAAAGTTAGAAGTGCTGGATCGGTGTGAGAAAGGTAAGCGTATTGTTGACATTCAGCATGTTTTGGGACTTAGTGAATCCCTTTCAACATCATCAGAATCTTCTGATGTGATAACCCAGAAGCTTACTACTGTATTTAAGATGTGAAATTGGACTTTCAAAAGTTACAGTGAACTGTTATATTACATGTGTGTTCAGCATTAACATTATGTAAGTACTGTATGTACACACTATATTTTCAGAGTACTACGTACATATTTACATAGTTGTACATATTATATTTTGATTTTCTGCATTAAAATTAAGTTTCAGAAAGATAATATTGTTTGTTTGTAATCTAAATGCTACACAACCCGATTATTTTAAACTGAATTTGTGAATAAGTGAGAACCTAACCCTATATTGTTTGCATAAAATGCCTCCCATTTTACGCGAATTCGGTATACACGGCGATTTCGCGGAACATATCTATTGCGTATACTGAGATCTCCCTGTATCTGGGTTAAAGCCTTGAGTAGGTGATTTAATAGTATGAATACTAGGATGATTTTGATGTGAATTATGTATTTATCAAATTATTGAAATTATGTATACCAGTGTTGCAGCTCTATTTTCATGGCTTCTAACTTTACTCTTTTCGATATGTAAGATTTTGAATATTTGCTGAATGATTCAGAAGGCATTTTGACATACAGGTTGTTATATTACATAGGGTTCTATACACATTTTGTTGGCAGTGACCCTGATGACACAAATACCAAATATGTCACAAAACAATGATATCCCATACTCCCTAACATGCAAGGGGCACAAAGCTTATAAAACAGCCCAGAGCATGTGTGAATACTTATTTGTAAAATTATTTTTAATTTCCTCAATATTATTTGTCATTATGTGTGCTGTACCTGATAATTTTTTTTAAATAATTTTTTAGGATTTTTACAATACAAAGATGAATAAGTATTGGGACAATGAGAGACACTTTGTTGACAATTATTATCGGGATGTTGAACTTCCATTCAGTAACTGTGTGAGGTAATTTTGTCTTTTTGTTGTTGTTATGCTACTTAATTTTGGAACACAAGATGAAAACAATTTTTGAGATTTATATAGCTCTTGAATTTTGTAGTTTAGAAAATAGTAAAAATACACTAGTAATCTGATCTATTGGTGTAGGAATATATAAATTTAAACGTTTCCAAGCTTTCGCACATCAACCAGATGGTTTTTTCAAGGAAGTTGGACAAAAACTGCAAACTGAATAATAGAATACTTTGACAATTTGAACGTGGTGACTGGACTTGACAATAAATAGATACGACAATATATTCATTTAAAGATACGAGGTATCACATTGGTTGTGCACACTGTATCCTGGTAGGGAGAAGGCGTTACTTAAAGAACTGGCTTCAAATTCGTGGCAACTCGAGTGAGATGCTATCATTGCAAGTATCACTGTTGGTAATGATCTCCCAAGGTTTCCGCAATGGCTGTACATATAGGGGTAGAGTAGGTAGCCAATTTCTTTATATCATCCCATATAGAAGTAGCAGACTTCAATTTCACTACTCTGGATAGGGACGTGGTTACTTTAGCATATTTTGTGTCCCTTTGTGCTCATTGACTCTGATTCCAAATGAATGCTTGGTCATTCCAATGTTGTAAGTATTGTTTAGAGCCATCCGGATATTGAATATTTCAGATACTGTCCAGATATTTATATATTCCTATGCCAATAAATCGGATTACTAGTATAGTTTTACTATTTTCTACATAATTGGTGTATAATTCCTCGTTATTAATTTGCAGTTTAGTTTCTTCATGTACCTCATATTTATAAAACATACATAAGATTTAATGAGAGTAATGAGAAACTTACCTTTACTAGAAGGTCTGTTCTCTTTGAAAAAGATACATTTCATTGCACGTTTTTTCCCATTTTAATTTCTACGGTTGGTTTGGGCTTCTGGTGCGGCGGTTTTATGTTGTCTTCAACTTGTTCATTTATTTGACTGAGTGAGTCATTTATTAATCCTTACTGCTGCAATGATACTTGATCCAAGATACATAAGATTCTTTTGCGGATTCGTGGAATTCCGCTTTTTTGGTCATCATTTGGGTAAATCTCGAGATCGATGCAGAACTGAAGAGAAATGTGTGTGTGTGTGTGCTAGAGAGGGGTCGTTTTCCATATGGGGATGGTATTTCGTCTTTCAAAACTTTTGAAAACTGAAGTTAAAACAGAGTGACGATTTTTCAAGTATCGTAATTTATTTTTTCTCATGACATTGCCTGTTCCCAATATTGTTATTAAATGTCATTTTATTGCATAAATTTTTGTTTTTCAGCATGATACCGGGGGCAATGATTTCCAAAAACGGAAGTTAAGATGGCGCGAAGATTTCCCTGTAGTCTTCAGGCAGAGATTCTTTCGTGGATTCGAAGAATTCCGCCATTTCCTTTATCATTTTGGGCGTTCTCAAGATCCATACCCAACTGAACAGAAATTTTGGGGGTAATGGTAGGGGTAGAGGGATTCGTGTTTCGTTCGATGATGGGATTCCGTCGTACGAAACTTTCAGAAACGGAAGTTAGATGCAACGAAGATTTCTCCCGTAATCTTTTTTTCCTTTCTCTCGCGATGTTCTTTCTGCCCAGTATTGTTCTTAAATATATTTTTATTCCACAAATACTGCATTTGAACCTAAAAGTGGAGGAAGAAGTTTCCAAAAACGGAAGTCGGTCGTAGCGAAGATTTCTATCCTGTCTATCCTGTGTTGTTGTTAAGTGTTACTTTCCCCCATAAATGTCTGCATTTAATCTTGATAAGGGAGAGGAAATTTTCCAAAAGCGGAAGTGACTAAGTTTGAAAATTTGTTAGAATTGATGCATAGTGTTCAAAAGTATTCATATTCTGAAAGTCAGACCATTTATTTAAAGTAGCAAAAGCTTTGATATCATGCGTTCATGGTCCTCAGGCCGATAGTTCTTTCAGCATGATGGATAAATTATTGCCATCTGAGGGAATAAAAGGGGAGGACAAAAGAAAAGTGGTGAAGAAATGGGATGGGAAGGGAATTATATCAGCAGAAAGAAAAACTAAGCAAAGATTGCTGTGCAGCTGCAGAGTCAACAAAAGACAAATATGGCCATGGAACTTGCTGAGAAGACAGCAACACAAGAGGAAAATTGAGCTGATGTTCTAGCAAGTAATAAAAAGAGAGAGAGAGAGAGAGATGTGTTTGAAGCAGTATGATTTAAAATCACTTTATGTTGTTTTGAATTCAGTAATTTTATATTGTGAATACAGTGAACAATTCCATCTTGCTTGTGCTGCTTTATATTCACACTTTCTTGTCACATGTCCTGATTTTTTTCGCCCGATTAAAAAGTTCAGCTTTTTTGTTCCTTGGTCAGTCTCATGTATGATAAAATTACATTAAAAATCAAACTAAAGTAAAATTGCACCCTTTCATTTGTGTCTGAGTGATGTTTGTTGTACACATTGCACAAATCCTGTAGCGGTGCAAGATGTGCCAACAAAGAACTGTGGGTTCGTAAACTACACTCTGCAACGTTGAAAGTTCAGCAACCTGTAGGAATTATCAGAAATGGATACAAAAAATAAATGGCCAAGATGAGCAGAGATATGAACACAATTGAAACATAGGACCAATCCAATTGTAGCATTTGCCGATGTAAAGCAGAATAGTTCTGCCTTAATGTCACAACTAAGACTGTTTCCTTGTGAGAAGAGTCTTCTGGCTTCGAGCTGCAATTTCAAGGTGGAATTGAACTTCATACAGAATACCAATGCACTAAATAACCTAAAGGAATGATCAGAAATGGATACAATTTCATAGATGGCCAAGATGAGCCGAGATATCAGCATAATTAAGACATGGGACCAATCCGATTGTAGCATTTGTCAATATAAGGCTCCCAAAAGTAAGACTGGTTTCCTTGTGAGAAGTCTTCTTGCTTTGAGCTGCAATTTCAAGGTTGAACTGAACTTCATACAGAATTCCAAGGCACTAAATTCCCCAACCATATTGCTGTCCAAGTGCATTTGAGAGAATATAGTATTAGTCTCCAACAGGGGGATGGTTGACTTGCTTTATTGCTCAGCATTTGAGCTGCAACTACCAAACAGGGCATTGATGCATACAGCAGTTTTCAAGAAAAGGTGCTACCTCTCGTCAGTCAGGCCAAAGTATTCATATTTAATGCCTAAGTAAAAGCACAATAATAGTAACTTGGCTTGTTGTCTAAACCATATGAATATGAACATGATGGAATAAAAACTGTTGAAAAGGACTAGTCCAAGGTATCAATATTTAATGCCTAAGTAAGAGCGTAATGATGCTAACTGGACCTTGTGTCTAAACCTTATGAAAATGAGCACAATCAAATAAAAACTGTTAAAAAGGCCTAGGCCTACTTGTTAATATTTAATGCCTAAGTAAAAGTGCAATAACACTAACTTGACTTGGTACCTATACCTTATGAATATGAGCACAACAGGAAAAAAACTGTAAAAAAATTCTAGACTTGTTTATTAATATTTGATGCTTAAGTAAAAGCACAGCATTATTAGTATGTTTTATTATGTAAACGTTATGTCACCGGGTTGGCATATTTTTGCCACAGTGGAAAAAAGCATGGTAAAAACCATCCTGGCAAAAATATGTTTTTGCCAATTTCTGCCACCTGTGCAAAAAAAAAAAAAAAAAAAAAATGCATTTTCAATAATTGTTGTTACATTTGGTTTGTAAATATTAAATAGTTTGAAAAATTCTCATCTAAACAAATATTCAAGAATATTTTTTTTACTGCTAAACTGAGAATGCCAGACAGATTGCCTTCTGTCTGGATTCATTGAAACTGGTTCTGCTTGTGTTTTCTACTCCCTATTGACAAGGAAGCTGACATTGAAAGATAATGCCTCAGAGGGAATTGAGAGTTGAGACAGGGGATTAAGGGATTAGTAGCAGGCAGAACCAGTTTTAGCTGGTGGTGGTCAAGACTAGAAGTTTCTTCTGCTAAATGAGGTGACACAAAGAATTGGATGCTGTTGTATGTCAATATAGTGCTAGTTAACCCTTCCTTTTTAGTTGTGTGTTCTGACTTGCTAAATTTAAATAATGTTTAAAGGTGGAAGAAAAAAGATCCTGTATGGGAGCATTTTCAAGAATTAGAAATTAATGGAAAACAGACTGCC
Source organism: Macrothele yani (assembly GCA_039090855.1). NCBI lineage: Eukaryota > Metazoa > Arthropoda > Arachnida > Araneae > Macrothelidae > Macrothele > Macrothele yani. The sequence goes on along the minus strand of CM077000.1, from coordinate 64,377,598 downwards.
AAATGCAAAAAGTGTGGCAATATACAGAGCAACAAAGCAGCAAGAATGAAAACACATGTGAGCAAGTGCTTAAAGGTTCCTTCAGCAAATGATTTTGACAATTTGTTGCCGTCTTCAACTTCAATTGCCATTAATAGGGATAATGACATTCAGCATTTGACAACAGAACTGAATGAGCCTGCTGCTAAGAAGGCAAAGATTTTGCAAGACAACTTAAATAAATATGTAGTGAAGACACCAAGTAATGAAAAGGTTAAAATTGATATTTTGATTGCAAAACTATTTTATGGATGCAACATACCATTTGCTGTTGTTGAAAAAGAAGCATTCAAAAACTTAATCCATGCATTACGACCTGAATTGGAACAACAAATGAAAGAAAATTTAAAAGATAAGCAAGGTACTTTGATAATTGATTGCTGGAGCAACATTCACAACGAGCCTATAACAGCTGCGTGTGTTCAAGTTGGAAAATCTTCATGTGTTGTGGATGTTGAAAATTTGGGGACAACCAAAAAGACTGCTGAATATTTAGTTGAAAAGGTCAATGGAATCATTGCTAAAGTGGAAAATGTGTACCAGTGTAAAATAAAAAGTATTGTTACAGATAATGCCAAAAATATGGAAAAGATGAGAACAGGAATAGCACAAAAAAGTGCACTGGTTGGATACGGCTGTTCAGCTCATCATCTAAACCTTTTGGTTGAAGATAGAACTCCTTCAAATGTGTTGAAGCATGTTGCTGAAATCCAGAAATATTTTCGAAACCATCGTGCTCCAGGAGCTTGGCTTAAAGAGTGTGCTGAGTCTGTAAGACCTCAGTTACCATGCAACACTCGGTGGAATAGTCAGGTTAGTTGTCTGGAATCGTTTGTACGCAACCACAGTGCCTACACAACAATTTCTAATGATCACAATGATATAATGGACCAAAACATAGTACATAATATACGAGATTTTAATCTTTATTGTCAAGTCAAAGATCTGCTTCTGCAATTGAAACCTGTAGCAGATGCTTTAAATATTTTACAAAGTGATTCTGCTACAATAGCTAATGCTTGTAGCTTGTGGTGTTCCCTGCCAAGAAATGATGTCTTACATCCTCACTATGCTATAATTGAGAAAAGGTTTAAGAAAGCTATTCAACCATGCCACTTGGCTTCATACTTACTATGTACAAAATATAGAGGTGAATATCTCAGCAATGAGCAGAAAGAAATTGCAAGGAAATGGCTGGAAGATATAAATTCTGAGTTTCTACCTTATGCTTTAAAATTTGATTTAAAAGATAGGCCATTCCCTCCAATGTACTTTTCAGAAAATGTGATAATTTCACTGACTGCTGAAAAATGGTGAAACAGTGTATCAAGTGCCTGTGACATATCAAAGGACTTTTGTGATTTTGTAGCTCACCTTCAAATTTGTCCTGCAAGTTCAGCTGCAATTGAAAGGACTTTTTCGAACTTTGCGTTTATTCATTCAAATATTCGAAACAGACTTGGTGTGGAAACAGCAACAAAACTGTTGTTTTGTTTTGGCATTCTTCAAAAACAAAAACAAGTATAGCATTTTTTGTACATCTTCAGTGAGGTAAAAATTATTAAAACAGGTAACATGAATTCCTTCTCTTTTATTTTATAAGTTTTTCATCTGTTTTTTTATTTAATGACATTTTTTTCCAATTTTACCAGTTTTTTCCATTTTGGCCTGGTTTTTACCAGTTTTTGCCACTGTCGGCAAAATGACCAACCCTGCATTATGAATATATTGTGTCGTGCTCAGATTCATAAGGTTTAGACCCAAAGACTAATATTGCTATGGACACCCTGAGGTGTTTTCCAAAGTGAAGAAGGCTAAGCCAGTATTAGAATTTCCCATTTTTACATCTTCTTGGTGTTCATTTAATTGATGCTATGATAAGAACTTCCAGTGAAGAAAGTTTGTCCAGAAGGTTCTATTGGAATAGAATAGATTCCCAGAAGATTGAATGGGTCTATCTTATATCTGTCATTACATAATAACTAGGTCCAGGACTTTGATAACATTAGATTTTTTTATTTATTTATTTATTTATTTGCATTTTGGGGCACTTTTTCCTATTTTAAGGCATTTTTAAGACATTTTTTGAGGTTTGGGGGCATTTATTTTATATTTTTGGAGCATTGTTTTTGCTTTATGTCATTTTTATTTTTATTTTCTGTCAGTTTTTCAATAAAAAATGTAATTTTCGTAAGTATTGTGATTTCAAATTGCAACACTCAAAACCGGGATTGCCAGATGACAAAAGCAAAAAAATTCCAAAGTAACTCACTCTGGCAAGTCTTTTCAAGACACTGTTTAGTGCTATCTGGTTTGGGGGAAAGAGAATGCCCATTGTTCACTTTTGAAGGATTGCCAGATGATCAAAGCAAAATAAACTTCAAAAGTAGCTCATTCTGGCAACTCTGTTCAAGACACTGTTTAGTGCTATCCAGTTTTGGGTAAAGAGAATCCCCATTGTCCACTTTTGAAAGGGACTGTGGGGGAGGGTAGTGAACAAAAGAATTCAAATGAATTCAATCCTAGAATTCAAAGACCTTCTCATCTTGTACTGTTCCTGACATTGCAAACCCTTTATGTAATTAATACCTGGCAGGTTTTTACTAACTTTTTAGTTTTCTTCTGAGATTTTATAGTGCATTTTATAAAGAAAATATGAAATGCTACTTTATGAATTGTCTAAGATTGAAGTTATTTAATTTATAATTTTGTAAAAATTTAATAAAAACTGTTTTAAGGAGGGTAGGGAGGTCCTTCAAATTCTGAGGGAATTTTTTAAAATTCTTTTAAGGGCACTGTTTTAGGAATTTGTAAGTCATCAGCATCTGGGCCCTGGTAATAACTTTAAAATAGTGGGATCCGTATTTATTGCAGGATAGTAACCAAACTTTTTAGACTTTTTTCACTTATAAGAGGAAATTGGATGGAAAGGAGTTGAGCCTGTGAATTGTGGAATTTCTTTGCTTGTGCATAAACAACATAGCCATTTCCATCCAAGCTTTATCAAAAGAAGACTAAAGATTTATTTCAAAAGTTCCATGACATATACCTTTTTATGTAACTTAAATGTGCATTTCTATTTTTCTTTGAGCCTTTATTTTAGTTATGTGTTGCTGCCCATTGTTCTCAAGTACTGATGTGTTATATAATGTTTCATTATGTAAGTTAACATCACTCATGCCAAAGTACTTTATGATGCATCATTTGTGTGGTGGATTTAGAAATCAAGTTAAAATATAACAATGGCAATGTGTGTGTCTGCTGCTTTGGTTGCCAACAAACTACATTTCACAAAAATGTAAAAAAAAACAAAATACAATAGCATTACAGATGATGATCACACATTTTTAAAACGATTTTACAGCAGTATAATTAATGTTTAAAGTAAAATTATTTCTTTCTTAAATGTTCTACTTGATGGCCCTTTCTCTGGACTATGAACCTACATCTAGATTTCCAAGGTAGCAGGACATTTCTTAAAATTGGTAGTGGTATTTTATTCCACTCCTCTTCCACTGCTTTCCATAGTCCAATCATTGTTTTAGAATGTTCTACCTGATAGCCCTTTCTCTGGACTATGAACCTACATCTAGATTTCCAAGGTAACAGGGTATTTCTTAAAATTGGTAGTGGTATTTTATTCCACTCCTCTTCCACTGCTTTCCATAGTCCAATCATTGTTTTAGAATGTTCTACATGATAGCCCTTTCTCTGGATTTCCAAGACAAGAGAGTATTTCTTAAAATTGGCAATGGTATTTTATTTCACTCCTCTTCCACTGCTTTTCACAGTCCAATCATTGTTTTAGGTCTGCACTCGCTTTAGCAACCCAAAGGCAATAGTCCATTGGTGACACTTCTGAAGACTTTGCATAATTATTTGTCAGCTAGTAAAAAAAAAAAAAGCAATTGGAAATTAACTAAAGCATGAAAAAAGCAGCATGCAAGGGTGGGGGTGCGGCAAAAAAGGGACACTCTGCAGCTGCCAGTGATAGTTTTATGAAAAAATTTGAACACGCACAATAATTAACTCAAATATTCATATTTTGCTTTAAGATATATTTAGCTTTGCCTAAATAAATGCCTAGTTTCACTTTTAAAACACTGAATGCCCTACAGATTAAAAGTGTTCGGCTCTTTGACTTCGGGTTTTAATATGATTGCTCTGCAGTGGGTTGTAAATAATATGATCGCTCTCCAATCGCCCTCTCTCTGCGAGGCCACAGTGAGATACCCTACGGATGTGGGAAAACAATCAGTTACCTAGGATTATGTGTATGACAGGCATCAACATTTATTCACAGCAGCTGCAGATCTGCCATGTGTAAGAGGGTGATTTCTTCAAGTGATTTATTTTAGCTTTGGACAAAGCAATTACATGTATTGTCAAATCTATTACTTAAAAAGTTAAAACTTTTTAAGTAACCACCATTACTTTTGCAGACTCTTCCCCTGACTTCCTAACCCCCTCCCAAACGCCACACACACACACCGCGAAAAATGCATCCTCCCATGTGGTCGAAGTCCTGGAAAAATTACTGTGCTTAGGGGTGCTGAAGTAAATCTTGTGAGGGGCACGTTGTGCTAGTTACGCCACTGAAAGGGATATCTCAATAATGGAAGGAAACAGATTATGGCCCTAAAAAAAAAAAAAAGATCGTGCTGTAACAAGAAATACAGGTGAAATTTTGAACGGAGTTGGAGTACTACGCAAAATTTTATGGAAGAGATAATGCATCTATTCTGGACGAAGAAATGGGCCAGCACTAAAGTTCTTTCAGTCCTCCCAGACGCAGTTGCACATGCAATTAAGAACATGAAATGGGGAAGAGCTCCAGGAGAAGATTGAATTACCTTAGGCATTATACAAGAAGCCAGTGGAAAAATGGAAACTAAACCTGCCCGGATTGATAATTCTGGATGATGATGCCAATCCACTGCTGGATGAAAGGTCTCCCAAAGTTTCTTCCAAAACTTTCTGTATTGAACCAGTCTCCTGCATGTCACTTCAACATGCTTTCAAATATTAGGTGCTTGAATTAATTCTCGCTGTTGCCCAATAGAGTGCAGCAGTGGTGCGCTGTGACCCGGGCCACACGTGACCTCCCGTGCGCACGCACGTACCGTCTGTAGTCTGGGAAAAGCAGTGTGTGTGACACGCGATCGGAAGGCACAGAACACGAGTTTGTATCTCATTCACGATGTCGAATTTCGTACCAAAAAAAGAGTATTTGCGGGAAGCATTACTCTTCTGCTTTCATCTCAAGAAATCTGCAGCGGAAAGCCATCGTTTCCTAGTGCAGGCCTATGGGGAACATGCCCTATCGGGAACAACATGCAGAGAGTGGTTCTGACACTTCAAAGCCAACGAATATGACATGAAGGACAAAGAGTGCCCTGGGCAGCCGAAAAAGTTCGACGATGGCGCATTGGTGGCCCTATTGGACGAGGATTCATGTCAGATGCTCCACGAGTTGTCTGAAACACTATGGGTCGATGAGTCAATGGTTAGTAAACATTTAAAGGCAATGGGAATGATCCAGAAGCTCAGAAACTGGATCCCACATGACACGATTATTCTTCTCCACGACAACACTAGACCTCATGTTGCCAAATTTGTGAAGGAACTCTTGGAGGCACTTGGCTGGGACTTCTTACCCCACCCACCGTATTCCCCAGACATTGCTCCCTCAGACATCCATTTGTTCCGGTCGCTACAACATGGCCTGTCGGAGCAGCACTTCCTTTCTGTCGCGGATATCCAAAAATGGCTCGATGAATGGTTCGCTTCAAAAGAACCTGCATTTTTGTACCGCGGAATCCATTTGTTACCCCAACGATGGGAAAGGGTAGTAGCTGCCAATGGACACTACTTTGAATGGACTATCCTGTACCGTTCTGTGGCAACAAATAGGTGTTTGTGTGGCAAAAACAGCGGGAATTAATTCAAGCACCTAATACAAACAAAGACATCGCTCTTTCCATATTTCAGCAACACACAGCAACCAAAAAATTGTTATGCGGCCACTGCTGGGGAATCGAACCCCAGATCTTCCGATATCTAGCCGAGCGCGTTAGCCTTACACCACGGTGGCCAACAATCCGCAGTGCTATGTGTGTTTTTCTGTCAACTTCTGACATCATAAATTCATAAGATGGGCTCAGCTACTGAGACATTTCCATTTGGTGGGCATTAACGGCACTGGCTATATATTAATTATAGCAGTTAAATCCCAAGGCCAGATCCAAACTGAAAATCCTCCAAATATGTGGCGTCAGTGAATAAGTAAGGCCAACGTGCTCGGCTAGATATCGAGAGATCTGGGGTTCGATTCCCCAGCAGTGGCCGAGTAACCATTTTTGCGGTTGCTTTGTGTTGCTGAAACGTGGAAAGAGCAATGTCTTTGTTTATTCACTGACGCCACGTATTTGGAGTTTTCCTGTGATGTAAGGCTAAAGCACTTGGCTAGATATCGAGAGATCTGGGATTTGATTCCCCAGCAGTGGCAGAATAAAAAATTTTCAGTTGCTGTGTGTTGCTGAAATATGGAAAGAGCGATATCGTTGTTTATTCACTGATGCCACGTATTTGGAGGATTTTCACTTTGGATGCTTTCAAATTTCACCCACACATCTCCCACATGATCTTCTTTAAGTCTTTTCCAATACCCTGAAATCCAGTCTAGTATTTTGGTTGTCCAGTGGTGGTCCATTCTTCCAGCATTATGTTCAGCCCATTGCCATTTCAGTGATTTTACCTTTCTTATGTCATCGTTAACTGTGCTAATTTTCCCTGATCTACAATAGGGTGGGTCGAAAATACTGAAAAAGTTTTATTGCTAGAATGTGAGAAGTTGCCTGTAGTATAGCTAAATATAGTCTAAAAAGTTTTTTGAATTAAGATAACATTTTCAGTTCACGCCCCACAACAATCGAAATTATAGAAATTCCACAAATTTAGACAATTTTTCAGTTTTATTTCTCTTATTCCTTTTCTTTTTGAGAACCACTCCGAAAGCAGCCTTATGTGAGAATTTTGGCATAATAGATCTTCATAGCAGTGTAACACGGATGTACCTTCTCTGGCTTGAGAACCATAAACCATGCTTGAATGCTTCTGTTATTAGTTTCACACATAGCACTTTGTCAAACATTATCAGTCCATCATTGTTATCCATTATCAGCCCACTTCTGGATGAAGGTCTCCCCAAGTTTCTTCCATAATGGTATGTCTTGAGCCAGTATCCTCCCTGTTACTCCAGCATGTTTTCAAATTTCATCTCCCACTGTGCTTTCTTCTGGGTCTTTTCCTGTCCCTTCGTACCCAGTCTAAAATTTTAGTTGTCCATTGGTGGTCTGTCCCTTTGGCAATATGTCTAGTCCATTGTGCAATTTCAGGGACTTTACTCTCATCATAATGTCTTCTACTCTTGTCATTTTCCCTATCCATGAGTTCCTCTTATCTTTCCTGATTACACCAAGCATGCATATCTCCATGCTTCTTTCATTTGTCTTTTGCCTTCCCATGGCTTTTTCAGTTAAAGTCCAAGTCTCTGCTCCATACGCAAGCACTGAAAGGATGCATTGATTATACATATTTCTTTAAGACATAAGGATACATTGCTTTCTCTTCAGAACTGTACTGTTTCTTCCAAAAGCTCTCCAACCAAGTTTTATGCACCGATTAATTTCTTCATCCATGTGACCTACACTTGATATCTGTTGCCCAAGGTAAATGTAGTTATCCGTTTTCGCCAGATTTTCCCCATCAATCAATAAATCTTCATTTCTGGAAAAGCATTGTACATCAGTTTTGTTTTCTGAAAATTCATTTGTAATCCCACTTCTTTACTCTTGTCAGCAAGTTCCTAGATCATACTCTGCAGCTCTGGAGGGCTAGTTGCAAAATGACTGGCATCAGCAAAACGAAGGTGAGTTAAGTAATCTCCATTAATCTTTATTCCCTCGTTTTCCCGGTTCAAAAATGTATACTTTATTTTTCTTTCTTTTTGTCAGGAGTACTTTAACAGTGAAGCAGTCTGTTAGCACTGTAAGTGATTACATTGGCTACTTCAGTTCGTGGAGTGCATACCAAAAGCTTTTGCAGGAAAATCAAAACAGAGCAGAGTCACTATTGGAAGATCTGCAAAAAAGGTAAAGGAATTATTTGCATTCATCTAAATTTCAGTAGTATGCAGTTTTTATAGTAAAATGTTTTTGTTTTGTTTTTTCACATTTTGTTTTGTTTTGTTTATTGCTTATTAGTTAACCTTTATTTTTTCTTACTTGTGCTGCAATGGTTTAGCATTCAGGACCATTCTTACAGCAATACAGTAAGCAGAGAATTGAGTAACAACACACAGAGTTAATGTATAGTAATAGAATTCACTAAGTGGAAGCTTTCAACTGTTCTTTGGCCTTGATCATTCATTCTCAACTGAATCAGAGGACTGGTTGCCAGAACTATAATGTGGATTGGACATGCAGGAACTGTTGCCATATTTTAGTAGAGATCCAAAAAAAAAAAAAAAAAAAAAAAAAAAAATGGGATTTGCTAAGGGATTTCTGAATTGGTGTTCCTACATATCATATCATAACATTAAGTTGTTCTCCAAGATTCAGAGGTTAGCTCCTCAAAGGAAAACCCAAGTGCTAAGTACACATTTAACTGACAGAACTAGAAATAACCTACTGTTGGTATATCAGCAGTCTCTATTTACAACAATCTTGGCACATAGCTCGAGCTTCATTAACATCCATCACACACCACACAAAAGACCTTTTGTACTTCATACTCATAAATTTTTTCTCAAGCACACATTTCTGAATCTGGCCCTCCCATGATTTCCTTGGCCTTCCTCTACCATTCTTTCCTGCCACTTGGGCTGAAAAAATTCTCTTAGTCAGCACCTCATCATTCATTCTTTCAACATGGCCAAACCACCTAAGAATATTAGTCTCCACTTAACTAACTAACAATATTTTTCCTCACATTACACATCTTCACCACAACCTTCCCCCCATAAGTAATGCATCCCCCCAGCACACAAACAACTCCTATGTCTTTTCTGCAGTACCCAGGTTTCACTGCTGTACATCAGAGTAGTGACAATTCTTGGTAAACAAAATTTCAATGCTTTCTTGAAAATGTTGAGATGCTTTGTTAATAAAATAGAGAACTTTTTTCTAGTAATTAATTGCTTCATGGCTTCCTCTAATTACTATCAGTAATGAAAAGAATTAACGAGAATTATAGAGGATAAATTTATTAAGGTGTTACATTACCTCTCATATTTTCAATGTGTCAAACTACTTCCACAGGACCCTCAGTTCCTTTAGACCTGTGGAAGTAGTAAGATGCAGAAACTCCTGACAACGATTTAGTGCATAGATCAAAAATTTGATAGGTAATGTACCTTAATAAATTTATCCTCTATAATTCCTGTTTTAAGTTTTTTTGTTACCAACTTCTTTAGTTTCTTTCCAAAAGGAAACTGCATAAGTTTCTTCAAGGGTTTAGTGCTGATAATTCTGTTTCTGGAAGACCATTTGACACCTCTTTGTTTGTGTTCAAGTAATCTTGTGTTGAATGCTTCAGTACATACTTCCAATATATTCACTGTGAGTCTGGAAGAGGTTGAAATATGAATGGTGTAAACTCCAGTGGTCCAGCTAGAAGTGGGCCAGATCACTGTCTTTTAGCAGGCACTTTCTTGCAGGAGGATTAAGTCAGACATTAAGAGTGTAGTTCATTGTTCTGAAGAGGTTACAAATCTTATAAGAAAAAGAACCATGGAAAGGGATAGAACCAATGAATGTTGTTGTTTTTTCTTACAGTATTGATGTGAGAGTTGACAGATATTTCATATGGGAATCATGGAGAATTTTGTTTATTGTAGAAGGTGGAAATTGGTGGGCTTCAGTAATTTTCTTAATTGTTGCAACTTCTTTGTTGAAGGGTGATTTGCTGTTGCAGATAATCCTGGCACGATTAATATAAGTTTTTAGGAGTGTGTTGGGAAGACATGTTACTCACAGAGGGTTTGTTGTAAGACACGCTGTGATTGTGTGAGGAATGAAAATGTGTTGCAGATGTGTAATGTGAGGCAAAATGTTGTTAGTAAGGTGGATTCTAATATTCTTAGGTGGTTTGGCCTTGTTGAAAGAATGATTTATGAGATGCTTTACTAAGACAATTTTTTCAGCCCAGGTGGCAGGAAAGGAAGGTAGAGAAAGGCCAAAAAAATCATGGGAGGACCAGATTTAGGAATATCTGCATGAGAAAAAGATTATGAGTTTGAAGTACAGAAGGTCTTGTGTGCGGCATGTGATAGATGTTATTGAAGCTCGAGCTTTGTGCCGAGATTGCTGTGAATGGAGACATTTTATACATCAACTTTAAATAAATTTTAGTTCCATCAGGTAAATGTTTACTTGGCAGATGGTCTTTCTTTGAGGAGCTAACCTCTGAATCTCAGAGAACAGCTTAATGATATGTATGTATGTAAAGTGGCAAATTTGTGAGATCACTGACATTGATCACTGACATTGCATCTTTTTTCTCAGTTGCAAGTTCCTTTTAAAAATCCTTGTTGTTGAGTTTCAGTTTCAAGTGAAACTTGTTATACTTTATGACCAGTTTTTCCTTATACAGGGTGTACTGAAATCAGCTGCTAATTAAAAAAAATTATAACTTAGAAATGAATGCAGCAATGAACATAAAACAAATCATATTGTATCAGTAGAAACCTAATTTTGTTTTTATACAACCTGCTTTGGTTGTCATGATCTGAAACTGATGGTACTAGTGCTGTCAGAAATCCAAAATGAAATCACTGACAGAGAACATGCAATTTTGTGGTATAATGAAAGTCATTTGAAATTTCTGTAAGCAGCTTTCTAAATCAAAATATCAAGAGTCCTCCTGCAAGTTCTTTTGTCACCAAATAACATTCATACTCCCTATCAGCAGGATACACAGAGCACAGTGAATTAGGTTGATGTGCTCATACTGAAGTCACAGTGGAACATGTGCAGGAAGCATACCTAAGAACCCATGTAAATGACCAGATGAGTGAGCATGGAACTTCAGTGCCAAAAACAACTGTGTGACATATATCGCATAGAGGATTGACTTTTAAATCATACAAACTGCAGCTGCTTCATGCCCTAACAGACAATGAACAAAAATGCCAGTATGAATTTCCTCATAACAGAATTAACAGATTGAGTTGAAAGAGGACTTCCTCGCTATTAATTTGAGTACTTCTTTACTCGTTTTGCCTATAGCAACAAAGCTACATTTCATTGCAGCAGCAAGGTAAACAAGCATAACATGCACAAGTATGGAAAATGCACGTTGTGTCATGCAGCATGACTGTGACAGTCCGAAAATGTGTTTTATGTTACAAGTAAGCAAATTTACAAACCATTTTTTCTTTGTGGATAAAACAATGTCTGGTATCATTTACCTGGTCATGCTGCAGCAGTTTCTTGTGCCTCTCCTGGAGGAAGATGCCAATTTGTATTTCCACTGGAGTAGCAAATTAGGAACATCTGCCTAATAATATGTTGTGCTGCCCTTGGCTTCCAAACAGTCTTGATTTGATGTGGCATAGATTCCGCAATGTGTTCATATTGCTCTACAGGTATGTTTAGCCAAGTAAATGTGATGACGTTCATCAATCGCTGAATGTTCCCTGGAAAAGGATTTCCATTATGAATTATTTTCTCAATGTCATCCCATAGATGTTTGATGGAGCTAAGATCTGTAGACTGTGAAAGCCATTTTAGTGCTTCGAAGTAACTGTCATGCTCCAGGAACTGCTGTGTGATGATCCGAGCCTTGTGGCATGGTGCATTATCTTGCTGGAAGTGGTCCTTTCAATCAGGAAACACCACGCACATCTACAGGTGTCCTTGGTCCACAATGATACCAAAATGGAACCACTGTGTGATGATTCAAATCCTGTGGCATGGAGCATTATCCAGCTGGAAGTAGCCCTCTCCATCAGGAAACACCATGCACATGTACAGGTGTGCCTGGTCCACCGCGATATCGAGATTCGTCTACTTTGAACCACTGTGTGATGATCCAAGCTTTGTGGCATGGTGCATTATCCTGCTGGAAGTAGCCCTTTCCATCAGGAAATGCCATGCACATGTACAGGTGTACCTAGTCCACAGTGATATCAAGATCCCTCTACCTGGAACCACTGTGTGATGATCCAAGCCTTGTAGCATGGTGCATTACCCTGTTGGAAGTAGCCCTCTCTATCAGGAAACACCATACACATGTACAGGTGTGCCTGGTTCACAATGATATCAATATTCCTCTACCTGGAACCACTGTGTGATGATCCAAGCCTTGTACCATGGTGAATTACCCTGTTGGAAGTAGCCCTCTCCATCAGGAAACACCATACACATGTATAGGTGTGCCTGGTCCACAATGATATCAATATTCCTTTACCTGGAACCACTGTGTGATGTTCCAAGCCTTGTAGCATGGTGCATTACCCTGTTGGAAGTAGCCCTCTCCATCAGGAAACACCATACACGTGTATAGGTGTGCCTGGTCCACAATGATATCAAGATTCCACTACCTTGAACCACTGTGTGATTATCCAAGCCTTCTAGCACGGTGCATTACCCTGCTGTAAATAGCCCCCTCCATCAGGAAACACCATGCACGTGTATGGGTGTGCCTGGTGCACAATGATACCAAGATTCTTCTGCCTAGAACCACCGTGTGATGATCCAAACCTTGTGGCATAGTGCATTATCCTGCTGGAAGTAGCCTTCTCCATCAGGAAACACCATACACATGTGCAGGTGTGCCTGGTTCACAATGATATCAAGATTCCTCTACCTGGAACCACTGTTTGATGATTGAAGCCTTGTGGCATGGTGCATTACCTTGCTGGTAGTAGCCCTCTCCAGCAGGAAACACCATGCACATGTAGGTGTGTGCCTGGTTCCCAATGATATAAAGATTCTCTACTTGGAACTACTGTGTGAATGTGTTCCTTGTGGCACTGTGCGTTATCCTGCTGGAAGTACCCTTCTCCGTCAGAAAACACTATGCAGATGTATGAGTATGCCTGATCTGCAGTGATGTTAAGGTAGACCTTGTGGCATCCTAATGCTGTTTTGGAGGTATTGAGGAACCCCAATGCCCACCATGAAAATAGACCCCATACCATTACACCTCCTTCAACAGCTTGTACAGTTAATGCTAGACAGCTGGGATCCATCAATTAATGATGTTAACATCATATCTTGGCCTATCTATTGGCATGTGGTTACTGAAAATGTAATTCATCAGACCCAGAGACCTTTCTTTGTCCTGTCCTTATGGGCCCAGATTCGGTGCTATTATGTCCATTGCAGATTAATTTGTTAGTCATTAACAGAGATGAGTGGTGTATGAAGGGAAAGTTTGTGCTTCTGGTGCCTGTTCACACCAATGAGCAGCAGGCTGTGCATGCTGAAATTCTCTCAATGCCACTGTGGCACTGCATGATTACTTTACGCAGTGGAGGTTGTGCCACCTGGTGGTGCAGTGGTCTAATTGCTGGCTTATGATGATTTGTGCAGGATGGGTCCAGGTTTAAATCCCGATGATGCATGGATGTTGTGTTTGTCTTGTGGAAGTGGCTTCCTCCCTTCACTGGAACCAGTTATTTGAAAGTTACTTTTTAAAAGTAGCTTGCTACACAACTACTGTTCCTGAAAAGTAACTGGCCACACTACTTTTTCACAAAAGTAGCGGTGTTTGCTACTTCTTTGACCTTTCGGTTAAGTAAAGGATACAAATTCTGAGGATGACCTTCAATACATTCTTACATATACCATTGAGAGCTAAATACCAAGGCAAATTGCACAAATAACCTCTTACCTCAGATCCTCATATATAAAACATTTCAGCGTATTAATCCCAAAGCTGCAAATTTTCTAAAAGTTAAAATACGTTTTTAAAACTACCAATAAAAGATGTGTATTTTGAGGATTAGTTGTTAAGTTATTCACAGGGCCACCAGGATAGTTCTCTGTGCATGCCATTCTTGGCTACTAAGCCACTTCGGTTGCAGCGTCAGATCATTAGCCTCAGATAGGACCGAGTTTTAGTCCTGGATGAGGCATGTGTTGGTTGTGTGTTTGTTTGATGGCTGGTTCCTTCTTTTCCCTGGAATCAGCCACCCCAAATAAGGTTGGGCGACTGGTTTATAGCCTTTAGAGTTGTTTACAAATAAAAAATGCTGCGTTTGCTCAGATTTCGAACAGTATAAATAAGGGAAAAACCAAAGTTGTGGTCTTTGAGAGAGGAACTGGTAGCACTGAATTTAATGTAAATATAAATGGCACTGTGATTGACCAGGTAAGTGAGTTTGTGTATTTAGAAAGCATGTTTGACAGAGAGAACAAATTGGATGGTGAAATTAGTAGGTGAATGAATTCTTCCTTGAAAGTCATGGCTGCTGCTCTGGGAGGTTTTCACAGGAATGATGGGTTCTCAAGAGAGACCCGCATGGCTGTGTATGAAAGTGTAATTGTTCTTACTCTGATGTATGGCAGTGAAACCTGGGTACTGCAGAAGAAACATAGCAGTCGTTTGTGTGCTGGAGAAATGCGTTACTTATGGGGGGTTTGTGGCAAGACATTTTCTGATTGTGTGAGGAATGAAGATGTGTTGCAGTTGTGTGATGTGAAGCAAAATGTTGTTTGCAAGGTGGAGACTAATATGCTTCGGTGATTTGGCCATTTTGAAAGAATAAGTGATGAGATGCTTACTAAGAAAATCTTTTTAGCCTAAGTGGCAAGAAGGAAATACAGAAGACGGCCAGATTATGAGTATGAAGTATAGATCTTGTGTGCAGTGTGTGATGAGTGTCAGTGAATCCCAAGTTGTCTGTCAAGATTGCTGTAAATGGAGAAGTTTGATACAGCAACAATAAGTCAAAATTATCTGGTAGTTTGTATTTCTTTTTGGAGCAAACCTCTGAATATCAGAGAACAGCTTAGTGATATGTATGTATGTACCCTATTATAGCCCTAGAAACATGACAAGTGGCATAGTTGTCCTGGAAGAAACAGCCAACGTGTCTGTAGAACTGCCACAATGTTGGGAGCATTGAGTTATCCAGGATATCTCTATACAGCACAGAGTTCATGTTGCCATGAAGAACAACCAGTGGACCCACACTGTACCAGCTAAAACAGCCCTGTACTAGAATTCCACTGCCTCCATGCTTCACAGTCAGCACTCTACACTAGGGGTCTGTGCAGGCTGGGTTGGGCTTTTTTTTTTTTTTTTTAGCTTAGAAAACAACACAACAGGCCAAGCTTTTTCTCAGACACTTACTGCCAGACCAAGTCGACCCATTCTATTTTTTTTATTGCAATGGTAAAGAAAGAAAAGTCTTTCCCGATTTCTTGGTGTGTTTTGCTGGCTTTACTTACTTCCATGACATAACCTAGGGCGTAATCACAGAGGCAAGGAAAAGCACCCACGATGTGTTTACCATCTTTTTAGGTATTAAGATGGTAAAAACACTTTGGGGCTTGTTGGCAACAAAAAGATTCAACCCCAAGCGAGAGAGAGAGAGAGAGAGAGAGAGAGAGAGAGAGTGTGTGTGTGTGAGTGAGTGAGTGAGTGAGTGAGTGAGAGAGAGAGAGAGAGAGAGAGAGAGAGAGAGAGAGAGAGAGAGAGAGAGAGAGAGAGAGAGAGAGAGAGAGAGAGAGTGGAATGACATCGATTGTTTTTCTTATCTCTAATCTGTATAGGGATTGACTTTTGTAGTGTTACCTCTTTACTAGTTCAGAGAAAGTGAGATTTTGAAAGCGCTTAGTCTTCTTTTTTCTATCTCTTTAATGGTTATATTCTTTGATAATTGCCAAAGTTTGTTTAATATTTTTAGGCTTACATTCAATTAAATATTTTCAATAATTTCTCATTTCGTTATTTAATTTTCACAATTTAATAAAATACAATAAAAACATAAAATAGCACATCACGGACTAGAGCTGGGCCTTAAATAATAGCTGCAATTGAAGGGCTGGGCTTGTGCAGACTTCTACTGTACGCTCCGGAAGCAGAGATTCTCTGGGTAACTGCCAAACCCAGACACGTACATCCAATCGGAATACTGTGAAGCGGGATTCGTCACCCCACAACACCTGCCACCATTGCTCCAATGCCTAATTTTTGTGCTATTGAAACCATTGTAGCCACGAGGGTTTATTGGTCTTTGTGATGAGAGGATTATGGGCAACTGCTCGGCCATGATACCGAGTGCATGGGCCTCTGTTCGAAGCGTTGTGGTGGAGACCATAACATCTGTAACCATCTGGAACTCATGTGCTATGGTGTGCATTGGTGGGGACCTAGCTTTCTGGATCAACCCTGCAGCACCTTCCGGTTCCTGGGTTGCAGTTTTGTGGGTCTTCCAGGGCAAGGTGAATTCCTGCAATATCCCATCTTCTTCCACTTGTTGATGACAAAGGACACAGTTGATTTAGTGACCTGTCTGACATCAGCATTGCTACTCATGTTCATACCTCCAATGGATGGCAGTTTTGTGGGACTTCCAGGGCGAGGTGAATTCCTGCAATGTCCGGTCTTCTTCCACTTGTTGATGACAAAAGCCACAGTCTACTTAGTGACCTGTCTGACATCAGCATTGCTACTCATGTTCATACCTCCAATGGATTGCAGTTTTGTGGGTCTTCCAGGGTGAGGTGAATTCCTGCAATGTCCGGTCTTCTTTCACTTGTTGATGACAAAGGCCACTGTCTACCTAGTGACCTGTCTGACATCAGCATTGCTACTTATGTTCATACCTCCAATGGATTGCAGTTTTGTGGGTCTTCCAGGGCGAGGTGAATTCCTGCAATGCCCCATCTTCTTCCACTTGTTGATGACAAAGGCCACAGTCTACTTAGTGACCTGTCTGACATCAGCATTGCTACTCATGTTCATACCTCCAATGGATTGCAGTTTTGTGGGTCTTCCAGGGGCGAGGTGAATTCCTGCAATGTCCGGTCTTCTTTCACTTGTTGATGACAAAGGCCACCGTCTACTTAGTGACCTGTCTGACATCAGCATTGCTACTTATGTTCATATCTCCAATGGATTGCAGTTTTGTGGGTCTTCCAGGGTGAGGTGAATTCCTGCAATGTCCGGTCTTCTTTTACTTGTTGATGACAAAGGCCACCGTCTACTTAGTGACCTGTCTGACATCAGCATTGCTACTTATGTTCATACCTCCAATGGATTGCAGTTTTGTGGGTCTTCCAGGGCGAGGTGAATTCCTGCAATGTCCCGTCTTCTCTCACTTGTTGATGACAAAGGCCACCGTCTACTTAGTGACCTGTCTGACATCAGCATTGCTACTTATGTTCATACCTCCAATGGATTGCAGTTTTGTGGGTCTTCCAGGGCGAGGTGAATTCCTGCAATGTCCCATCTTCTTCCACTTGTTGATGACAAAGGCCACAGTCTACTTAGTGACCTGTCTGACATCAGCATTGCTACTCATGTTCATACCTCCAATGGATTGCAGTTTTGTGGGTCTTCCAGGGCGAGGTGAATTCCTGCAATGTCCAGTCTTCTTTCACTTGCTGATGACAAAGGCCACCGTCTACTTAGTGACCTGTCTGACATCAGCATTGCTACTTATGTTCATATCTCCAATGGATTGCAGTTTTGTGGGTCTTCCAGGGTGAGGTGAATTCCTGCAATGTCCGGTCTTCTTTTACTTGTTGATGACAAAGGCCACCGTCTACTTAGTGACCTGTCTGACATCAGCATTGCTACTTATGTTCATACCTCCAATGGATTGCAGCTTTGTCGGTCTTCCAGGGCGAGGTGAATTCCTGCAATGTCTCGTCTTCTTTCACATGTTGATGACAAAGGCCACAGTCAATTTTTTAGCGACCTGTCTGACATCAGCAATGTTTCTTATGCTCATACCTCCAATTGAGCAGCCTATTATAACATCCTTTTCAAATTGAGCAGCCTATTATAACACCCTCTTCAAACTCCTAAAGCTCTCTGCTGCTAGCCATTTTATCAGCAATTGATCTCAGCGTACTCCCGTTGCTGTTTTTATACCTTGTCGACTGCATGTCTGCTGCAGGAGCACACCATAGCGCCTGTGTGGGGGTGTCCAATCACTTTTGTCCACATAGTATACCTCTCAATAAGGGGTACCAATGGGACTGGACATTTTGTCCCTTAAATAGAGGTGTTCCTTATTGGGAGGTTCCTAGCAAAATATGTATTAAATAAATGTGTACTTCATATTTTAATTGTATATATAAATAACAGTAAATTTTAAATATGATAAAAATATAAAATATTTATGCATAAAAGAAATACAGCTCATTATAAAATTGCAGTACCTGTATATGAAACAGTAGAAAGTATGTGTAGTATGTATTTATTTGAAATAATCCAACAAAAGGGTTTGTTTTAAAGCTTTCAATTTAAAGGCATTTTTCTCCACATGAATATTAAGTTTACTAATTAAATTGAGTCCTTCACTGTCACCGACATTTAAAAAGAACTTATGTCCAGCATATTTTAAGGCTTCCGTAAAGTTTTTGATATCACATCTTTCCTCCTGTTCTTCCTCATCCCTTTCTGGATCCTCCAAGCACTTTTCTGCTGTACCTTCATTAACAATGGCAGGAATAATCCTCCTCTTCTTCCTCATCCCTTTCTGGATCTTCCAAGAACTTTTGCTGTGCCTTCATTATCAATGGCAGGAATAATCCTCCTCTTCTTCCTCGTCCCTTTCTGGATCCTCCAAGAACTTTTGCTGTGCCTTCATTATCAATGGCAGGAATAATCCTCCTCTTCTTCCTCGTTCTTTTCTGGATCCTCCAAGAACGTTTCTGCTGTGCCTTCATTATCAATTACAGGAATAATTCTCCTCTTCTTCCTCGTTCTTTTCTGGATCCTCCAAAAACGTTTCTGCTGTGCCTTCATTATCAATGGCAGGAATAATCCTCCTCTTCTTCCTCATCTCCCTTTCTGGATCCTCCAAGCACTTTTCTGCTGCGCCTTCATTATCAATTACAGGAATAAAGGTTCATATTGTAGGTTAGGTGAAATTGAAAGGCAGTGGTGACATACCTGTACATAGATTTATTGAACCACATATGGGCCATTTTGTTCTACAACCTGTCGCCATTTGTGCGGCAGCTGCAGGGTTCCATCCTCACAGAACCTGGCATCTTGCTGGGCGACGAACTATTCCAGGTGGTTTTCACAGGCTTCCAGGAAATCTTTTCATTAAGGGAATTCTGTAGGGACTAGAATAGGTGGTAATCTGAAGGTGTGAGATCCGGGGAATATGGTGGGTGAGGTAGGACATCCCCAGAGTAGCAGAATGTAGACATGCACGCATACGCCATACGTGGATAGTTTCCAAATTATTAGCAGATTTTGCAGATAGTTTTTGCTTGTAGATTAAAAAAAATGTTATTTACAAGAATTAAAACACTCAAGGCTTCAGTTCGATTGGTATATTTAATTCTATTTTAATCTGAAGAACTTTCACTTAATTTTCACATCTTCTGAGTTCTTTTGTTTTTACAGACTTTCCTGGCCTCAGGATTTTATCAAGGCCTGTTATCAACGTATAGGAACTGTATCAAAAGTTTCGTTTACACAGAAAGAATTTAAATTGTATTGCCAGGTTGTTCTTGCAGTTGCCAGTTATTCAGTTAAAGTCATTTCTTTATGTATTTTGTAAGTCTCCTATTTTTTGAATTAAGTTGTTGAAAATGCTATTTATAATTTTTTAAGGTTAATTAATGGAACTGTTTTTCTAGTTATAAAAACTTTAATTAGTCTCTTGTTTTTAGGAGGTTCATAGTTCAGTATTTTGCCCTAAAGGTGTATTTCACACACATTACTGCACATTGTTGTAATGTACTTATTTTGTCTTCACTGAAATCTGTAATGGTCTAATAATTATTTATTGTTTTATTAATTTTTCTTTAAATTATCTTATTCTACTGTTATCGTGTGTGTGATTCGCTGCTTTGGAGCAAGTTTTCTGTTTCAATGGTTGTGTGTGCAGATACATTTTATTTTTATACAACTCTGGACATCCCAGCCAAACTGCACCAGTTTCTTCCGGTTCTGCAAAGAGACATGTGGTCTGGCATTGTCCATATGGAAGACGACACCGTTCCAATTGGCCAATTCCGGACGCTTTGTGTCGACTGCTGCCCGCAATCAGGCCAATTGGTAATGGTACGTGTCGGAATTCGCTGTCTGGTTGAGCGGCCGGAACTCGTAATACAATCCCATCAGAGACACAGCATCACCTTTTCCGGATGCAGACCGGCTTTTGGAGTGGTTAATGATGGCTTGTTTTGCTTTTCCCGGGACTGTTTTCAAACCATATTGTTCTACACAACCCATTTTTGATCGCCTGTGATCTTCTGTTTCAGAAATGGGCCGTTGGCATTGCATTTGAGTAGAGAATCACAGATGGAAGGGCAGCCCACTAACTTTTTGTCCGTTAAAGTGTGTGGCACCCAAACGTCATAGCGATTCACGTATCCGAGTGTTTCCAAATGCCTTGCAGCGCTCACACGAGATATGTTGAGTATCTCTGCAATGTCATGTGACGGGGATTATTTTCAATGAGCGTTACAATTTGCTCATAATCAATGACTGCAGGCCTGCTGGAACATTCCTGGTCTTCCAGATCAAAATTTCCACTTCTGAACAGTGCTGAGACAAGCCGAGCCTGGGCCCGATCTGGGCTTGGGCTGCAAAATACTTACTGGAGTTCGGACTCGGGCTCTGAGAGAGTGAGAGAATTTTCTTTTAATGTGACTTTGTATGATTTAGCACACGATACTGTTTTACACTGTTAAGGAGAATTATTCATCAACTGGGTCTAGATGGGGAGTAGGAATTCAACAGGGCTATTCGTTCCGTGCTTGGGTAGCAAATACCATAGGCCACGGATTACTGGATTTCTGCAAAGGAAAGGTTTTCTTTTTTTTTTACTGAAGGTGTAACGACCGCCGTGAGCAACTCAATGGGCTATAAGCAGTAGCCTGTCCCTAATTTAGGGCCACTGACTCCAGGGAAGGGAGAGAGCCAGTGCCGTAAGACAAACACAACATCCATGCCTCACCGGGATTCGAACCCTGACCCTGCACGGACGAATGGTCACAAGCCAGCGCTTAGCCCACTGCGCCACCAGGGCAGCGAAAAGTTTCTTTAAGAACTATAGATAGTAGATAGCAGGTTGACAAAATTGTGCTCCCTACCTCAAAAGGGCAGCTCCCAGCTAATTCTATTGAGCAACGTACGACATAGATTGTTGTGCCTCCCCCGCCAGAAACATTTCAGGAAGAAATTAATGGACAAACTATAGGAAATGGTTAAACTATAGAAATGAATAGAAGCTATAGAAATAGATAGATATCTCTTCCCAACTCTGCAGTTGAGAAAGACATTGATTTGTTGCATGGGAAGGAAACAGTGGAAGTCTGGAAGAGTAGGTTTTTTTTTTTTTTAATGCCTAAACTGGTTAATCATAGTTTTGGGGCCCAGGAGGGCTTGGGCACTTAAAATTGAGCCCGAACTCAGCTCTGCTTCTGAACCAAATGAACCACTTACAAACAGTACTTGCAGCTACAGCCAGCAGCATCTCCATAAACGACACATATCTTTTGTGCTGTCTGTTCAGTGTTTTTTTCCTTTCTGGGGGGGGAGCATCAAATGAAGGAAATGCACCTTATTGTGCTCCATTTTCAAATTTCACTTCAACCCACTCAAACTGCACAAATCCACATACTATTGCAGTGAACAACGCATTGCACTGTGACCTTTCAGGCTTTAATATCTCTGTCCCATGCTTCTGCTACACGTGCAGTGAGTTGAAGTCACAACGCCACCTACTGTCTAACGCTTCACACTTTTGTTACAACCCAATAGTATCATTGGGGTACCCAGCTGTATGTTGATCGCAGTACATTCTTCTATCGCAACATCACTGCCAATGTCCTTGACAAGTTTACACAATTCTGTATTTTCTTCAGTGTGCTCACTCAGTTTACTTACACTGAAAATTGAAATAGTGAAGCCTGCTTTTTCAAAAGATTGTTTAACACAACTTAGAGATACAGATTTAACAGCCGAGGTTATCCACTGTATTGCATTCAATATACACTGATGTTCAAAATTAAGAGAATTTGCACATTTTGTCGAATTTCTGAAAAACTAATGGACACATTTTAATGAAATTTGGTACGGATACACAGTTATATAAGAGAAAAAGTTATACCATACAACAGTCATGGTACGCACTCATGATCGTCAGTAAGGCTCATCAGCGCAGGAATGTCCAGAATCCACGTTGCAAGATCGAACATAAAATTACTCTAATATGGGGTATGATCCCCTCTCACAGCACAACGTCATACTGGAAACAAGGCAGTTGACGAATCCCTGACAGTCTGTTCCACTCCTGCAGCAACATAGTTTTCAGCTCCTGGATGGTTCTCGGAGGGGGTAGCGGGCTGCAATTGCCCTCCCAAGAGCGTCCCAGACATTTTCAATAGGGTTTAGGTCTGGCGATCTGGCTCGCCAATACATCTGGCGAATATCCTCACTTTCAAGATAATCGTCGACCAGGTGAGCCCTATGTAGACGAGCGTTGTCGTCCATAAAAAGGAACCGAGGGCTAACTGCGACTCTGAAAAGTCGAACATAGGGCTGTAAAACCTCATCCCTATACCTCTCAGCAGTTAGGGAGCCTGTGTCAAACACATGGATAGGTGTGCGGCTGTCCAACATGATGGCTGCCCAGACTGCGACACCTCCGCTGCCATAGCGGTCTCTTCCTCAGATGTTGGAGGAAAGGTATCGGGTCCCAGGTTCTCTCCAGATGAAGGTACGTCGAGAATCAGTGTTCAGGCTGAATCGCGACTCGTCTGTGAAGAGAACGTTACCCCACTGAAGTCTGGTCCAAGGCTGATGTTGTCTGCACCATGCTAAACGCGCTCTCTTGTGTGCTGAAGTGAGCGGGACGCAAACAGCGAGTCTTCTGGCAAAAAACCCTCTCTCATGAAGCCTTTGGGAAACAGTAACCCTTGAAACTCGGGTTCCAGTGGCGGCATGCAGCTCGCAAGATAGCTGTAGCAGTCCTGTGGCATCTCGCTGAAAGTGCCAAATAACGATCTTCATTGGCCGTCGTGGCTCTTGGACGACCTTGCCCAGGCCTTCTCGATATGGATCTGGTGTCCTTAAACTGTTTCCACAAATTGCAGACGACACTGGGCGTTACATTGAGCTCTGTAACAACCTGCACTTGCGATTGCCCTGCCTCCAGCCTACCGACAATTCTTCACCTCATTCCGTCATCAATAAGTTCGTGGCAACTCATTTTACCTGATTGCTTATGAAATTGAACCAACGCCTGCAAGAAACACAACGAATGTCGCCAAGGAGTACAAGCAAACTAATCGCGGAAAACGCCACATGTGCTTTTCATGCCCTCCGCTGTCACAGCTCCGCCCACACGCACATGTACGCTTAGGTATTCAACACTACAAATTTGCATTTTTATTCGGTCGCATAATTTGTACCTTTGGTTCCGTACTTTTTGTGAAAATCGACAAAATGTGCAAATTCCCTTAATTTTGAACATCAGTGTATGTGACAGAATGGGCAAGCTGTTTGCTGTTTTCACAAGAACTCTGAGAAAGAACATGCGGTAGAAACTGTTTCTGTATGCTATCTTGAGGTTCCTGATGGTACCTTGGTTTGTAGGCTGCAATACTGATCTATTTGGTAGAAAGAATACCAATTTCACAGATTTAGTTTTAAATTTCTGATTTTTGAGTGGAACAATTTCTTTTTAAAGAATAAGTGTCCCTAATAGAGTTTCCCTTATTCAGAGTTAAATACATTAGGATCCCTATACCAAGGGGCTGGGACTAGGAGAATTGCCCCTCAGATAGAAATGTCCCTTGAAGGAGTCCAGTGTGTCCCTTGTATTTATTCCAGTTTCATTGCACAGTTTTTCTAGTCAATTATTTCTGCATACATATCATTAAGCTGTTCTCTGAGATTCAGAGGTTAGCTCCTCAAAGAAAGATCATCTGCCAAGTACACATTTAACTGATAGAACTAGAATTTACTTACTGTTGGTGTATCAAATTCTCCATTTACAGCAATCTCGGCACACAGCTCAAGCTTCATTAACATCGATCACACGCCACACACAAGAACTTTTGTACTTCATACTCATAATCTTTTACTCAAGCAGATATTCATGAATCTGGTCCTCCCATGATTTCCTTGGTCTTCCTCTACCTTTCTTTCCTGCCACTTGGGCTGAAAAAATCCTCTTAGTCAGCACCTTATCACTCATTCTTTCACCATGGCCAAACCACCTAAGAATATTAGTCTCCACCTTGCTAACAACATTTTTCCTCACAATTACAAATCTGCAACACATCTTCATTCCTCACATGATCAGAGCATGTCTTGCCCCCCCCCTTTGTTAGTAATGCAGCACACAAACGACTTCAATGTTTCTTCTGTAGTACCAAGGTTTCGCTGCCATACATCACAGTAGGAACAATTACACTTTCATACACAGCCATTTGGGACTCTCTTGAGAACCTACCTTCCTGTGAAAACCTCCCAAAGCATCTATGACTTTCTATGAAGAATTCACTTGTCTACTAATTTCACCATCCAATTTATTCTCTGTCAAACATGCTTCCTAAATACACAAGCTCAAATTTTGAAGATGACAATCCATTTTTGTAACAAGGGTGCTAAATCAGATAAAATCCGAAAATTTGAAAATTTCATCATCCTGGAGTGGGACACGAACCCGCGTCTCCCAGATAGCGCCCGGGTATGCTAACCACTACACCACCCGGAACGACCAAGTGTCCCATTAATTAATTGGAAACAATCGAAAACGGAATTAATTTCAAAAAAGAATTCAGAATTAATCGAAAACAATCAAGAACAGAATTAATTTTTTTGGAAAAACAAAATTTCCGAAATATTAATCGGAAGCTTGATATTTGGTCGTTCTGGGTGGTCTAGTGGATAGCATACCCGGGCACTATCTGGGAGACGCGGGTTCGATTCCCGCTCCAAGATGACGAAATTTTCAAGTTTTCGGATATTATCTGACTTACCATTCCTTGTTATATTTACACCAAAAAATGGACTGTCATCTTCGAAATTTGTATTGTATGGTGCAATCCCGTATTCCATTCATGATTTATCTGCTCCTCCGTGCAATCACGGGATAGGATTCTTAACCTCCAGATTCGCTAAACATGAATGCCGGTTGCTTCAACTAGCGAATCCTGTGATGGTTATATTCAAATTAATCAGAAACTTGAGACCTGGTCATTTTGAGTGGTGTAGTAGTTATCATACCTGGGCGCTATCTGGGAGAAGTGGGTTCATGTCCCACTCCAGGACGATGAAATTTTCAAGTTTTCGGATTTTATCTGATTTACCATCCTTGTTACATTTACACCAAAAACGGATTGTCATCTTCAAAATTGATATTATATGGTGTAATCCCGTATTTCTTTCATGATTACCCAAACTTATTCACCTGGTCAATCACTGTGCCATTTAGACTTATTTTACATTCAGTGCTAACAGTTTCTCTCTCAAAAACCATAACTTTGGTTTTTCCCTTATTTATACTCAGTTTGAATTTCTTACAAACTTTGTACATCTGGGACAACATACTCCGCAACTCACTTTTGCTCTCTGCCAACGGGACTGTGTCATCAGCATAGAACAATCTGCACACACTCATATCAAGACATAAACCAGTATTAGTTAATTATTTCTACTACACATATTCAAATTGTTGAGTAAAAAATTAGTTACACTATGGATTTTCTTCAGAAAGGCTACTTTGCATTTTATTTTCTGTATAATTGTTTGTTTAT
This sequence comes from Macrothele yani, assembly GCA_039090855.1. Classification (NCBI taxonomy): domain Eukaryota; kingdom Metazoa; phylum Arthropoda; class Arachnida; order Araneae; family Macrothelidae; genus Macrothele; species Macrothele yani. The sequence continues at coordinate 64,351,583 of CM077000.1, read as the reverse complement.
TAATTAGGGTGCAATGAATTATGTCTCCCTTTCTTTGCAGGATGATGGAAATAATTGAAGCAAGTGGCACTCCTGAAGAAACTATTCTTAATTTATGCACTGATTACTTTCTAGTTATGGGATGCAAGTCTTAAACTTTGGAATTATGTTTAGCAAAAATTAGTTTTGTTGTTTCACTTTTTTATTGCACTTTTTGAAAAGCATTTTTTTTCATTGGTGTTTTATCATGTAGAAAATTTACTGTCCCTTAAATTCTAAGAAATTTAAGTCATCATGTAATCAAGATTTTATATGTTGTGATCCAACAAAAATGAATCCATAGCATAAAATTTCTTATATTTATGTAAAGTATGCAATACAGAACAGGAGCAAAAAAAAAAAAAAAAATTAATAGTGTCATTCTGTGATAGCAAGTGGGTACTAAATGTTAAGGAAAAGAGCAAACCCACTGGTCTCTGTTAAACATCTAAGTCTTGAAAAACTTTACTTGTATGTAACAAAGAAAACTTGTTTAACTAAGGGCATCTGAAATGAACTATTTTTTTTTTCTACAATTGTTGTACAAGCTGTATATTTTATGTATGAGAAAACGAAAGAAATTATGAAATTCTGCCATGTAAATCATCCAGTATTGCTCAATTATTAAGTTATTCTAAAAATGAAATAATTATACAAAATTTCATGAAACAACTCTTAATGGTTGCATTATGTTAAAAACGTGCTTTAGATTAAACATAAATAATATCAACAGGTATTCTTTACCTATTATTGAAAAAGTATTTCGCACGTTTGTTGCTCCGCAGGGCACGACCTATCTCGGGACGGGAGCAACAAACGTGCGAAATACAATAAATTCAATAATAGGTAAAGAATACCTTTTGATATTATTTATGTGAAATAATTATAGTTACGGGGGTCCTAACAAAAGCTCTGCAAACTGTCCATTTTTGAGAAAAATGTGAAGTAATGGAGAAAACTGACCTTATTGCCATTCAATGTACTCCCATTTGCTGCTAATGACAGCTTTCCAGTAGTGAGGTAGGTCCCGGATGCTCCTTAGTACGCAATCTTTGTTCAGCTGTTGTATTACTCGGGTCATGTCCAATGACAGTTCATCCAGTGATTCGTAGCAGATGCCACGAAGCCGATTTTTGTAACTTTGGGAAAAGATCAAAGTCAGGTAGGTGGGATAGTTTCCCAGCCATATTTCAACAAAAGTCCCCATACTGACTCTGCACCATGACGCAACACATTGTCAAGCAGCAAGATCGCTCCTTCTTCCAACAAGTTGGGGTGATTTTGACAAATTTTCGGTCTCAACTTTGTCCTCAGAAAGTCACGATAATATTGTGCGCTGACATTTTGCCCTGCCGGCACTCCATCAGAAACCACAACACCCTGCGCAAAAATCATCATTTGCTTCACTTTGGATTGTTGCCGACGACACTTTGAGAGGCATGGAGAACTTGAATGCCTCCATTCCGCTGATTGTGACTTCAATTCTGGCTCAAAATCACGGGTCCAAGCCTCATTGATTGTGACAATTCTGTTCAGGAAGGTGTCACCCTCCCTTTCTAACATGTGGTGGTCATCCTGTGCGATGCTCATTCTGGCTGCCTTCTGCTGGGGGGAGGGGGGTGATTTAGGACCCAGTGCGTGGCGATTTTTCTTTTTCCCAGCGAGTCGATCAAAATCCGGTGAACACGCATGGTGGACAAATTTGCCTGATGAGCAATTTCCTCAACTGTCAAATGGTGATTCTCTTCAAGAAACGCTGCAACAATGGTGACAGATGTTTTGTCTGTCGCCGTTTGAGGTCGGCCTGAGCGGTGATCATCTTTGATGCTGCTTTGGCCCTCCCGTAAGCGCGATGCCCAGCGAGAAATTGTGTTTCGATCAAGAGTTCCTTTCTTACAAACTTCTTGCAAGGCAGTGTGAATCTGTATGGGAGTTTTTCCCCCGCAGAGTTTCTACTTTCACGTACGAGCTCTGGTCTAACGCCGTGACTCGACCTGAGGAGCTGCACACTTCCATTTCCAAACCTTCCCATGTCCACACAGCAAATGATAGCATGTTTTTCTGACACCACTGCGTTGCTGAGAGTCTGACCTTAACATGACACAATCATTTTCCTGATTGTATCATCCACTTCCATTTTAGATTAACATGTGCAGAACTTTTGTTATGACTCTCGTAATCAATGGGATATGCTGGGTTCCAGACCTGGGTCGTTTCATTGACAAAAAAAAAAAAAAAAAAAATGTTGCTATAACAAAGTTGTTTAGCTCTTAATTGATGGAGACAAGAGTATAGATGCACGCATGCTATTACTTGGTGGACAATATTGTTTCTGTTACACATATCCATATCATTAAGCTGTTCTGAGATTCAGAGGTTAGATCCTCAAAGAAAGACCATGTGCCAAGTACACATTTAACTGATAGAACTAGAATTTACTTACTGTTGGTGTATCAAATGTCTCCATTTATAACGATCTCTTGAGACAGCTCGAGCTTCACTGGCTTCCATCACAAGTTGCACACAAAATCTTTGGTACTACATACTCATTTTTTTCTCCTGCAGATGGATATGGTCCTCCCATGATTTCCTTGGTCTTCCTATACCTTTCTTTCCTGCCACTTGGGCTGAAAATATTATCTTAGTAAAGCATCTCATCACTCATTCTTTCACAAGGCCAAACCACCTAAGAGCATTAGAGTCCACCTTAGTAACAACATTTTGCCTCACATTACACAACTGCAACAAATCTTCATTCCTCACATGATCAGAGTGTGTCTTGCCAGAGACCCTCTCTAAGTAATGCTCCAGCACACAAAAAACTCATATGTTTCTTCTGCAGTGTCCAGGTTTCACTGCTGTACATGAGAGTAGGAACAATTGCACTTCTACATACAGCCGCTCGGGACTTGCTTGAGAACCCATCATTCCTGTGAAATCCCCTTAAGGCAGCAGCTATAACTTGCAAAGAAGAATTCACTCATTGCCTAGTTTCACCATCTAATTTGTTCTCTGTCAAACATGCTTCCTAAATATACAAACTTATTCACCTGGTCAATCTCTGTGCCATTTAGACTTATCTTACATTCAGTACAAACACTTCCCCCTCTCAGAAACCATAACTTTGGTTTTTCCCTTATTTATATTCAGTTTGAATTTCATACAAACTTTGTGTGCTCAGGAGAACATATTATGCAACCTACATTTGCTCTGTTGTGCCATCAGCATACAGCAATCTGCACACACACAGATATTATACCAAGACATAAACCAGTATTGTCTATTTTGGCATCATGCATCCATAAATATATTAAACAGCAAGTAAAAAATTGTAGGAGCAATAGCTGTCAGAAGCACGATTCACAAACACTTTAGCCGAGTTAAACTACAGAGATAAAATATTTTATTTACAATTAAAATCAGCTGAAATACACAAGCAAGATCTTTCACAGCTGCGACGGCTGCGTCTTCAGGCCTGATCAGCAACACTGGTGTGCATGTACAGTATTATATGTATAGTTATCTCCCCCACAATGCATAGTTTGGCAAGTTCAAGTTGCCAGGTAACAGTATGACAGAGGTTTTTACAAAGGTAGTACATAATCATTAAAAGCTTTTAACCGTGTCAGTAGTCCTTGCCAAATAGAGTTCCTTGTTGCGAATCATTCTTACTTTTGCTTCAATGGTATTATCTATATACAGAAAGCTGGTACACCAATGGGTTCACCTCTGTCTCCGGTACTAGCAGAGATTTTCCTCTAGCACCTTGAAGGCAAAGTATTGGCTATGTTCCCTTTGAAACTTCACTTTCCATACGTTATGTTGATGATGTGTTGGTCTTCTGGCAGCATACCTGGGACCAGCTTCAACAACTGACAGATGTTTTTTCTTCTTGATATCCTAGCATCTCCTTTTCCGTTGAATGGGAAAACTCTGGTTCTCTCTCTGTTTTGGATTTTCTTCTAAGTAAAAATCCCGTCTCGAATCGGTTATATCAAAAACCCGCTTCGTTATCTTCTTTAATCCCATATGACTCTTCCCACCCACTGGTCTATAAATTAGCCCCCTTACGATTTTTGATCAATAGGGCATTTTCCCACTCATTTTCTATTGGATCGCTTCATGGAGAATTTAATAGAATTTACCAGTTGGCATGGCAATACGACTTCCCTCGGCATAAGGCCTCCAACCTAATTCATCAGAAACTAAGAAGCATGACTACAACTTTACAACGAGATGTACGCAACATTTGCTATGTGAGTTCAATGAACTTCTACCAGCCACTTGTGAACATTCTGAAGAGATTCTGCAGGAAGGAAGCGATGGGTTTCGGCATCAAAACAACTAATGTTTATGACCTAATACGGAAAGACGGACTCTGTGCAATTAAAAAAATGCTGTGGGGTTTATTTAATCCCACGGCGTTCTTCTTCTCTGGAAAACAAGGACATCTGCTACATAGGAAAAATCTTGGATTACGTATGGCGAAACATGAATACTCGCTTCATTCCAATACTATTTCAACATCATTAACCAGGACTCTCGCAAGCGGAACACTTTACTCAGACTGGGATGGGGTTAGGATTCTTACATCTGCTAGTAATAAACAGACATTACTATTTACAGAGGCATTATACATTACATATTTTTCTGAAGGGTGCTGCAATGAGGAAATGCCAGTCAATGTGAACTGTATTTGGCAAGGACTATTGACGCGGTTAAAAACTTTTAATGATTATGTACTACCTTTGTAAAAACCTCTGTTAATCATACTGTTACCTGGTAACCTGAACTTGCCACACTATGCATTGTGGGAATTGTAAGTGTAGATAACTATACATATAATACTGTACATGCACACCAGTGTTGCTGATTAGGCCTGAAGACGCAGCTGTGAAAGATCTTGCCTGTGTCTTTTAGCTGATTTTAATTGTAAATAAAATCTTTTTATCTCTGCAGTTTAACTCGGCTAAAGTGTTTGTGAATCGTGCTTCTGACAGCTATTGCTCCTACAATTTTTTACTTGCTGTTTAATATATTTATGGAATTATCCAGCACAAGATTTTATTTTTGTGATATTAAACAGCCATGGTGACATTACACAGCCTTATCTGACTTCATGTTTTTAATTAATAACAATTAAATGTGCCAGAGACATTACTTTTAATACCGTCATTCTAGGAGCTTCTGTGAACCTGAGTGGTATACTGTCCACGTAGAATTTGTTAGTATATTCTCATAGAAATGGTACATATGTAAGAAAAAAACTCAGTTCATCAGTTCAGTTGTTTGCTTTTGTTCAGAGAAACATGTTGCAAAAGAACCAACCAACGAAGGACTTTGATCCACTGGATAGCGTGTCAGGCCATTGCGACTAATTGTTCCATGTTACAAGAAACTGTTTGCAGAAACCAAATAAAAACTTAATAAGAGGCAATTTTTGGAATTCAGTTTTTATATTTTTTTAAGGAATTAAGGAGAGAATAATGGTAATGTAGTGAAAGTAAGATCTATCAAGTTCTAGGCAGGCAGATTGCAAACAAAAGTCTGAATGAAATCTGAAAAAAAGAAAGGTTTTTAGGGAATTAAATCTATCAAATTCTAGCTGGGCAGTAATTACTAGCAAAAGTCTGAAATATGAAAAAAAGAAAAGTTTTTAGGGAATTAAGGAATAATGTAGGTTGTTGAAAGTAAGATCTATAAAATTCTAGGCAGGTGGTAATTGCAAACAAAAGTCTGAAATGTGAAAAAAAAAGTTTCAGGGAATTAAAAATAATTTAACATATTAAAAGTATGAAATCTTTCAAATCTTATGCAGGCAGTAATTGCAAACAAGTCTGAAATATGGAAAGAGAAAAGTTTTTAAGGAATAATGTAATATATCGAAAGTAAGATTTATCAAATTCCAGGCAGGTAGTTAATTACAAACAAAAATCTGAGAAAAAAAAGTTTTTAATAAAGGAATAATGAAAAGGGAATAAAGGAAATAATGAAAAGAAAAGGGAATAAACGAAGTAACAAAAAGAAAAGGAATAATATAATGTTTTGAAAGTAAGATCTATCAAATTCTAGCCGGGCAGTAATGACTAGCAAAAGTCTGAAATATGAAAAAAAGAAAAGTTTTTACAGAATTAAGGAGTAATGTAGAGTATTGAAAGTAAAATCTATCAAATTCTAGGCAGGTAGTAATTGCAAACAAAAGTCTGAAATATGGAGAAAAGTTTTTAAGGAATAATGCATTGTATCAAAAGTAAGATTTATCAAATTCTAGGCAGGTAGTAATTACAAACCAAAGTCTGAAATCTGAGAAAAAAGTTTTTAATAAAGGAATAATGAAAAGAGAAAAAGGAAATAATAAAAAGAAAAAGAATAATGTAATGTATTGAAAGTAAGATCTATCAAATTCTAGCCAGGCAGTAATGACTAGCAAGTCTGAAATATGAAAAATAAGAAAAGTTTTTAGGGAATTAAAGAATAATGTAGGGTATTGAAAGTAGGATCTACCAAATTCTAGGCAAATAGTAATTGCAAACAAAAGTCTGAAATGTGAAAAAATAAAATAAAAAAATAAACCTCTTAGGGAATTAAGAATAATGTAGTATGAAAGTATGAGATCTTTCAAATTCTAGGCAGGCAGTAATTGGAAACTAAAGTCTGAAGTATGGAGAAAAGTTTTTAAGAAATAATGTAATGTATCGAAAGCAAGATTTGTTAAATTCTAGGCAGGTAGTAATTAGAAACAAAAGTCTGAAATCTGAGAAAAAGAAAGTTTTTAATAAAGGAAATAATAAAAAGAAAAGGGAATAAAGAAAATAATAAAAAGAAAAGGGAATAAAGAAAATAATAAAAAAGAAAAGGGAATAAAGGAAATAGTAAAAAGAAAAGGGAATAATGTAACATATTGAAAGCAAGATCTATTAAATTGTAGAAAAAATGCTGTCTTTCCTGCATGCATGTGTCGAAAGAATTAGTGATCATGGTAAGTTTTTGGACAGGGAGTAAAAATACTTCTCACACGATTTTCAAGAAGTACTTTGTAATTCGTAGATGCAGCACCTCCGCCCCCTTTCCCCAGTTTGCAAACGACTGCCTGAAAAATTCTTCTAAAAAACTGTTTTTGTTTTTAATTCCATTAAAGATATATGCATTACAGTAAAAAATATGCTTTGGGCATGCAGTTATTTTAATTATTTTAATAAGTACAGAAAAATTTGAAAGAGAATAATAATTTCCGAGATTAAAAACATGCATTCTTACATCTGTGGCAAAGATGAAACTTCTGTGATATATGTACGCACAATTCTTTCGACACATGCAATTTTACATAGTATTGCAACAGGAAAAGGGAATAAAGGAAATAAAAAAAAAGAAAAGGGAATAAAGGAAATAATAAAAAGAAAAGGGAATAAAGGAAATAATAAAAAGAAAAGGAATAATGTAACATATTGAAAGCAAGATCTATTAATTGTAGAGAAAATGGTGTCTTCACATGCAATTTTACGTAGTATTGCAACAGGTTGTAATTGAGAATGATCTCAGTTTCTCATATTTTTAATAAAAATTACAGACTGCTTTGTCACAAGTTCAATTTTGTTCATTTGCTAGAAGTCACTTATCAGTAAACTGAGAATAAAAATCCAGTGCGTATTCACATTGTTCTTTTAATGGATAAAGCAGTGTGCCATCAGTAGGTTTTACTTTAAGTACAATAAAAAAAAACATTTAAATTGTAAATAACGGGTGTCTGCCTTCACCTTCCTTTTTTAGATGCAGAAAGGCTACTTCTTTTCCGACAACGCTGTCCACAAAACTTCAGAATTCTGGAAAAAATTGTTGCATCCCCCTCCCCCTCATTTCATTCGGGCTTGTACGCATGCGCACCCTATTGAACCGCTTGTTGTTGGACACAGCAGCAAGGCTCAACATCACTGGGATTTCTCCTCCCAAGTTGTAACATAGATAATGCATTTTTCCTACACATGCCTTGAATCTTTGGGGTCGTGTTTTCCCATAGCAGGAGATATTGCGAAACCAACAAAAGAGGCAGAGCAGGGTTGGGGAACGACAGAGGAATTACGTTCTTGATGACGCAATTGCTGTGTTGAACAGACGAGGGGAAAAATACCAGTAATTATAATAATTTAGAAAAAACCTAGTAGGGTTTTTTAAATCAGGATAAATAATTTTTGGAGCAGTAAAAATACATCCCGATTTTCTTTTAGGAAGTAGTTTTTGATGCCTATAATACGCCTGTCTAGGCGTTAATGCGACCTGACAGTACTCATTTTAATTCACTGAATAAGTTTAAAGATGAATAGCATATGTTCATACTGGACTGTTACCCCTCTTCGGTTGTGGGGCCACTTCGTGTGCTTTGGAGGAAACTGTTACAGGCTTCTGATGTTTTTATACGAGGTCCAATCAAAAAGTTCCGAGACTAGCCGATGTACAACAAAGTACTTACGTTACCTAAGTCTGGCTATGATCTCCCTCAAAGTAGTCTCCTTGGGCAGCAATACACCGCTGCCAGCATTTTTGCCAATGTTAGAATGCTCCCTGAAAGTCCTGTTCGCAAATCATGTCAAACACCGTCTGCGATTCGCGCTGGATCTCGTCCACGGTTTCAAAACGGCGACCCTCGAGTTTCAGCTTCATCTTCGGGAACAGAAAGAAGTCGCAGGGGGCCAAATCTGGTGAGTAAAGCAGGTGAGGAAGGGTAGTCGTGCTGTTGCGGCTGCAAAACTGGCGTGTTGCTAAAGCTTTGTGAACTGCTGCATTGTCGTGATGAAGCAGGAAATCGCCCCTGCGCCACATTTCAGGTCATTAGCAGCGAATGTCCTCCTTAAGACGCAGCAGAACATCGCAGTAAAAAAAAAAAAAAAAAAGGCAGTGACGGTCTGGCCCTGGGGGATGAATTCACGGTGCACAACCCCATGAATGTCGACATTTGTCCACATTTTCAGGGGGTTTGGCTCGTGGACGGCCGCCCTGACCTCTCCTCATCTTCCAATGCAGTTCTGCCGCTCTTGAAGCACGAGTGCCTCTCAAAACACCTCGCACAACTCATTGCTTCATTGCTATAAGCCTGCCGCAACATTTCATGCATCTCCGTTCCCGATTTGCCGAATTTGACGCAGAACTTGATGTTCGCTCACTGCTCTAGTTTACAGTCCATGCCGAAATTGCAGCTGTGTTCTGCACCTGGTCACCAAATATCGAGTAGCACAGTTCTCGATGTTCACAGAACGATACCACTTGGCACAATGACTCATGAAGGTCGCTTCTCGCACGTCCATGTACTGCCATCTTTTGGTGCGCTACATACTTAGTCTCAGAACTTTTTTATCGCACTATGTACAAATTCCTCTGGCGATTTAGTAACAGTCCTCTTAGCTTGATGACCTTTGCCATCATCCCATCCATTGGTTTTATTAGAAGAACAAACTTATCGATTTCTGTACTATCAGCAAATTTCCTTGCCTTCACTACTCCACTAGGGCAAATCATGAAGTGATGGTATTTAGTAATCCCAGCTAACTGTTTGAAAAACTGCTTCAAGTATACATCCCATTCATACCAAGCCATATGTTTGGCAAAGACAGCTTTATTATGACCACCAGGAGAGGAGGTAATGACACAATTTATCAAGTCACTGTGGGTATCAATATTACTGATGGCATACTTTGCTCTAAAGATTCCAAACATCCAGCTTACACATGTGTATACTTTAATGGATTTACTGGCAAACTTCTTTTTGCATGTTAACCACCTTTTTGTAGTTCGGGTCTCATATTTGAAAAAAAGACTTATGACACATTTTTAAGATAAATCCTTTCCCGTGTTTGGGTGATTAGTGGTTACGGTTATCCTTCTGTAGCCCATTCTTGAGGAAGATTTCTTAATCAGCGTTTGCATTAAAAATTATTAAAAAAACTTTATAGCAGGTGTATTTGCCACATAAATATATGAATATATAAGAAAAAGAAATGGAGGCATATAGGTGACTGCGGCAATCATGATTGAATAAAACTGGTGAAAAGCAGTTTTAGCATCAATAATACAAATATCCCATGAACAGATTAGCAAGATTTTTAAGTGTCATATCCAATTGATTTAATGCACATGTAATACAAATTTGACAAAGCCAAATACACTATCTACCAACAAGTAATTGGACACCTGTGATAGCAAAGGAAAACGAAGTTTATTCACCTTCAATAGTTGGTGGAGCCACCACGAGCGGCGATTACAGCTGCGACCCTCCAGGGCATACTCTCAACCAGGCGTTGTACGACGACTAGCGGTATTTTCTTCCACTCGGCTTGGAGAAGACAGGTCAGTTCCTTCACCGATTTTGGACGGTGTGGGCACCCCTTAAGTCGACGCTCTAACTCGTCCCAGAGGTGCTCGATAGGGTTAAGGTCCGGGCTCTGCGCAGGCCAGTCCATTCAATTAACCCCATTGTCACCATACCAAGCCATGGTGGACCTTGCAACATGACAGGTGGCATTGTCATCCTGAAAGTAACATGGGTCCACCCCGTAAAACTGCCACAACGTAGGAAGCGCATGGGCATCCAAAATTGTGCAGTAGGTCTCGGCGTTGAGTCTACCAGGAATTGCGACCAAGGGTCCCGTGCCATACCAGGAGAAACACCCCCATAGCATAATTCCACTGCCGCCGAACTTCACAGTTGGCACAATACATTTCGGCAGGAGGTGTTCTCCAGGCAGATGCCAAACCCAGACCCTGCCATCCGAACAGTAGAGGGTGAACCTTGATTCGTCGCTCCAGAGAACCTGTTTCCACTGTTCAACGGTCCACTGTCGACGTTCTTTGCACCAAGTTAGCCGAGCAGCGCTATTGGACTTGGTGATCAAAGGCTTGAGGGTGGCAGCACGTCCATGATAACCGAGCAGATGGGCTTCCTTACGGATGGTATTCATCGAAAGAACACTCGCGGATGTCTGTTGAAACTCCTCGCGGATGTGGCCTATCGATTTGGTGCGGTTCTTCTGAATTTCTCTAGCCAGCACCCGTCGGTCTCCAACTCCCAGTTTTGTGGGTCTGCCGGGTCGTGGCACATTCCGACAGTCACCTCTCATCTTCCACTTGCCAATCACGTAGGCCACTGTCGATTTTGGTTCTTCAACTCGCCGGATATGTCACGTATGAATCGGCCATTTCTGTGATACCCGACGATTACACCTTTCTCAAAATCAGAGAGCTCCGAACTGCGTGGCATCTTGCATGCGACTGGTTGCATTGTTGTTTCCCACACAATATTTAACGGCGGCGGCCGTGACGTGTATCAGGACCACAGACATCGTCGATTGCAGGGGTGTCCAATTACTTGTTGGTAGATAGTGTATTAGGGTTATGCTTCTTTTTTCTTTTATGAATTCCTTACAAAAAGCACAAGAGCTGTTTATATTCTGCCAGAACATCCAAAATCTTGTTTACAAAATGAAAGCATCTCTGATTTGCTGTATACTGCTAAAATCATTTTCTGGCTCTCTAATTGGACAAAGATGTCACCAGTTTGTATCTGTACAGTAATTGAATCAGTGAAACCCCAGTTGTTAAATGATTTATTGTTAATGAATTTAATTGCTAAAGAAGGATCGGATGTATATAGAATAATAAAATCATGTACTTTATGAATGATTTTAGATGAGTTACTGCTTTCTCAAGCTGTATCAGTTATATGTGTGTATATATTCATTGTAAATTTAGAAAATAAGGACTACATGTAAAGCAAGAAATGCTGAAAGCATTTTTTTTTTATTTTGTTTAAAAATTTACACATTTGTTGTTAGCTTTTACAGAAAATTTGTTTGTTCTGAATTTTATATGTGAATGTTACAGAAAGTATATACATGTACAGTCAACCCTTGATGCACCACACCTCGATTTACCACCACCCATACCTTGGGTTTGAATAGATGTGTCTATATATATGTATAAAGAGCAAAGTGGGAAAATGCGAGTGTTCCTGTCCGCGAATTGTTCGATCACTTCTAAATGACCTAGAGATCTGAAAATTGGTATGCTGATAGGTATTAACGTCTGAACACCTAGAAAAGTCCAAAAACCAAAAAATCACAATGGCTTTGGAACATTGTCTGCTTGAATTTTTCGTGAATTGTTCAACCACTTCTACATAACCTAGAGATCTGAAAATTGGCATACTGATAGGTCCAGATGTCTAGAAAAGTCTGAAAACCAAAATGGTGGCTTTGGAACATTGCTTGAATTTTTCTAACACTTTACAAAATTCAAAAGGGTAGTTTAATTTTACTCTTCAAAATGCTGATAGGTTTAAAGATCATTATGCCAGAAATGAAATACTGCAAAAATTCCATGAAATTTGATTTAAAATTAAGAGGCACCAAAGCCTGCTACCATTTTATGTCAAACCGTATGCCCTGACATCACGACCCTGTTTTAAATTGTAAAACAGTTATGGATCTTAAATTACCTTTTTAAATTTTATTTTCTAAAATATAATTTATAGATTCACCTTTTGGAGAATGGGCACAGATTGCTTGTTCTATACAAAACATGCCTTGATATACTGCCACACCCTTGGCATCCACCAACCCCCAATATATATTATTGCAACAACCTGTCTTTCCCAACATTAAACATACTTGATATACTGCAAGTTGTGTGAGAATTCCCTTTCCATTTTTTTACACCATCATTCAATTGTGATGAACCTGAATGTTAAAGACACTGATTCAATCAAAAATGCAAATCAGCATATTTCAACATGATAAAGACTCACTGAAGCAAACTTGCAGGATGGCGATATTTCAAATTCACTTGTTAAATTTGATTGTTCTCTGGAAATAATTGGAATGAAATCTAAAACACAAATTAAAATAGACAAAATTTAAAAAAGAAATTAACGTATGTAAAATGATTTTTGTATAATGATATTAATGTAATGTTCACTTGATTTAGTAATGTTACATGATTTTTTATTCATTCCCCATAATTATGTTAACTTCCTCTTCCTACTATGCAAAGTAAATTTCCGCATTTAAGACATACCAGAAGCTTCCAAGACTTCCGGAAACAGACACTTTGAATTACAATGAACACACTAAAACTAAGTACGATTTTCAATGAACCATAATTAACTATTATGATTTTCAATGAACCATAATTAACTATTCTGATTTTCAATGAACCATAATTAACAATTTTGGGTTACCTAAAAATAATTGGTAAATTTTATATAATGCCACCCTTGATGTAGTTCCACAACATTATGTGCAGACAGTGGCAGTACAGCAAAGGTTGATTGTACATCTATTTTTATTTTTTAAGAATTTTTCATTTGCTATAATTCATTTGATAATGCAATTTCATTTTCTGTGTGTTACCAATTGTGTCAATGAATTACAGATTTACAACAGCAAACTGTTAAACAAAATTCAAATCATCATGTAGTACAGGCTCCATAAAAGATGACCAAATGTTTTTTTTTTCTTCTGCTTATAGATAGATGAAGTAAAATATGCAGATAACATTTGTTTGGAAATTTCTGTTGACTATGTAAATGTTGAATTGTTTAAATAAATGTGGATTTTTTTTCCTCAAAGAAATGCAACTGCATATGACTTGCAAATCATTGTTTCTAAAATTCTGTAATTTAAGTACAAAATTTTAAATTGTACATATTTGAAAAATTGTCAATAATTAAAATTTCACAAGACTTCATTTTCTGCCTGTGTGTGTTGTTATTTGTGTATGAGCAACCATTTCAACAAATTGAAATAATAAATTTGTATAATTGTTGGCATAAATGTGCAGTATTTATTTTCATTGTTTCCATTTAGCAACTCCTTCAGAAAACTTGAAAATTACATTGCCGTGAAGCAAGAATCTAAACCGCATGTCCTGATTTCCATTCCTTCATGCTATCCTTTACACCACCCAGGACAAGGAAGTTCAAAAGTAAGTTTATAAGTTAAGTTCAGGAAATTTGAAGGACTAAGCGGATGTAGCTTAGAAATCTGAGAACCAAATCAAATCTGAATGGTTCTTAGATTTCTAAGCTACAACTGCTTTACTTCAGTTGCTTGGAACTTCCTTCTCATGGGTGGTGTAATGGACAGCACGCTCGAACAAATATCAGGAGATGCGTGTTTGATTCCCGCTTCACGGTAATGTAATTTTAAAATTTTCTGGCCGCCCCGGTGGCGCAGTGGTCTAAGGCGTTGGCCTCTGATCATTCGTCCGTAAGGGGTCTGGGTTCGAATCCCGGTCAGGCATGGGTGTTGTGTTTGTCTTACGGCACTGGCTCTCTCCCTTCCTTGGAACCAGTGACCCTAAATTAGGGACGGGCGACTGCTTATAGCCCATTGAGTTGCTCACGGTGGTCGTTAAACCTCCAATCAAAAAAAAAAAAAAAATTTCTGAAGGAGTTGGTACATGGGAACAGTGAAAATATGGCACAGTGAAAGTGAAATTCAGGTAATCCAAGAAAGTGAAATTATTAAGAGAAGCTGAGACCTCACAACAGTATGAATTCCAAATTGCTCCCGAAAAAATGAAAATCTATTGGACAAATCAATCCAAAATTCAAGAAAGTGAAATTGTTAAGAGAAGCAGAGACCCCTCAACAGCATGAATTCCAAAATACTCCGGAAAAAAATGAAAATCTATTGGACAAATCAATCCGAAGTACAAGAAAGTGAAATTGTTAAGCGAAGCTGAGACTCCCCCCCACCCCAAAGTGAAAATCTATTGGATAAATCAATCCAAAATCCAAAAAAGTGAAATCATTAAGAGAAGCTGAGACCCCTTGACAGCATGAATTCCAGAATGCCCCCAGGAAAAGCAAAAATCTATTGGACAATCAATCTAAAATCCTAGAAAAATGTTCAGGAAAATAGTAACTATACTAGTGATCCAGTTTATTGGTGTAGGAATATATACATAAGCGTTTCCAAGCTTTTGCACATCAACCAAATGGCTTTTTCAAGGAAATTAGACAGAAACTGCAAACTGAATAAAAGAATGCTTTAACAATTTGAACGTGGTGACTTGACTTGACAATACATAGATACGTTATATTCATTTAATGATATGAGGTATCCTGGTAGGGAGAAGGCATTACTTGAAGAACTGGTTCCAAATTCGTGGCAACTCGAGTGAGATGCTATCTTTGCAAATATCACTGTTGGTAATAATCTCCAAGGTTTCTCGAATGGCTGTACATTTAGAAGTAGAGTAGGTAGCTAATTTCTTTATATCCACACAGGAGTGAATTTGACTTCTCTGGATAAGGCTGTGGCTACTTTACTGTATTTTGTGTCCCTTTTATGCTCGTTGACTCAGATTTCAAACAAACGCTTGGTCATTCCAATGTAGTATCATTTAGAGCTGTCCAGATATTGTATATATTCCTACCCCAATAAATCAGATCACTAGTATAGTTACTATTTTCTACATAAAAGGTGTACTGTTCCTCGTTGTCCAGAAAAATGTTCTTGATTCATGTATTTTTTGTAAAACCGGGGCACTGTCCCGGTGGTGCAGTGGTCTAAGCGATGGCTTATGATCATTCGCCCGAAAGGGGTCTGGGTTTGAATCCTGGTGAGGCATGGATGTTGTGTTTCTCTTACAGCACTGGCTCTCTCCCTTCCCTGGACCCAGTGGCCTTAAATTAGGGACGGGCGACTGCTTATAGCCCATTGAGTTGCTCACGCTGGTCATTAAACCTCCAATAAAAAAACGGGGCAACGCTGGGTATTTCTGCTAGCGTTTTATAAACCTGAGTTAAAATTTCTGCTCTCTAATAACAAAACAAACAGAAAAGGAGACAATTATCAGTACAACAAAGTAGTTTATTGCAACCAATGGACAACAAAAATAAAGTATTCAAACCAAATATGAAAAGTTATCACAAGCTAAAAAAATCACATGAAACAGCAAAGACAGCTGTGTTGAGTATATACATATTATAGTAGCATTAGTTAAGTTGTGGGTCAAGTATACCACTTCTTTTCAATATGTTCAAAAGTTGGTCACCAACTGTGAAGTATGTGTTTCTCCACAGACATACTGCAAAACATATTGCAGAAAATTAAATAACTTGCACAAAGGTAAATCATGGCAGTTCACTTATGAGTAAATAAAAATTGCACTGTTATAAATTATTGGTTTCTTCAAAAACCTGAAATTACAATTGTTTGGCAGTTTGTACGAAATACAGTTGTCAGAATAATTTCCTGAGTACCTGCTAAGGACAGAGGCAGCTCAACACATGGTTCTGCTCTCTTTCCACAGAGCTGCACACAACAAAATTATGCAATGTTGAAAAACAATTTTTAGCAGAACAAATAAAAATGCATTTTACTGTTAAGTTTTGTACAGACTTCATGTTCGCGATAACAGGGGAAATGTTAGGTATCATTTAAATGATTGGGGAAAACAATTTTATATGATGACGAATGAGTATTATTTGATGTTGTCTACTACAAAACTACAATAATAAATTAATCTGAAGAATTTTTTTTTATCATATGCTCTTTAACAACATTTACTTATAGTTTTTTTAATACATTATTCTGGAAGATCAACTTTTAGCACTTCTGTCTCAAAAAAGTGAAAATAAGTTTATAAATACATTCTTTTAATGTACAGATTTTTTTTTCTTGTGATAATACTGCAGTTAATACTAAAAGCAAGATTAAAACAGAGAGCTTTGGATGTGACATACCTGAAGTATTTTGCCTTCCTTTTATATATATATAAATAACCATGCTTTTCAAGTACAAATTATCAATTTATCACAAAATGGCCAATGGTTTATAATCCATCTTGAAAATGAACTGTAAATAGCAATAACTGAACTGTATTGCAGGGGGAAAGGTTGGGGGAAATGAAACAAAAAACCTAAAAAGGCATTTTATTGTGTACATGTGTGATATCAATGGAAAAAAGTTTGCTTCTTACATCATATCAGAAAGGCAGTTGCACACTGAAAAGACACAGTATCATCTTCAAAACTTCTTAAGATGCAGAAGTTGCTATGAACTTCTGATCAAAATTTGGTTCATTTACTGAATATAGCCCTTGCTGTTTCAGTCTGACCGAGTGGACATGTCTGCTCACTCACAACACAAGATGCTGTATCCCATCATGAGAGAGTCGTTTTTTGTTTTTTTTTTCATTTTGAGCTCTTCAAAGAACATTTCATGTGCTAGAGGTGCAAAAAAGTAATTCTCCTGATGTTAGGTGAAATGACATTTCACTACAAACACAAAATGACATCAGTAGTAAGTGGGAAACGAATCAGTTCACAGATAATGAAGCAGATGTCACGCCTTCGTTGATATCAGTGCTCTTGGATTTTGGGGTATGTACATATAAGAGGTACAATTGAGGGCACATGGTGTCCCTTAAACAGCAGCTTCTTATTGGAGGCACAAAAGAAAATTGATAAGCCCAGAAGTAGCCGATGAGATTGACGAAGCTATGGTATTCGCGATTTCTTACTTCTTGGTAGCTACTAAGAGAGGTTATGTTGCATTTGTAACACAGGAACCATTTCTTTTTCTTCAGAAGAAATACTATTATGTTCTTCCAACACATACAATGTTATTAAAGCCATTTCAAAAAAAGAATCTGTTTCAGGCTACGTTATCATATTAAGAGTGAGCAGATGTG
This sequence comes from Macrothele yani, assembly GCA_039090855.1. Lineage (NCBI taxonomy): Eukaryota > Metazoa > Arthropoda > Arachnida > Araneae > Macrothelidae > Macrothele > Macrothele yani. Next base: position 64,333,877 of record CM077000.1, on the reverse strand, counting down.
GTAATACCATTTGCGATTCCAAATTATGCAAGTTCAAAAACGCTTATATACCATATGCACTCGTGTATATGCTTAAAGTTTTTTTTTGGGGGGGGGGGTCGTCTTCTACATGGGTAACTAAAAACTAGGACTGGACTCGCATAAATTCTCCCGCAGAATTTATTGGTGTATTTGTTTACATTTTAGACTGCGTCTTTCTGCGCGAGTTTTCTGACCTGAAAAAAAAATAATAATAATAAAAAAAAGAAATATTTTTCCACCCAGAGTAGAATTCCTATGGAAATAGGTGCCATTAATATGGTAAGTGAAAAACCTAATCCTGTTTCAAATTGAAACTATGAAATTTCTTGCATCCAATCATGGGATAACCTCATTATTTCTCTGTGTGCAATCGTGGGACGCCGTCGACATTGCATATATCACCTGGCTGGTGAGGTGGGCCATAGCCAATCGGTAGTCTCTTTTCCCAACTTACCACAGCAAGCACAGGCATATGTGTTTGCACTCAGCACTAGCGGAAGTCATCCGCAATATCGAATAACAAGGACATAGTGTTTAACAAAAGGTGGTAATTTGAAAGAAGGCTGACACAGCCATGTTACTTCTTGGATAAAAGAATTGCAGAGTGCAATTTCACAAAAAAATAGTTATAAATTCTCTCAACAAATGCTTAAGTAATGCATGGATATTACTAGAGTTATTTGAAAACTCCAACAGTGAATCATACTTTGAAGGTTTTTACAGAAGATAATTTCAGAAATGTGCATAATTCATTTTAATATACAGTGTAGCTTGTCTAATTCGAATGTTTTTAATTTGAATTCTTGGTTAATCAAATTTTTCATTTGGTCACTTGAATTTTCTATATAAATAATGTTAAAAAAAACCCTTTAATTCAAACTTTTTCTGTTTAATTCGAAGAAAACCCCATTTTCGTATTTTCAACAATTACCTTTTAAAATGGGTATGTACTGTTCTGGATGTAGCAACAAGTTAAACCTGAAACTATGGCCAACTGCTTCGGAAAAGCAGGCTTTCACCAGCACCCTGATGACGAGTCTCAACTACATCAAGGTAATGGTGGCAAGAGAGGACCGGCTTTCGGTTAGCGGAGTGTTCGGGGTCAGAATGGGAAAGCTGACAATTTATCGGAGTTTGATAAAGGACAAATTGTAACGGCACTGTGCCTCGGAACTACGATCTTGAAAACGGTGCGGCTTGTGGGTTGTTCACGTATCATTGTAGTGATTATGTATCAAAAGTGGTGCACAGATGGACAAACCGCTGTCCAGCTGCATGCCATCTACAACTCATTGATGCCAGAGGGGAGCGGAGACTGCCGCGCATTGTTCACAGCGACTACAGGGCCACAGTGTGACAAATCATCTGCAGCTACAACAGTGGTGATCAGGGCAATGTGTTACAGCACACAATTCATCGCAGCCTTCTGCGCATGGGCCTGCGTAGCCGAAGACCCAGCCGGGTCCCCATGCTCATCTGCACGTCATCGCCAACAACGCATGAAATAAGCCCAAGATCATAGAGATTCAATCGTGGACGATTAGAAGAAAGTGGCCTGGTCCGACAAATCAAGATTCCTGGTGCATCACGTAGACAGCCGAGCGTGAATACGCCGATTACCAACAGAGGCTATGGCACCTGGACGCACTGTTGGGCAGAATCAGGCCGGCAGTGGCGGTGTTAAGCTGTGGGTGATGTTTTCTTGGGACAGTATTTAAGCCCAATTTTACCAATAGCACAATCCCTGACAGCTGTCAGGTGTCTGAACATCGTTGCGAACCAAGTTCACCCATTCATGGCAACTGTGTTCCCTGCTGGGGATGGCCATTACAAACAGGATAATGCGTCATGCCACACTGCCAGAATCATCAAGGAGTGGTTCAAGGAACATGCTGGTGACTTTCTGTTAATGCCCTGGCCTCCAATTCTCCTGACATGAACACAATCGAACATTTGGGGTTCGACTTGGAAAAGCGGGTTCGCGCTAAATCACCACCACCCCGAAATGTACAGGAACTGGAGGACCTGCTGTTGACATTATGGTTCCAGATACCCCAGGATACCTATTATCACCACCTCATCGAATTGATGCCTTGCCGAGTGTCCCCTGTCTTGCAGGATAAAGGGGGTCGCCTACAGCTTGTTAGGTATGTGGTCATAATTTAATGGCTCATCGGTAAATAAAGGTAACTTGATCACGCTAGTTACGTTAAATGAAAACTTTTACAAAAAGTTCGTAAGTTGGAAGCTTTCGACCTTATCTACATTCCGATGATCTGGAGATCAATTCTAAGTTTTGGCAACAAAAATAGGGAAAATTCAAATGTAGAATCTGGCAACAATCTTAGTCCTCTATTGGCGTGATGAAGACCTAAGATAAGGTCGAAAGCTTCCAACTTACGAACTTTTTTGTAAAAGTTTTCATTTAACGTAACTAGCGTGATCAAGTTACCTTTATTTGTTAATATTGTTACGTGTTTTGCCCATCGTTGTCAGGCTCATCGGTGTATAGTGTTTAACGAAAGGTGGTAACTTGAAAGAAGGACGACACTGCCATGTTACTTCTTGGATGAAAGAATTGTGGGATACAATTTCACCAGAATTAGTCATAAATTCTCTCGACAAATGTCGCACAAGTAATGCATGGATGTTACTGGAGTTATTTGGAAACAACAGTGAATTATACTTTGAAGATTTTTACAGAAGTTAATCTCAAAAATTTACATAATTCATTTCAATAAATACATTTTCCCAAATTTTGAAATTTAAGGTTGGCTTATATGTGGGTCAAGGTTTTTCACAAATTTTTAGCTCTTGAAGTGGGGAGGGGGGTCGGCTTATATGCGAGTATGTACGGTAGTTTAGTATAAATCCATTTATTCAGTGGAGTAATATAATACAGGGTTATTCAGAAAGAATCGTCTGATTTCAAAAATTTATATTTTGAAAAATTAACAACACACTGACAGCTCAGAGTATTTGCAGGTGGTATCATCAGTTCGAGGACACTTGATGTCTTTGTAAAGGAAATTCAAGTCCAGGGCAACCTGGCGTATCTGCAGAGAATGTTAAAAGAGTGAGAAAGACTTTTCTATGCAGCTTCAAGAAATCGACCATTCGCGCTAGTCGAGAACTAGGGATTCCTCAGCCTATATTCCAGCTCCCCAACTTCATTTTTCAACAAGATGGGCACTACCCCACTGGCATACAGAGGTTCGTCATTTTCTTAACACGGAGCTACCCCGCAGTTGGATTGGTCGGAGTGGAACAGGTGACTTAGTGTTACACAGCTGGCCTCCTCGCTCACCTGATATGACCCCATGTAACTTCTTCCTTTGAGAGTATGTAAAATATCAGGTGTTAGTGCCTCCTTTGCCCACAACTCTATGTGAACTTAAACAATGCATTTCCGCTGCTTTATAGAAACAGTTACCAATGACACATTAGACCGTGTTTGGCAGGAATTTCCATATCGTGTTGACATTATACGAGACTAAAGGAAGTTATATTGAACATTTGTAAAAAAAAAAACTTACATTTTTCTTTTACATTGATGTATTTATTATCATTCTGTGTTGTTAATTTTTCAAAATATAAATTTTTGAAATCGGATTATTCTTTCTGAATAACATTGTATAAGTCACCAAGCATTTGCTCTACACTCGGAAGCTCTTTCAAGGCAGTGGTTAGATATAAAATGTCTAACCACTGACTTGAAAAAGCCTCCCAGAGGAGCAAAAGCTTGGTTGGTTGTAAATATTGTATTACTCCACTGAATAAATTTTTTTACTACACTATATTACGTTTGAACTTAACATCAAAACATTATTTAGCTGAAGAATTCACTCAAAAGGCCTATTCTCAATACTTTACTTTATTCCTTAGACCTTGCAGACACCGAATGCATTTAAAAAATTGCTGCCATATCCCTCATTAATATTTTGCTATTTATCATATGTGAGACTGAAAAAGAAAAAATATAAAAACTTTTTTTAACCAAGTGAAAAATCAGAATGAGTGGTGAGAAAGTGTGAATATGATGCAAAGTGAGCAAAATGGAATTGTTCACTAATTTATTTATGTAAATATTTAACTAGAGCACACCCACTGTAATCACAATATAAAATTACTGAATTCCAAACAAAATAAAATGGTTTCAAAAGACATTGCTTCAAACAGTTTTTTTTTCCTTTTTGTTCTGTTGTACTTGTAGGAACATGTGTGAAAACACAGGCTTGTCCACGTCAGGCATCGAACCCGGGTTTCTTTACTCCAAAGTAAGTCGCTCTCCCAACTGAGCTACGCAGACATGTGCTCTCATTGCTATCTGCCTTTATCTCGTGTGCGTCCTGTGGCACGTCACATCAGCTAGAGTTTCCTCTTGCAAGCAAGCATTGCTTTCTTATCAGCAATTTCCACAGCCATATTTGTCCTTTGTTGACTCTGCCACTGCACAGAATCCACTGTTTATTTTTTCTTTCTGTTTACAGCTTTTCCTTCCTATTTCTTTGTGGCTTTCCTCTTTTTTTTTTTTTTTTCATATCCTCAGATGATGATAATTTCATTTATCATGCTGAAAGAATTTTCAGCAGGAGGTCCATGAAAAACTGTTCACTATTTTAGATAAATGGTGTAACTTTAAAGTGAGGAATGTTTTTGAACAACATGCATTAATTTTTAACAAATTTTCGAACTTTGTCGCTTCCATTTTCAGAAATTTACCCCTGCCTTATGAAGCTTAAATGCAAAAATTTATGGAGGGAAGGGGAATAACATTTAACAACACAGGAGAGTGGGAAGATTGCAGGGGGGGGGGATAATTATTATGGGAGAAAGCACACAGTTTGAGCTTCACTGACATCTATTACATGATGCACACAAGACCTTTTGTACTTCATCATTTTTCTCTTATGCAAACATTACTGAAAATTCAACTGGAACTGCCAACAAGAGAAAAAACAAAACAAAACTGGAACCATCAGCTGTGGTCTAATCCCCCACACCAATGTACTTTTCTGATTAAATTCAAGAATTTAAAGAAGACAAAATAATGCTCTTAAAAGTTTTTAAAATGAATTTAAGTTGTGATTTAAGGGGAGTGTGGTCTGGAGGAAGTCAGTAAAAAAATATGTGCTAAGCAAGTGTTGTGACTACCACTTAGGAAGAAAATAAGAGGTTGTTTATTTAGTATTAGTAAGTCTTGTCTCATTTATGTAATTATGTAGTCTTATTGGATAAACTTTTGATCTTTAAGGGCATGTAGTCCTAAAAATTTCAGAAGTAAAACAAAATGAGCTTGTTTTCTAAAAATAATTATTGTCAAAGAAGCACGGATGCACAGTATCTAACAATTTAAACTTCACGATAGACTAGAATATTTTAAACATACAGACGCGTGCAGATTATTAGACTCAAATGCAAATGTGTATAACATGCATTCTACAATAAGATTTTTTTAGTTTAATTAATGTTTGATCAACATAATTCTTTCTATTTCATAGATGGCAACATTGAACTTTGATTTAGTGATATGGCAACACTGGTGAGACAATATATTTTGAGAAAAAATAACTGCAAAATTTTAAAATCACAAAGTGAGAAAAGCAACTCAAAAATAGGCACTATGTTCTTGGCGTTTGCCTCATTAGCAAAGAAATAAGCACCATGCTTTTTAAATATCCAGTCTGGTAGAACCTTTCAAAATAAATTTGAGCCCTTCTATTCAGACAACTTAATGTAATATAATTATGTCCAGCTTGAGTCATTCCAGAGCAATATGATGGTAATTCCACCTAAAATATTTGTTTATTCTCTCGCAATAAAAGATTGCCACCTCATTTGAAAGGAACTTCGCTTACTCTGCTTCATCAAGTCATTCTTGCGCCATTTCATTGTTTTACTGGTGTTACGCAAATTTTGTATTTAGGTTTTTTACCTGTTATACAGTAATTACATGGTTTTATTATTTGAGTTTTGCATACCTTCTTTATTCTTTTCCTCGTGTGTATTAGCTTTTTAAAGGAGAATATAAAAACAACCAGATAAACAATTAATCATTTTGTAGTAATATTGTTCCTTAATTTAATTTATTAAATACACTCGTCATCAAAAAAATAGTTTCACTCAGAAGGAAGCAACCGACAGGAATGAATCTTGGTAGATAGGTTTGAATCATGAGACATACAAATATGATTCAAGCATCGTGCTCGGCCGAACATGTGAAGCAAGTAAGGAGGGGTCGTAGAGTTCTGCCTGACCAGCTATATAAGGTCATCTCGTTGTGTGTGCTTGCCATTCTGACTAATACTGTTGTGTTGGTTGCAAGTGAAGTATGCCTTGGAGAAAAGTTCATAAGCAATTTGAGCAGTTGGAGGAGTTTGAGAGGGGCAGCATTGTCAGGCTTCAGGAAGAGGGATGCTCTTATCACTGTATTGCACACCATACCAGTCTTGCAGATATCCCCATAGCATGCTGTTGGCAGCAGTGGATAGAACAAGGCATGCAGCAGCGACAAGAAGGGTCTGGGAGACTTAGACGAACCACGGAGAGAGAGCACCAACAGATTGTCTGACATGCGCGAAGTGACCCAACAGCCACAATTGTGCATATTCAGTGAGCAATGGTGCCCACCACATATCGTCCAATTAGTGCCAGCACCATTGGCAGACAGCTGCATGATGTAGGACTACAAGCACACAGACCATTATGACAACTGTTCTTAACAACAAAGCATTGTTGCCAAAGACTGCAATGGAGCCACTCAGAATGGCAGAGTTTTGATCTTCAATGACGAGTCTAGCTTTTGTATTGGAGGAGACGACCACCGAATCCATGTGTGGAACACCATGGTCAGCGCCAAGATGAATGGTTTGTTATCAAGCGTCACATGTCCGGAAGGCCTGGTGGCATGGTGTGGGGTGCAATTGCCTACGATGCCAGATCACCTTTGGCGTTCATTACAGGTACTTTGACAGCCCAACGTTATGTTAACGAGGTCCTGCACCCAGTGGCCCTAACTTTTCTGAAAGCTCACTGTGGTGCGATTTTCCAACAGTACAACACTCATCCACATACTGCTGCTGTCTCGAGAGCTTGCTTTCAACCCACTGACACTGCTACGGCCAGCCACATCGCCAGAACCATTGCCGATTGAATTGCCTGAGATGCTATTGGACATGCTATCCATACTGCACTCCTACCGCACAATCTGCAGAAATTGCATGAGAAGATTCAAGTTGCATGGGATGGCTTATCGCAAGACACCATTAGGAACCTGTACAACTCCATACCGAGACATCTGGCATGCTGTGTGAGCAAACATGGTGGCCTGACACCATACCGAGGGTCACTACTTATTGGCATGCAGCTCAATAAATATTGCCCATATCAGTATCAATGTTTAATCATTTATTGTTCCTGGTAACTTTTATTTTCCTCCCGAATAGCATTGCAATCTCACATGTCCTTCTGTGTGCAACTATTCTTTTGACGATGAGTGTATGAACACAATATTAAATTTACCAGCTGTGCTCTTAACTTTCGAATTCCTATGTTTACCTTGTCCCATTCGCAGGTTTAACGTCATTAAATTCGATCCATTGCCGTGTTCATATTCCGAACATGCCCTTTGTTATATCCCTCTTGCAGTCCTTAAATGATTCGGCATTTAAGACATTTTTCGCTCAAATCTGATCCACTCCTTTACTCTGCCGTACATATCCAGTTCTTGTCAGGAACCTCATTGGAGATTTTTAATTTTGAGCTAGTCCAGCACTTGTCGAAATTAAAATAAAGTTCACTAATTTAGCTGCTCACTCAATAAAATGGTTATTTTAAAAACATAATAAATTTGCAGATACATCACCAACTTTTTATATACCTGAAGTATTCAAATATATAAACAGTCGGCAATGTATCTGCAAATTTATTATGTTTTTAAAAATAAATTGGTTCCAGTGAAGGGAAAGAACCAGTACCATAAGACAAATGCAACATCCGTGCATCACCAGGATTTAAACCAAAACCCAGCGCTCAGACCACTGTGCCATCGAGGTGGTTTTTGTTTTATTTTAGACATTCCTTTGTGGACAACATTTTGCAGTCCATTAGGAAGTGTTCCATGAGTTGAAGACCCTTGCTGTAGAAGGAGCCTTTTAGTTATTTGCGATAAGAGGTGATGAAAGTCCAAAATGGGTCGGGTTGGCCTGGGTCATAAACTGGAAGTTGTGTGTTGGGTCGGGCCTCTGAAGTTCGTTCCCAACTTTTCAAATTAAGGTCTGTGCAGATCTCTACCAGGGCGGTCTGCAGACCACACTTTGAGAACTACTGTCCTAGCTTAACTAATCACACTTGTGAACAATCCACCAAAATACATGTGTTGTTCAATGCAGTGTTGCCACCTCACAAGCACAAAATTCTGATAAAAATTCAATTGTTTGTTTGCATAAGTTTGCAGCCCAGAAAGCTGAAAACTTATGCATAGACCCAAAAGACAATCCTTTCCCCTGAATAACATTTTAATTTTATGGTCAGATAAAGCACATCTACGTAGATAAGAGCACACTGTTGTGTGATTAAAACTTTTCATTTCACATTTTTTTCTTCGCTACTGTAGCAACTAAAATGCTGCTTTAGTATCAAACAATCATTATAATACATATTTTATTTCAGAAAATATGTGGGATCATTTCATATGAAATGCACAATGTGGCAATGCCGTGGAATTGATGATGCAATCTCAGTGATGTTTGTGTCAGTTGTAGAGTGGAACTTGGGGATGCAGCACGTGGCCTCATTACTCTCACAGTGCATGGCCGAGGGTTAGAAATGGCCCTTTCAGACACCTGAGGTACTGTGATGCGGGAAGATCAATGGTTGTACATCAAGATTGAAACTTTATGTGGTAAAAATCCAACAGACATTCATGGTGCTTTGCTTGAGGTTTCTGGTGATGAAATACTAGAATGAAGTACAATTTCCTGCTGGGTTACTCGCTTATTTGAAGAATGTTTAAGCACAAACAATGACTCCAAGCCAGGGAAGCTGAAAACAGCAACAAATGAGCAAAGTGTGAAACTTGCCGCCAATTGTGACGAACAAGACCATTGAGCAACTTGCGAGGAAATTGCAGAAGCTACAGGAATTTCAGCAACATCAGTATTCCATATTTTGACGAATGATTTGCAGAATAGAAAATTTTTGGCCAGATGCGTTCCTCATGACCGGACTGCAACACAGAAACAGACTCATGTGGACAATGCAACATTGCTGAAGCAAAGATTTGTCACTGAAGGTAGGTGGCGTGGCTGTTACAAATTGTTGCTATTGATGAAACATGGGTTAGGGACTTCAAACCTGAGTTGAAATTGCAGTCAAGTTAGTGGAGAAGTCCATGCTCTCCCCACGACCCCAAAAAATCCGACGGGCACAATCAAAGGTCAAGCAAATGATGATCTTCACGTATGATCATTTTGGAGTCATCATGACAGATAGAGTATATGGTGTTCTCCCCAGGTTTTTTTTTTTTTTTTTTTTTTTTTTTACAGCCAGACAACAAGAAATTTTAGGTGGGTGGTACTTTTAACGACCCTTTCCCCAATAAAAAAAAATATTTTGCTTAACATTATTATACTTGTTAAACACCTTTAGTGGTGTGGTAGGCATTAATGTAACATAACATGATAAACAAAGTTAGAAAATTGTACAAAAATGATTTTAAAAATGAGTATTTACTAACAAATCATATTCGACACAGATTTCATTTTTTTTTTTTTTTTTTTATAGATTGAAGGTTTAATAGCCACCGTGAGCAACTCAATAGGCTATAAGCAGTCGTTTGTCCCTAATTTAGGGCAACTGGTTCCGGGGAAAGGAGAGAATCAGTGCCGTAGGGCAAACACAACATCCGTGCCTGGACCCATCTCGGACAATAATAAAGTCATAAGCAGGGGTAGAAAAATATTCTGCTAAATTTTTTGCTGGCAAGACGTTGGACCAGCGGGGGGGGACTATGCTCACTTATTATTTTTTTTCTGGGGCCCGAAAATTCTTGAATTACCGTAATATTTGTCTTATTATCCGCAGACCCAGGGATTCCCACTTTTTTTTTTTTTATCTTCGTATAATCTGCCCTGGTGTATAATCCGCAGTGCGCGAGATTAAAAAAAAATTTGCGCCGTATAACTCGCACATCACAAATGTTGATCCGGAAGCAGAATTTCTACATACAGACCCCCCCCCCCCCGGAGTCCGAAGAAGTAAGAAAAAAAAAAACGATCTTATTAAATAAAGAAATTAATTTTTAAAGGTAACTTTTTTAATATATTTTTACCCCCGGACATAAATAAAACTTAGTAATTAAATTTTGTGCTCTATGGCATCCATACAGCACAAAAAATTTAATCACATCAATGCAGTTCTAGAGTATTGCATTACTGATACAGAACAATTAATAGAAATACCTATATACTCACCTGTAAGTCGAAAGTGCTTGGAAGAAATTCTGTTTTCAAAGTAGTGAGTTGGCTTACACACAGGTCAGTAAAAAAAAACAGGACTGTACTTCCGTAAATTCTCCCGCGGAGTTTGCTGACGGGTTTGTTTACATTTTAGACTGCAGCTTTTCGCGTATCACTGCGCGCTAGTTTTCTGACCTTTTGAAAACAATCACGTAATGACACGATCATATCCTCAGTTGTGCCCCTCACTTGAAGTTTAAATTCGGCAGAGTAAGTGAAACGTTGTCTTTCCAAGACATCATAAATAGCAATGAAGAAAAATATCAGCAGCAAAGATGTTCAAATCGGAGAAGGATGAACTAAACACAAGCAGCACAGCATGTACGAGATCCAAAACATGGGATCATCCGCAAAAATGTTTTTTTTAAAACCATGGTGGCGCAGCAGTCTAAGCGATGGCTTCTCATCATCAGTCCGAGATGGGTCCGGGTTCAAATCCTGGTGAGGCATAGATGTTGTGTTTGTCTTACGGTGTTAGCTCTCTCCCTTCCCTGGAACCAGTGGCCCTAAATTAGGGAAGGGCGACTGCTTATAATAGCCCACTGAGTTCCTCACAGTATTCGTTAAACCTCAATAAAAAAAATTAAAAAAAAAAAAAAAAAAATTGTGAACCTTCCAAAATGTTGGGACGCCGTCATTCAGAAGCAGGGAGACTACATAGAAAGACTGCAGAGAGACATTGCCTAAGACACTTCTGGTATACATAAAACAAAATGTGTGTATTGCATATGAAATGACCTATTAATAGTTTAATAAAAGTCGCCGTCATTGCACGATATAACACACAACTTCCAATTTACCCAGTGTTACAAATATACTCAAGAAAGAACACTTGTAAAAAAAATATAAATTAGGCTTTGGAACAAAAAACTTATAATATCTACTGCTCTGGCATGACTAGTTAACTGTGGAACACACATCCCTATTTGGGAAGAAGCCTGTGTTATTTCTTGCCAAAAGACCAAAGGTACAACCTTGTTAGCAGAGAGCCTTCATATTTTCAACGTCTAAATGTTGTAATGATGATGTTCCAAAATTTACCCCCCCCCTTTTGCGTAGCAATAATTTGCCAACCATAGTGAACCAAGAAACTATCATGTGTAAGACATAATTTATTGGGGCCTGACTTTCAACTATTGAGAACTCGGTGACCACTGGCTGGGTTGAGATGACGTCTACTTCAGAGTCATGCATAGCTGTACTGTGGTATGTATAAATATAAGTATAATAGCATTCCTTGTAAAATCTTTCTTTCACATTTTAATGTATCATAATTTAACTGCCACCAGATGGTGTGCTGGAAGCCAGCACGAAAGATCTTGTGTTGTGAAATTTTAACTTTCATTTCTAATTGTAATTAAAGTAATTAACATCAATCACTTTAATTTGGAAGTTGTGCGTTATATCGTGCAATAACAGCGACGTTTATAAAACTAGGTTAATAGCACGAGGTTTTTATAACAAATTGTGTACTATTTCTATGAAGAATATTCTTCATAATACATGGAAAATTCACAGAATATTCAAGCAAAGCAAACTGAATTTCCTTGTACCACTTACTGGTCATCCATGTAACACTTCTCAGAAAACTTGAAAATTTCACCGTCCTGGAGCGGGAATCGAACCCTGCATCTCCAGATTACCGGTTGAGTATGCTCTAACCGTTACACCGCCCAGGACAGTGAAGTTCCAAGTGGTGAAATTTTCAAGTTTTCTGAGAAGTGTTACCTGGATGACTAGTAAGTGCTACAAGCAAATTCAGTTTGCTTTGCTTGAATATTCTGTGTACTATTTTTTGCCTTCAAAGCATGAGGCAACAATCCATCAGGAAACTGGCAACAAAAATGAAGTTGGTAGGACATTTTTCCATCACAACAAAATATGGGTAATTAAAGAATTTTGTATTCTTTCTTCAATCAAAAGAAAAATGAAATAAAATTAATAAAAGGCTTTTACTGCAGCATGTATTTTGATAAACACCTAACACAACAGAAATTCTAATGAAAAATTAATAAACTTATAAGGATTACTGTTAAATTTCACCGCTATCAAATACTTGGAAAAATATTTTTGGCTGGTTTTTAGCCTAGGGATGGGGCCACAGCAGCTGAATAAACAAAAATTTTAAAATGTATTCCAGAGTAATTTTAAAGATTTTACTCCTTCCTTCACAAACAACACCTGGAAAATTATATTGCATGACCTTATATAAATTACTTAAATGTCCGACACAAAATCAGAATATATGCAAATAAGGTACCGCAGGTAAATATATACTATACAATAATACAGATTACACTTCACTTCTTATAACAACAAATGCACATTTATAATTATAAGTAATATACTGTACACAAGAAAATAGGTTCCTGCATACGATACAGATCTTTTAAACATAAATTTTCTGCTCTTTGCATACTTTAAAGACACTTAACAAAAATGGCTGTAAAATAAAATACAATATTCTATCAAATATATAATTGCACACAGCATAAAAATTAAAGCTTTGCTTGCATGCTTAAATAGTTTCACAGTATCATTATTTTTCAGATCTTCATGTACAGATTGTTTTATATAGTTAAGTATACTCTATATTAATTTAGGAACAACCATTGCTATGTACACACAAACATTTTAGATTTTGTACTTTCCAGTACGATAAAACAAAGAGCAAAAGTATTATATTCAATGAATTTCACCAAGTCAATGAAGAAAAAAAAAAGTGATGATAAATAAATTATACATGACATACTTTGAGGGAAAGTATATACACAACACTGGTAAACAGTGTACAAAACAAATGCAGATCTATCAGTTTAAAAAGCAGACAAAAGTATGTGTTGGTCCATCAGCCACTCGGTCTTTTCAAAGAACATACAATGGAATTTCTGCTTTGCTTTACAACAAAAGTTAAAAAAAAAAAAAAAAAAAAAAAAAAAGGTTTTAACCATATGAGAGCCCTATATTCTTTACAGCAGATTTTTATATGCAGCTTCCTGTGATCATATGCATGACATTGTCAACATTATAACAATGCTTTTGCAGCAGGCATACAACCAGTGTTGCAATTTGGGGGCAGGAAGGGGTCCCCAAATTTAGGGAATTTTGGATTGGAGTTAGCAACAGAATGTTGTTTAGGGATTAACAACTTTTTTTTTTTCTACACAGATTTTGTTATAATTTTAAAGATTTTAATGAATTTTTATATTTACGGTTTTCAAGCATTTAAAATGCACTTTTTTTTTAACAGAAGAATATTATTTTCACTTTCCTTAGTTTTCATAACCATGAACCTTAATGCATGAAGAATACAACCACTTTCCTCTTGCACTTTTGTTTTTATCGTCAGACCTGGAGACCCATAGGTAAATCTTCTATAGAGACTAGTGGAAACTTCCCCTTGCACTTTTGTTTTTATTATCAATGGTGGAGACCCATAGGTAAATCTTCCATGGAGACTAGTAGAAACTGGTTGTTCCTTTGAAGATATAATCTACAGAACAGCCTGCCAATGGACAAGCAGGGAATTAATGCACTCTAACCATGAAAGTCCACCCAGCCCAGTAACAACTCTTTTCATATGATGACAAAAGAGATTCATGCTCAGTAATACCAATGCATGAAACACGCCGTCTGAGCACGATACTTCTGAAAAAAAAAAAACTCAAACTGTTACTAAATAAAAGATGACATTTATTTACAGATTAAAAACACACTGAAGAGTTAAAATTACGATGACAAGATCTTTCAAGGCTACCAAAGCCCCATCCTCAGGTTGAGTGCACAAAATGATCACGAACGTGGGCACATATACAGTCGCAAAGATCGAGACAGTGTGGTCCCGCTTAAAAAATTCGAAGTTTACCGACTGCCTCTTTCCTCCAGTGTTCCAGGTGTCGCTGATATGTGTTACATTGGTTTTACTTTGCGCAACCTCAGACTGAGATCATCAGAGCACAAATATTCAATACGCAAAGGATTGAATTCTCCTGCCCTGAGTCGGACTATTGCTAAGGGTGAACACAAATCCAATTGGGATCAAGCTTCAATCATTACCTTTGCAACCAATAAATATGCCCTGTTATTTGCAGAGAGTTTATGCATTAATAGATACTTTTCAACATGCTGCAACGACGAATTTCCTGCATTCATCTCACAACCTTGGCTAGCACAAATGAATGACTTTTTCCACAGGGACGATGACATATCGCCTGTGTGAGACATTCTTGTGTTTTTAACTATTTATCTCGTACATGGTTTTTGGTGTCAACAGGTAATATCTGATGCCGCAAAGTTTTGTGGTTACTTTTGACTGTTTTTTTTTAATTGGAGGTTTAACAACCACTGTGAGCAACTCAATGGGCTATAAGCAGTCGCCGTCCCTAATTCGGGGTCCCTGTTTCCAGGGAAGGGAAAGAGCCAGTGCTGTAAGACAAATACAACATCCATGCCTCACCGGGAATCGAACCCGGACCCCCTTTTGGACGAATGATCAGAAGCCATCACTTAGACCACTGTGACACCAGGGCGGTCACTTCTGACTGCATATGTGCCCATGTTCGTGATAGTTTTGTTCCCTCAACCTGAGGATGTGGCTTTGGAAGCCTTGAAAGATCTTGTCATCGTAATTTTAACTTTTTAGTGTGTTTTTAATCTGTAAATAAATGTCTTCTTGTATTTAGTAACACTTTGAATTTTTTTCAGAAGTATCATGCTCAGACAGCGTGCTTCATGGATTCTTGAACTCTTTTCATAATGATGCTTTTATAACCTCTGGTTTTGTATTACATGATAGATGCTAATATAGTTCCAAGTCTGACCACTGGAGTCCTAGTAGAAATCCTGAGTTGTACTTCAGTATGCTATTCTCCTCAGTGGTTTTTATCAGACACTGTAAGCTTTCCTGTTCCCACAGACTTCATCTGAAAGAAAATTCCTTTCTGGTCATAATTACTTCAGTGTTTCAACTTGCAGAAATTTTTCACCATTAAACTAAAAGTTGTTTTATCTAAATCAAAATATAAGTAACAAATAACTAAAAAAAATGTTTTCTCTTGCAAGAAATCTTCAGCCCTATAATTTATTGGCCCACCAAATTTTGCATACTAAGTTCCTTAGCTAGTTTTTCAGCTATTTCAAAATTATTACTTTAATCTTATAGTAACTATTTTCATATGGCTAAAAAAACTAACAAGAAATAATTTTATCTTGAACCCTATAATTTAATGGCACACCACATTTTGCATATTAAGTTTCATTAGCTAGATTTTCAGCAATTTTAAAATTATTACTGTAAGATCAATTCTTCAATCTTAGAGCAACAATCTTTAAATGGCTAAAAAACCTTAGTATGCAAAATGTAGCAAGAATCAATCTTACAGTAACAATTCTTAAATGGCTAAAGAACTAGCTAATAAAACTTAGCATGCAAAAATGTGGTGGGCCAGTAAATTATACAGTTGAAGATAAAATTATTTCTTGCTAGTTTTTAATATATGTTACCGGCAATGTGTGAAAAACAGGCATTGTAGAATGAAAATCTATAGAATGTGACTTTTTTAGGCAAAGAATGAAATATTTCTGTTATTTTAATATTGTATATACTTTTTAGGAATTTTAAATAAATCCTAGGCACTATGTAAAATGACAAGGAACTCTTTAGGCAAAGTATGAAAATAGAATCGTGAAAAGGCCATTATTGAAAAGACGTATATGAAAATCAAGAAAGAAATACAAAGTAAAGTACATGACTTTCTTACTGAAAGAACAAGAGAAAAAGACTAGCACTGACCTACTTGTCACAACAAGGGAAGGCTGGAATGACATTCTGAATTACATTTAAATGTCTTTTACACACAAGAGCACTTCATATTTCGGCACTTGTTCTTGCACATACACCTCATGAATCCTTTATCACTTCCTGTGGACTGAGTGATAGCAGCTGATCTAAGAGGAATGTCGTGGTCGGGAACGCTTTCAACTCTGAGAAGTCCTTTGGACATAAAAAGTGAACTGTGACCTAGCATAGAGTTGGTTCAAATTCCTCGAGCAGTTCCAAGTCAATGAAAACCGTCTTCTGTCACGCTCATAATAATTGCCAACAGATTGCTCCAGTCACCCTGTCCTTTATCAACATCAGGAATAGGAACTCCGAGAGTGGTCCCCAAAGATGCAGGAATTTTCATTTTTTTTTTTTTTTGGCCTGTATTTCCAGATTCAATTTTGCAGGTATTGAAAGTCACATGCCTTGCCACATGGAAAAAAAAAATAATAATAAAGGCCACTGGTGGGAGTATTTCATACTTTGCAAATTTGCCTTTTGGCATTGCATCGAATGCCTAGGAAATGTGTGAAATGTTAAGCGTTTCATACTTTGACGTCCCATTTTCGGTATTCTGTACAATGCCTAATTTCAGACATTGCAGGTAACATATATACATACATGCAAAAATTGTTACCGTAAGACTAACGAAATCAACATTTAATCATAATTATGTTATCAATCGAAGTTTTGTTTTGTCATGCTTGGCCCATCCATGAATGACTTCCATACACATCATATGACATCACATGAATGACTTCCATTCATACTGACAGAACTGGGAAGTAAAACAGCACAGCAAAACTGCAGTCAAGAAAGAAAATTAAATTGTGACTGAATATTGATTTTTTCAAATCCTTCACAATGTTTGTAATCCATGATTTATAATATTGCTACTATATCTTCTCCTCTTAAGTATACTACTAAAGCCATATTAAGTACAGAAGTGAGAGAAACGTAAGCACTGATAGCACACTCACTTCTTTGAAATGTTTGAATTAACTATTGCCCAAAATTCTAGATAACCAACTGTGCTTTTTTATAAGGAGGGAAGTCAAATGCTGACTTTTCCTTATCTTGCACAGAACTGCACTTGCAACACTTCTGAAGGATACTCAGTCATTTAGACTTCACTACATTTTTCCACACAACTGTACAACTAAAATGTTCACTTCTAAACTGTTAATAACTGCATATTCTGTACATAAGGTCTGATTGTCATTATATGATTAAAGACTCTTTTAAAGGTGCAGTATTAGTGTATATATTAAAGGATTTCAAAAAAAGAAAAATTGGCTTCAACTAATTTGTAACTAAAAAATTAAAAAACAGTGATTGGTGGCTCCTGAGAAGGGATACACAAGGTTATATAGTATGAGAGACCACTGATGTGTACAGTAACTCAATCTCCAACGGTGAGATATATTTCTTGAAAACCATGCACTGATGAATGGAATACTTGGATTTTTCATACAGGTCAATCCACACTTCATCAATACATTGATGGAACTATTACACAGCAAATATTTTAATGGGGAAACAGGAAACAGGTGCAAATGAATAAAGCAAAACACTTAGAAAATTAGTCATTAAACCAAATAAGTTTTTGAATTAAATTCAAATGAATGGAGATATTAACTGCTGCTAAAACTTAAAATATATATAAAAAAAAAAAGGACAGTAAAACTTCCCTTAATGGACATCCCTCATAAACAGATGCCTTCTGATTATGTGACTGTGAACAGCCTGGATAGAACAGTATGCATTACAATAGACATTCTCCCTTTCTTTTGCAGACTCCCTCAGATACAGACCCATCCCATTACAGTCCCTGCCGAACAGCATGCATTATATGGACCCCCCTTTCTTTTGTGGACTCTCTCAGATACAGATCCCCCTCCCAATTACAGCCATTATTTACAGTTCTCCTGGAACAGCATGTAATATAATGGACCCCCCCTTTCTTTCGTGGATTCCCTCAGATATGGTCTCCTTCCAGTTACAGCTACTGTTCACAATACTAGCAGAACAGCATGCAATATAATGAACATCCCCTTCTCTTTTGTGGACTCAATACACATTCCTTCCAATTACAGCCACTATTTACAGTCCTTGCGGAGCAGCATGCAATATAACGAACATCCCCCTCCCTTTTGTGGGCTCTCTCCAATATAAACTCCTCCCAAACAAACTACTTTTTCCAGTCCTTGCAGAACAGCATGTGCTATAATAGACATTCCTCTTTCTCTTTTACAGACTCTCTCGGATATAGGCCCCTCCCAATTACGGCTAGTTTTTAGTCCTTGCCAAATAGCATGCATTACAATGGATATTTTCCCTCTCTTTTGCACAGACTCTCAGATGCCAATGTGGACATTAATCAGAATATCCCAAATGTATGTTTAGAACCACCCGGTCATGGGCCACGTAATGCCAGTATTGGGTGTGTGCAAAAGTGGATCGGAGTGGTTATGTCGCAGATGACGCCGCGATGACGAATTTTCGGCCAATAAAGCATGGAGCAGTAGAGCATATAGAGGCAACTAGGTTTATCCGAGTAAGTCATTCGTAACGGAAACGACGAACGGTGTAACATGGCATACAATAAGGAGCACATTAGACATTGTCTACTCTACGAGTTCGATAAAGGCAGTACTGCAGCCGCAGCTTCCCGCAACATCTGTCAAGTGTATGCGGAGGATGCAGTTGATGATAGCACACGTCGCCGTAGGTTTCGGAAATTTCGGGATGGAGACAGAAGCTGTAAAGATCAACCACGTCCTAGACGTCCATCCATGGTTTCTGACGAGTGTGTGGTCCAAGCCATAACAAAATGACCCACATCCAACTGTTCAGGAATTAGCGGAAACGTTGTCGGTACACAGAACAACAGTCGAAAGACGGGTGCGTGCTCTTGGGTTCATCACCAAGTTTGATAACTGGGTTCCGCACCAGCTTTCTGCAAAGCAACGAGAGGAGAGAATCCGTACCTGTGTTTCTTTGATTTCTCGTCACAGAATTGTAATGGGTGATGAGAAATGGGTACTGTACCTTAATGTAAAGTGTCGACAGACTGCGTGCCAAGGTGCGGAGCCTGCTCCACCGACCTTAAAATTAGGATTGCATCCCAAAAAGATTTTGTTGAGTGTTTGGTGGGATGTCCAGGGTATTATCCACTGGGAGGTTTTGGCACCTAACCGAACGATAAATGCTGACCTCTACTGCCAACAGTTGGACAGATTGCGGGAGCAACTGACATCGAAGCGGCCAGCACGCGTCAATCGCAAAGGTGTGATCCTTCATCATGATAACGCCAGACCTCATGCTGCTTTAATCACTTGGCAAAAATGACTGGACTTTGGTTGGGAAGTGTTACCTCACCCGGAGCATTCCCCTGACCTGGCACCTACGGACTACCACCTTTTTCGATCATTACAGAACGCCTTTCTCTTCAAACCTTTGATGATGTGAAAACGGCATTACATTACTTTTTTACTCTAAAACACAGGAGTTTTTCCAGTGTGGGATTCACCAACTCATAGACAGATGGCAAGAGGTCATACAGAATGATGGCAATTATGTGAAATCCTAGGTACACTATTTGTTGTGTTCTCCTCTTTTCTTTGTAGCCTACAAAATCGTGTAGAACTTATGCACACACCCAATACATATGGCTTCACCTACACAAATCAGCTGTATTTCATAACAGACAGCAGCAGTGTCCTCGCTAAACTGACCGATCCCTTCGTGTGATGTGTGACCTATCCCAATTTTTTTAGTTTGACTCCTAAAAGTTACCAGTTTCTTGCTTTCTTTTTTCTAAAGTAAAATTTGCAACTTTGAAGGCTATAAGCAGCCCCTTTCTCTAAATTAGGATCACCGTTTCCAGGGGAGAAAACCAATGCCGCAAGACAAGCACACAACACATGCTTCACTTCACACTCAGAAGCAGTTGGGATAATTAGCCAGAAACTGGCACGTATCACCACTCAGTCGCAGGAAGCTGCGAGCATTTCCTGCTTACCTCCAATGCTGATATTTCTTTTATGTTCATTGTTTAACAGTTTGCAATATTATTTTTACCTATGGACATACTGTAAAGATATGACACTAACACTGGAAGGAATGTAAAGGAGAGTTTAGTATTAGCTCTACGTAATGTAACATAGAAGTAATGCAAAACTCCCTTCTAAGGACGCCTCTCCTTTTATGGACAAAAATGTCCTTAACTGAGATGTTTTACTCTATAAAGAAATCACTGTCATAAGGATACAGATCACATCATTAATCCACAAAATCCCAAATCATTAGGAATGCTGATTTAGATGAGAAAAGCTTAACATTTGATGATGGAATAAACTTACTGAAATGAAGTATGTGTATAAATGCATTCCCTCTCCCCAGAAAAAAATAGAAACATCAAAGGGTTTTGTCATTTTTTTCGTACAAATAAACGATCCCCCCTCTCTCTCTCTGTGGTCCCGACATCTCACAAGTAAATGTGAAATAGCACATGTGCTTGAGAGTATTGCATATCTCATTTCCAAATGGAAGTGTAAATACTAAACTAACAGCAGATTATTAATTTGTGAGTCCACATGTGACTCACTGAAATTCATGAAAGTACATTCAATAAGACTTTTTCGTTATATTACGTGTTACACAAGTCATGAAAGTATTCATAATTCTAAACTGTATGATCAGTTACAGGTTATAAATACCTTGAAAACAGTAATGTATTTCCATAAAATTAATTTGTTCACATATTTTCTGGGCATTAAAGTCTTTAACACGAAGCCCCACTTACAAAGTCTTGTGTGACCCAGGTGAAATACACATGGTATTATTTGAAGTTTAACTAGTTTGGAACAGAACATGCAGTAATAACCACTTAAGTATTTCAATTATAATGAAGATGACCAAACATTTCTAATTACACAAGCCTATGTTTGACCTTACTTCTCTGGAAAGGAAGCAACTATGGAAGGAGTATTTAAAGCAGCTGACACTGAAATAGAAGCAGTGATGAGTAGGATATCTTATAATTCTTCTACTGGATTGTGGCCATTATAAAGAATATGATTACAGACACTGTAATCTGGACTTGTCAAGTTTTGCAATACCCAAAAAACACATCAAGTACAGATTAACTTGATGAAAATGCATTTTGATGATAGCTTCTGAAATTTTTGCCACTGGGATGAAACCTTACCCTTTCTCTATTTGCAACATGAGTGTAGTACCTGCTGTGGTTACAATTATGCAAATACTCTGCACTATTTATATGTTATAACACACAACTTACATAAGTCTAAAATCTTCTTAAATGACGCAAATGCGAACACTCAATGGATTGCCTAGCTTTTGCAGTCCACTGGGAGACTTCATCTGGGCTTAATTTTCAGAGCTTAAAACATCTCAGACAACACTGAAACAATTAGTTTTTTTTTTCTTTTGTTTAAGCTCTGAGAATCAAGCCCAGTCGAAGCCGGAGTGGGTACGCTCGGCATATTAAGTGTTTGTATTTACACCATTAATGATGATTTTATGCTTATCAGGCATGAAAGTGGTCATGGCAGAAAAAGGCCGAACACTTTTCCACATAGGAATACGCAAAAATAATGAACCTTTCAGCATTTATTAACTTCCCTTGAAGCACCATTTATGCATATATAAAAGCCATAAAATTGTCTAACATTTCTTTAGGAATGAATAAGAATTTTATTTTACTCAATGTGCTTACATCAAACCAATAAGGTCAATCCCATATTTATACTGATCTAATTTGGTTTATTGCAATTACTACATTGATCTTAGGAACTCCCCAGATGACTTTAAAAAAAGTGGAATTCCATCTTTTGTCGGAACTCTTTTACTCCTGGCTTATATGAGTCGCATGTGATAATATATAAATGGTGTAGAGTATTTGGTAATTGTGCTTGCTTTTTTCAGAGCATGACGAGTACCTTCAGAGCTTAGAACAGTCTCAGGCAACACTAAAACATTTATATATATATATATATTTATTTATTTATTTTTGGTTAAGCTGTGAGAATTAAGCCCAGTTGAACCTGGAGTGCGTAAACTCGGCATATACTGAGTGTTCATTTTTACACCATTACAGACGAATTTATGCTTATATGAGTCGCATGTATAATATATAAATGGTGTAGAGTATTTGGTAATTGTGCTTGCTTTTTCCAAGCATGATGAATACCTTCAAAGCTTATAGAAATAACACATAAGCTCTAGCAACCGAGTCTTGTTATATCTCAAATTTCTCGTCCAATGTAAAAATAAAGGATTGACGCCCAAATTCCTATGCATGAGATAATCTCCAAAACATGAACGGTTCGTGAACAGAACGAAAGAGTTCCAGTCCTGGATGTTAGCTCACCTGATTTGCACAAAGAAGGTGAAAATGATGTCCTTGCACTTGAAGTCATATAATCTACATTCCCCATTCTACAAAGAGAAAATAACCTGGTAGAACTGGATTCCATACTAGCATGACTACACACCCTTGTGGTCAGACAGGAAACTATAACGGCTACCCGACATGCTTGGAAGCTTTGTATACTCAGGCAAGAGAGTCCGAACTGCATGGAGAATTCAAGTATTTCGTTCATAAACACGCCATGCAGGATTATGACTCAAGCAGAAAAGATCCTACAGGGTTCCCACTCTTTTTCACTCACAAAAATTAAGCACTTTTTAAGGACTTTTAAGGACCGTGGGAACCCTGGTCATAGGACAGGGCCCCCAGTGTTGCTTACCTGTCAAACCAGATATCAAATGCATCATCCCTGAGCTCAAAGCAGTGATTAGAAGCATAATGCCACCCACCCAAGAAAGAGTCAGACATCAGACAGAGCATGTACTCAACTCAAGCCTAAGACAACATATAAGGCTGGACCTTAGATTTTTTAAAATACCCAGAAAGCTTAAGAATGACAAAACCATCATCATTACCCTTACTGATAAGTTGGGCCACTTGGCAATAATGAATAAAGCAGACTACAACGTCAAAATATTAGAGTTTATAAATGACTCTGGCTCATTAGAACAGAAGACTGGCCCCACAAATACTCTAGCATGCAAGGTTAGAACTGCAGCTAATTTGCAGCACTTACCCACTGAAGTCAAGCAAGCAGCCAAAATACCACCAGGCCCTTCTACTCTGCCATTATTTGGAAGATTAATATGTCACAAACCAGGACTGAACATGAAGTTTATTGCAGGCAAGAGACAATCTCCCACTTATTTCCTAGAGAAAGGAATGTTTCTAAATGTATAAACAGACCACAGGAGCACTCAAAGGTTCACTGATATCTGGAATCCTAGTGGAAGTCATATTATGACCGATTGAGGACAAGGTATTTTTGAATTGTACCTTAAAACCTAAAGACGGGTTCAGATACATGGATGACATCTTCATTGTGTGGCAACATGGAAAGCAAATCTTAAAGCTTTTCCACCAAGAAATAAACTTTTTCCACCAGTCCATCAATTTGACATATGAATAAGAGAACAATGGAACCTTACATTTCTTGGATGTCCTTCTCACAAGGAAAGATGATGGCCAATTTCACATGAAAGTGTTCTACAAACCACTGGCTTTTCTTCACATGTAATCCTTCCTAGGTCCTTCTGCCCAAAGTCGTACAAAAAGCTGTTTTCAGAGTATGGCTTAGAAAGTTTGTAAATTCTTCCACCATAGAAGCCAGAGACAAAGAAATAACAAATAGCATAGACAAGGGACTTTCATCTGAGTTTACTAGTCAAACATTAGGTTCCATTTTACAATGGGTTTAAGTGCTTAAACCCAGGACTCCTCATATCACAAATAACAGCAGTTTAAAATATCGTGGATCCATTACATATTTCCCCAAATTCTTTTTCAGGTTCAAAAACCTTATCAAACAGTATGGAATAAATGTGGCCATTAAATCTATATCTATATATGACACGGTGTCAAGAAGCAAGCCACCAGTAAACAAAGAAAGCTCAACGGGAAAATTTATGACATGCCCCTAATCTGTTTAGACAACAGCACAAAATCATACATAGGGTTGACAAAAAGATCCCTACTGGTAAGGAACAAGGAACATCATAAGGAGCATCATAAAAGGTGGGGAAACAATAACAGCTGTATGCAGGGAGGTCATTGAAAAAGGAGCAAGATGAAAAGACTAGCACCTTATACAAACAACATTTGTGAAAGTGTTAAAATCGTAACTCGTCTGCACCCATGCAACAAATGCTCGTCCTTGGACCTGTCAGATGCCTGGAGAAATCTTCTGAATAGCCAACAGTGTGCCCCCATACTACGTGAGCATGATACATCAACTATGAAGTTTCACATGAATCGAACAACTAATTGTTCCAAAGTATTATTGTTTTAACATTATCTGTGACCATTCTAAGCTCTGAGAATTAAGCCCAGACAAAGCCTCCCACTGGAGTGTGAAAGCTTAGCATATATTGAGCATTAGTATTTACACCATTCAAGGAGATTTTAGACTGCAGTGATCCTTTTTAAGAGTTTTAAGAATATCTCAAAATTGGCTTCACGTGTTTTATCCTGTTTTGGAACCCATTCAGAAGCACAAAAACCTTGTTGCATTGTGTTGCCAACTGAATTTTCTTTTATCAGCAGCTGGCCCACCTAGAACTCTTTTCTTTCACTCAGAAGTAAACACCATTTGCTTTTCTTTAATAAGTATCCTACTCATTGTCAAAGAAATGAACAACAGATAGCACCACAAACAATAAATTCAACAGTAGCAGACACATACAGAACACTGGAGCGTAACCACCAAGATAAATAAAACTATTGTGCTTCTGAGGATGCTCCACAGAAAGGGAGAAAATGCACCAACCAATTATTAGCAAGTGAAAGACATTCTAAAATACCATAAATAGGATCACAACAGTGAATATCCAAAGTGGTAAATGGTCCAAAGGGAAAGATTTCATTCCAAACGCAAAATATTCTGGAGGCTGCACAGTGAAGAATCCCCCCAACTCATCGTTAGAATATAGATATACCAATAAAACATACTTAACATTTTTTAAATGTGCCATTATGGACTATCAGCACATAAATTCCACAAAACAGCTTCAGAATGTTAATGTATTTTCAACAAATAATTCAATGATACTTTCTCAATATTATTGTTATTCAGCAATTTCAACCTAACATGAAGAATATAGGGCTCAATGGCTCAAAACCTGTAACAATGAAACCATCTTTCTAACACTGTTTAGCCTTTACACACCAAATAAAATGGATTTCCACGTCCTGCATACCTGGTCACCCTCCACATTTAATGCACAACATTCTGCTCAAACTTCAGGCATAAACTTTTGTTTGGTCTAGTTCTCAAGGGTTGGCGCACGCACGCACACACACACACACACACACACACACACACACACACACACACATGCACAGAAATCTGTATAATCTCCATAAATCCATAACATCTCTTATGATCCAGTATAAGGCCTGTAGCTTATGGAACAAGACAACACAAATTTACAATTTATACAACATCTAATTACACAAGTAACCTTATATAACATAACAGTGCTCAGCACTACTGAAACTCATCATCAGAACTGAGAAGCGTTGACTTCTCATTGTAGTTGTGACTGATAGTGGAGATCTGGCGATGCTGAGTGTTGCTTGACCGGCGGGGAGCATTGTTTTCATGGATTGCGCCCCAGTTGCTAGCTGGAGGTGCATACTGAGTATACTGTTGATACTGAGGATGGAAGTTGTGAATGGCATCATTCATTATATCTTTCGGATTCATAGTTTCCTGGAAGAGAATTAACATCGTGGAGAAACATACTTTTAAATACTGTAACACAAGTTCAGCAGTATTTACCATGACATTACACTTTTACCATGACTGTGATAAAACAGAAGAATATAGTTACACGAGACAAATATAGTGAGTAACTGGATTTTACTGTACGCAAGTCAGTGGTGGCCATAAAGCACTAACACAAGATGGATTAAATTAGTAAACAGTTTAGGCTGTGGCGATTCAGCCAATCAACTCAGCAAGACAGAGGGAGTAGGAGTACAATTAAATTAGAGAAACGGATTTTCAGGGATAGGAGTGAGAAAAAAATAATTTTTTTGAGGACAATATCTTTTTTAACTGCAGGCCAATTTCAGGACTTACAATATAGGTCGTATATCGTAATTATCTGGAATGCAGAAATTTTGCACACACAAAATCATTTCAACTGGTCATTTTTTTTTCAACTTCAGTGGATATGAGAGTAGTAAAAGAAATATTCTTAAAATACACTTTCAAATTATACAGAATGGGGTATCCCAGAATGGCCACCATTTTCCAGGGCGTTGGATTGGACGTGGGAGTCCCACGGCATGGTCACCTCATTCTCCTGATATTACCCCATGCATTTTTTTGTTTGGGGGAGGGCTTTATTAAAGACATTGTGTACAAGAAAAAGGTTACATCTACACCACTGAACTCAAAGAATGCATTACTGCAGCCTTCCTCCTTGTTACACCTGACATTCTGCAATGTACAAGGGTGGAACTGGACTAATGTTTAGACATCCTGCAAACAACCAATGGAGCACATGTGGAGACCTACTGACATTTTTAAAAATAACTTTCACAGTTACCATGTGCTTTGACATTAAAAGTAACAGTGGAATTCATTTTTTTACAGGTCTTATAGAGGTCATTATTCAAAAAAGTTGGTGGTCAAATTTTCGAACTAAATCCTAGTTCGTCATCAGGACTAGTCCCGTAAAAAAGTTAATTCCACAGTACACTATGAATAGAGGTGCCATAAATTCATTTACAACTGAGATTAAAAGTAAGGTGTCATTTATTGTAGTTTTTTTTTAATAGCATACTGAATTTGTATACTTCATTTATGGACACCCTGTATTATTAACTTAGCAATCAGATATAAAATATTCCTTTTGCTTATACTTTCACATATTGATAGAGGAATATTTCTTCCACAGTGTTTATGCTCTTAACTGAGGGTGAATATCAGCAGGTGACAAACCTTCCTTCCAGAGGAACCATATGACCCAACATGTTTCCTGATAATATCTTTCCGTGTCACTGCCTGCCCCAGTGTGCAACTGATCTGAGGAATGAGTAAACTGCATGCAACATTTTTGAACTTCAACTGCTATCTTGTAGGTTAATGCTTTAATAACCCAAAACAACAGAGGATGTTAACACATTTTTAGAAAAATTTGATAAGAAATTATAGAAAATGAAAGAAGTTCAAAGAATTGAAACTGGCAACAGCATTTTAGATGAACATGAAAGAAACATTTGCTTCAGTTAAACATTGTATGCTAAAAAAAATGGTGCAAGTAAACAAGCTGTGGATAGAATGTTATGTTTTTTGCTCATAACAAAGAGATTCACATTCTGTAATTAAAAAACACAGTGAAAATCATGGAATTAACAATTTCTAAATGTAAAATAAGCAATATTATTAATAATAGAGGGGGAAATCATCAAGCAGAACTTTTAACAGGAAAAAGAACACCAAATAAATATCCAAAGAAGGTACACTTTTATGACTATTTCAAAAGTGAGGTAGGTCTCTGGTCTTAAAAGAAAATTCACCAACTCTAAGTGCAATTGCCAAGTCATTAAAAATCTCTGCATCAACTGTAAACAAGGTGATAAACAAATATTTTAATCTGAAGAAACCAAAAAACATACTGTTCACTGCCTTTTAAGCCTAGGCACCTGGCTGAGAGCAGAACACTGTGTAGACTTCTTTATGAAAATTACTTAGCCAGAGACAGATGGAAATTTATTGTAAATATTGATGAAGTATGGATCAACCTAAACGACTGTAGCAAAAACAAAAAAAAAGGGGGTAAATTTTCCATTGTAAAAGAGCAGAAAAATATTTATGAACTTGGTTCCAAGAATCCAAAGTAAGTTTCAGTAAAGGATTCATGATTATTACTGGTTACTTGTAAAATGGGAAATTAAAAGTTAAGAAAAGAATGTTGAAGTCAATTTTACATATTACCAAAATAATGTTTTTAACTCCTATATTTAAAAAGGAAATAATATTCCTTTATCCATAGAGTCTTCAAAGAGTAGAACTTCATCATATAAGACTACCAGTCATACAACCAAATCTAGCAATCTATTTCTTGGAAAAAATGAAAAAAGAGACTGGTATCATGTCTATATCTTTTGCTTATATTCCTTCAAAGTCCCCTGTTGTGTCACTAATGGACAATTGTGCCTTTGGACTGCTAAAAAGACTGGTATCAAGTCTATACCTTTTGCTCATATTCTTTCAAAGTACCCTGATTGTCACTAATGGACTATTGTGCCTTCAGACTGCTAAAAAGACTGGTATCAAGTCTATACCTTTTGCTCATATTCCTTCAAAGTCCACTGATGTGTCACCAATGGACTATTGTGTCTTCGGACTGCTAAAAAGACTGGTTAAAAAAAACTGCTATCAAGTCTATACTTTTTGCTCATATTCCTTCGAAGTCCACTGATGTATCACCAATGGACTATCATGCCTTCGGACTGCTAAAAGGAGTGCTTTCTAAATGCAAACCTAAAACTATGACTGGCTATGGAAAGCAGTGGAAGAGGAGTGGAATAAAATACCACTACGAATTTTAAGAAATGCTGTGTTATCTTGGAAATCTAGATGTAGGTTCATAGTCCAGAGAGAGGGCTATCAGATAGATCATTTAACAAAAGAAGTAATTTTATTTTAAACAATCATATTTGCTAAAAAATTGTTTTAAAAATGTCTGAACATCCTCTGTATCTAGCATGGGAATGTCAGTCACCTAGATGCTAGCTATCATGCAGTGTTGCCAACAGTCCCATTCATTCATGAGCAACCCTCATATTTAGTAACATAAACAAGTCACATACAGTAGTGGGCAAAATTGTGGAAACCTTTTGGAAATAGTGTATTTTTAAGGTTTAATGGCTCATACCAGCACTATTTTTTTTTTTTTTTTTTTTTTTTTGGAGTAATACTATAAAATTATATATCAATGGAAAGATAAATTTCATCAAGAATGTAATGCAATAACTTTTATGAAGGATTTTGTATTAGAACAGCAGTTATAAAGAAGAAAAGTGAAACACATAGAAAAATGAGATATACAAAAATTCTCACCATTTCAGTTAATACTTAGTTGGGTAACCGTTTGCGTTAAGATGGATGTCATGTAATTTTGCTTCCTATACTTCCAATGGAAAAACTTCTGTACATATTTTTTTTGCAATTAATGTGTTCCCAAGGATGAAAATTTGAACATTGATTAAAATAGTTACATTTTATAACTTGGAATACTTAATATTTTCTAAAACATAACCATAATTATGCAATCCAACATTTGTTTGTCTACTGACGTCATCAAAGTACAGCAGCGCCATCTTTTTTTTTTTTTGGTTTCACCACCAAAGGAAAAGTTATTGATTTTTAATATAATTATGGTTATGTTTTAGAAAATATAAAGTATTCCAAGTTATAATATGAAGTTATTTTAATCGATGTTCAAATTTTGATCCTTGGGAACATACTAATTGTGAAGAAAATGTGTACAAAAGTTTTTTCATTTGAAGTATTGGAAGCAAAATTTCTTGACATCCACCTTACTTATGGCCTTACAACACCTTCCCATGGAATGAACCAAGTTTTTCAGTTATGCAGCTGTTATAATGTGAAACCAAGATTGAATTATTGCTGCTATTAATCGGGTTTTATTGCTGGATTGTTTCTGACTAACAAGTTTCTTTGTTCGGCTCCATAGATTTTCGATGCGATTAAGGTCTGGGCTATTCCCAGGCCATTCCAGCAGTGAAATATGATTATCTTGAAACCACTTTTTGCACACAGCAGCAACATGACATGGAGCTGAATCCTGTTGAAATATAAATGCTTCATTATCTTGGAAAAAATCACGTGCGGAAGGCTTCAGTTTGGACTCAAGTATTTCATTCATGTATTTTTGGCCATTTATATTCCTATTAATCACGTAAATTCTGCCCACACCTCTTGATGCCATACAACCCCAGATCATAATACTAACTGGGTGTTTCACGGTACATATAATGCAACCAGGATGCAAATCTTCTCAGATTCTCCTCACGTCGGTTGTTGGAAAAGCCACGACGTATTTTGGCACCCGATGGCGGTTGGGCGGTTTTGGAAGTACTAGAGGCATGTGCAGCTAGCTCTGTTATCACTATGGCTTTCGACAGGTGCCAGTTCTAGCTGCAGTCTAAAAGGAATAGTGAGCGATTTGGTTGATTTGCAGTGATTTGACGTCAAGTTGAAGATGGAAGACCAAACTGTGCATTTTTGCCATATTTTACTGTTTTACTTCCGTAAAGGGAAGAACGCGCGTCAAGCTTGTGAAAAGTTGCGTAAAGTGTACGGTGCTAATGCTCTACAAGAATGTCAGTGCCAGCGGTGGTTCGCAAAATTCCGTGCTGGTGATTTTGACCTCAACGATGCTCCTCGGGCGGGGAGGCCCACTGAGGTTGATGACGACCAAATCAAGGCATTGATCAAGTCAAACCCACGTTACATGACACGAGAGATTGCAGACACACTGCACATCCATCATTCAAGCTTTCACGATCACCTGAAGAAGCTGGGATACGTAAGCGAGCTCAATGTGCGAGTTTCTCATGAACTTGTCAAAGAAGCTCAATTGACGGCGCGTATAAACATCTGCAATATGCTCATTAAACGTGAGGAAAATGATCCTTTTTTGAAGGGACTGATAACTGGTGACGAAAAGTGGATTGTGTACAACAATATGCTGCGCAAACGGTCTTGGTCCCGACGTGCTGCTTCGCCTCAAATGACATCCAAAGCAGACATTCATCAGCGGAAGGTTCTGGTCTCAGCGTGGTGGGATTTTAAAAGTGTCATGTTTTTCGAGCTCCCACCACGGAACCAAACAAGCAATTGGAATGTGTACTGTCAGCAATTGGACAGTTTGAACGAATCCATTATCCAGAAAAGTCCAGAGCTCGTTCATCGTAAAGGTGTTGTGTTCCATCACGACAACGCGAGACCACACACAAGTTTGATTACTTGCCAAAAATTATTGGAGCTTGGGTGGGATGTGTTGCCACACCCAGCATACTCACCTGACCTTGCGCCATCAGACTTCCACTTGTTTCGCTCTCTTCAACAGTCTATGCGTGGTATAACGTTCAATTCAGATGAGGCTGTAAATCAGCACCTTGTATAATGTTTCGCCACGAAAGACAGGTCCTTCAATGAATGAGGCATTCTGCAGCTCACTGAAAAATGGCAAAAGATTATCAAACAAAACGGGCATTATATCATTGATTCATCTTTGTTCTTTCTATCAATAAATGACCTTTGCAAAACATGGCTAAAATACGTTGTGACTTTCCCAACAACCCAATATTTTATGCCATCACTAACAAACAGGGAGATTTTGGTCTCATCACTCCAAATAACACTGTTCCATTGTTCTGCTGTCCAGTTAACATGGGGTTTAGCCCAGTTTAATCTTTTCAAATTTTGTTTGAGAGATAAAAATGTTTTTTTGTTTTTTTTCGTGGAATTCTAGCTTTTAGACCTAATTCCTGCAGTCTGCGCCAAACAGTCCTTGCACTCAACTTCACATTGCATTGAGCCATTTCATCTTGTATACACCCAGATGATTTTCTTCTTTCACCTAGACACTGTCTCTTAATTTTTTCTATCATCACTTGCTGTTGTGCACATTTTCCTGCTTTTACCAGTCTGGTTTTGTAGTGACCGAGTCTCCTTGTACCTCTTCGAAAATTTAGAAATGCAACTTTTTATTAAGTTTCCACCAATTTTTCTTCTAATTGCTTCATAACTGAAGCCTTGTTCACTTAATAGTACTATTTTACATCGCTTTCTGGGTCACCAGTCAATTCTTTGCGCAATTTCTTTAATTTTATTACGTTTTACAAGCTCACTAAATGGAAGAACACACACACACACAAAAATAAAAAAACAAACAAAACTTGATAGCAATCACATACCACACTGACAAACATCCTCCCCTCAGCTCCAATACATGACATCAATAGCTGAATCTTACTGCGACCTGATTGGCTCATTGCCAAAACAAGATGACACCTGCTTGGCTCTCTAAACACTCATGCTCATTGGCTACATTCAAATGAAGGAAAGCTACTTCATATCAACCTCAGCAAGTTCTGCTTCCTTTTTCTGGTTGTTTGGCTATAACTTTTCATAGTATACAGATAATTGAACAAACTTTGTTGCATTACATTCTTGATGAAATTTTCTTTCCATTGATATATAATTTTATGGTATTACTCCAAAAAAAGTGGTGTTATGAGCCATCAAACTTAAAAAATACACTTTTTCCAAAAGGTTTCCACAATTTTGGCCACTACTGTAAATTAACCTTTGATAACTTTTCATTAATACAGAACATGACAGGAGATTTTGAAACTTACTTTTAAGCTGCTGGATATGCTCTGCATAGTGACAGAACGACCTTGGGAATCTGTAGTGCAGTCTTGCATGTACACCTGGTACGGGAAGGCGTAGCGCAAAGCCAAGGCAGCAAAGAACATTTCAACACAAATAAGAAAATTCTGAATGCCTGCAGACACTGTGCCAGCACTAGCTGCGTGCAGACTGAGACGATTTGAGAAGATTGGCGATATCACTCCGGCTTTTTCAAGAATGGCCAAAATGAAACCTAAAAAAAGAAATATGACTGCATTAAACGATGTGTTGTTCGGTACAATATTACACAGTATATACTACTGAAATGCAGGACATCTGGTGAAAGCTTCAATATTAAAATATGGCACTTTTCTTCTTAGAAAGAAAAAAAAAAAAAAGACATGTTCTTTCACTAACATTAAAAAAAAATTCTTTAGCGATGTAATCTGAAGGGATCACCGAGAGGTATAGCATCTGTGAAAACATAATACGAGCATCTTTGCATTATAAACTTCAAGCTGCATTTCAAAAGAAAAAAAATAGGTACTTCTCCAAAAATACAGGGTGTTTCAGAAAATTTGATATCATTTGAGATGTAAATATCTGAGTAACTAAATAGTCTTAGGCAAATGAAACTAAACAGGTTTAATTTGAGCAAAATAAGAATTATTCATCAAAATTTGAATGAGAAATTAAAAGGTATCTGGATTTCAGGAACGATTTCATAAGTTTTCAATATGCCCGCCTGCGACACGACACAAAAAAACGTCAAGTTGGTAGTCCAGCTCCTGCCAAACATGATGCAGCATGTCCCTCATGCGCTCAAATGCACCAACTGCAATGCAGATTCGGACATGGCACAAAAAGTTCAAAGAGGAAGGCTGTCTGTGCAGGGCAAAAGGATCTGGATGACCACCAGTAGCGGAAGAGAGGGTCAAGCAGGTTCAGGAAACATTTTTGTGAAGCCCCAGGAAGTCCATAAGAAGAGCAAGTCTGGAAACCCAGATTCCTCCAGCGACAGTTTGGCGTGTCGCAAGGAAGCACTTGTGAATGACACCCTACAAGCTACAGCTTGTTCAGGCCTTAAAGACAGATGACAAGCAAAAGCGTAAGCAATTCTGTGTCAACATGCAAGAGAAACTTGAAGAAGACTAGTTTGAAAATCATCTTGTTTTCAGTAACGAGGCCACATTTCATACGAATGGCAAAGTCAACAAGCATAACGTTTGCATTTGGGGCAAAGAAAATCCCAATGCCACATTTGAGCACGAGGGACATGCTGCATCATGTTTGGCAGGAGCTGGACTACAGACTTGACGTGTGCAGTGTCACAGGCAGTGCGCATATTGAACATTTGTGAAATCGTTCATGGAATTCACATACCTTTTAATTTCTCATTCAAATTTTGATGAATAAATCTTATTTTGCTCAACATTAAGCCTGTTTAGTTTCATTTGCCTAGACTATTTAGTTACTCAGATATTTACATCTCAAATTTTCTGAAACATCCTGTATAATATGGACATCTTTATATTTAAAAACTTCCATCTGCATTTCAAAAAAAAAAAAAAAAAAAACCAGCTAGGCTTAGTTCTGATTGAGCTAGCAGTTTGGAACGTAGGACTACGACGTCGTCTCGTTATTGCTGTTCAACATTGAAAACTTCTTGGGCTTCTTACATTCCTCATTACTGGCTCTTGCCTCTCATTTTGATTTTCTCTACTTTTCCCTGCGTTCGTTCTGAGAATTCCATGGCATTGTCGAAAATGCTAACCTGTTCACACTAAAAGCATTTTTTTTTTAATTCACTTTAGACCACTGCGATATGTTCTTTATATATTTGAATAGATCTCATTGAGAGCTTAAAGATACCAAGCAGCCCTTGCAAAACTGCTGAAATTTCTACTAAATAATTAATTTGGTAGCTAATGGAATAAAAATTTTGCTAGCCAAATAACAAAATCTACTGGCCATGCAAAGTTAAAAAAAATACATAGTTCAGTTACTTCTCTACTTACGTTTCTATGAAATTTAATGGATGAATGTTATTGTTGTTTTTCTAATAAGAGACCCTCCCCATTAACTTCATAGAAACAGATGCAGAGCAGTTACTGCATAGGATCATTAAATTGACTGCAAATAGTGCATATGCTGTTGTTCCAAAATGATTGATTTTTTGACAATTTATTTTCAGTGCTGTAACATCATTACTCTATGTTAATTTACACATAATTTATTTTTGAGAGTCCATTGAAGCTAGATGTCTAATTTCTTTAATAATATTTAAAACAAAAGGACAAAAGCTAGGATATATATGCATAAAGTGGCAGTAATAATGTTGGTACAGTTTACCACTGATATGTACTGTGTCTGACCTTCCCATCAGGGGTATCTGCCCACCACAATTAAATATCATTTTGAGGATTAAAATCTTCAGTTGAAGGGTCATTGCATCTAATCATCATTAAGTCAGTAAAGTGTCACTATTCAGACATGCCTGAATACTTGTTTTTATGAAGTCCATTTCTGAAAAGCCATGCTCACAAGGAGTAGTACTTCATAGCATTAGATGTAACGGCTGCATCATCATATATGCTGAACAAAAATAAACAAACTATTACAGCAAAACAATGCTGTAACAGTTTGTTTATTTTTGTTCAGCATATATGCAGCTAAATAGAGATTCAAAGATAATTATTTTACCTGTAGATGACATAATACTTTGTGCAAAGTATACCATGGCAAAGGTTGGCATGGCCAAGATACATATACCATGGCAAAAATCAAATATACCATGGCAAAGGTTGCCATAGTAACATTGACTTTTTGGTTGCTCCAGGCAGATTAAGTTTCTCTCGAATCCCACCTTCACTTCCATTCATTTTTGAAGCAGCTGCAGGAACAAGGGCGAGAAAACTGAACTAGATATTCATTTACAAGTGGGGGGAAAAGTTATACCAAATAGTTGCTCACTTGGGGAAAACAATCTACTAGCCATCATTGGCTACTATATTAAAAATTTTACTATTCACTACAAACACTGTCTACCGACATTCACAAGGGCTGATACCATGCATGGTCGTTTTGCACTCACCATTGTCCAGATAAACCGCAATATTGTCGAAAATGTTCACCAGTTCACAAGAAAACAATTTTTAAATGTTCTTTTTTTTTTTCTTTTTTTTATTTTGATTGGAGGTTTAACGACCACCGTGAGCAACTCAATGGGCTATAAGCAGTCGCCCGTCCCTAATTTAGGGTCACTGGTTCCAGCAGGGAAGGGATAGAGCCAGTGCCATAAGACAAACACAACATCCATGCCTCATCGGGATTCGAACCCAGACCCCTTCTGGGCGAATGATCAGAGGCCATCGCTTAGACCACTGCGCCACCAGGGCGGCATTTTTAAATGTTCAGTTCAAACCACTGCAAAATGTTTCTCGTATATTTGAACAGATCTCGTCGAGAGCTTTAAAACAATACCACACATAGTCGTGTTGCGCTCATGGTTGCCAAGATAGACTGAGTCAAATGCGGCAGCACACCTAGAAATATTGTATCATCTACCCCACACGCAAGGAGCAAGGGGAGCGTCGTGCGCATGATGTAATGTGCAGTATGCGAATTGGACTCCATGCTCGTTACGCATATGCTAACACAATTAGTGTGTGGCACGTATTTTTAACACTATAATGATTTCAATTGGGACCTATTTCGGTCGCAGGCGGTCAGCCGTAAGTTGCCCCATACTATCTGTGGAGTTAGATGTAGCCATACGTCAAAAAAAAAAGGTACTTCTGGTGTGAATTTTTTTGTTTACATTGATCCTGTAACAGAAAAATGAAAAAAAAATATAGAAAATATATACAAAATACTGCCTGGTGTTTTACACAAATCTAGTGTTCTCCCTAGTCTTTTACTGGGTGGCACCGCCCAGGTAATTTTCTCTGGTGCTGAGCTAAATTTCCTGTAATGAACATTTTTACTATGCACATAATAGTAAGGGTGGAAAACTAATTCCCACATAGGCCTACACCATAAATATTGGTGAAAACTGGCCGAAATCTGTGTTGAATGTGATTTATTAGTAAGTATTAACTTTTTTATCATTTACGTACAATTTTCTAATGTTGTTTTATCATGTTACATTACATTCATTCCTACACCACCACTAAAGATGTTTAATAAGTAAAATAATGTAAAGCACCCCCCCGTTAGAGTAGGGGGTCATTAAAAGCACTGCAAAATCAAAAGAGAACACTACAAACTGGGTAAGAAAAAGCAGAAAACAAAAGGCAGCATCTGCACTCAGAATCACTTAACAAGTTAAAGGAAAATAGGAAAAAGAGAAGAGCACCCACACTTGGAATCACATAACTGGTTAACAGAAAACAGGAGAAAGAGAGCATTCACACTTGAAACCACATAATTGGTTAAGGAAAAGCAGAAAAAAAAAATGAGCAGCATCCATATTTGGAATCACATGTCTTCACTTCCTCTGAGTTCTTTCATCTTCACAGACACTTCTGACCTCTAGATTTGAGTCAAGACCTGTTCTCAATGAGAAGACTCTTTATGTAAAGATTTGTTTACACTAGAAAATTTTAAAAATAGTTGCCAGTTTCCTTTTGCCATTTATTCAATTAAAAAATTTTCATTATTTGTTTATTATTCCTATTCTTTTTCAACTAAGTTGTTAAAAATCCTGTTTACTCGTTCTGTTGGTTCATTGACAGAACTGTTTTTTAATGTAAAACCTTTCTTTGATTAGTCTCTTGTTTTTATGAGGTTCATAGTCCAATATTTTAATTTTTGACCAAAAGGTTCACATTTGCATATATGTATGTGATTTGCCAAAACACTATTTTGTTCATTGTTATTAATAGCTTTTTTATGTTCCTTAATTCTGTATTACAATTTTTGAGACGTTTATCCTATATAACTGCTCTTACAAGTCCAGTGGAATTTGATAAATGACATTTTCTCTTTCCATCTTATCTTGTGTATCACTGTAATGTTCTTTATTTGCTACATATGCCACTTTGCTTTGTGCTGTAGTTGCTACTTTTACATTACTCCAAGGCGGTGGTTGATGGAATTTCGGCTGTCGTAATAGCTAATTATCAGCGAAAACCAGGAGAATTTTCATCCGAAAGGCGGGAGGAAGGGCTGAAAATCTGGAGTCTCCCGCCTAAATTCGGAGAGTTGGCATATTTGTATGATCTATAACACTGGAGATCTATTGACCTTCGTCCATACATGGATGAAAAATGGTTGTCTACCCTATGATGAAGCAGGATTGTTGCAACTGGTGTACTTTTGCAAAGTTGTTCAGATTTCTAAGCTACATCTGCTTAGCTTCAGTTGCCTGGAACTTCCTTGTCTGGGGTGGTCCAACGGTAGCGCACTCGAATGGGAATCGGATATGAGTGTTCAATTTCCATTCCAGGGTGATGTAATTTTAAAATTTTTCTGATGGAT
Organism: Macrothele yani; assembly: GCA_039090855.1. Classification (NCBI taxonomy): domain Eukaryota; kingdom Metazoa; phylum Arthropoda; class Arachnida; order Araneae; family Macrothelidae; genus Macrothele; species Macrothele yani. The sequence continues at coordinate 64,295,523 of CM077000.1, read as the reverse complement.
GGGCTACATGGGAAAGAGTAAAATGTATGGCATCTATATGCCAACATTTTACTCTTCCCATGTACAGTGGAACCTCGGTCACACACTCTTCTACTGGATGGCCTCAAAAATTACATAAATGTAAAAAACACACAAAGGAAATTTCAAAATGTAAAAAATACTGTAAAATTTTGAATGCCTTAAAAACAAAACAAAACAAAATACAATTTTAGATAATGCTAATTCCTAACGTAATACATGTATGAATACTTTGTTTGATACTTTGAACATACGTCTATTTTAACTTGTGTATTAATTTTTTTATTCTAATTTCATTATAAAAACTAGGTTAGAAAATTCTCTATGATTTTATAATTTCAATATACAAAAAAAAAAAAAAAAACCTACCTTTGAAATACTAGACAGTTAATCCAAATACGATTTTGTTTTATATTAAATACCCTCATTACACATTCTTTACTTATAAGTGTCGCTCTTTTTAAAGCAGTTGGCCCACACTAGTCGATTTAGCATTAGCGCCAAGTAAAATATTCATTAATCTTCGTTTGTTTCAAATTTCTTGAGTTCAGCGGGGGAAAAAACAGAATTGTGAACGTTATTTAGTAAATTTTTTGTTTCACCACTTATTTCATGGCTTCACAAAAATGCTGTCTCAATTCTCATAAAGTTTCAACACACTGAGTTCTGTACACAAAAATACAAGAACCATATATCGTTGTTCAATTTACGCTAAGTTGCTATGAACATACTCTTTACGTGGCTACGATATTTTAATTCAGTTGACATTAAATGTCCGTAAATACTGTTTCACACGTTATGCAAGTTCAGCTATCGGGAGATTGCAAAAGGACGTTAACATAGTATTGGCAATTGAAGTCAAGTATAATAATAATAAGTATCTGTACTTACAAAATTCATAGTGGCAGTCGGGGCTTCATATGTGCGTCATCTAAGAATGTGAATTCCTTCAATTGTGAAGTTAAAATTCATGATATTGTAAAATCTGCACCAGATAAAATTAAACAAGATGAATTTTTTACGATGCAAAAAAATCCATTAACATCGATGAAATAAGAAACTGAATTAAAACCTTGTTGATTTTTTTAAAAACGAACTACAATCCTGAAGAGGAGACAATCTTGACCGCGAAGCACCCTGATATTTTAATTCAGTTGACATTAAATGTCCGTAAATACTGTTTCACACGTTATGCAAGTTCAGCTATCGGGAGATTGCAAAAGGACGTTAACATAGTATTGGCAATTGAAGTCAAGTATAATAATAATAAGTATCTGTACTTACAAAATTCATAGTGGCAGTCGGGGCTTCATATGTGCGTCATCTAAGAATGTGAATTCCTTCAATTGTGAAGTTAAAATTCATGATATTGTAAAATCTGCACCAGATAAAATTAAACAAGATGAATTTTTTACAATGCAAAAAAATCCATTAACATCGATGAAATAAGAAACTGAATTAAAACCTTGTTGATTTTTTTAAAAACGAACTACAATCCTGAAGAGGAGACAATCTTGACCGCGAAGCACCCTGATACATAATGAACACTGAAGATGAATTATACCTTTGCCAAAACCTCAAAAATAAACAATCTTGAAAAAGAAAATACAAACATACAAATCTCCCGAATATGAAGCACCAAACTAGTTTCTGCTAACTTTTATAGCCATCATCAGTGGTAGGTGCACGGACATTAGGATTACCGCACTCACTCGCTCAGGTATGCAGCTTAATCCCAATGTATGTTCAGCCCTGTCGTGTAGATATTTGCGCATCATGATTTCGGTTCCATTGCACATATCAACGGTGTCGCCATCTGTAGTCAAACAAAAATATACTAGTAGCATTTACGTAGAAATATTCAACTGTATTTTTAAGTAACATTTGATGTCATATGTTTTTTGTTAATGTTTTTCCTCTTTAAATGTTTTCTCTCCTGTTCAATAAGGTACCTCCATGCAAACTGAAGCTCTACCGGACTATTAACGTTACAGTTGTATCTTTTGGTTTTCTCGATAACTACAGCCTCTGAGGTTAGAATCTGGGCATGTGATCTATGTGATGTTAGAATTTTTGTGTTAGTCCAATCAGGAGTTATATGATTTTTGATACAATGTTGTATTAATGAAGTTTTTTCATCTTTTCTTGTCCAGTTCGTAATATGTTCATTTAATCTAGTCAAAAATCTTCTATGCGTACTTCCGATATATACTTTGTCTTTTTGATTTATATATACTTTGTCTTTTTGATTATGGAAAATTTCCATACTTACCTCCTATTAGTACTATTTAAAAAAGAATGTTACAACAACAATATTAACATTGCAGAAACAGTTATTGACAATGGAAGCATACTTACTACTACTAATAATAGATCAATTCTAAATAAATCTGGTGTTTATGTCATTCCTACAGTTACGGATGATAACCAAAAAGACAAAGTATATATCGGAAGTATGCGTAGAAGATTTTTGACTAGATTAAATGAACATATTACGAACTGGACAAGAAAAGATGAAAAAACTTCATTAATACAACATTGTATCAAAAATCATGTAACTCCTGATTGGACTAACACAAAAATTCTAACATCACATAGATCACATGCCCAGATTCTAACCTCCGAGGCTGTAGTTATCGAGAAAACCAAAAGATACAACTGTAACATTAATAGTCCGGTAGAGCTTCAGTTTGCATGGAGGTACCTTATTGAACAGGAGAGAAAACATTTAAAGAGGAAAAACATTAACAAAAAACATATGACATCAAATGTTACTTAAAAATACAGTTGAATATTTCTACGTAAATGCTACTAGTATATTTTTGTTTGACTACAGATGGCGACACCGTTGATATGTGCAATGGAACCGAAATCATGATGCGCAAATATCTACACGACAGGGCTGAACATACATTGGGATTAAGCTGCATACCTGAGCGAGTGAGTGCGGTAATCCTAATGTCCGTGCACCTACCACTGATGATGGCTATAAAAGTTAGCAGAAACTAGTTTGGTGCTTCGCATTCGGGAGATTTGTATGTTTGTATTTTCTTTTTCAAGATTGTTTATTTTTGAGGTTTTGGCAAAGGTATAATTCATCTTCAGTGTTCATTATGTATCAGGGTGCTTCGCGGTCAAGATTGTCTCCTCTTCAGGATTGTAGTTCGTTTTTAAAAAATTCAACAAGGTTTTAATTCAGTTTCTTATTTCATCGATGTTAATGGATTTTTTTGCATTGTAAAAAATTCATCTTGTTTAATTTTATCTGGTGCAGATTTTACAATATCATGAATTTTAACTTCACAATTGAAGGAATTCACATTCTTAGATGATGCACATATGAAGCCCCGACTGCCACTATGAATTTTGTAAGTACAGATACTTATTATTATTATACTTGACTTCAATTGCCAATACTATGTTAACGTCCTTTTGCAATCTCCCGATAGCTGAACTTGCATAACGTGTGAAACAGTATTTACGGACATTTAATGTCAACTGAATTAAAATACAAGAACCATTCTTACATACAATATTTTTTTTATTTTTCTATTTTTTGTAAACAATATTTAAAATCAAGAACCATTCGTGTATTTTTGTATACAGATGGCTCGTGTATTTTTGTAAACAAAAGTACATGAACCATCCATTTTTGATAACCTGAAATTTAATGTATAACTGCAAAAAGCATATAAATGAATTATGTATAACTAAATTGAAAAAGTGATAGAAATAATCTAAACATATGTAATTTCCTTTGTCTGAATGTGTGTCATATTTTGTTGGGCCTTCCTGGTGCTTGCCTGCTTAAATTGTTGAATCTCTGCCACAAACAATATACTTTTTTTTTATGTTCATTGTTGTAATATTCACTTTCATTTTTGTGATGCTCACTGTTTCATATTTGGTACACATCTGTTTCACTTTGACAAAACATTGTTTTGTGTATTTTTGTGACACTCCATATCAAGGTAAGATTCTTACAACAAAAAAATGTAGCCAATCAACACAGTGCACGTGTGTATCACTTTGCCTTGTTGTCATAGCAACAAAAACTGATATTTCACAGCTGCTGGTGTGACTTCATCTCATCCAAATCATTCTGACATGACGTCAGAGATGCATTACATCACACGATTTAGTCACATGATCAACTCTTTAGAAACAGGAAAACGTTACATCAGGAATTTTGGTTCTACTTTGTCAATTCATAAATGTTACACAGATTTTTTCATTTAGACTCCTATCGTATAAAATTCTATTTTAAAATTCCCCTTGCAAACCTAAAATGATTATTTTATATTGTCAAACCAGTTTCTTTTCTGATTTAAGTTTAAAAACTGGGAGTTTCGGTACAGTAGGTAACCATGTGTTATTATTAGGAGTGCAACTTAATTCTCGGCCCCTAACCGCAAGCGGTCATAGAACATCGGCAAATGCAAATAGTTTCATGCGATAATGGTTTATTGCAGCGCCATCCAACAGCTTTCCAGTAACCGCTCACAGCTGTAGTGACAGAAGGGACGAAAGTTGACGGTGAAAGCAATGTCGTTCGAGAAGCAACATTTGAGGCACTGCCTCCTGTTCGCGTTTCAGCTGAAAAAAGTGCCACTGAAGCCCAGCAAATGATCTGTGCTGCTTTGGGTGAGGCTGCCATGTCCTACAGTATGTGTAAGAAGTGGTTCCAGCGATTTAAGCTGGGGAATTTTGATCTCTGTGATGCACAACGTCCAAGACAGCCACAGAAAGTTGACGATGAGGAACTGGAACAACTGTTGGACACAGATCCCTGTCGCACACAGTCAGAGCTCGCCCAGGAACTCGGAGTAACACGGCAAGCCATTGCAAAGCGCTTGCACAAGCTTGGACGGATTCACAAGGAGGGCTGTTGGGAGCCCCACCAACTCACAGCTGCGAACAAGTCTAGGCGCTACTATGTTGCTGTGTCCTTGCTCTCCAGAATCAAGAAGAAGGATTTCCTCCACAAGATTTTGACCTGTGATGAGAAGTGGATCCTCTACGATAATCCTAAGCGGCGCAAATCGTGGGTTTATATAGGTCAGCCTACCACCAGTACCGCCAAACCGAATATCCGTGCCAGGAAGTTGTTCCTGTGCATATGGTGGGATCGGCACAGTGTCATACACTACGAGTTGCTCAAACCTAGTGAAACGGCCAATGCTGAGCGTTATTGTCAGCAACTCATTGTGTGAGTGATGCAATGGAAGCGAAAATGCCATACATCAGCCAGGGCAGAAGGTCGGTCTTGTTGCTTCAGGATAACATGCGTCCTCACGCCGCAAAAATGACTTTAAACACGATCACCAACTTGGGATGGGAGATTTTGTCCCACCTGACATATTCTCCAGACTTCGCCCCATCGGATTATCACGTCTTTTGCTCCCTGCAACATCACCTGAGTGACACGCACTTCCCTTCTGTCGAGGAAGCCCACACAAGTATTGATGACTTTATCAACTCGAAACAGCCCTCTTTTTTCCGCAGTAGCATTCGGCAGCTCCCTGACCGATGGCTCAAATGTATCCAACACGACGGGGATTATTTCCCTGATTAGGTACGTATTCGATTTGCTATAATTTGCTGTCAACGTGTCGTGCCTGTGGCCGAGAATTAAGGTGGACGTCAAGTAATTTTGCTTCCTATACTTTCAATGGAAAAACTTTTGTACATGTTTTCTTCATAATTAATGCGTTCCCAAGGATAAAAATTTGAACATCAATTAAAATAGCTTCATATTATAACTTGGAATACTTAATATTTTTTAAAACATAACCATAATTATATGAAAAATCAATAACTTTTTGTGGTGTTGAAACCAGAAAAAAGATGGTGCAACCTGTACTTTGATGACGTCAGTAGACAAACAAATGTTGGATTGCATAATAATGTTATGTTTTAGAAAATATTAAGTATTCCAAGTTATAAAATAAAGCTATTTTAATCAATGTTCAAATTTTCATCCTTGGGAATGCATTAATTGTGAAGAAAATATGTACAGAAGTTTTTCCATTGGAAGTATAGGAAGCAAAATTACTTGACGTCCAACTTAAGTTGCATACCTAATATATGCTGAAGAAACATGATGTGGGGACTTTCTTTTTCCGTTAACCACAAAATTGTCAGAATCTAACAAAAAAATTTTCAGGAATATAACCAGGTATTCTTTTACTTATAAAGAAAAAGAAAGAAAAGAACAAATACTGTTTGTGCTTCTGCGCATGAACTACTTTAACATATGCACCTATGCAATTTTAAGTCCACAAACAAAAAGAAAATATCTGGTAATTAAAAATTACTCTACATGCCTTACCACTCCCCCCCCCCATCACTGCTGACAGGCTTTCACCTAACTAACAGTAAAATATTGGGACTAGTGCAGAATTCCATGCAAAAGTGAAAAACATATCACTGAGGTTCCGCTGTATATATCTTTCATGCATTCATGCATTAGTGAAGAAATATTTCTTTCAGGAATTCGCTTTGCATTTATTTCTAAAACTAACCATAAACCAACACCTCTGACTACTTGATCACCTGTGTGGCATTAATTTATTTGGATTACATAAAAGCTGATTTGTCTCTAGGACAACATTTTTTGACGTAATTATAAATACACCACACTGTGAACACTCAAGAGCATTAGAATTTTTTAAGAACAGAATTAATGAGATCAATAAAATAAAAAAAAACTTCATAATGCTTAAGATAGCTGAGCAGCTCACCATACACAAGGCTTCACAAAGAACACACACACATTTAAAAATGTATCCCCAAATTTTATTACCAATTTTGACATCACAAACACTTTAATGAAATGAGAATCATAAGCTCGTAAATGATGAGTTCTAAGGCACTCTTCGCGTGTAATTACATATAAATGGAATTAATCAAACTAACCCTCATTTTAAAGGCTGAAATACTAGCATATTAACAATATTAGTCACACTTCCTGCTAAACACATGGCAATATTTCAATTTGTCAGTGAATCATGTAATGCTGGGAGAAAAAAAAAACTTAACAAAAATTCAAATGAGGTTTTGCCATTTTATTTGACCAACCATCTGCTACATTGGAAAACAATGAATTGAGGGTAAGTCAAGGATTTTTTGAATGGTCCCCTTTTACTGTAGATATATACACAGTCGTAAACCACCTACCTAATAACGGATGGGAATAACCACCCCTGGCCTGGATGACAGTGGCGAGACGGCGTGGCATGGACACAATGAGGCCTTAGAAGGTTGCCCGAGGCACACGCACCCATTCTGATTGCAACGGAGCACGGAGGTCCAGAGATGACTGTAGTTGTGGGTCAGTATGTTGAACCTCTAGGTCCAAATTGTCCCACAAGTGCTCAATGGAATTTAGGACGAGCGATTCACCAGCCAAGGGAGAACAACAGAGACATCGCTGTCATGTTCCTGGAATCAGTCACGCACTCCCCTTAGCTAAGTGGCAGGGCTCACTGTCCATCACCACCAGGGTAAACATCCAACATGAAGTAAATGCATGTGGTCAGTGAGGATAGACAAGTAGCCATTGGCGTTCAGGGACCCATCCAGTGGTGCAAGCAGTCCCAGATCATACAAGGAAAACATCCCACAGACATGCACACTGCCACCACCAGCCTGTACTTGACCAACAAGCGTGTCCGGGTGTTGGTTCTCACGTGTCTGACGCCATGTCCGCCACTGCTCATTGCTTCTGTGGAGTAGAAACCTCAATTGGTAGGATAAGACAACCTTTTTGCACTCTTTCATTGTCCAATGACTGTAATCCCATGCGAACTGCAGGCATCATTGCCGATGGACCTGGGCTAACATGGGTGGCCTTGAAGCAGCGTCGACTCTGCAGACCCATGCGTAATAAGATCCGCTCTACTGTTATTGGGGACCCGTACCTGGGTGTCCCAGTGTTCATTTGTGCGGTCAATTGCCAGTCGACAGAGGCAACGTTCTCCTCTGGGATCGATGGCCTTTGGGGCTCCACAGTTATGATGTTGGGAGGTAGTGTGCCAGCGATCCATTCTTGGTTCACCCTTACTACAGCACCTCACAAACAGCCCCCGAAGTCTGCTGTTTCTGAGATGCTTCCACCCTTGGCACAGTAGCCAATAATCATTCCGTTTTGAATGTCCATCAAATCACTAACTCTGCCCATTGTGCTTACGTAACACACTATGTCTCATCTGTCCTGGCCAGCAGCTTGTATCTCTGGGTGGTCGACCTTGTTACGTGCACTCTGTAACGCACCTGGGCAAGAACACTGTGATTCTGGGAGTGGTCATATTATTTCGATAAGATCGTGTATGCCTTTAGACATAATCTACAATATATAACTGTAAAAACCTTTTCCTGAACAGTCTTTCAGCAGTAATCTAAAAAAAAAAAAAAAAAAAAAAAAACGGGATGAACGAAAAATTTCCCGCATAAATCACAAGTTTCTGATACAGACTTGCTTTACCAACATATTGCTCGAGAGGGAGAAAAAAGAAAACAGTATGAAAAGCTTACCTTGCCAGAAAGATAAAAATATGACGGACTTGACAGTACAAAATTTCCAAATGGGTTCATAAGGTGAAAGTAATTCATGAGTAGCAAAGTAGAACAGCACTAGGCCATACAAGGCAAGAGTAACACTGATGTTATATATTATTGTAATGTACAGATAACCACTATCTGGTCTGAAATGAAAAAATAAAATACCATACAAAGCATTTACATTTATAATATATTACACACAATAACTTATTCTATGCAACTTATTCATGAATCCAAGAAATAAGAAAATCAGAATTACTCACTGATGTCATCTCACATTCATTTCTATGTGGTATACAACACACACACAAAAATAAAAATATATAAAAATGGAATGTCATTTATAAATTTTGGAGATTTCTTTTTAATTAATTAATTTATTTATTTTGGTTTCAGTTTATTTATTTACTTTGAAAAGAATGAAAACAAGAAATAGGACACCAAACACTCAGTTGTAATGAGCACACCTTTTGAATCCTCTCAGACACAAAACAGATATTCAAAGCAGGTTTTTATGGCACCTAAAAAAAAGAATATGTTTACACAACCTAGGAAAAAACTTGCATAATTTAAAACACACAGCATGAAGGGAGTTATTCTTAGTAATGAAACATACACGAGACCGACGAAGGAAAAAAAAAAAAGTTGAACTTTTTCACAGAGAAAACGTGCGGCACGAATGCGAATTACTTTCCGTTTTTCTTTCTTTTGATGACTCTGCAGCTGTGCAGCATCTACCGCTTGATTTTTCTTTCTGCTGCTACCATTCTCTCCCCATTTCTTCATTATCGCTTTTCTATTTCTTCTTTTTTTAATGCCATCTGATGACAATAATTTCATCTGTCATGCTGAAAGAACTTTCAGACTGAGGACCGAGTGCATGATACCAAAGCTTTAACTATTTTAGATAAATGGTGTAACTTTGGGAATATAAATACACTTTTGAACATCAGGAATCAATTCTTACAAAGCTTTCAACTTCACCACTTACGTTTTCTGAAATTTTCCTCTCCCTTATCAGGCTTCAAAAACTTACGGGGAGAAATAAATTTAACAACAATGTAGGAGAATGGGGACTTCTTGGGGGGAGGGGGGAGACGTTTTTGCTCTGCCTGCTTTTGGTTTTTGGAAATTTTTCCATTTTCAAGCTGAAATACAAATATTTATGGAATAAAATATTTAGCAACAATATGGGGCATAAGGAACATCACGAGAAAAAAATTATGATTACGGAAAGTTTCATAAAGATGGAATTATGTCCTCTGATCCCCCCCATTTTTGTTTAGTTGTGCATTGATCTCATGATGACCAAAAGACCCCCCCGGCATGAGCGTCTTCAGTTTTGCATCAATTTCAAGAATGATCCAAATGAAAACAAAAAGAGGAATTTCATTCATGAATCTGAGGGAAGAATGTCATTTATGATAAAATAAACTCTCATTTCTACACCCAATAAAACACACATCCACAAATAAAAATAGCTACTTAATCCCACTAGGAGCTGAAATGTGTGTTATGAAAATTAACAAATTGTGCACAAAAAGTTTGCATAGCAGAAGATATCGGAGGCAATAGGAATTTTCAAATTGAATAATTAGATGAAGAGATAGAGTATAAAAATTCAGAATTAAATTGCATTTCAAATAGAAATATATGCTGACATCTCATGGCGACAGAATTTTGAATAACAGGAAAGGAGAAAGTATGCGAAAATTATTCTCTTCATATCACAAGCTCTACTAAGGAAATCTGTAAATTGAAATGAATAAGAAACAAGCAACAAATATCAAACAATGAAAACTGCTTCAGACCCGTGTAATCAGTAATTAGACCTATGAATACAGTCATAAAAACTAATTTTTTAAAGTTATTTCTTGAAATTAAAATACAGGTATTTTGGAAAATTTATTCAAAATGTGGCATTTTACTGTTCAGAATGCTGTCTGTGATTATGAAATCACAATGAAAATCTACACACTTAAAAATTTGTACAAAATTATCTTTCCTATTAAAAACAAATCCATTGCCTGCTCCATATTTACATATGGCCCAACCCTCAATGTACACTGAAAGGGCAAATTATTACATACACCCACCTAATAGCGTGTGGCACCACCTTTTGCATGTAGAACAGCATCCAAACGTCATGGTACGGACACAATGAGGTTCTGAAACGCAGGTATTGCTGACCAACAATCTAAGAGTACTTGGCATAGAATAGGCCGAGATGTAGGTGGGGGTGGGTTATCACGAACAGCTCGTTCCAATATGTCCCATAAATTATCTATGGGGTTGATGTCTGGTGAGCGAGAGGGGCCATGCGAGAGTGGTAAGCTCACTGCTATGCTCTTGGAGCCGATGGGGTCGAGCGTTGTCCTGTTGAAGATCAGAACTTGGTTCGTACAGAGGCACATAACAAAAGGGTGGAGATGATTGGCCAGGAGCTGCACATAGCTGGAACCAGTGATGGAACACTCAAGAGGTACCAAGGGACCCAGGCCGAACCACGTGAAAGCTGACCAAACAGTTGCACCGCCTCCACCGGCCTGTAGTACCCTAACTTGGTATGTGGGGTTCATAGCTTCGTGTACACACTCTGCCTGCCATTGGTGTGATACAGTGTGAAACAGGATTCGTCAGACCATATGACACATTTCCAATCATCCATGCTCCAGTTTCGACAGGCCTTTGCAAACTGCAGCCGAATCATGCGTTGCTGTGCCGTTAACATCGGGACATCGTCGACTGCCCTGGCCGAGTTGTGCCATGTGTCGACGGATTGTCTTTGAGCATAGGCTTGATGCTCCTTCATTAAATTTTGATGCGATTTTCGGCAAACAAGCCTTCTGATTCGTCTGTATGATGCAGACCAATCGTCGGCACCCTCGATCATCCAAAGCACTTTAAAGGCCACATTTCATCTGACTGTTAGTGGTTTTGCCGAACTTCACGTACTCCTGGTACACACTTGCTACGGTTTGTCGCAGAATTCTCTCCTAACAGTTTCACCATTGCGCTGATTGAACATCCGGCCTTTCTGGCTCCCATGACTTGACACTGATCAAACTCACTTAAGTCACATCCTCGACCCATGATGGCACTTGGCAGAATGTATACCTATGTACATAAGTGTCGGTATAAATGAGTGCGTACCGACCCACTCTATTCATAGCCCCCCTCCACACACACACACACCAGTTCTCCGGTTGGGGCGATAGAGTGGATCAATTTATTTATAGCCCCAACCGATTTTCCAGTTGGAGCTATAATAGAGTGGTAGTGGATTATATTAGTTCTAGAGATGTTACATATATACAACATTTCCAGATCTAATATATACCCAGATCTCTATATGGTGGAAAGCTGCAGAGATATTATTACCAGAAATTTCTTCTTTGCAAGAAACAATTCTGAACTTTGTTTGGTATGAGTTCCGGTCTAGGGAGGCAACAACATCATGACATAAATGTTTCAAAAACTACAGAAAGATGAGCTTACCTCCAATCACCGTCAGAATATTTTCCCAAAGGTTGAAGAATCAGTATAATCACTGACATCAGAGGTTTTACGGCACAAAATTGTAAAGTTGCCTAAAAGAAAGAAAAAAAGACACATATGAATATCTCTTCGGGTGTGTATATACAAAACTATTATGCTCAGAGCACTTTTGCACATTGCAAACTACATGTGTCACATTTTTTACACTTTTCCAATTTGCACGGTTACCAGGTGAGTTTTTTTTTTAAATCAAGATGCCACAAAACTGTTTTTTGAACATAATGCATTATCTAAATTTATGACATTTTTAACAGATAACTTGCTGATTATACAATGGCAATTATGGTAGTTAACTGATAAAAAGCCTCAAACCACTTGATTACTGACCTGTTTGCAAAACCGTAGAAAACCGATAGTATATGTTTTCCCTCCAAGACAGCACGTTCCATACCACCAGCTGGACCTGAAATCAAACAGAAATGAATGAAACAGTCATACAGTCAATGAAAGTTGAGAACTAAAAGCACATATTATATAATTTAAAAAAAAAAAAACGTTCACTTTTACTATGTGCAATTTCATAGAGCATTTCTGATAGGTATCAATCAAATTTCAGGATTTATTAGCACTCCATATTACACACTCTAGCAACAAAACACAATCATCTGAAGTAAAAACAATTTTTTGATGGCACTTATTATGTGAAAATATACCTTGCAAAAGTATGGTCTATACACACTGAAGTAGTGAATTATTAGGGACACCTACCTACTTAAAAATGTGCTGGGCAGGCATGTATCCAGGGGGCAGGAACTGGGGGTCCAGACCCCTCCCATATGTTTAAGTATGCATCTTATAGATAGACTAGCTGTAAAGCCTGTTGTGATAAGAAAACGATGGGTTCAGTGGCGTATATTCGCAGCTAGCTCGAAGCCCAGAGAATGCACAAATAAAACAATTATACACAAATAAAAGTCAATTATCAACAGTATTAAATATGTCGATGCTTTCGCTGCAAAAAAAACATGTGCGGATTCGCTTCTTTGACTCAGTCTGGAGAGCAAAAACCAACAGCATAACACAAGCAGCTCTTTAAGAGTCTTTGCAGTTCCGATGCAAAAACCTTCCGTACGATCGCCTGCTAGCGTTTCCATGACAACATGAATCAGCTGATAGAGGGGAATGGGCCATTGCTTTGGGAAATGGTTTGCTCAGAAAAGAGAAGACTTAGACTATCTCAGTCACTCGCATACTCTCGCCCATAAGAGTGTTTCACGAGAGTTGTTTCAGTTTTTGTGAAGTGTCAATGAATTAAAATCAGAGATATTATATCTTAAATTTGTGGCTTTGTTGGATTCGAACTGTTTTGATAAATTTTGTGAAAGCTTCCCTGAACATCTACTGTCGGAACTTAAAGAACTCCATGCTTCAAATTTTGATACAGCTCGACTAAAAAATGAACTAAAGGTGTTTTATTCCCTTGATGAATACAAAAACAAATCAGTAAGATACATTAAGTGTTACATAAAATTGAATAAACTGGACATAGTGTTTAGTGAGGTGTACAGATTAGCAGACCTCATATTAAGCTTTCCATCAACAACTGCAACTGCCGAAATAAAGAACTCCATGCTTCAAATTTTGATACAGCTCGACTAAAAAATGAACTAAAGGTGTTTTATTCCCTTGATGAATACAAAAACAAATCAGTAAGATACATTAAGTGTTACATAAAATTGAATAAATTGGACATAGTGTTTAGTGAAGTGTACAGATTAGCAGACCTCATATTAAGCTTTCCATCAACAACTGCAACTGCCGAAATAAGTTTTTCTGCATTAAAAAGAATCAAGCTATATCTTAGACCCACACAAGGATATGCACATTAAAAAAACTTGGCTGTTTTGTCAGTAGAGAAAAACATTATTTTTAAATATGAAAAAAGTACTCAGAAGAAACATTTTATGAAAACGTAGCACTCAAGTTCACACAAAAGGAAAGAAAAATGGAGTTCATGTACAAATAAGTGTTCAAATCCTAATCCTCATAATTATTTGGTATCATGTTAGCAATGGCATGTACTTAAAATTTAGAAAAAAGTTAATTCTGTTACTTAACAATTAAAAATTAAACTTTGCAATAAAAAAAAAACAGTACTTGGGGGGGGGGGGGACGGATGAGATAACCCAGGTCTTGGACCCAAGATACGCCACTGGATGGGTTCTAGAAATCACTTATTGCTATTCAAGCATTTATTATTATCTTTTACGGATAAGCATTTATTATTATCTTTTACGGACAAGCATTTGTTATTATCTTTTATGGACAAGCATTTCTTATTATTTTTTACGGAGTCATTGTAAATAATGAGTGTGCATTGAAACACACCCTTGATGTGTTTCATTATTCATGCATAGAAATAGAAAATACGGAAGTGTTTGCCGGATGATAATCCTCCCTTGGTAAGGGACGTGGACTCCCTTTCACTTGCTACTCCATGTTTTTGAATTACTTTTCTTGTGGTTTTTTTTTTTTTTTAGCATTTATCAATCAAGTCAATGACATTGGAAAATATCTTTGTACATGATATTTTTTGTAAATATCTTTTCAGAATCTGGAAGTATTTTTCCTTGTTCTGGCCCATGGACTACTTTAACTGTGACATCATCAAACCATCAAACTCAACAATGCAACATAAAGTTGTCCATGGCTTAACACTGGTCAGCTTCAATATATTGCAGCATCATATTACTTCGACGATCACGCAAACATCGAATATCAGCATTTCTTCCAACTGCATTTTTGTCTCTTTTTTTCTGGCATATTTGGAATTGTGGTGGTTAACTTCTTGTCTTTCGACTGCAGTACGTAGTTGCCACCTTGCCTGATCATAATCGGCTTTGCAGTGTTTAGCTTCAATCTCTTCATCTAATGAAAGAGGTCATTTTCTTTCTTGACGCGCCGTAGACGAGGTTTAAAACAACAGTCAAGTTCGCGAAGGACAGTAACTTTCATTCTTGCCTTACTCAGTGCCAGTAAACTAAAACATCTTACAAATTACAACTGTGTGCTTCCACTTCCATCGCCCCTGGAAAAAGAAAGAAAAAAAAACTCTTAACTTCGAACGAAAGAAAAATATGTTAACAGAACATTAAACAGGAATGGT
The DNA here is from genome assembly GCA_039090855.1 of Macrothele yani. Lineage (NCBI taxonomy): Eukaryota > Metazoa > Arthropoda > Arachnida > Araneae > Macrothelidae > Macrothele > Macrothele yani. Next base: position 64,280,279 of record CM077000.1, on the reverse strand, counting down.
TATGGATAACACGGTGTGAACACCGGAATATAAATGATAGTCTTCTTCTGTTAAACAGCGTACAATAAGTTGTTTGTTTATGGATAAAAAGCAATCCACATCGGCACAAGTCTTGCCTTTTATATAGTAAGACTAGCGGAGATACCCGGCGTTGCCTGGGATAGACATAAAGTTTGTTTTCAAATAACAATTAAATCGCACCATAAAAAAAAAAAAATCCCACCCTGATGAACAACGCTCAAGTCGGGCCTCACGCTGTTCCAAGGTCTGTGCTGTCCTAGACACACTGGCTCTTTCCCGTTGATCCACAAGTCTTCGATCACGTTGTTCGGTTGTCTCACTCTCTCGAAGTAATTTTACTTTCTTTGCTTTCGGCTGAACAAGTCCGCGATGGGCTTGCATTTTTTTTTTTTTTTTTTTTTTTGAAGGCATTTCCCCACACTTGATAAAAATTTTATTATAAAAATCAGAATTTATAATGGCCGTTCTGAGCCCTAAAAACTCGAAATAGCAAATATGCACAATAACGCACTTCCTGCACTCCATATTCAGCTTTCTAGAGTGTAGATATACAACCTGATCACACCCAACATGAAAGAAAGTAGTTCACGATAATATACAGAATTTTTTTACTAATCTCGAAAACTAAACCCGTTCGGATAATTCTTTTACCGTTGGGAAGCTTACTTCTTTCCGGTGGACATAGGCTATTTCTTTTATCAATACTAATTAATACCAATACTAATATTTCATTTAAATTTTATGTATGTAGAAGACCGTCTGTTTAAACTTCAACTTAACCTTGATGCTATTTGATAGGATCATGCCTATTGGTGGGAATCTGTAGCTGCACCCATATTTGAGACTCCTGCGCCAATTGTTGGGAGTCTAATGAAACCTAGTCCTTACAAAGAAAATGCCATAGTAACATAAACAAAAAAATACTTATGACAATATGTTCCGCTGGGCGTTGTGTTTTCAAAAATCGGACTCTTCCCCGTATGCCTAAACCGCGGAAGTTTGCGAGGACTAAGGCGTAACCTGACGACTGTTGCTCTGACACGAGGAGTAATACTGCAGCAGCCGACTTGTACCCAGTCTATAGAGGGTCCCGTAAAAACACATTTGATCCCCTAAGGAATAGAATTTCTAAAAATCGTCCCGCCTGTATTTTAATCTGGGTGATGAGTATGTATGCAAATTTTGGTGCAAATCCATCAAACCGTTTAGGAATGTATGCGGAACAAGCATACAAACTTTCACTTATATATATATATCATCATCATCATCATCATCATCATTGTCAACCATTATCAATCCACTGCTGGACGAAGGTCTCCCCAAGTTTCCTCCACAACGGTCTGTCTTGTGCCAGTCTCCTCCATGTCACTCCCGCATATTTACGAATTTCATCCACCCATCTCCCATGTGGTCTTTTTCTGGGTCTTTTCCTGTCCCTTGGAATCCAATCTAAAATTTCGGCTGTCCATCTATGGTCTGTCCTTCTGGCAGTATGTCCAGCCCATTGCCATTTCAGGGATTTAACTCTGATCATGATGTCTTCCACTCTCGCCATTTTTCAGATCCACGAGTTTCTCTTCTTATCTCTACTGGTTATACCAAGCATGCACCTCTCCATGCTTCTTTGAGTTGTTTGCAGCCTTTGTATGTCTCTTTTAGTTAAGGTCCACGTCTCTGCACCATACGTAAGCACTGGAAGGATGCATTGATCAAACACTTTTCTTTTAAGACATAATGGCATATTGCTCTTGAAAATTATGCTGTTTCTTCCAAAAGCTCTCCAGGCAAGTTTTGTACGCCTATTAATTTCTTCATCAATGTGACCCTCACTTGATATCTGCTGTCCAAGATAAACATACGTATCTGTTATCTCCAGTTTTTCTCCATCAATCGATAAATCTTCATTTCTTGTAAAAGCATTGAACATCACTTTTGTCTTCTGAAAGTTCATTTTTAATCCCACTTCTTTACTCTTGTCAGCAAGTTCCTGGATCATACTCTGCAGCTCTGATGGGGTAGTTGCAAAAATGACTACGTCATCAGCAAAACGAAGATGGGTTAGATAATCTCCATTAATCTTTATCCCTTTGTTTTCCCAGTTCAGTGATTGAAAGACATTTTCCAATGTGGCATTAAAGAGCTTCGGAGATATGGTGTCACCTTGTCTCACTCCCTTTCCAATTTTTATGTGTGTTGTATTTTCAAACAGCCGAATCTTTGCACTTGCATTTTCATAGATGTTATTAATAATATTAATGTATGCATCTTCAATACCGCAGGATTTCAGAGCCGTGGTAACTGCTGATGGTTTCACCGAATCAAAGGCTTTTTCATAATCGATAAAAGCTATGCACAATGGAAGTTCATATTCCCTCGCTCTTTCAATTAGTTCTCTCAGTACGTGGATATGATCTATTGTGCTGTAGCCACTCCTGAATCCAGCTTGTTCTCTCGGTTGAGCCATGTCCAGTGTTACCTTCAAGCGGTGTGAAAGAACTTTAGTGAAGATTTTATAAACCACTGATAGGAGGCTGATAGGTCTGTAGTTCTTGAGATCCTCAATGTCACCTTTTTTATGTAGCAGGATCATTGTAGCATTGTTCCAATCCTCAGGAATCTTCCCTTCATTAAGGCATCGAGTGAAAATTTGGGCGAGTACTGTTTGAATTTCTCCACTTGCTTCTTGTATGATGTCTACAGTAATTCCATCTTCTCCTGGAGCTTTCCCCCGCTTCATGTTCTTGATTGCATGAGCAACTTCTGCTGGGAGTACTGGAAGAACTCTGGTACCTTTCATGATGTCTGGAGTACATGTATCATCCCTTTCATATAATTTGGAGTAGAAATCTTTCACTCTTGTCAAAATTTCGCCTCTATTTCTTGTTATAGAACCATCTTCTTTTCTCAGAGCCATAATCTGTTTTCTTCCCTTACTGAGATGTCCCTTTGCTATCTTAAGGCTTTGGTTGTTTTCAATTGCTTTCCTCACTAGCTCACAGTTGAATTTCCTTACGTCTTCAGTGATACTTTTTCGTGCTGTCTTGCATAGCTCTATATATTCCACTTTGGAAGTCACATCTTCTTTAGTTGTCCTCATCTCTCTTCTTTTTTGCATCAACATTTTGGTTTTTCCTGATAATTTGTTCACATGCAACTTGTTCTTAGACCCAGCTAATTTTGTTGCTGTTTCCATAAGAGCTTTGGTTACTTTTCTGTTAACTTCCGAAATATCCACTTCTTCCGATGTTAGGTCTTCTAAAGCAGAGAATCTGTTCTTCAGTTCCAACTTGAAAGTATTATGGTGTTTTTTAAGGTTGGTTATGTCAATACATTTTGTTTGTCTTATGAGCTTGCCACGTTCCAGTTTAGTGTTGAGGTGCATCTTACATCTCACCAATCTATGGTCACTACCTGTGTTGAACTTGTTCAGCACACTGCAGTCTTCGACGACGAATTTTTTGTTACACATAATAAAATCAATTTCACTTGTCGTCCCAATTGGATGTCTCCATGTCCATTTCCTATGTGGCTTTTTCTTGAAGAAGGAGTTCAAGATGAAAAATCCTTCTGCCTCTGCAAACTCAACAAGAGTATTTCCACGCTGGTTTCTGTTGCCGTGACCGAATTTACCTACTGAAGTTTCATTCTGTTGCCGGTGCCCTATTTTTGCATTGAGATCTCCCATAATTATCTTCAAGTGCTGCTTACCTTTATTATTTAGATGACAAATTTCCTCATAAAATTCTTCAACTTCTTCTTCAGGATCACTTGTGGTGGGTGCATAAGTTTGAATAATCTGAGCCTGGTATCTTCTCGATAGTTGGATAACGAGTCGTGCAGCTCTGTCAGAGGAACTTTCAACTTCTACCACTTTATCCTTCAGTTTCTTGTTTATTATAAATCCAACACCACTAGTCCTGCCAGTATCTGTCCCACGATAATAGAAGAGATGTCCACTTTTCAGTTCAATGAGATCTTCTCCTTTTCTCCTTACCTCACTTAGCCCCACGATGTCCCACTTGATCCTTTGTAGTTCCTCTTCCAATTCAAGAAGCCTTGAATCAGAAGATAGGGAGCGTCCGTTATAGGTAGCCAAGGTCAGCATCAAATGGCAGCCTAGTCCGGTCCTCCGGGGATTCTTAGCACCCTCTGCCTTCATGTCGCACTGGCCGCTGCCTTGGCCAGGTACATTCCAGCTGCCGGAGACTGAGGGCCAAGATTTAAGTTGTAGAGTCATTTTGGAGGTGTTTGGCCATAACTCACCACGCTGGCCAAGCGGGTTGGTGAGTGTGGGATAGCATTTCCTCTGATCCCGATGGTATAGTTATACCGCTATTGGCGGTCATCAGAGCCCCTTTAGTGGGAACAGGATGCACCACGAGAAGGCGGGGTTGACATTTGTCAAGGAGAGGCTGTGATGTTACGCATCACCTGACCTTACATCCCTATATATATATATGTAGGAACTTGGAACTCTTATCTCAATTGCTGCATAAAAAATAACCATATCTTATATAATAATACTCTCTATAAGCAAGTGAACGGTATTCCAATGGGAACATCAACGTCCACGAATATCGCTAATCTATTCCTGTTCTTTAAGGAATATAAATTCATTAAAAATCACCCCACCTGCTCAGATAACTACCTTTACACTTTTAGATATATTGATGATCTGCTGTGTATCAATAATTCCGAAGTTATAGAGAGTGATTTTGATAATATCTATCCTAGCTCTCTTAACTTATGTAAAACCAACCACAGTAATCAGGAACTTGAGTTCCTAGACTTAAGCATTAAGCTCAACAGAGGTAACCCATCTATTAGCCTCTTTGATAAAAGAGTTAATTTTCCTTTCAAAGTAATTAAATATCTACACTGGAATAATAACATTTCAACCAAAGTAATTGAGAATGTACTAATTTCTCAGGTCCTAAGAATTTCAAGAATTTGCAGCAACAATTTGGACTTCAATTACCACATTAATATACTATTAGAAAGTTTTCTAGAGAACGAAATTCCTTCTTCTTTCATCAAAAGAACTTTAAGAAAAATTATTCTGAATAATAGAGTAAGGTTGGCAGATCTGCTTTAATTTTCTACACAGTTAATAATATGATTCTGACCAATCAAAGCCGTAAGGAAGTTGGCTAGAGGATGCCTATTAACTACCTAAAGGAACCTTAGTGCTATGGATATGACGGTCCTATTAAAACAAAAAAATTAAATAATATAAACAAAATCACAAAAAAAGCTTAAAAATCTGTTTATAAAAGAAAATAAAAACAAATAAAAAAGAAAACTAGTTATTCATCACTAGGATAGCTATACTAAAAATAGTAAAACCAACATTAAAATTAATAAGATTCTGATTAATCTATAGAAGCTCACTAAGGTGATTTAATACATGCAAAGATTATTAAATAAACTGCTCGTGTATTTTATAATATTTCTCATGTATTCTGGAGAGTTAATTCTGCTCATTCTGATCATACAGATCCACAGTCTTAAGTTTATATATTTTTTTCTCTGGTTAAAATCTCCGCGCGTTGGTTTCTTGCTGTATGAGGAGGCCATCAGCCCCACCCTCACTGCCCCCCAGCGTCTAGGGAGTGGCGGAAGAGGTCAGCCATGTTCTCCTCTTGTGAGGAGAAAAGTTTTTGTAACCCAAGAGGTAAGCTCTCTTCCTTGTTTTTGGGTTCTAGGTTTTATAGTCAATGTTTGTACTTCATGTACCTTTTCTCTGTCGTTTTTTAGCTTTTCAGCTTTTAAGCATTGGTTTGTCTGTTAACATTTATGCGGGTTTTAACTCTTACTTTTCTTTGTAACTTTGAGCGTCTTTTGTGGTACCTAGGAACAGAAGATGGCTAAGCTTGTTCCTTTTCTATGCGCTGTCTATGCGCTGTTTTTTCAAAGTAGTTAAGTTCTTAATAACTAATTAATTATGCACTTAAAGCACTGCTGAAATACTTTGTACATATTGCAACTAACTGTTTAAGGTATATAACTTTCACAAAGTTTTCTTTAGTTAATTATTATCTTTAACTTATTCTCGTTTTCGTGCTGTCATAAGTTGTAGAGTAGGGGTTTTAGACTCAAGTTTTCTTTCAAAAATCTGTTCGTTATAAATTAACATTTCCTTTTTTAATTGCAATGTAAAATTTGTTTTTCAGGTTTAAATTCTCTCTCAAACGAACTTGGAATTTCGTTATAGCTGAAAATCATTTCTATTTATTATGTCACTCTCACAGCTTGAGTTCTCTTTAATCTTCTTCTCTCTGTTTAATAGTAACAGATGAAGAGCATGGGTCGGGCCATGAAGGTTAATGGATGCAAGCGAAATTGTTAACTAGTGCTAGGTCATGCTACTCTACGGAGGACATGACTTATATATATATTTTTTAAACTATTTTAGGTGGGAATGTTACTTGCATCTATGGCCTTGCAGAAACCCATTTCCAACTAGGTCTTTGTGGAAGTGAGAAAATGCAGAGTTTTTGCTGGTCCTTGATAAAGCCAAGGCTCAGTATTCTCGACACCTTCTACATTCAGTTGTTTTATTTTATTTTTTTTTCTTTTCTCCTTTTACTCACACAGGTAGATACATAACCTTTTCTATGTTGTACTAGGTGTGAGTCAAAATTATATATGTATTTTTTTGCTTAGGTATCTTTATAGTATGTGAATTCTGAATTTTCAAAACTGCTGCGTTGCGCGTTTTGATTTTCAGGTTATTTTGCACCCTTCGTTTTAAATTCTAAAATTTTTTTCCTTAGTCTTCAGTTTTGCTCTTAAGTATATATATATATATATATATATATATATATATATATAGTATTTTGCAGTAGCACAAACATTACTTGCATGGTGAAATTAGTAGGTGAGTTAATTCTTCATTGAAAGTCATGGTTGCTTTGGGAGGTTTTCACAGGAATGATGGGTTCTCAAGAGAGTCCCGCATAGCTGTGTATGAAAGTGTAATTGGTCCTACTCTGATGTACGGCAATGAAACATTGGTACTACAGAGAAAACAAAAACAATTTGCGTGCTGGAGAAATCCGTTACTTACAGGGGGTTTGTGGCAAGACACATTCTGATTGTGTGAGGAATGAAGATGTGTTGCAGTTGTGTAATGTGAAGCAAAATGTTGTTAGCAAAGTGGAGACTGATATGCTTCGGTGGTTCGGCCATATTGAAAGAATGAGTGATGAGATGCTTGCTCAGAAAATCTTTTTAGCTCAAGTAGCAGGAAGGAAAGGCAGAGGAAGGCCAAGGAAGTCATGGGAAGATCAGATTCAAGAGAGTCTGCATGAGAAAAAAGATTATGAGTATGAAGTATAGATCTTGTATACGGCATGTGATGGATGTGAGTGAAGCCCAAGTTGTATGTCAAGATCACTGTAAATGGAGAAGTTTGATACAGCAGCAGTAAGGAAAATTATCTGGCAGTTTGTATTTCTTTGTGGAGCTAACCTCTGAATCTCAGAGAACAGCTTAGTGATATGATATGTATGTATGTACAAACATTACTTTTATGTAATCACAAAACCAATGAATTTAAACATGAGCTTTTACAAATTATTACATTGATGTAAATATTTATGGTTTGATGTAGAGGTCTGCACTGATCAGGCTGATTAAAAAATATTGACACAGAATCTAGTAAAAAGTAAGATATTTTACTTACAGGTATGAGAGGTAAATTCCCTTCGAAACAGACTCCCTTCTTCAATACTACAAACACTTATCCACCCTTCCTCCCACTGCTCCCTGGAATCATCTCTCAAAATTAATTTTAATATTCAAAAAATTGATTTAAAGTATTGACACTGAATCTGTAAAAACTAAGACATATTACTTACAGTGATGGGAAGTTAATCTCCTTCAAAGTAAGCTCCCTCCTTCAGTACAACAAAAACTTTTTCCCGTCTTTCCTACCACAGCTCACAGGAAGCACCGCTCAGATCAAGTACTTTGTATACATGATGGCTGATTTAAAAAAAAAAACTGCAACAAAATCTGTAAATACTAGGGTATTTCATTCACAAGCATGACAGGTTGATCGCTTTCACAACAAGTATTTTTCTTTGCCATTACAAGGAAGTGTTCACTTTCATAGATATTTAAATCCTCTCACAAACTGAATATCTCAAATCAAAATTCATGCTGAAGAGATTTTAGAAAAGAGGTGTGTAAAGCTCTAAAATCTCTTCAGAATGGTAAGGCTCCAGGAGTTGATGGCATTACTCCCGAGATATTGAAATATGATGGTGAGTCTGTAATGGACTGGTTAACTGAAATTTGCCAGTTGTGCTGGGAGTTAGGAATTGTCTCTCAGGATTGGAAGGATGCTATCATTATTCCCTTGTATAAGGGAAAAGGTGATTAAACTGACTGCAAGAACTAACGTGGTATCAGCCTGCCGATTGGCTAGGGAAAGTGTTTGGTAAGGCCATTATTGAAAAAGTACGAGGTCTTACATCAGAGGAAGTGAGGGATGTTCAGAGTGGTTTTATGCCTGGTAAAAGGCTGCACTAACCAAATTTTTGCATTACGCATGATGATTGAAAAGTATCTGGCTGCTGGTAAGAAAGTTTTTGCTATCTTCATAGATTTAGAGAAAGCTGACAACCGAGTAAATAGGATACTTTTGTGGAAGGTATTGAATAAATATGGTGTTATTGGGAATCTACTTAATCGTGTAAAAGCCATGTATGCTGGCAGTAGATATGTAGACGCTTGTGTACAAGTGAACGGTGTTTTACCAAAATGGTTTTCTATTGGTGCAGGAGTCAGACAAGGTTTAATATATTTATGGATGCACAAGTGCGATGCCAAGATGGACAATACTGGTTAATGCCTTGATAATATCTGTGTGTGTGCAGATTGCTGTCTGCTGACGACACAGTCCTGTTGGCACAGAGCAAAAATGAGTTGCAGAGTATGTTGTCCCAGAAGCACAAAGTTTGCATGCAATTCAAACTGAGTATAAATAAGTTAAAAACCAAAGTTATGGTTTTTGAGCAAGGAACTGTTAGCATTGAATGTAACATAAGTCTAAATGGCACAGTGATTGACCAGGTGAATGAGTTTGTGTATTTAGGAAGCATGTTTGACAGAGAGTAAATTGGATCGTGAAATTAGTAGGCAAGTGAACTCTTCATAGAAAGTCATAGATGCTTTTGGAGGTTTTCACAGGAATGATGGGTTCTCAAGAAAGTCCCAAATGGCTGTGTATGAAACTGTATATGTTCCTATTGTGATGTATGGCAGTGAAACCTGGGTACTACAGAAGAAACATAGTTGTTTGTGCTGCATTACTTAAGGGGGGGGGGCAAAACACGTTCTGATTGTGTGAGGAATGAAGAATGTTGCAGTTGTGTAATGCAAAGCAAAATGTTGTTAGCAAGGTGGAGACTAATATGATTCGGTGGTTTGGCCATGTTGGAAGAATGAGTGATGAGATGCTTACCAAGAAAAATTTTCAGCCCAAAGTGGCAGGAAGGAAAGGCAGAGGAAGGCCAAGGAAGTCATTGGAGGATCAGATTCAGGAGCGTCTGCATGAGAAAAAGATTATGAGCATGAAGTATAGAAGATCTCGTGTACGTTGCGTGATGGATGTCAGTGAAGCCCAAGTAGCGAGTCAAGATCGCTGTTAATGGAGAAGTTTGATATGGAAACAGTAAGTAAATAATCAGTTAAAAATTTATCTGGTAGTTTGTATTTCTTTGTGGAGCTAACCTCTGAGTCGCAGAGAAAGCTTAATGATATGCATGTAAAATTCATTCAATGCTGTTATGAATATGCATTCTTGACTTTTCTGAACTGTCCAAACCAGCAGCATTTTACAGGAGCATTATTAACAAACTTCCAGAAAGATGGGATGATGTTATTTTAGTAAACATTGAAATTACGGTTGACTGAATACCACCCGACCCCTCTTAATTACCTTCCCAGACCTGCCAACTTTCAATCCATAAAACATTTTCAGAGAATATTTAATTGATATATGTCAATTTACTGATGTATCAAATGTACTGATTAAATGCATTGAACATACAGATTAATTTATTATGTAAATGATTTGCCAATTTTACTCAATTTCATATGCTATAAGAAAGATGTTTCAAATCATTTCATGCTTAGACCGATTAAAATGCAATCGATACTTAATTATCTCTTCAGTATGTTATTATTAGGATATATGCACACAGGAAAAAAAAACATTTGCAACAGCGAAATTATTACGATAACGCTGTAAGTTTTTAGTTTAACTTAACTGAGGTTTTGACTAAGTTTTTGTTCCAATATGTTAGAAAACCTTTTAAAAAGGTGATTTTAAGTCTGTGCAGACAAAATCCTCTTGCTCTCCATCTCCCCCCCTCTCTTTCTCTCTCCCTTTCCCTCCTCTCTCTCTCCCTCCCTCCCTCCCCTCCATCTCTCTCCCTCCCTCCCTCTGTCCTCTCCTGTCTCTCTCTCTCTCTCTCCCTCCCTCCCTCTCCTCTCCTCTCCTCTCCTCTCTCCCTCTCTCTCTCCCTCCCCTCTCCCACCTTCTTTCTTTCTCTTCTTTCTCTCTCTTAGCAGTTATTCCCAATTCTAATCTTACAGCATTTCTATGGAGTCTTTCCCAATAACCTGACAGCAAAGGTTTGGGGGTGCAAAAGTAGGTGAAAACTTTACCAGGTAAATCAAAATATACAGACATGGTGGTCCTTGGGGACATTTATTCTACTCTCAAAGTTGCACTCTCTAACTGCAAAAAACATCTGTAAAATATGTCGTCCGTAAAACAAGTAAAATTTCCGCAAATTTTTTGAGTAAATCGTAAAACCTGGCAGCTATGCCTTCCCACCAGTTCAATACTTCATTACATTATTGTCACACCTGAAATGCCACCTAAGTTCTGAACTGGCAATTTTACTTAATACCTGAAATAATCAATTTCAAAGCAATTAACACTTAATGTTTTGCAAGAGCCTTCTGAATATTAGAGAAAAACAAATTTTTAGGCATTGCAATTTTTAATGTTTATATTCCTCAAATTATTTATCACAGTGCAAAAAATTAAAGAACAGGTTTGCACATAAAATTTCTAAGATAACTATTGTTTAGATTTCTTGTTAAGGGTTTCACAACTGTAGAAAAAAATATAAGAAAAATTCTTGATAAACTTCTAATACCATTTTTTTTTTCTTCTAGAAAATATTATTTTAAATCAAAGTCATCAGTTTCCAAAGCAACTTTCAAAAAGAAAATTAAAAGAAGGAATAGAAATTGGAGAAAAATCAGAATTTCATCATCAATGACTGCAAAGTTTGTCCCTGCCTAACATCTGGCAAGATTTGGTGAAAATAACCACAACCATCATAACCGCGAAAGAGTGACAACAAAAGACTGCCTGATTAAGGAGAAGAGTTTTCTCCAAAAATTTGCGATTTAAAATATTTCCTATAAGAAAGGACCCATATTAGAAGTTTAATTAAGTATTTAATTTAAGAAACTAAGAAGCCAGTTTTCAACATGAGCTTTATTCAAAGTAAGAAAAATTCTGTTTCATTTCTTGCCTGAGCTCATGTTCACCTCTGGTTGTTCCTTGTAAAATAGTGTTCATCTGTGTGCTGTACATTGTTGCAACCACAAATTACTTTAAGAATTAAAATTCTACAAAATTCATCAAAGCTGATATTCTAAAACTACAAATACAGCATTCCTGTTAGGATTATTGCATAACACAAGGGAGAATCAAAGCCTGTGGTTTGTGACTCTTGCTGTTCATTAGAATTGTCTCTTTTTTCTTTAACAGAAATAACTTACCTAATTGGCTTTCCTCTAATTTCTGACATTATGTTGCCTTCACCTCCTAAATATTCGTAACACAAGCTCAAGAAATTGTAGATTACAAAAGCTGAAATATGAAAAAAAGAGACGTGTGAGAAGATCAAGCAAAAACTGTCGCAGAATATAAATTAAACAAAAACTGTCGCAAGATATAGATAAAGCAAAAACTGTCACAAAATATAAATAAAGCAAAAACTGTCACAAGATATAGATAAAGCAAAAAATGCCAAAGTATATAAATCAAAACTGTAACAGAACATATCACAGAAAACAGAAAAATATCAACACCCACATATTGTGTGCCGGAAAAAACAAAACAAAACAAAGGATAATCATTTGCATATTCCAAGCTTCCTAATACAAAAAGATTTTTTTTTTAATTGGACTAATAGTTGCAGAGGTATGGTGTCCACAGACGAACGAACAAACTGATAACGTAAGCAAGATCTGTTTTACAAAAGACGGGCTAAAAATTGAGCATGTATAATGCTTGAGGTCTACTAGTTGTCTTCCAGGTGCAACAGTTTAAGTGATCAGTAAATAAAGATATATTGCTTTCTTCTTAAAATAATGCATGCTTTTCCCACCAGGGGACATAGATGCATATCTTATATTTGTCACACCTCTGCTTTTAAGAGTCTGATTTGGAACATTCTTTCTTTGTTGTTGAGCATTTCCACTGTGAAATGTTTCTCATATATTTTCAAATTTTTCTTAATGCACAAGTCTGCAACCAGAGGGCGTAAGTTCACGTTTCCATTTACAGCAATATCTGCAGGAATGAAAAACCCGATTAAAAAACTTCTTTCTTTAGTCAAATACATACTACTGTTTTCCATACTGGTTCCATTGACTTTGAATAGCTTTGATAAATTTAATTTGTGTCAAAACAGATTCAGAAGACGTGCTCATTACACCTAAGAATTCAGTGTTATCTTTTTTGTTATTATTTAATCCACTGAAACATCAACTATTTAGAGATTTTTGCGAATTGGTATGTGTGTCCTGCAGTGTATTTTGGCTATGGCACAAATTGGAATTAAAAACAATTACTCACAAGCTTTACTCAGATTAAAATACTTAAATTCTATTTTAACTTGAAGAGCTATCCATTCTTCATATCTTCTAAGTTCTTCTGCATTTCCAGATATGTTTCTGGCTTCTATATCTTTATCAAGGCCTGTTCTCAATAATTAGAAATTGTATCAAAGGTCTTGTTTACACAGAAAGAATTTAAATGTTGTTGCCAGGTTCCTCCTGTAATGGTCAGTTATTAAATTAAAATCTTCTCATAATGTATTTTATAAGTATTATTTCTGAGTTAAGTAGCTGAAAATGCTACTTATAAGTTTCATGTTCATTAACGAAACTTTTTTTTTGTTTCTGGATGTAAAAACTTTCTTTAATTAGTCTGTTGTTTTTATGAGGTTCATAGTCCTCATAAAAACAAAACTGATAGACTTAACAAAATGCATAATAAGATTTTAATTTAATAATTGGCCACTATAGAAGGAACCTGGCAACAAAGTTTAAATATTTTTTCTGTGTACACAAAACTTTTGATAGTTTCTAATCATTGAGAACAGGCCTTTATAATGACCCAGAGGCCAGAAATGTCTGAAAATACAAAAGAACTCAGAAGACGTGAAGGATAATGGGAAGCTCTTCAGTTAAAACAGAATTTAAGTACAAATTGGACTTCACAGTAAAGGTTTAAAGAGTTCAAACATACTTTAGAAAACATTTCAAACATTTCCACTTAGTAGTTCTAATTCTGACTATTATATAGCTCTAATTATTGTACTATTCTCTTTTACGTGCGATATTTCAAAGTAACTTGTACAGAAAACTAGCGGATAATGCTTACCTTGGCATTCCTTTCTAGCGACGGGGACAAAATGTCCCCGTCGCTAGAAAGGAATGCCAAGGTAAGCATTATCCGCTAGTTTTCTGTACAAGTTACATTTCAAACATACTTTAGAAATCATTTCAAACATACTTTAGAAAACATTTCAAACATACTTTAGAAAACATTTCAAACATACTTTAGAAAACATTTCAAACATACTTTAGAAATCATTTCAAACATACTTTAGAAAACATTTCAAACATACTTGTCTAACATTGTACCTCTCACACCTTTTAACTGCCTCATAGAATCACTGTTTTAGCTGTTAAGATAAATTCCTGGTTTACTGCCGATGTTTATATCACAGTATGACAAGGAGTCACTTAAAAAAACTTACCAACAAATGAGGCTGTTCTCATCATGTGATTGTAAGTGGAGTATTACTGTCACTACCAAAAGAAACTTTTCTCTTATTGAAAGTAAAATAGATGTGCAGGCAGATGGATGCCAAATTAACTAGGCAAGTACACATGCATGCCTGAGAAAACTTGAAAATTACATCATCCTGGAATGGGAATCAAACCTGCAGCTTCCAATTAATGTTGAAGTGTGTAACGATAACATACTCAAGCGTAAATCGGGAGCTGCAGGTTCAATTCCTGTTCTAGGATGATGCAATTTTCAAGTTCTCTGAGGCATGCATGTGTACTTGGCTTCTCTTACTACTTATGTCAAGATGATTTCAATGAACATCTGACTATTTACCCACCATATAAGTTCTCTTAAATATTTTTACATGGTTCATATGCTTTTTCAATCACAAAATTCCAGGACTTTTCCAGGACATTTCCAGAGTTGCAGAAAGTAGACGTACACCTGTACGTGGATAGTTTCCAAATTATTAGATCTTGCAGATAGTTTTTGCTTGTAAATTTTAAAAAATATATATTTGCTGAAAGTAAAAACACTTACTCAAGGCTTTACTCAGATTAATATATTTAATTCTATTTTAACTTTAAGAACTTCAATTATTTTTCACATCTTCTGAGTTCTTTTGTTTTAACAGATGTTTCTGGTGTCTAAATTTTATTAAGGACTGTTCTCAATGTATAGGAACTAAATCAAAAGTTTTATTTATGCAGAAAAAGTTTCAATTTTATTGCCAGGTTCTTCTTGCAGTTGCCAGTTATTTAAATAAAAAAATGTTCCTTATGTATTTTGTAAGTATACTATTTTTGAATTAAGTTGTTGAAAATGCTATTTATAATTTTTGAAGGTTCATTACAGAAATGTTTTTCTAAATATAAAAACTTTAATTAGCCTTGTTTTAATGAGGTTCATAGTCCAATATTTCAACATTTTACCATAAAGGTCCATTTCATACACATTGCTGCACATTCAATTGTAATGTACTTATTTTGCCCTCACTGGAATCTGTAATGTTCTAACAATTATTTATTGTTTTATTAATTTTTCTTTAAATTACCTTATTCTTTTGTTATTGTGATTTGTGGGTTTGCAGCAAGATTTCTATTTCAATGGTTGTGTACCCAGATATATTTTATTTTTATACAACTCTGGACATTTTTCCATGACTTTTGGATTTTTTTCTAGGGCATACAATCCAAATGCTCTTACTTAAAATATAATGAGTAGGTCTGTTCAACCTGTAACCTACAACTTCTTACATGCTTGGGCTAACTTAATACAGAATGTTAAAAATGTTGTCCACTGCAGCTAATCAGAAACTTAGAATCACGGATAAATACTGAAATACCAAAACTGTCACTGAAAAATAGCTCTTCTACACTGACTTTGAGAAACTTTTATTTTTCTATTTTGGCTTTAGTTCAATTATTGAAGCAAATAACAGAATAAAAAAAAACATAAAACTCAAAAATACATAGATATGTGGCATTACTCTTACAATGCTTTTATATACCACAGAATCAATACATAAAATACTATTTATATTTAATTATTTTGAAATAATCTTAACATTGGAAATTTTAAGGGTAAGGAAAGGTGAAATATTTGGAACTTTTTCAAAGGACCAAAGGGATTGTTATTTCTTAAACATATAATCATGAAAGCAAGTATTTGTTACATTTTATTTAGGGAAGGAATTTTCAACATAATATTGGTGCTGTAGCTAAGTTTTAAATTTGTACTCACCAGCAAACAAAGTATGCACAAAAATTTTCCACATGAAATGAAAAAGAATAACGAGAAAACCTTAAATCCAAGGGTGTGTACAACTGCATTCATAGTGATCCAGGCAATTTAACTGGGCATAATTAGAAAACTAATTATGCAAGAAGCAAAGTGATTAGTTTGCTTAGAAAATGCTAAGAAACAACTAGATTTAAGTTTCTGATATTAGAAAGCAATCGAATTTTATGGCAAATTTTTATATAAAGCATTCATTAGCAAATTTCAGTAAAGGTAAAAAAAACCCCCCAAAAAAAAAAAAAAAAGCAGCTACTTATAAAATGTCAGCTACTTACTTCCAACAGTGGTAAAAGTATGTTACGAATATTAACAAATGGAGCAAAAAACATTTCGCATAGCAGAAGGAAGGTATTAGAGACAAATAGACTTTCGTTTTCAAATCCAACAGTTAAAAGAAGAGATATAGAAGGAAATATGATATAACTGAATGCCTTATAGCAGAAGAATTTTGCATAACAGAAAAGTTGAAAACAGGTGAAAAGTATTCTTCATAGCAAAAGCTATGCTAAGGAAAAAGAACTTTTCAAATATGTCTCCCAAAAGCAGAGACAGCAAGAAAAATGTTTTGACCTTTACAAACCCTAGGGGGAAAGGCGTACACATTACTTGAAGAGGATCTTATTGCAGCAAAAATCTTATTTACTCTCCATCTTTATTATTGTGAATGTCATACAGTAAAAAAAGAAATGTATAAATAGTTTCTAGGCAGAGATAGGCTGCAAACAAAAGTACATAAACACCACCTAGCGGCAGAACTGTGAACCACAAAGCTCCTCAAATACAAACTTAAAGTGTTCCATAAGGTAAATGGTATCTGTTGTTAAAAGATTTTTTTAAATCTGACATGTAGAAGTACAGATATTGAGAAAAATACATTAAATATTTGCGCTCCCTAGCTGCGAAATTGTGCATTATTTTGGGAAGAAAATACACACACTGAGTTTTCATAGTTAGTAGTACCTGGTCGAAAGAGGCTATTTTTCAATCGGATTATTACTCCCTAAATACTGTTGTAAACGGAAACGTGAACTTACGCCCTCTAGTGGTGCACTTGTGCGTTAAGAAATATTTGAAATAATATGAGAAACATTTCACACCAAAAATATTCTCCAACAAAGAAAGAACTTTTCAAATCATACTCCTAGAAACACAGATATGGACAAAAATAAAATATATGTGTATGCCCCCTAGTGGAAAAATTATGCACTATTTAAATTTAAGCAGGAGGTATTCTCAAAAAGTTTTTGGGGGTGAGTGGTATCGGTCCACGGAGGAATTTATTTAATCGGGTTTCGAGATCAGATTTTATTGCAAATACATCAGAAGCAAAAATAAATACTTACGCCCCTGGCAGCCAAACCATTTTTTTTTACCAAAAATGAGAAATTATAAGCAAAACATTTCCCCTCAAGAGCTGTATTCAACGCAGGAAGAACATTTCAAACTGGACTGTTAGAAGCGGAGATATTGGGAAAATCACAATTTACTGTTACGCCCCTAGCGGAAAATGTATGCATTATTTGAAAAAGGGACAGTAACTAAAATAGTCTTCCATATATATGTCATTGAAAGGAAAAATATTTTTTTCAATTGGATATTTAGGAGCAAATGTATGAAATAAAATGCATTTTAAATTCAATATGATCTTCATTCGCGCTCCGTAGCGGCAGAGTTGTGCATCGGAAAAAAACCGGAACAAATGGATCATCATTCTCACATTTTAAGCTTCCCAATACAAAAAGAATTTTACAAATCGAACTAATAATTGCAGAGATGTGGTCTTCCCGGTCGGACAGACAAAGTGGTAACATAAGCACGACGCCAAAAGATGCTAATAATGCAGCTTCAGTCCTCCCAACAGACAAGAAAACCAACAGCCCGCCTTTGCATTTTGCAGGGGTGGGGAGGAAAATTTGTTAAACATAAGTTGTCAGAAGAAAAATCTCCAACTACAAAACATCGCGCAGGGACAAAAAGGCCCGAATGGATAAAATTCCAGGACATGTAACAGAATTTTAGGACATTTCCAGGACAAAATGGATTTCCAGGATGCGTACCAACCATGTTTTTTTATCACATATAGCATGTGAATATACCATATTTTGTCACTACATAAAAGAACAAAAACTGATATTTTGAAGATGCCAAGACAATATGAAGTTACAAACCAACAGAACAGATGCCATTAAAATTTTAAAATATAGCAATTTGTATAAAACATGTTCATCCATGTGATTCATAACCTATCTATAACCAACTTAGATATCAATGGGAAAATTCACCTCAAGAAATAATTCTGCACAAATACGTGGAAGGCATATACACTATCTACCAACAAGTAATTGGACACCTGTGATAGCAAAGGAAAACGAAGTTTATTCACCTTCAATAATTGGTGGAGCCTCCATGAGCGGCAATTACAGCTGAGACCCTCCGGGGATTGTACGACGGTTAGTGGTATTTTCTTCCACTCGGCTTGGAGAAGACAGGTCAGTTTCTTCACCGATTTCGGACGGTGGGGCACCCGTTAAGTCGACGCTCCAACTCGTCCCAGAGGTGCTCGATAGGGTTAAGGTCCGGGCTCTGTGCAGGCCAGTCCATTCGATTTACCCCATTGTCACCATACCAAGCTATGGTGGACCTCGCAACATGACAGGTGGCATTGTCATCCTGAAAGTAACATGGGTCCACCCCGTAAAACTGCCACAACGTACGAAGCGCATGGTCATCCAAAATGATGCAGTAAGTCTCGGCATTGAGTCTACCAGGAATTGCGACCAAGGGTCCCGTGCCATACCAGGAGAAACACCCCCATAGCATAATTCCACTGCCGCCGAACTTCACAGTTGGCACAATACATTCCAGCAAGAGGTGTTCTCCAGGCAGACGCCAAACCCAGACCCTGCCATCCGAACGGCAGAGGATGAACCTTGATTCGTCGCTCCAGAGAACCTGTTTCCACTGTTCAACAGTCCACTGTCGACGTTCTTTGCACCACGTTAGCCGAGCAGCGCTATTGGACTTGGTGATCAAAGGCTTGAGGGCGGCAGCATGTCTATGATAACCGAGCAGATGGGCTTCCTTACAGATGGTATTCATCGAAAAAACACTCCCGGATGCCTGTTGAAACTCCTTGCGGATGTGGCCCATCGATTTGGTGCGGTTCTTCCGAATTTCTCTGGCCAGCACCCGTCGGTCTCTAACTCCCAGTTTTGTGGGTCTGCCGGATTGGGGCACATTCCGACAGTCACCTCTCATCTTCCACTTGCTAATCACGTAGGCCACTGTCGATTTTGGGTACTTCAACTCGCTGGATATGTCACGTATGGATCGGCCATTTCTGTGATACCCGACGACTACACCTTTCTCGAAATCAGAGAGCTCTAAACTGCGTGGCATCTTGCATGCGACTGGTTGCGTTGTTGTTTCCCACACGATATTTAACGGCGGCGGCCGTGACGTGTATCAGGACCGCAGATATCGTCGATTGCAGGGGTGTCCAATTACTTATTGGTAGATAGTGTATATTTGTCACTATGACCAATGCTTCCTCGTAGTGTCAATGACCATTTCTCATCCAGGTATGGATATAGGTCACAAGTTCCAGTGCTTCAGAGAACATCTTAGATATCAATGGGGTGTGAATCACCCTGAAGAAATTATTCTACACAAATACATGGAAGGCATATACAAATGTCAGTACCAACACAAAGGTGCCATATTTTCACTGTTTCCCATGTAGCCATCTATCTGTTCAGAAAACTTGAAAATTACATTGCCCTGGGAGCAGGAATCGAACCTGCATCTACCAATTTTTGTTTGAGCAGGCTACCATTACACCACCCAGGACAGCAAAGTTCCAAGCAATGGAAACAGATGTAGCTTGAAACTGGAAGATAAGGGTTTGATTTCCGCTCCAAGGTGATGTAATTTTTAAGTTTTCTGAAGAGGCCACTACACGGGTAACAGTAAAAATACATCACCTTTGTGTCGATAATGACATTTATCTACACAGTTTGCACACATTCACAGAAAATAGATTACTGGGCTTTTCCAGTTCATAAAATATTCCAGGACTTAAATTTTTGCAAGAATAGCAGTGTTTTGTTTTATATTTTGCAAATTGGGGTGAAATTCACTATGCATTTAGGATTCTTATGAAGTCCTACGGGTTCTGCTGCTACAGAGTAATATACCGATTCCCTGGAAAAGACTCATAGAAGAAGAAAACAAAAGACAGGAAGGCAGACGGAGCAGAACCAGTACACCCAACCAGACCTAGAAATACGCGAAAAAGATTATTGAGTCCTCAAAACCGGAGTGTGGCAACACAATAGATTGATGACGTGTCATAACATGTAAAGGCAGAGATTTGTGATCTAAGTATGTGGCATAGTCAGTGTGGACTGCAGAAGGAACAGACAACTCAAAGTCCCAGAAGATGGAAACCAAGTTTGCCGAAATGCATCGGACAATACAGCCAAGAGGTCCAGCAATGTTTTTAGTGATTTGCGTTTTTTCGTGCGAAAATTTTCAAATGATCCATGCTTGTACATTCTGTCGTAAAGTATTTTAAGGTTTCATAGTTCATTTTAGTTGTTTGTGCTGCTTTTTGTCATGACTACCCTTTTTGGAGGAATTGCATTTTTAAACAGAGATTTTTTTATGTTGGTTTAATGGATTTCTGAACCCTCTCACCTCTGTCGACCTTTCGCATTTCCAGACTTAAAGGTATTCTGGTCCAAAATTGCCTTGAAGAAAGCTCCTCCATAGCATAATCTTTCTTTCTTAACTTCGTGACTATTACACCACCCAGGAGTACATGCACCTCTGTGAAGAATGTAATGACTGTTTTTTTTTTTTTATGTTTAAACTCGAGAATCGAGTGAAGAATAACGCAACGACCACTAGACCAACAACTATTACAACCAAAAAGGTACATAACGAACTTACCTATCTAATTTCTTGCAATAATTATAATAATTTCCAATTGAGAAATGCATTTGACACAAAAGAAAGGTAACATGTAAAAAGTTGCAGCAGTTGAACCATTACATTAAATGGATATTAACTAAAGACGAATGCATTTTAAACATGTTTTTTCATCTCGATATATCGAGAAATATGTATATCTTTAATGAAGTGGCAAAATTTCCCCTTATAAAAAATTTATACACTGTATGAATCAATCTAGAACTTAGTACAATGAAAATAAAACAAAACAATTTTACCATGGCACTGAAGACTTCCTATTCCATAGTCATTTATTCCCATACACATTGGCAGCAGGGAGGCCAGATATCAATCTCCTTTCAGTAATGAATGTGCATGCTAGAAGGAATGGCCATCTTGGACTTGCTGGAAGGTTTCCACATGCTGTTGCGACTTCAACTGTACACAACTGCTATACCACAAACCAAGGTCACTTGAAATATGGTACTCAAAAATCTTAAACTGCAGAGTCACAAGATGAAACTGCAGCGTCATGAGATGAAAGAGATGACATCACGCCTCCAAACTCCATGGAAGGAAGCGATGTCATCACAAGCAGATGCCCAGGGAACTTGAATAAAGTCATGCAATCAATCTAAACATTTTGACTAATTTTCTTTCTTTCTTCTTTTTCTTTTTTTTTTTTCATTGCAAGGAAAAATTTACTACCCAGGTAGCGAAGTGGTCTTAGCGCTGGCTTATGATCACTTGCCCGAGATGGGTCTGGGTTCAAATCCTGGTGAGACATGGGTTGTGTTCGTGTTACGGCACTGGGTCTCTCCCTTCCCTGGAACCAGTGGCACTAAATTAGGAATGGGTGGCTGCTTATAGCCCATTGAATTGCTCACAGTGGTTGTTAAACCCCCAATTTAAAAAGATGGGGGGGGGGGAGCACCTTTCACAAAAACATGAAAAATCAAGGACTTTTCAGGCCTGGAAAGGAAAAAAAAAAAAAACAGAAATCAAATTCCGGGATTCCAGAGGCAGTACGAATCCTGCATCTATAACCAGGTATGTTTTTTTTTTTTTTTGGTTGCTGTTGTTGTTATGAGTTTAACAACCACCATAAGCAACTCTTAAAGGCTATAAGTCATTACCTGTTTTGAAATTTAGGAGCACTGGTTCTGGGGAAAGGAGAAAGCCAGTGCAGTAAAACAAGAACAACATCCATGTCTCACTTGGTATTTGAACCCAGGCCCACTCAGTCGAATGGTCAGAAGCCAGCACTGAGACCATTATGCAACCAGGGCAGCCCACTTGGAATTACATTCCTTTTGTGATTGATCTATCAACAGCTAGTGTTGTGTGATGACATAACATTACATAAAAATTGTCACACAACTGCCAATTGTTTACAGATGATGAAGACCCAAGCAGGGTCAAAAGTACTTAGCTGTGTTTCTAAAATTAAGTAACTGATGTGCTAACAATCAATCTACACTGCTGATACAATTATCTCTTTTCTACAAGTTATTGAATAAGCCATTTGAATACATCTCCATAGATCTAAATCACTTTGTGCAGTTTCCTACACTCCACAGCATATAAACTACAATTGTTCCAAGTACAAATGGTCTTATTAAATTCACCCACAAAAAAAAAGTAATATTTATAAAAACTTACCTTCATACCAGTCTCTAACACTGTCAAAATAGATGTAATAATTATCTCTGAAAAACATTAGACTTAACCAGGAATCAAAGGCATAAATGGGGACGATGAACAAAATCCTCACAATCCATCGCTGCTCTGATGGGCAAGTGTAGAAACGCAGATGCTGATAAATCTATTGGAAGGGAAATAATAGTTTCATGTTATACATAGAAAACAGTTCACTCCACAATACAAAACATACATGGAAACAAAGTTCCTATAATGTCCACATGAGAAGCCTTTAGTTAAAAGCACTCAAAGCATACAGTTCTTTCACTGAAAAGAAACCAAATTCTAACAGGTAAATCAGTGCTAACCTGGGTTAGCACTGATTTTTGAAGTCCATTTAAGGAGTTTTCCAGGAGTTCAAAACCTGTTATAACCTGGCTTTCAGGCTGCCGGTTGCATCACAATAGGAGAATGTAGCTTCTCTCTATATTGCAGGTGAGAGAGAGATACAACTTATTCTGAGGGATGTGGCCAGTTGGGGTCGAACTGACCAAATGCAAAATTTCTGACAATTTAAATCACAAAAACACACCTTCAATAGTTCAGGTGTTTAACATAATTAAATTTGCATGGACAGTGACTGTATAAAATAGAGAAATGTGGGCTGGACTCTACTATTTACATTACATATGAGTTACTGCATCAGTCAATAATGATTTCCATGTAAATTAGAGTTCCTGGTAAGAAACAAGTCCCATTAATTGGCAAACTAATTCCGAATCACAAATAAGGTTTAAAAGACAGAGTACTTACATACTTATACTTGATGACACGTAGCATGTATTCTTTATCATGAAACACTAGGTTTTTGGTATTCAAATCCAACTATTGCCAATTACAAGAAAGTTACACAGTTCTCTAAAGCACACAGCAATATGTACACACACACTTCCCTTCACAAATGCGGGAGGAAGGCCTCTCCGGTTATAGCAGCACGTTGTCAGTCCGCTGAAATCCGACTAACCACCATCATCTCCAAGCCCTCATGGCAGGGTGGTGTCTCCACTAACTCTCTTGGCAAAGGGGGTTGAATCCAGTTCCTCTTTTCTGCTACTCAGCATTGTTTGTTTTTAAGCATCAAGCTGGCTGTCTGCCTAGTAATTTGGTCCACAGGTGATCTCAGCACTCAAACAGTTTCACTTTTCACAGATTTGTAAGACACTTCACAGCTCCATATTTCCAGGGCTAATTTTGTTTTCAGCTCAGACTCGAATGTGAGAATTTCCATGCATTTCTTTCCTTGTGTCATGATATGCGACTTAAGGCTCCAGACGGCACCAGGGAATCCTTTTATTTCGGTCCCTCCATGGAAGCCCTTCTTTTCCTAGTGCTTGTATTAAGCAAGTTCAGTGCTCATCACTTTTTGGCTTTTCACAGGCCCAACTTTCTATCCCTGAGTTATGTTTTCCAAGAGATTCCTCATTCTCTCTGATATGTCTGCAATTGGTGAAGGCACTAACACAACTCTTTTCTTTATCTTCCTTCTGCTCAAAAAACAGCTCACTTGACCTTTGTGGTTTAAGACTGTTATTTGACTGGCTTTCAAATTCTTCTCCGGGATCCAGACACCAGACCTGCCAAATTCTCAGAACCAGAAAATGTAACATTCAAATAAAAAAAATCATAACCTGGCGCGTGCTGGAAATTTTTAAGCCTATTTCAGCTATATAAATTCTCGATAATTGCAGGTGTAAGTAAAGAGTAAAATTGGTGATTTTTTCAAGTGGCCATTGGCCAGTGGGTGGACAAAATCTAGTGGCCACTTTCCTTACGGCTATTTCGTGTTGTATATGTATACATTTTATCACTGCACTGTATACCTTCCATTTATTTAGATGTAGTTAAATTTAAGCTTAGTAGTTACAAGGGTCCACTGCTTATTGTCCAGTGCAATTACAAGAATAAATATAATCTTAAAAGTTATATTTTTCTTCAACTACATCAACCACATTTTCTAGACAGTTTTTATTGGAAAGATAATTTAATCATTTTTATTTGGTTTCTCGCTATGTTCACAAATAAAATCTCTCAATCTCTCCACCATAAATTGATTGCAGTGGATGGGCCAAAATTTTCAACCAGTACTTACTTTGGCTTACTTTATTTAATTTGCTGTTTTTTCTTAAGTCATTCTTTGCATGAGCATTGTCTTGTCATCAAGAACATTGCCCACAATGCTCAGTATAGCTTTCAAAAATGAATTTTATATCTTATAGCAGAATCATTTTGTGGTACCAACCTGGTCACTTTATTTTACAGACTCGCAATGATTCCTGACCACTAACACAAAATATTCAGTAATTTCCTGGGTTGTTCTAATAAATATTACATTAAAAACATTGATAAACCTTCACAGGTGTTGAAAAATTAGTCATGACAAAAATAAAAACACTTGCAGACGAGTATCCCGATTCTATCGGATTCTGTCCGGTTTTTGAACCCAGTGTCAAGTTTGCTTTTTTTTTTTTTAAGTTCTTACTCAACACTTCTGTCCTGTCGTATATGAAAACATTTACATTCCTTCATTTCTTTCCATTTATAGACATTGTGAAACTAATAATAATAATGACATTCCGCACATTTCTTTCTGTAAAATTAAGAAAACAGTTTTGAACTACTTCCACTTGCGCAGGATTACAGCACACATCACGCTCTTCCGAAGAATACACCCCACTCCTATTGTATTTTTCCGCGCATTCACTACGAACTCCTGCTCCCTTCCGAAGCACGGAAGCTTTACGTCGTCGCCATTAACATCGCTTAAGCCTCCCGCACAAACTGTTGCACACCATCGTACTTGCAGGCAAATACTTCAGTAAAATTCTTTCACGTTCTCTTAAATTACTGTATTTCTGGACCTTTCCACATTATTTTGCATGCTTAAAAAATTGTATGTCGCACATTCCCCACACAGTTAACTTTTTCCGACTAAATAATTTAGGACGCTAAAGTACACATTTATTGTATTTTTTATTTAATTTTTTTTTCTGCTCCAGGACAACTAGGTATGGCTATTAAATTACAAGAGCTCTAAATTTAGCTAGATAAGAAACTTGCATTTTTAACTCTTTATCACCTCCATTGTACTCTCCTTTCACATCAACTCAGCACTACATTTTGATCTTCCACTGGACAAAGCAGTGCTACAGCTCATTTGGTTAATTCCTTTCAGAAGCTTCAGTGTTCTCTTCATCATCACAGTAACTTAATCAAAATGTGTCCCTGTAAGTACAAACTTTACGGAAAAGAAAAAAATTCAAATGGGACCAAATCGAGGAGGTTAGAATAATACTTCTAGAGATGTCCTGGGTCTTTTAACCATCGGCCACAAAGTGTGGGAATTTCGATGTTGTTTACACGATACCCTATGGGTTTGAGGTGCAAACATTTCTGAATTGTGTAGTTTTGCATTGCCGAAACCACGTTGCACCGAACCGGAGAGCATTAAACTTCACACACAAGTGAAGTTTTCAATTTTAACATTTTGTTTTGAGCTTACACTAATGTTTCACGTATTTCAATTTCAAATATAAATGGGAAGGAGCCTCAAAATAACTAAGGATTTTTTTAAATTCAGCATTTCCTCACACATCATCAAGAAATTACAATGCAAAAATAGAAACATTTATCAAACAAAGATCATCGCTCTTTCCACGGTTATAAGTGAGTCACGGAAAAATTCTCATTGGCCGCCACCGGGAGTCGAACCCAGGGTCTTCCGCGTAACTGGGTTCGACTCCCGGTGGCGGCCAATGAGAATTTTTCCGTGACTCACTTATAACCGTGGAAAGAGATGATGATATTTGTTTGATGTTTCTGGTCCACGTTAAATGTCTGTATTAGAAACATTTATGATGAAAGAATGTGATTCTGCCAACACATAATGCAATAATGCATTGCAATAGCCTTGAAAACCACCAGTGTTCCCACACTTTAATGGCCACCGCTCATAGTTATAAGGTTCACGCAAAATGGTTCTGCTCCACTGATGAGAGGGTAACTCCAGATATCTTATTCTAACCTCCTTGGGCCTAATTTCGGCAAGTAGGCAGGATGTTCAAGCACTGTCATGCATTTCTTGGCTAAAACCTGCTTCAATGAGAATGTTTAAATGTTTAAGGCGGGATTCTCATTTTTTACGCTAAAATTACAGCTTTTTTTCTTTAGTGTTTATTGACGAAGCTATGCAATCAATTGATTCCAAAGTAGGTACATCTATTTATTGTTGTTTCAGGTATTTACAAAACAATTTTTAATAAGTTTCATGAAGAATCATGCCCGCAAGTTTCCCTCGACCATGACACTGCACTTAGATCCGTGGTCGCTGGTTGGCATGATTTCTCCAAGTCTCCAGGTGATCTGAAACAAAAAACTCAAATGACGTTTTACTCTATACACAAGTAGTTTTCGTTTGATGAACCAGAAAAAAAAATTATATATATATATATATATATATGAGGAAATAGTGACTTTTCAAACTCAAACTGTCAATTTAGCTCAAAAAATTAACAATATTTTTTGCTATGAAAAAAATTATACATAACGTATCGTGTTTCTGGTTCATCAAACGATAAAAGGGTGCTTTCTGAACATGCAGTTTTACATTTAAAGTCGATTGGTCCAATAATTTTTGAAATATCATGCCAACCTTTCGCGAAAAAGCTGTTTCGAGAAAACGTGTTTTAAGTTTCAAGTACAGTTTATGGAGACATATCAAGCACTTACAGTATTTTTCTGCAAATCTGCTATACCAGGGCCATACAGTGTTCTTTTCTCTGCTTCGTATAACTCATTTAGAGACATTTGCTCGCTTCTATGCCTTGTACAAGTCTCTTTTGTAGCCTCGAGGCTGCGTCTCAACGATCTCTGCAGACGCTGTTGGTCCCGCGTGTTGGCAAATATCTTCATTTGCTCGCCAATAACGATTCTTATTGTTGTCATCGCTTTCAGGACAGCAGAAAAACCTTCATTAAAAATGCCTGCTGCTACATAAGCTGCCATTTCGGTGGTTTTTGAGCCACAGTAAAGATGTTTGGGCGCGAACCGCCAAACAGTAGAATTGAAACTTTTGTTGTTGTTTTAAGTGTCACCACGGAAACACCTTTCTAGCAACTCTCTTGATGACAAATCGCTGTAAAACGGCTTTATGGCATTTTCGACATCTTTATGAAGTGGCGGTTTGTGATTGAATTCGTCCAGAGTTTTCTCAGCTTCGGCTTTGCGCCAGTTGCACCAATTCTGTGACCCCACTGAAGAATAATAGATTATAACTTGGCTAATTTTGCAAATTTCGACTTAAAATTTGGTACACATATTCTTAAAACCTGAAATAATAAAATAACGTAAAAATAATAATAAATCGATTTCTTCACAAAAAAAGAAATGAGAATCCCCCTTAATGAGCTAGCACATTGTCCTGGTGAAGGATTAAGCCAATTTTTCACAATTCTGGCCTCTTTCTTCTAAATACCTCTCTCAAAATTGCCAGAAACTGTTTGTGGAAAAGCTGATTCACTGTTGCACCATAAGGAACCCACTCTGCCAAAATTTCACTCTTAATGCCAAAGAAAATACCTGACACTGCCTTGAACTTGTTTTGCAGTGCTTTCTTCATGACATTGGTGTTTTCCAATGTATTCACTGTATTTTTGTTTCAGAGTCATATTGAAAGATCCAGGTTCCATCACAAGTGATAACACCTTCTGAGGGTTGGGGTTCGCCTCAGTTTGATCCAGAATGTCGGCACAAATTCGCTTACAATTTTCCTTTTGTTCAGAATGAGGATCTTTGGAACCACCTTAGCACAAACCTTTGTCACGATCAGATTTGCATGCCAAATTTGCCAAATAGTTCTTTTATCGATGTTAACCACTTCTGCTATCATTGAAATACTGTCACTGATCATTTTGCAAAATTCTGTAGATTTTGTCACTTTTCTGTTTTGGAAGTGGGTGTTCGTCTTCAATGTCCTTCATGCCTTCACTGAAATTCTTATGCCACATTAAAACAAGCAAACGTGACATGCATTGTTCCCTGTACGCTTCACTTAATGTACGAAAAGATTCGGTAAGCATTTTCTCTAATTTCACCAGAAATTTCATGTTTACCCATTGCTCAATTCTTGAACTCAGCATTTTCCTGGTATCCAACAAATGGCACATCTATTTCATATTGACACATATCTCACTGAACTAATGCAGAGAGACTGCTTAAGCTCAATGGCCTCCCACTCAGTTTTGACCTGCACTGCACATTTCATTTGCCACACACACAGTCTCGTTGTTTCATGGCCGTACCTTGTATGTGGTTTTCAGTTCCTAAAGAGCTGACTGACTGCACAGAATTTTAGTTTTCCTATGTGTTTGCCACATGGATGACAGCGTTTCCAATAAAAAAAAACCAGATATGCTCAGTTCTGATTGAGCTGTCAGTTAGGGACGAAGGACTACGACTTGCAGATTGGAGAGTTGAAATGAGCTAGTCAAGTATGGTCTCAAAAGCGTTTATTTAATTTGTTATAGCCACCAACACAGGTCTATCGGCTGTTCTTGCTCTGAAGCAATTTTTGTCAATTTATGCTTCTCTGCGTGGGTTCGAGATGGGCCGGGTACAGGTTCGTTGGTGTGTTGGATTTTTGTCTGGCAGCGGCTGCTTTCAGCCATTCTCGATACTCTCTAGTTTGTTGGGCTGCACTCTTCTTGGGCTTCTTACGTTCCTCATCATTTGCTCTTGCCTCTTGTTTTGATATTCTCCACTTTCGCTTGGGTTCATTCTGCAAATTCTGTGGCGTTGTCAAAAATGTTAACCCAGTCACACAAAAACAATTTTTAAAAATTTTAGTTTAAACCACTGCAATACGCTCTTTATATATTTGAATAGATCTCGTCGAGAGCTTTATAATTATACCACACACAGTCGTTTCGCCCTCATGGTTGTCCAGATAAACCGCGATATTGTCAAAAGTGTTCACCAGTTCACAACAAAACAATTTTTAAAATGTTCAGTTCAAACCATTGCAAAATGTTCTTGACATATTTGAATAGATCTCGTCAAGAGCTTTAAAATGATACCACACACAGTCCTGTTGCGTTCACGGTTGCTGAGATAGACTGAGTCAAACACGGCAGCACACCCAGAAATATTGCATAATTTCTCCCACGCACAGAGAGCGAGGGGAACATGGCACACATGATGTATTGCTAAAGATCCAGACTCACGGTCGCCAGGTTGCCACTGGCGATAAACTTCATCGTCGTGTGGACTATAAATGTTTGATTAAATCGCCAATTCTGGCTACCGGTACGGAAAAAAAATTAAAATATTTAATTTTATTTAACTTGTGCTGTACAGAAAAAAAAAAAGTTTTTTAACTTGTACCGAACTCACACGTTTTTGAAAACTTTTACTCCGTACAGAAGTTATTCTGCTTGAACAGCAGAAAAGAAAAAAAAAGTTATAAGAAAAAGGCGAGGGCGTCGTGTCGGTTTTTGATCACAAAGAGTTCGCAAAGTTGCGGGGGGGGGGGGGGGTGAAAGCTTCTTCCCTTTGGGGAAGTCGTACTGGAAGAAATTTTAATTTAAAAAAAATTCTCCAATTTTTTAAATAACTGAATACAAATTTTACAGCAACCAAGACACGTCAAAACAAACTTCCATGCGAAATTTCGTCAAACTCAGATTATAACTTTAGAAGTTAGGCATTTCTTTTTATTTTTTATTTGAATGTTCGCTGAAAGCCTACATAATCCATACTCTCTCGCTACCGTCTCCAGTGCCGAATTTAGCGTGCACCTGCGGGCTTTTCAGCAACACAAAGCAGACAGCTTTTAAAGAAACAATTTATTTTACAAAATTAATACTGACCGAGTTTTCCATCCGCTTCCCGTGTCCACTTTAAAAATAATAATAATTGGTTAACTTGGCTTTTTGTCATATTTTTATAGCGTATTTAGTTAATACTAAGTTTGAATTTTAACCAAACTCTAGCTATAATCCGGAAACTTCTAAATTCCGGAATCGGCAAAGACCTGACGATTCTAGATTTTCAAGGTTGTACTGTAATAGTATTCTCATACCTGCCAGCTACTACAGAATGTCCGTAGTTTCTATGGATTTAGTTGTCTGACTATGGACTTCGCTGTCCAAACTACGGATTCTACGAATTTTCATTTTGCTATTGTTTTATGATATACATGAGGTTCTTAAGCGCATTCGCGGCATTCCGCATTTTTTGTCATTTAGATCGTTTTCATGATCAGTGTAAAACTGAAGTCAATTTGCGGAGGGGGGTTCCCCCGTTTGGAGACGGTATTTCATGCTTCAAAACTTTCGAAAACGGTAGTTAAACAGTGTAAAAACATTATCGTAGTAGTGATTTTTTTCTCCCGATGTTGCCTTTGTGTCCAGTTTTCTTCTTAAATATGATTTTATTGCATAAATGTTTGTACTTCAGCTTGAAACTGTAGGCAAAAATTTGTGAAAACGGAAGTTAGACGGCGCAAAAATTTCCCCGTAAACTTCAGGCATCAGGTTCTTCCGAGAAATTGAAGAATTACACCTTTTTCGTTATTATTTTGGTCATTCGGGAGATCAATGCACAAGTGAACATAATTTTGGGGAGGAGAGGATGTTCGTCAGAGGAAGGAATTCCACCTTTACGAAAATTTCGAAAACTTGGCCGACAGAGTTCAGATTTTTTCCGCAATCGTAATTTTTTTTTATCGCGATGTTATCTCTGCCCAGTATTATTGTTAAATAACATTTTACTGCATAAATATTTGTCTTTTAGCTTGAAAATAGCGGGAAAATTTCCAGAACCGGATGTCAGACGGTGCAAAGATTTCTACCGTAATGCTCCCTCCCCCACGATGTTCCCACTCCCCCGCATCGTTAAACATCCCCCGTCCCATAAGTTTTTGCATTTAAGCTTGATAAAGGAGGGTGAAATCCACGAAAATGAAAGTGACAAAGTTGAAATTTTTTTAAATATTGATGCACAATGTTCTAAAGTACTGATATTCTCAAAGTTGCATCATTTATCTAAAATAGTTAAAGCTTTGATATCACACACTCATGGTCTTCAGGCTGAAAGTTCTTTCAGCATGATGGATGAAGTTATTGTTATCAGAGGGCAAAGAAAGGAAAGGAAAGAGTCAATGAAGAAACAGGGAGAGAAAGATATCAGCAGAAAGAAAAATTAAGTAAATGAATGCTGTGCAGCTGCAGAGTCAACAAAAGACAAACTGACAGCAGTCCACATTCTTGCTGTGTTTTGATTTTTCACCCAGTTAAAACGTTCAGCATTTTTTTCCTTCTCTGGTCTCACCTTGACATAAACTACAATAATAACGAGGAACTGTACACCAATCACACTTAAAATAGTATAACTATATTAGTAATCCGAATTTCTTGGCGTAGATTACAAATCAGGTTTCCAAGCTTTCGCAAGGAAGGTAGACAGCAAACTGAATAATAGAACACTTCAAATATTTGAATGCAGTGACTTGACAATAAACGAGCAGATGCTAAGTAATTATTCATCTAAAGACTCAAGGCGTCATGCACGTTAATGCGCGGAATCATAGAAGAAAATGAAATGCATTCATTATTTGAAGAACTGGTTCCAAACTCGTGGCAACTCCAGCGAGAGGCTGTCATTGCATGATTTACTGCTGGTGATGATCTCTAAAGTTTCACGAATGGCAGTATATTTTGGGGTGGAGTAGGAGGCTAATTTCTTTACGTCATCCCACATAGGAGTAGCTGACTTGAGCTGGACCTCTCTAGATAGGGCTGTTGTTACTTTACAGTTCTTTATGTTCGTTGATTCTAGTTCCAAATGAACGCTTGGTCATTCCAATGTAGTATCACTTGGAGCCGTCCGGATAGTGTAAAGAGATGGCATAAACACCTGCCTCATTAGAAAGCGGGAACTAGTCAGAGTTTCCCTGAAGCATGGCATATAAAGATGTCAGAGAACTGATGCCAACACCAAGGTTCATTTTCTTGAGCGCGTTCTTGAGCTGATAAGAAACATTTGGTATGTATGGAACTGAGCCCAGGTAGCGTAGTTGTGGCGTGAAAGATTAGTATGACTGGTTCTGACTTTCTCAACATAGCTATGTAACAGGTCCGGGGTGTATCCTGCCTCAGAGGCCAATTCGGTAAAGCTCTTTAATTCACGTTGTCTGGAAAGAACATCGGAAGATACTGCAAAGGCTCTTCTTATTCGAGAACGGAAGAAAGCTGTCTTGTAACTAGCAGGGCAGCATGAGCTGCGGAGCATCAAATTGGGGACGGATGTGGGTTTATAGTAGATTTGGGTACGAAGGCGATTTTCAGGCATCTTGCTCAGTAATACATCCAGATAAGGCAAGGCACCATTGTGTTCGAGTTCCATAGAGAAATTGATCGTGGGGTGAATATCATTTTTATTTAGGAAAAGCGGCAGAGTTTGATTTCCGTGTGGCCATATGAAGAATACATCGTCCGCATATCTCAGCCAGGTAGTAGGCCTTGGGGTGATGTTGGAGAATATATATTGCTTGATTGGGCGAAGTATCGCTTTCGCAAGAATGGCTGAAAGAGAGGATCCCATCAGGGCGCCATTAATCTGTTTGTAAATTTTTCCTAGGAAACTGAAGTAGCTGGAACTTGTGACTACGTCCATTAACTTAAAGATGTTGAGGCAAAACTGCTGCGAATGAAGTGATGAATTAGTAACAGCATCTTTTAATGTCTCGATGGCTTCCGGCACGGGGACCTTAGGGTAAAGAGAAACCACATCGAAACTGCCAATGATGTCGCTTTGTTGGACAGAGATTTGCTTGATTTTCGTGATAAAATCCAGAGTGGAAGTTATTATAACGTTCGATTAAGGAAGATAATTAGCCAGAAATTTTGAAAGTGCTTTCTCTAAATGGTAATTTGGTGCGGATCTCCTTGATGCAATGGGTCTCAATGGATTACCGGGCTTGTGGTGCTTAAGAATACCGAAGAGCTTCGGGATTTGAGGTCCTGGTGGTAATTTGGCGGCTTTCTTGAGATCGTCTGGAATAGCGGTCAGTCTGGCAGCTCTTTGTACCTGTGCAATCCAATAATTTAGAGGGTTCTTCCGCAGCTCTGTAGATCCAGAAGTGGAGATAAAATCTTCGAGTTTCTGATTGTAATCTACAGCATCCATAACAGCAATCTTGCCGGACTTGTCCGTTAAGAGTCAATATAATGGAGTGGTCATTTCTGAGATTCGAAATCGGTCTTGGAATTCTAAATTTTTCAGATATGTTTTGAATTGTATACGATCATAACCTTGAGCAACAGAGTAGGCGCATTTCATCTTTGGCGTCTTCCGGAACTCGCGATATTATACTTTCAAACTCAGAAATTGCGCCTTTAGGATTTGGTTTCTTTCTGAAGCAGAACTTAGGCCCAAGTTCCAAAACTTTAGTTTCCTCTACGGTGAGCGTCAGCTTAGAAATATTGACAAATGGAATGGCAAATTCTTTTGGATTTGGATTCTGGGATGATTTCAAAAAATTTAGCTTCTTGTTATGTTTGGAGGATAAGGATGATTCGAGTCTTTTCACAAACACCATGATTTTTATCAGTTGCGAGGTGTAATCTAGGATTATTGCAAGTCAACGTGAATTATTGAAGTTTGAACAAAGCATAGTTCCGAAGGTGTGCGAACATTCAAGATTCCTCGATTCACGGTGTCACACGCATACCAAGAATATCTCATGGAAAGCAATACCACCCACCATGGACAGCACAGTGGCTGACCTCGGGTGCTAAACGACTGTGACCAGCGGAGTCTTACCAGGATTATCCATGCTAACAGACAAATGACACTGGCACAAATAACATTATCATTCAATGCAGGAGATACCAGAGACATATCCAATAGGTCAGTGCAGTGTAATTTAGCATCCATGGGGTATGAGAGCAGTAGACCCACCAGAGTGCTTTTGTTAACACCACGACATCGGACACAGCGCCTCACCTGGGTTCGTGAACACAGTAATTGAACCCTGGAAGACTGGCAACTTGTACCGTGGTCCGATGAGTCAAGCTGCCAGTTGTTACGAGCTGATGGTAGGGTTTGGGTGTGGCGCAGACCCCATGAACCCAAGCTGTCAACAAGGCAATGTGCAAACTGGTGGTGGTTCCATAGATGTGTGGGGTGCCTTTTCGTGACACGGTTTGGGTCCTCTGGTCCTCGTAACCAGATCATTCACCAGTTATTGCTTTGTTGCTCTGCTGGGTTACCATTTGCAGCCCTTCATGGACTTAGCCCCAACAATGATGGGATTTTCCAGGCAGACAATGCATAAAAAATTGTTTCAAGGAGCATTCCGGACAGTTTTGATGGATAGTGTGGCCACCACATTCACCCGACATGAACCCAAAAGAGTACTTATGGCAAGTGGTGGAAAGGTCCATTCGCACCCAAGATCCTGCACGTACAAACACCATGGAACTGTGAGCGGCTGTTCGGACAGCATGGCTCAACATCTCTCCAGAAATAGGGGTTAAAATTCAGGGCGGGATTCCCGCTGAAAATTTAAACCTCCTGCCGAAATAAAGTTGTTAGGTGGGAGCCTCCCGCCTTACAAAATTTTACGAAAAAAAATATATAAATATAAAATCTTGGGTCCGTTTTTGGACCACTCACAAAATTTGCACGTTAAAAACGTATCCTTCGTAAAAATTCGTGCTTTAGAAATGGACTGTTCAGAGTTCCAAAAATTCCAATCTAATACATCGTTCATGTCCGGAACATAATCAGTTTATGGGTGCATGAATCAGCTTCCATATGTAGCCGTATGAGCAGTTCATTCGGCATATCGCGGACTTTTACAAATCAGGCATGAGATTCATCTTCCGATTCGCGGAGTTCCGCTTTTTTCCCCACATTTCGGTTATACTAGAAATTGATGCAAGAAAAAAAAACTGAAGATAATGCTTTATTTTCGAAAGATTAGTATGTGTGCGTATGGAGGTGGGGTCGTTTTCCGTCTGGGGAACGGCATTCCGTTTTTCAGAACTTCCGTAAACAAAAGTTAAACGAAGTGAAAAATTTTCCCGCAATCGTAATTTCTTTTACTCATGAAGTGTCCTCTGTCCAGTATTGTTATTAAATACCAATTTATTGCATAAATGTTGGTATTTCAGCTTCCAATAATGGAAGTTCGACAGAGCAAAAATTTCCTTGTAAACTTTAGGCACGAGTTTCTTCCGCGGATTCGAGGAACTCTTTGTTGTCATCGTTTGCGTCGTTCTCGAGGACGACTCCCCACCTGAAATTTTCAATCCCCTCCGTTTACAAACACAGGTGGGGAGACTCCCTTCCATTTCAAATTTGAATTTTAACCTCTGAGAAGTCTTCCGGCCACTTGAGGAATCGATGCCGCGTCGAGTTGCTGCACTTTGCCGGGCTAGAGGAGGTTCTACATTATACTAGGTACGTGTTCCATGACTTTTGGCACTTCAGTGTAGTTACACTGGCATTAAACAAGTTCTTGACTGAACAAAAGAGTTGTCAAACACAATGTCATGAGTTGAATTACAACCATCATTGTAATAATAACAATACATCTTTCTACAGGGGAGAAGTAGCAGTAGTTTAAAGCATATCAACAAACCTGGTGGCAAGTTAAGAAGAGTGCTACCCAAACAAAAATGCCTGAAATAACTTGTGCCCCTGTAGTCTGCAGAAAAGTTGGAGGAATATCAGCAACTGAGGCGTTAAATGTAGAGTTGTCAGATACAATGTCATCAGTTGAATTTCTATCCATGGCTGAAGAAATATCACTAGGAATGGTCCCATTCCCTGAACTGCTTGAGTTATTCAGATCTGCAACATAATGAAACAAATTATATAAGTATTGAACTACTTGAGTTTTTCATATCTGTAAAACAATGAAACAAATAATACAGTACAATATTGGGTTGGTGCGAATGAAATGTCCAGCAAAGGACCAGCACACGTGGACGGCGAGGATGGAAAATTAAGAAAACTTACCTAGGCAAAATAATCCCCCTCGGCATCGACACATAGTTGCAGTCTCACTGGCAAGGCCATGATTCCGCAATGAAAAAGTCTTGTGGCTGGGACCTGAAGAAGTCATCAACTTCACGTTGATCCTCATAGTCTGTCGTGAACTGTTTCCCGGACAGGAAGTGATCCAGGCGACAAAACAGATGATAGTCTGTCGGAGACAAGTCCGGGGAATAGGCAAGACAATGCAGTGCTTCACAGTCCAAGGCACTTAGTGTGTCAGCATCGTTCGTTGTGAGACATGATGGCAGCGTTGTCCTGGGGCAGAAGAATACCATGTCTGTTGACCAAAGTCGGTTGTTTCTGCAGAGATTTCTGGTGCATCTGGTGTAATTCAGCACAATAAAGTTCTGCAATGATGGTTTGGCCTCTTGCCAAGAAACTCTGATGAATTATCCCGGCTGTGGACCACCAGACAAGGAGCATCATCTTGGTGAGTAGGGGTGGCTTAGGATGCCATCCAGCAGGCTGTGCCTTGCTTAATCATTGTGCAGATCATTTCCGATAATCATAAAGGGTCCACTTCCCATTACAGGTGACGATTCGATGGAGCAGAGGTTCCTGTTTATTCCTGGCAAACAGTGACGTGCAGGCTTCCAAACGCCTAGTCTTGTTGGCAGTTGTCAACTCCTGCGGCAGCCACATGTCCAGTTTCTTAACCCTACTCAGCACAGTCAGACGCCGAACAGCGTTGAAGATGATCATCGCTCAGGCCGACCCCAAACAGCAAAAGACCAAACATCTGTCACCATTGTTGCAACGCTTCTTGAAGAGAGTTGTTGTTTGACAGTCAAGGAGATCGCTCGTCAGGCAAATTTGTCTACCATGTCTGTTCACTGGATTTTGACTAACTCACTGGGAAAAAGAAAAATCACTGCACACTGGGTGCCCCACCCCCAAGCAGAAGGTAGCCAGAGTAAGCATCGCACAGGATGACCTCCACAGGTTCAAAAGGGAGGGCGACACCTTCCTGAACAGAATTATCGCAATCGACGAGACTTGGAATCATGATTTTGAGCAGGAACTGAAGTCACAATCAGCAGAATGGAGGCATCCAAGTTCTCCACACTCCTCAAAGTGTCGTCTGCAACAATCTAAAGTGATGCAAATGATGATTTTTGAGTATGATGCTCAGGGTGTTGTGGTCTCTGGTCAAGTGCCAGTAGGACAAAATGTAAAAGCACAATATTGTCAAATAAAGGTAACTTGGTCATGCTAGTTACGTTAAATGAAAAACTTTCACAAAAAAGTTCGCAAGTTTGGAGCTTTCGACCTTATCTTAGGTCTTCATCATGCCAATGGTGGACTAAGATTGTTGCCAGATTCTGCATTTGAATTTTTCTATTTTTGTTGCCAAAACTTAGAATTGATCTCCAGATCATCGGGATGTAGAGAGGAGATATGGAATTGCAAGTCATCGAGTTGAAAATAATTTCCAGGCTTTCACAGTAACGGAGGGCAAAACAATTCATTTTGCTTCGTTACAGTGGGGAACTGCAGATGTGTCTTCCATTGTCAAAATAGACAAGGCTGTATTAGGATTGGCTTTCAAAACATCTTTTTGACAGTGGAAGACACATCTGCAGTTCCCCACTGTAACGAAGCAAAACGAATTGCTTCTTTTGACAATCGTTTTGCCCTCTATTACCATGAAAGCCTGGAAAAAATTTTCAACTCAATTACTTGCAATTCTGAATCTCCTCTCTACATTCCGATGATCTGGAGATCAATTCTAAGTTTTGGCAACAAAAATAGAAAAAAATTTAAATGTAGAATCTGGCAACAATCTTAGTCCTCCATTGGCGTGATGAAGACCTAAGATAAGGTCGAAAGCTCCCAACTTATGAACTTTCTTGTAAAAGTATTTTCGTGTAACATAACTAGCATGATCAAGTTACCTTTATTTGTTATTATTGTTACGTGTTTTGTCCATCATCGCCATGCACAATATTGTGACTTTTTGCGGACAAAGTTGAGACTGAAAATTCGTCAAAATCGCCCTAACTTGTGGAAACGGGAGCGATCTTGCTGCATGACAATGCATCTTGTCATGGTGCAGGGTAGGTACGGCGAATTTTGTCAAAATATGGCTGGGAAACTTTATCCCATCCACCACACAGCCCTGATCTCAGTCCACCTGACTTTGATCTTTTCCCAAAGTTAAAAAATCTGCTCCGTGGCATCCGCAACAAATCGCTGGACGAACTGTCATCGGACATGACCAGAGTAATATGACAGCTGAACAAAGATGGAGTACTATGGGGCATCCAGGACCTACCTCACCACTGGCAAGCTATCATTAGCAGCAGAGGGGAGTACATTGAACGATAATAAGGTAAGTTTTCTCCGTCACTCCACACTTTTCTCAAAAATGGATAGTGTGCAGAACTTTTGTTAGGACTCGTGTAAAACTTACATGAGAGCGATTCCATGCCAAATCAACCAGTCACTCAACCTGACCATTTCAGATTTCAATGAAACCTTCAGGGATCATTCTCCCCAGTGATATAAATGAGAATATATTTTTAAAATTTTTTATCTCATTGGGTTTTCATGTAATTAATTTTTTTTAATTTTGAAAAATCGTCGTTTTTTGGCTTACATAAACCTTTTCAATCTTGAATTTCTCAAGTTCTATAAGGCCTAGATAGTTGTTTGACCCTCATTTTAAAGATAATTTCATAAGTTTTAATTTGATATGCAACTTGACTATGCTTGGTGAAAAAAAAAATACAAAATTTTAAGATAGTGTTCTTTAAAAATTTTGAAAAAAATATGTTTTTTTGTAATATTATAAGCTTTAAATCCTTAAACTTTTAGAGTGGGATCTCAATGGGATCAGGAGTTATGGTACCAATGGTATTGTTTAAAATACCAGTTAGGGCTACATTGCTACCTTTAACTTTTGTAAGGTAAAAAAAAAAAAATACAATGGCTATAAGGTAACTAATTTACAGTAGGGTCTATTACAGATAATGATTTACTAAACCGACAGACAAATTAGGGATATCATGTGAGTAAATAGTCTGCTAATCACAGGTGTTCTGGCACAAGCCTGTACAGAGTTGTCTGATTCATGTTCTTGCAAGAGTGTGACTCATGCCCACTCTAGCTCAACTTTTGCTTAGTTCCCTCTAAGATCTCAGTGAGTGAACAATTAGTTGTTGGCAGTGTTACTTAAAGTGTTTTACATAAAAATATGATTTTTATAAGTTAATAGTTTTTTTCAGTGGAAGTGAAATAAGTGTTATGTGTTTGTTAAGTAATCAGTTTAACTATTTTTGACATCTTTGTTTGGAACAACTAGGCCTCTCTTACATAAGATTTTTTTTATTGTTTTAGACAATTTGACTTGTACTATTATTTATAATTTTAACTCTACTCTATTATTAGGACTGTGAAAATATGGGTGAACCCAGTACATCAAAGCATTTTTTGGTATATTGTTGTAACCCATTTAAGAAACCTGGTCATAATTATTATAAGAAACAATTGAGATCTGTAAATGAAAATATTTTGAGACAAAATGCCAATTTACATGAAGGCGACAAGATATTTGATGGGTGTCGTAAAGCTTTACTAAAGCTTTCAGAGATTTTAACTGAGCAAGAAAGCTTGCATTCAGACAGATCAGAATCACAAGACCATTTGAATGTTCCTGATGTACCAGTTCAAAATACAATGTCAACTCCAGAGAGAAAACAGGCAATTGAAGCTTTGAACAAAAGTCTGACTGCTATTGAAGAAACACCTATAAAAAGAAAACGCTTGATTGAAAAAAATACCCAGATGCAAAGATTAAAAAAGTGACGAAAGCTTTTCGACCGAAAGTACTTAATTGAAATCCAGGTACCACTGAATCTGACGCCACAAAAAATCATGACAATGAAATTATTAATCAAATGAAAGCAAAGTTCAGTGCTACTACAGACAAAAGTGTTAGAATGCAGGTTCTAACTAAACTTCCCAAAAGCTGGACTCTAAAAAAAATTGAAACTGAATTTGGAGTGTCTAATTTTACTGCTATAAAGGCAAAAACAGTGTTAAATGAAAAAGGTATAATATCATCCCTTGACCAAAGCCTGGAAGAACATTGGACCCAGCAACGGTAGCCCTAGTCAAAGAATTCTATCAAAATGATGGTTAGTCGTCAAATGCCTGATAAAAAAAGACTTTGTTTCAGTCAAAAATGATGGCAAACATGTACATGTTCAAAAGTATTTAATTCTAAGTACATTAAAATAATCATATGTACTATTTAAGGAGCGTTACCCTGATCAGGGAATTGGAATTTCTAAATTTTGTGAGCTTCGTCCCAAGCATTGTGTTCTTCCTGGGTCCAGTGGGACACATTCTGTGTGCATTTGCACAATACATCAGAATGCCAAATTAATGATGGCTCAGTGTAAAATACACCTGAGTTGACAAATGGTGAACTCCCGATTAAAACATATAAAGATGTAACAAGCAATATAATTTGCAAAACGCCAACATCTAAATTTTACTTCGCAAATTGTGTTAATTGCCCAGGAAGTGATGATTTAAGGCTCGGTTTGAAGAAGCTTTTGAGCTTAATAGCATTGAAAATTTGAGTTTCAAACAATGGATGCAGATTGATAACAAGTGTGTCCTGGAAACTATTATAAAACCGACAGAAGAGTTTTTGGATTATTTGTTTCAGTGTTTGCGAAAACTTTTAAGACACACTTTCATTGCTACTCAACAGTCTTCATATTCGCGACACTTGAAAGAAAATCTACCTCAAAACCAATGCATTGCACTTTGTGAGTTTGCTGAAAATTAGGCATTTGTGCTTCAAGATTCTGCACAAGGCTTTCATTGGAACAATGCTCAAGCAACAATACATCCGTTTGTTATATACTACGTTGATGAGGAAACCAAAAAGTTGGCGCACCTGAGCTTAGTTATTCTTTCTGATTGTATGGTGCATGATACAGTTGCTGTTCATTTGTTTCAACGCCTCATGATTGACTTTCTTAAACAGAATCTGCCCCATAAACCCGAAAAGCTGAATTACTTTTCAGATGGAGCATCATCACAGTACAAAAACAAATCAAACTTTCTCAATCTCTGCCATCATGAGAAAGATTTTGGCATCAAGGCAGAATGGAACTTCTTTGCATCATCACATGGAAAAAATGCATGAGATGGTGTCGGAGGAACTGTTAAACGATTAGCGGCATTGGCCAGTCTACGAATGGTCTACAATGATCAAATTATGACCCCTCGCCAACTTTATCATTGGGCTAAAGACAATATTGTTAACATCAGTTCTTTGTATTCCACTACAGATGAATACGAGACAGAGGAAAAGACCTGTAAGAGTAGGTTTGAAGCAGCAACAACAATAAAGGGTACTCAACAATTTCACAATTACAGTCCTGTGAATGAGACTATAGTTTTAGTGAAAAGCTACTCATTTTCAGAGGAATCAAGGGTAGAAATAGTTTCAGCTGATGACACTGATGATGATCTGGACATCAATGACATTGTTGGCTTTGTTACATGCCAATACTCAGACAAGTGGTGGTTAGATTGTGTGTTAGGAATAGGAGGAGATGAAGTAAAAATAAGTTTTTTGGAACCACATGGCCCTTCTCCATCTTTCAGATACCCACAATTTACTGACATACTAGTTGTGCATAAAAGTGAGGTTTTAACAAAAGTTGATCCTACAACAGCTACAGGAAGAGTTTATTGACTTACAGACTCAGAAACCAAAAGGGCAAACAAGAAATTATTTGTTAAATTAAAGAAGAATTAAGAGGTCGCTATTTTGGCGTAACTACAAACTCTGAGTGCTAACTAAAAAAACTTTTATTAATTTTACCAGGTAAAACTTTTAGCCTGTTGGGACTATCCTTCCCTTGTTTTATGTTTGACTATGTATTAGTATGATGCATTATGTAGATTTTAAAACCCAGTGTCTGTTATCATGTAAACACACTACAACAAGAATTATAATCCATTATTACTTGTACAGTAACTTTTAAGTTTTTTGCTATAGCTCCCAATCCCACTCTAAAAGTTTCAGAATTAAAAGCTTATAATATTACAAAAAACATATTTTTTTTTATTTTTAAAAAACACTATCTTAAATTGCTTTTTTTAATTTAAAAATTTTTTTTACCAAGTGTAATCAAGTTGCATATCAAATTAAAACTTATGAAATTCTCTTTTAAATGAGGGGTCTAACAACTATCTAGGCTTTATAGAACTTGAGAAATTCAAGATTGAAAAATTTATGCAAGCCAAAAAATGATGATTTTTCCAAAAAATTTAGTTAATTACGTGAAAACCCAATGAGATGAAAAAAAAAATTTAAAAATATATTCTCATTTATATCATTAGGGAGAATAATCCCTGAAGGTTTCATTGATATCTGAGATGGTCAGGTTGAATAGTGAAATGTTTTGGTTGTTTTGGCACCCATGAAGAAATCTGGAACCTAGCACAATAATAACAATACAAAACAATTCTGCTATGGCACTGAAGGTTCCTGTTTTACAGTCATCTGTTCCCATGCACACTGGTGGTAAGGGGTGAGATATCAATCTCCTTCAGTCAGGAAAGTGCATCTTGGACTTAAAGGAAGGTTTCCACATGATGTTTTGACTCCAACGGAACACAACTGCTATGCAACAAACGGAGCTTGCTTTCGACCAGTAGTTAGTAGCCAATTGCTAGCACGTAAATGCATTTTGCTAGTGACAAAACGTGGTTATTCAAAAGTTGCTAGTGGAAAAAGTTTGAATGTTTTAGTGTGAACTGTAAAGTGCCACTGCATTGCACATGAGGAATATTTTAGACACGTACAAAAAGGAACACTCGCATTCTCGAAACCAACGTTTCTTGAAAAGTACAAACATTATAAAAACATTTTGTCACTAGTAGAAATATTGGTAAGTGTGTAGATTAGCATCCTAAATTATTTCGCCAGAAAAATGTTAGTACCCGGAAAAA
Source organism: Macrothele yani (assembly GCA_039090855.1). Taxonomy (NCBI): domain Eukaryota; kingdom Metazoa; phylum Arthropoda; class Arachnida; order Araneae; family Macrothelidae; genus Macrothele; species Macrothele yani. Next base: position 64,236,643 of record CM077000.1, on the reverse strand, counting down.
GTGTGATGTACAGATTTTACAGTATTAAAAATTAACGGCAAATGGTGAAGAAATTTTATATTTTAAGTATCTTTTAAAGATTTGTATCGTAATATTTACCTATAAGTACAATGCTGTGAAGAGAAGGTGGCCTAACGAATCGCTTCGGCGACCATGTGAAGCTTTGCTCCGTTAAAAGAAAGGTTCGTTGCTGTACCGAAATGACAGGCGAAAGAGTGCAAAAGAAAGCGGTTGCGTTGTTGGCAGAAGAGTGATAAATGTTGTAGTGATACGTTACAGAAAATAGATCCACATTTTTTATTTATTTATTTATTTTTTTTGATGGAAGGTTTAACGACCACCATGAGCAACTCAATGGGCTATAAGCAGTCGCCCGTCCCTAATTTAGAGTCACTGGTTCCAGGGAAGGGAGAGAGCCAGTGCCGTAAGACAAACACAACATCCATGCCTCATCGGGATTCGAACCCGGACCCCTTACGGACGAATAATCATAGGCCAGTGCCTTAGACCACTGCGCCACCGGGGCGGCTAGATCCACATTATTCACCTTTTATTTTGTTGTATCCTGTACGTTGTTGTTGGCAGGAAAAACCGTATAAAATCTCTATTTGCAAAAGATATGTATCAGTGAGACAAACTAACCTGTGAACAAGGTATTAACAGGAGAAGCAAAACTGCACTGACACAACAAATCAGCTACAAATGGAAGCAGTTCAAAGCAGAACCGAAAGTGATACTTCTCTAGTTTTCTGTACAACATAGAAAGGAATGAGTAAATACATCGCTCTTTCCAAGTTCCAGAAACACATGGCAACCGAAAAATTGTTTTCAGCCGCCGCCGTGGAATTGAACCACGGATCTCTCGATATCTAGCCGAGCGCTATAGCTTTACACCACGGTGGCCAACAATCCACGGTGCGCTATGTGTATTTTTTAAGACAGCTTCTGACATCATAAATCCATAAGATGGGCTCAGCTACTGAGACGTCTCCATCTGGTGGGCATTAACGACACTGGCTATATATATTATAGCAGTTAAATCCAAAGGGCAAGATCCAAGGTGAAAAACATCCAAATACGTGGGTGGCGTCAGTAAATAAATACATTGCTCTTTTCAACGTTCCAGAAACACATAGCAACTTAAAAAAATTATAAAAAATACACATAGCACCGTGGATTGTTGGCCACCGTGGTGTAAAGCTAACGCGCTTGGCTAGATATCGAGAGATCCGTGATTCAATTCCACGGCGGCGGCTGAAAACAATTTTTCGGTTGCTATGTGTTTCTGGAACGTGGAAAGAGCGATGTATTTATTTATTTACTGACGCCACGTATTTGGAGGATTTTCACCTTTTCTTTTTTTTTTTTTGATTGGAGTTTTAACGACCACCGTGAGCAACTCAATGGGCTATAAGCAGTCGCCCGTCCCTAATTTAGGGTCACTGGTTCCAGGGAAGGGAGAGAGCCAGTGCCGTAAGACAAACACAACATCCATGCCTCACCGAGATTCGAACCCGGACCCCTTTCTGACGAATGATCAGAGGCCATCGCTTAGACCACTGCGCCACCAGGGCGGCATTTTTTTCACATTGGATCTCGCCCTTTGGATTTAACTGCTATAATACACTGCCGGACAATTGCTAAGGACGGATGACAATAGCAACGATAGCAACCATAAAATGGAAGGCAGGAAAATGTGGTGAATAGCATAAGTGCGGAATACAGTAAGACGTGTTGTGCGTATGCAAATTTCGGATTGCCGAACTTGTTCGTGACGTCATAGCGCTGATAAGAGATATAAAGGATTTGACGCGTATTGACCGTTGTTGTTGAAACGCAAAGTTGAAAGGGAAAGAATCAATTGACGAACTTGCAATTTTCGGTATGTCTTCCCGACATCACCTAGATGATTTTACGCGTGGCTGTATTATTGGCAAGATTGAAGAAGGGCGAAAAATAACAGATGTTGCCAGGGAGTTCGACGTCAGCCACAGTGTTGTTTCAAGGCTTTGGAAATCATTTCAAACAAATGGAGAGTGTAGCAAACGTCACGGGGGAGGTCGTGTTCGCAGTACGACATCTGCAGAAGATCGGTACATAGTGCTATCAACAAAGAAACACCGGCGCAGCACAGCTAGTGAGGTAGCAAATCAGTTTATGGCTGCTACTGGCAAGCGGATCTCCCGAAAAACTGTCGCCAGACGTTTGCATGAAGGAGGGCTGTACGCCCGCCGTCTTGTTGGGTGCATCCCATTGTCCAGACGTCACCGTACCGCCCGTTTGCAATGGTGCCATCAACATCGCAATTGGACTGATAACGATTGGTCTGCTGTCCTCTTCTCAGATGAGAGTAGATACAGTCTATCGTCTGATTGTCGACGACAACTGATCTGGCGTGATAGTGGTACTGCATATTGTCCAGCAAACATACAGGAAAGGGACCGATATCCGACATGTAGTGTCATGGTATGGGCTGGCATCATGATCAATGGCCGTACGTCCATCTATGTGCTTCCAACTGGGACTATGACTGGCCAACGATACATTAATGATGTTCTGCTACCTCATGTTCGCATGTTCCGTGGTGCTGTCGGTGATTGATTCATTTTCATGGACGACAACGCAACATGTCATCGAACAGTCGCTGTCCAGGAGTGTCTTGAGAGCGAGGATATTCAACGCCTCGTATGGCCAGCACGTTCTCCAGATCTGAATCCCATTGAAAATGTGTGGGATGCTTTGGGGAGGAGTCTTCCTGGTCGCCAATGCCCTCCAATAAACAAGGACACCCTCATCCGTGCACTGACAGAGCAATGGGATAAATTACACCAACAGCTGCTTGATAATGTTGTGCAAAGCATGACACGACGTGTGGAATCATGCATCGCCCTCCATGGTGGCCATATCCCGTATTGACATCTTACGCCGGAACGCCTGCTGACGGTAATTGCATTTTTTTCACGTTTACGTATTCTGCACAAAATGGCCTGTTTGTCCCTTGAACACGTTCCAAAGCCTTCTGGATTTCATAGCATAATAAATTGTCTTTTTTGTAATGTCCTGGCATTCTGACATTATTTAATTTCACTTGGCATCCAACCACACTTACTTTTTTATGCACTATATAGCCGTTTATGGTCCGTCCTTAGCAATTGTCCAGCAGTGTATATATATATATATAGCCAGTGCCCTTAATGCCCACCAGATGGAGACGTCTCAGTAGCTGAGCCCATCTTACAGATTTATGATGTCAGAAGCTGACTTAAAAAATACACATAGCACCATGGATTGTTAGCCACCGTGGTGTAAAGCTAACGCGCTCGGCTAGATATCGAGAGATCCGTGATTCAATTCCCCGGCGGCGGCTAAAAACAATTTTTCGGTTGCTATGTGTTTCTGGAACGTGGAAAGAGCGATATATTTATTTATTTACTGATGTATTTGGAGGATTTTCACCTTGGATCTTGCCCTTTGGATTTAACTACTATAATATATATAGCCAGTACCGTTAATGCCCATCTCATGGATTTATGATGTTGGGGCGGACTTAAAAACTACACATAGCACCATGGATTGTTGGCCACCGTGGTGTACAGCTAACACGCACGGCTACATATCGAGAGATCCGTGATTCAATTCCACGGCAACAGCTGAAAACAATTTTTCGGTTGCTATGTGTTTCTGGAACGTGAAACGTGGAAAGAGCGATGTATTTATTTATTTACTGACGCCACGTATTTGGAAGATTTTCAACATAGAAAGGAATATTTGTATTCGTACTTTCTATTTCAAATCAGGGAATCATATGCGAAAGAACGAAAAATTTCTCAACACCTACTTAAAAAACAATGACAAAACATGAACGAACTATATTCTATAGCATATTAGTACAACATGGTTTGCTCTCATGGCAAGAACATATGCGCCACAGCGAATCTTCCTTTCAACAGAGCAAAGCTTCATATCGTTGCCATACAGCATCGCACTTACAGGTAAATATTACAATAAAAATCTTTTTTTTTTTTTTTTTTTTTTTGATTGGAGATTTAACGACCACCGTGAGCAACTCAATGGGCTATAAGCAGTCGCCCGTCCCTAATTTAGAGTCACTGGTTCCAGGGAAGGGAGAGAGCCAGTGCCGTAAGACAAACACAACATCCATGCCTCACCGGGATTCGAACCCGGACCCCTTCGGACGAATGATCAGAGGCCAACGCCTTAGACCACTGCGCCACCGGGGCGGCATAAAAATCTTTAAAACACATTTGAAATACGAAATTTTTGCACCATTTGCCATTAATTTTCATACTTTAAAATCTGTACATTGCACTTTTTCCAGGTACTGACATTTTTCCGACGAAAAAATTTAGGATGCTAATCTACACATTTACCGAAATATCCAGTATATTTCCTTTATTTACTTCTGCACATGAGGTTGGGTTCAGTTTCATGAAGAGAATCCAGGGTGATTGGAGGGGCAGTTTAAACTTACAAACATGGAATGCTCTCATGAGTATTAAGGCTGAAGGTCTGTCCGAAGAAAAGTTTCACCCCAGGCCTGCTGTTTTAAAGTGGTATGATGAAAACACCCGAAACTCAGATCATAAACCAAACAGAAAATAACTTAATATTTTGAATAGTGTTCTTGAATTTTGTGAATAAAGTCAAATAAAAAAATGTGCTTTAAATATTTGCAGTCAAATTAAATTGTTAGAATTAATCTGTCAGGTCATGAAAAGGTGAGTCATATCTAAATATTTGTAACCTTTTCAGCATTACAATGTGACAGTTACAGGGGTGAAATCAAAATTTGTCATGATTGACTAATGGAGGGGGACATGTTACAGTTTCTTTTGTATAATGTTAATAAACTTTTGCTAGTAGATAACGCAATTTGCCAGTAAAAATAAGGCCACTAGCAAGTGTTGCTACTGTTAAAAAAACGAAATCCAGGCCTGGCAACAAACCGAGGTGGCTGAAAATATGCCACTTGAACATCCTGCCTTAACAGCAGATGACATTATGTCAACACACTAAATGGAAGGAAGTGATGTCATCATGGGCACACAGTAAGCAGCTAAAACAAAGTGATGCAATCATTTCAAACACTTCAAGCATTTTTTTCTAAACTGCCAGAAAAAATTCCAGGACTATTCGAGGTCCTTTCACATAAATATGAAAAATCAAAGATTTTTCAGGCCTAGAAAAAAAAAAAAAAAGGGAAATCAAAATCCTGGGGCCGCACAAACTCTGAACAAAGTATTGGCAAAAGATAACAATAAATGCTTGATTAGCAATTTTACTTTCCAACGAAATCTTAACTTTGGCCAAGACTTACCAGATATATTTTCCATATTGGCAAATTCTGATTACTCTTAAGATTTCTTGAGAAGTTACACCTTGTCCACTCACTCAGGAACCATGTCTACCAACAAAAACAGTTCATCCCCAAATAAAACAGCAATCACCGTAATACCATCCATATGTTACTTTTCTGAAGAAGCCATGTTGTAGAGTTCTTGCTCACAGTCAATCATAACTGAAGTGTAATGGCAAAATATAACTCAACACACAATGGTCACTTTAAAATAAACACACTGCACACATAAATCAATTGGCCAATTTCACTGAAATACACGAATATAAAAATATGATCACTTCTTATTACGATAAAGATATTTGTTTTGATTGACACTTATAAACAGTTTTCTGTTCCATAGGCCATTACGAAGCAGTTGGCCGGCAGTTACATAGTTTCGGTGTGGCTTTTTTAAAGCACACAATGAAAAAACAGAACTATAACTTATACTCTTGCAATGACAGCGTTATATTCGGAAATGTCATAAATGAAACATCAGAAATACTAAACACTTACCCATTTTTAAGGTTCCTTTCCCGGATGTTCCAAGTTTCGAACTAAATAAAATTTTAAAGCGAGACTCTACTCAACCTGGTAACGGAACAGCGAACACCGAAACGGATGAAAAGTATAATCCTAAACTATTGAATCAGAAAATGCTCATTTTAAGTCATTATTTTACAGTTTCGATTTTCAGTTTCCATTGCCGACACCTCAACCATCTTTGCAGACACTATGCTCATGACGTCACCAAACATTATCCCTTGGTAAAATATTTACATTGAGGAATATGACACCGAAACTTTTAAATCCTCTCTTTTGTGCGTGCTCTAGCAAACACTGATGATTGCTGAGAGGAGTTAGTCGCTAAGGATAATTTGTAATTGTACAGAACTTATTTTTTTGAACTTTTTAAATAAATTTTACATGTCTTTTCATTTATCTGCACAGAAAAAGATTTAGCAAGGAAACAGAATAAACACGACTACTCTAGCATTAAGGAAACACTTGTGGTCCATTATTCCCAAGGAGGTTATATTGGGAACTTCAACGAACTATAGGGGACGCTGCGCAAACGTAAACAAACTTCTGTAGTACGGGTAACGTCGCACGTGTTTCCATAAAGTCGAATGTTAGAATGGCTGGTTTGTCGCTTTCAATCCATTAAATAATGAAATTTGTGGACGCCTCCAAATATTCAAGATGCATTAAAGAAGGGGAAGTGATTGTTAATGTAGGCCCTATAAGTTCTTGTGGAATTAAGAAGGAAGATGGAAGAGAAATTCTCATAGTTTCGCACTGCATTTAGTCCACAGCAATAACGTCGTCGCCTCACTCCATCAACGGTGTTTTAGATACAAGTAACATTGAAATTTCTATAGTGTCATTTGAGTGCTCTTGTAAAGCGGGCAGAAGTGGAACGTGTAAGCACTGTGTAGCAGTAATGCTTTACTGTAACAGGTAATTTTTATTTTTACATTTTCAGGCAAGTGATATAGTAATACCGACAGTGATGTTCTAATCCGGATTACTATTAAAAGCTGACATTTCGTTTCACTTGACGTTTCCTAGGACCCATTTTCAATACTGTCAACAATAACATTTGTAAATTTTTAACATTCTGTTCCTAAAAGTGTTTGTGAATTGGTAATTGTTGATCATCATTGGGTTCTGCGTTTTTGAACCGATGACTGTTGACAGAACATTGCAAATCTTGTTCCATAATGAAGTTTAAATTTATATAGATAACAACAATTATTTGTTTTCAAGATTATGTAGAAATGCGGATTTTTAATCACTACTATGCAATAAAAACATGCTGCCTTGTTTATTATTCATTCAAAGACGTTACTAGGTTAGTAGCATTTCACTGGAAGGATTTCAAACGCAAGGCACAAACTTTTATACTAATTTGTGAAAAACATAGCCGAAACCTTGGGAACGACATTGCGGGACACAACAATATGATTTGTTCTTCTTCACGGAATTCTCCATTATACAACTCTCTAATTCCAGAATGAATGCAAAAATACACCAAACTACGAAAACTGAACGTAATGAGCGATCTACCAACAGCCAAGCATTGAGCCAAAAACGTTACCCGTACTACAGTAATTCTTCCTTTTGCCGCTAGAGGGAGAGCAAACCGCTGAGATTGCCAATTACTGGAGACACCACTGGCTCTGCCACCATAGGTCACAGATAATCTGTGGTGTAACGTCACAAGAAGGCACAAATGAACTAAATTAGACCGTTGATGAAACAGTAGGCTTGTGTATCATTGATAAAGATTATTGAATTACACATTTTATCTGTTTATACACTTAGAAGCTTTTGTTCCATTGTTTTCCAAGCAGCTTCTCTTCTGCGGCTGCGTCGTGCCTGCTCATAACGTCATTTGCAGGACGGACGGTGACTTACGGCGGCCAATGCTGCGTGGATGGGAGTGGTGTCTCCAGTAATATAAGCTCCTTGATTATTCCAACCACTGAAAACCCAAGCTAATTCTGTCACTGAATCTGCAATGCCGCCCCGTTGGCGCAGTGGTCTAAGCGCTGGCTTATGATCATCCGTCCGTGAAAGGTTTGGGTTCAAATCCCGGTGTGACATGGATGTTGTTCTTTTTAATTGGTGCTTTAACGACCACTGTGTACAACTAAATCGACTATAAGCAGTTGGCCGTCCCTATTTTAAGGTCACCGCTTCCAGGGAAGGAAGAGAGCTGGTCCCGTAAAACAAACACAACTTCCATGCCTCACCGGTATTCGAACCCGGGCCCCTTTCGGACGAATGATCAGAGGCCATCGCTTATACCACTGCGCCACCTGGGAGACGAGGCACGAATGGTGTGTTTGTCTTACAGCACTGTCTCTCTCCGTTTCCTGGGAGAAAGCCAGTGCCACCGGGGAGGCGAGGCAGTGAGAGAGCCAGTGCCGTAAGACAAACACAACATCCATGACTCACCGAGATTCGAACCCGGACCCCTTTCGGACGAATGATAAGAGGCTAACGTTTAGACCACTGCGTCACTAGGGAGGCGAGGCATTGTCTTCCGGCACTGGCTCTCTCCCTTCCCTGGAACCCGTGACCTTAAATTAGGGAAGAGTGACTGCTTATATCCCATTGAGTTCCTCACGGTGGTCGTTAAACCACCTCTAATCAAAAAGAACCTCCAATCGAAAAAAATATATATATGAGCTGAAGCTAAATTCCACGCTATGGGTGAATATTGGCAACCTCAATGAACTATAGGGGGCGCTGCGCAAACGTAAACAAACTTATTTTAGTACGGATTGGATAACGTCGCACGTGTTCCCGTGAAGTCGAGTGTAGGAATGGCTGGTTCAACACTCTCAGTCTTTATGATAATGAAATTTGTGGGGAACCTACAAGAAGTTCACGATGCATCAAAGCAGAAGAAGGGATTCTTCATGCAGGTCATATAATTTCATGTGCAATTAAGAAGGAAGATAGGAAATAAATCCACATACTTTGGCATTGCATTCAATTCAATCCACCGCAATAACGTCGTCGTCTCATTGATCAACGGTGTTTTAGACAGAAATAATTGTGAAATTTTTGTAGTGTTTTGAATGCTCTTGTAAATCAGGCAGAAGTGGAACACATAAGCACTGTGTAGCAGTAATGCTTTACTGTAACAGGTAATTTTTATTTTTACATTTTCAGACAAGTGATATAGTAATACCGACAGGGGTGGCATTTAAGTAAATGTATAGATTAGTGTCCAAAATTATTTCGTAGGAAAAATGTTTGCACCTGGAAAAAGTGCAAAGTACAGATTTGAGATTATGCAAAATTAGTGGCAAATGGTGCAAAAATTTCATGTTTTAAATGTCTTTTAAAGTTTTTTATCGTAAGATTTACCTGTAAGTGCGATGCTGTAAAGAAACGCTGCGGTAGGCCTAACGCATCGCTACCACGACAATGTCAAGTGTTTGCTGTGCTACTGTACTTTTGGTTCTCCTGTCAATAATTTCTTCACAGGTGACTTTCTATCTCACTGATACGTATCTTTTGCAAATCAAAGAGGTTTTTTTCCGGTTTTTCCTGCCAACAACATACAGGATACAACAAAATAAAGGGCGGTAAGTCTGGACCTATTTTCTGTAACGTATCACTACCACATTTATCGCTCTCCTGCCAACAACGTAACCACTTTCTCTTGTACTCTTCCACCCGTCATTTCGGTGCAGCAGCTAATCTGCCTTTTAACGGAGCAAAGCATGACATCGTGCGGTAGCGATGCGATAGATCTATCGCGGCGTTTCTTAACACCATCGCATTTACTGGTAGATATTAAAAAAATCTTTGAAACACATTTAAAATATGAAATTTCTGCACCATTTGCCATTATTTTCCACACTCTAAATTCTGTACGTCGCACTTTTTAAAAGTACAAACATATTTCCAACGAAATAATTTAGAACACTAATCTACACATTTACCGACATTTCGTTTAACTTTACGATTTCAAGGATCCATTTTCAATACTCTGTCAACAATAAAAAATTTGTAATTTTTGAACATTATGTTCTTAAAACAGTGTTGTTTAATTGGTAATTGTTGGTCATCATTCTGTTCTCAGTGTTTTTGAACTGCTGACTGTTGACAGAACATTGCAAATTTTGTTCCTTAATGGAGTTTAAATTTATATCAATAACATCAATTACTTGTTTTCAAACGCATGTGGAAATACGGAATTTTAAATTATTACTATGCAATAAAACCATGTCTTGTTTATTATTCATTCAAACATGTTACTAGGTTAGTAGTATTTCACTGGAAGGATTTCAAATGCAATGCACAATCGTTTGTACTAACGTGAAAAACATAGCTGGAACCTTGGGAACGACACTGCGGGACGCAACAATATGAATTGTTCTTTTTCACGGAATTCTCCATTATCATCATCATCATCATTGTCAACCATTATCAATCCACTGCTGGACGAAGGTCTCCCCAAGTTTCCTCCACAACCGTCTGTCTTGTGCCAGTCTCCTCCATGTCACCCCTGCATACTTTCGAATTTCATCCACCCATCTCCCATGTGGTCTTCTTCTGGGTCTTTTCCTGTCCCTTGGAATCCAATCTAAAATTTCGGCTGTCCATCGATGATCTGTCCTTCTGGCAGTATGTCCAGCCCATTGCCATTTCAGGGATTTTACTCTGATCATGATGTCTTCCACTCTTGTCATTTTTCGGATCCACGAGTTCCTCTTCTTATCTCTCCTGGTTACACCAAGTATGCACCTCTCCATGCAGCTTTGAGTTGTCTGCAGCCTTTGTATGTCTCTTTTAGTTAAGGTCCACGTCTCTGCACCATACGTAAGCACTGGAAGGATGCATTGATCAAACACTTTTCTTTTAAGACATAATGGCATATTGCTCTTGAAAATTATGCTGTTTCTTCCAAAAGCTCTCCAGGCAAGTTTTGTACGCCGATTAATTTCTTCATCAATGTGACCCTCACTTGATATCTGCTGTCCAAGATAAACGAACGTGTCTATTATCTCCAGCTTTTCTCCATCAATCGATAAATCTTCATTTCTTGTAAAAGCATTGAACATCACTTTTGTCTTCTGAAAGTTCATTTTTAATCCCACTTCTTTACTCTTGTCAGCAAGTTCCTGGATCATACTCTGCAGCTCTGATGGGGTAGTTGCAAAAATGACTACGTCATCAGCAAAACGAAGGTGGGTTAGATAATCTCCATTAATCTTTATCCCTTTGTTTTCCCAGCTCAGTGACTGAAAAACACCCTCCAATGTGGCATGAAAGAGCTTCGGAGATATGGTGTCACCTTGTCTCACTCCCTTTCCAATTTTTATGTGTGTTGTATTTTCAAACAGCCTAATCTTTGCACTTGCATTTTCATAGATGTTATTAATAATATTAATGTATGCATCTTCAATATCGCAGGTTTTCAGAGCCATTGTAACTGCTGATGGTTTCACCGAATCAAAGGCTTTTTCATAATCGATAAAAGCCATGCACAATGGAAGTTCATATTCCCTCGCTCTTCCAATTAGTTCTCTCAGCACATGGATATGATCTATTGTGCTGTAGCCACTCCTGAATCCAGCTTGTTCTCTCGGTTGAGCCATGTCCAGTGTTACCTTCAAGCGGTGTGAAAGAACTTTAGTGAAGATTTTATAAACTACTGATAGGAGGCTGATAGGTCTGTAGTTTCCGAGATCCTCAATGTCACCTTTCTTATGTAGCAGGATCATTGTAGCGGTGTTCCAATCCTCAGGAATCTTTCCTTCATTAATGCATCGAGTGAAAATTTGGGCGAGTACTGTTTCGATTTCTCCACTTGCTTCTTGTATGATGTCTACAGTAATTCTATCTTCTCCTGGAGCTTTTCCCCGCTTCATGTTCTTGATTGCATGTGCAACTTCTGCTGGAAGGACTGGAGGAACTCTAGTACTGGTATCTTTCATGATGTCTGGAGTGCATGTATCATCCCTTTCATATAATTTGGAGTAGAAATCTTTCACTCTTGTCAAAATTTCGCCTCTATTTCTTGTTACAGAACCATCTTCTTTTCTCAGTGCCATAATCTGTTTTCTTCCCTTACTGAGATGTCCCTTTGCTATCTTTAGGCTTTGGTTGTTTTCAATTGCTTTCCTCACTAGTTCACAGTTGACCTTTCTTACGTCTTCAGTGATACCTTTTCGTACTGTCTTGCATAGCTCTATATATTCCACTTTGGAAGTCACATCTTCTTTAGTTGTCCTCATCTCTCTTCTTTTTTGCATCAACATTTTCGTTTTTCCTGATAATTTATTTACATGCAACTTGTTCTTAGACCCAGCTAATTTTGTTGCTGTTTCCATAAGAGCTTTGGTTACTTTTCTGTTAACTTCAGAGATGTCCACTTCTTCCGATGTTAGGCCTTCTAAAGCAGAGAAACTGTTCTTCAGTTCCAACTTGAAGGTATTATGGTGTTTTTTAAGGTTGGTTATGTCTTTAGTTTTTGTCTTATGAGCTTGCCACGTTCAAGTTTAGTGTTGAGGTGCATCTTACATCTCACCAATCTATGGTCACTACCAGTGTTGAACTTGTTTAGCACACTGCAGTCTTCTATGACGAATTTTTTGTTACACATAATAAAATCAATTTCACTTGTCGTCCCATTTGGATGTCTCCATGTCCATTTCCTGTGTGGCTTTTTCTTGAAGAAGGAGTTCATGATGAAAAACCCTTCTGCCTCTGCAAACTCAACGAGAGTATTTCCACGCTGGTTTCTGTTGCCGTGACCGAATTTACCTACTGAAGTTTCATTCTGTTGCCGTTGCCCTATTTTTGCATTGAAATCTCCCATAATTATTTTCAAGTGCTGCTTACCTTTATTATTTAGATGACAAATTTCTTCATAAAATTCTTCAATTTCTTCTTCAGCATGACTTGTGGTGGGTGCATAAGTTTGAATAATCTGAGCCTGGTATCTTTTCGAGAGTTGGATAACAAGCCGTGCAGCTCTGTCAGAGGAACTTTCAACTTCTACAACTTTATCCTTCAGTTTCTTGTTTATTATAAATCCAACACCACTAGTTCTGCCAGTATCTGTCCCACGATAGTAGAAGAGATGTCCACTTTTCAGTTCGATGAGATCTTCTCCTTTTCTCCTTACCTCACTTAGCCCCACGATGTCCCACTTGATCCTTTGTATTTCCTCTTCCAATTCAAGAAGCCTTGAATCAGAAGATAGGGAGCGTCCATTGTACGTTGCCAAGGTCAGCATCAGATGGCAGCCTAGTCCGGTCCTCCGGGGATTCTTAGCACCCTCTGCCTTCATGTCGCACTGGCCGCTGCCTTGGCCAGGTACATTCCAGCTGCAGGAGACTGAGGGCCAAGATTTAAGTTGTGGAGTCATTTTGGAGGGGTTTGGCCATAACTCACCACGCTGGCCAAGCGGGTTGGTGAGTGTGGGATAGAATTTTCTCTAATCCCGATGGTATAGTTATACCGCTATTTGCGGTCGTCAGAGCCCCTTTAGTAGGAACAGGATGCACCACGAGAAGGCGGGGTTGACATTTGTCAAGGAGAGGCTGTGATGTTACGCATCACCTGACCTTACATCTCCATTATACTGTTCTCTAATTCCAGAATGAATGCAAAAATACCCCAAAACAAGCCAACCGAATCTATGCAACGATCTAACAACAGCCAAGAATTTTATCCGTACTATAGCAATTCTTCCTTTCGTAGCTAGAGGAAGAGCAGACCGCTGAGATTGCCATTAGCCCACAGACTAGATTCAACCTCTTTCTGTGACTTTTTTATTGGATTTTTAATTACCACCGTGAGCAACTCAATGGGCTATAAGCAGTCGCCCGTCCCTAATTCAGGGTCACTGGTTCCAGCGAAGGGAGAGAGCCAGTACCGTAAGACAAACACCACCACATCCATGCCTCACCGGAATTCGAACCCTGACCCCGTTCAGACGAATGATCAGAGGCCATCGCTTAGACCACTGCGCCACCGGGGCGGCCTTTCTGTGATTGGTCCGAATGATTAGAAGGGAGTGGTTTTCTTCGGGGAAGAATCAGATGATTGATGTCTTTCTGTCTAGTTGCCCAGAAAATCCTGCTACTCTTTCAATTTATTGTCGTCATTAGATAGCGACGTGCTCTATTCTGTATGTCAGTTTTATTGGTTTTGCTCTTCTATAATGAATGTTTACAACTAGCGTCTGGCGGCAGGATAGGAATGCAGCGATTCCCACTAACAAGCGTGGGCGCATCGAATATACGGTGAACGTGAAACAGCAGCAAGTTAAGCATAAATAAGGAGCAGTTAAATTCATAGCATCTACAACCCAGCAAAAACACAAGTTCTGGGAAACTTCTGGCCACCAGCTGGCAGTGATGGGTCACTGCTGGCTGAAATCTGCCGCTCACGGCCCGGTAGTGGTCCGTTGGTGGCAGCGCCATCAGTTGGCGAGCCATTGATGGCCCTGCAGCATCGCCGTGAATTGTGGGCCTCCAAGCAAGTGCCACTAGTGGCCCGTTGCTGGCAACCAATGCAACCCCAACAGCAGTGGAAGCATCGGGACTGCGCATGCGCAGAAGCAACACTTGCTGTGTCTCTCATGGTACCAGTTAGATGAAGACGACGCTATCGCCATCGTGTTATTTTAGTGGATGTTAAGAAAAAATCTATATGTGGAGAGGCGAATTAATTTCCTAATGAATTTTTACGTCGACGAAGATATCAGATTAAGCCGTGAAATACTAGATTACAGCCATGAAATACACCCACTCCATTCCAATGAATAACAATTCATGGAATGGAGTGGATGAATAACAAGAAAAAATTTGAAACCGTTTGAAACACATATCCTGCAAAACCATTAAAACAGCGTTTATTGGGAAAAAACAAGAATTATACGCGTACAAAATTTATTAATTATTTGAAAGAAAAAAAAAAAGCAACGCTATGTGGTGTACTCATCCATGGGTTGAATACACAAGACTGGGAGGAATTCGCTTCTAAAAATAACGAGAAGTAAAATAAAATGTCTTTTACTCTTTAAAACAAATGTAGCTTCGGACAACGGAAACGAAAGACGCAACGTTAAAAATGTAACAGAATGTGACATGAACCCGGGTAAATATATATTTATTCAACAATCTCTTTTCAAGACGGCAAGGACAGTACAAAACTTTGGAAAGCTACTCTAATTATGTACACGCCTTGAAAATGAGTGAAGTTCCCTTAAGGTAAAAAAAAAAAAACTATCGTTACGTTGAAAAAATTAATTTATCAATTATATGAAACTGACTTTTATGAAAAATACCTCTCAATATTGTAAAATGAAAGAGGGAAGCATTCGATTACAAATTGCATACCAAACAGATAGCTTCCAGCACATGTCCGAGTGTAGTGAATTAGTCCAGTCGGTAGCGAGCGTGGCTTCCACGCAAACGGCGTAGGGTCGAATCTAGTCAAATGCAAACGAGCGTTTTCCCGGTCTGTTGAGAAAATTGCGTTAATTCGTAAGGGTAGAAAAAAAAATTGTAGCTTTAGGAATCTGCGGTTATCCTTGCTTTTTTTTTATTATTATTATGGCTACTACTGGGAAATTAGCGGACAAGATTCGGCAAGCCACAAGTTACGTCACGTGATTGCTGGCTGCCACTAACGGCCCACTAGCGGACCACATTAGGCTAGCCATCATTTCTGGCACGTGCTTGCAGGGCCACTAAAGGGCCACTTGTGGTAGCTACTGCCTGTGATGGACCACTGATGGCCCTGTTGTGGCATATGACAACTGATGGGATGCCAACTGTTGGCCAGCTGTTGGCCTGAACTGCTGGCCCTTCTGTTTCTCTTCCTCTCTTCTTTCTTTCCAGGATAGTTCCCACTCTTATATAAAAAAATTCTGGTGGTGCTCCTGATCAGAACCCTCATTTTTTAAAGTTAAAAATATAATGAACTGTTTTTTTAAATGTTTTGCATTTCCATTTTAAGGGTCTGTATTCAAAATATTTAACTGATGCTATTTCCATCAGATGCATGCAACCCGTTGCTGACTATAAACAACACTTGCAGCAAAACTACGTATGGTTCCAATTTTTGGACAAAGAGCATAATGTTAAAGACGTTATATTATCCGAATAGTTCGTTCAAACCATCGCCAAAAGGTTCGTTCGTTGGCTGTATTCTTCTCAAACACTTAACGTTTTGAGCAGCAATTCCTGCAGAATGACCTAGTTTAAATTCATAACGGAAGAAGATTCCCTAATCTGTCATCTGCACATTTCCTTTGCAAGCCACGTTACGTCCAAATGAACCATGCCTGAACTTTGTTCTTCACACACGTGCTAGCTATTTATAGTAACTCTGACATAATACCCTCAACAACTGTGGGTGGTTCCATTCCGCTGTGGTGAGGGCCTGTCTCAACTACTCGTTCGCGCCAACCCAATATATGCCCCATGCATCTCGGGCATAGTATTTTTCAAGCCATGGCCTAGATAAAAAATGTTCACGTGGCTTATCCCTTCAAAATTCATCTATTAAGTGTGCAGACATTCTAACGGTATATTCATTAGCAATAATTGTAAGCAGAAAAACATAACATTTTTTTGGAGATGAAAAATAAAAATTAAGTGTACTTAATATTCACCAAAATTAATGTTACCTTCTGCTTACTGCTTTGGACTGGGTACATTATACTATACCTCTGCTTCTCCTGTATTATACATTTGTGCTCATTGCATATTTAACCCTTTGAACTCTAAGCTCCCCCTACCCTTTCATTCACCATTGCTACCACCAGACTATCCCCCTATCCTTTCATTCTTGGCCTATTTTACTGGCCATTCGAGTAAATGCATCACTTCTTCAGGCCAGTTTACAGGCCAGTAGGATTCAAAGGGTTAGACTATCCCCCTATCATTTCATTCTTGGCCTATTAAACTGGCCATTCGAGTAAATACATCACTTCTTCAGGCCAGTTTACAGGCCAGTAGGATTCAAAGGGTTAATTTTGTGGCCATGCTTTGTAAAATGTATGCTTTTCTGGATTTTCACCTTCTAGCATACATACACATTCCCCTGCCCCCCACACACTTTTTTTCTCCTTGTGAGACTTTGGAGGGTTGGGTGGGAGAGAGGCAATGGTCCCTTTGCTAAATAGCATGAATTACTAGCCATGGGAACTGAGTGTTTTGCTGCAGAAGACCATTACTAAATCACGTAGCATTCTTTTAAACAAGTGTTAAACAACCCCCCTCCCCCCGACAGTTAGGAAGAGCAGAATGACAGTGATGATTGAGAATACACTGCACAGACTGCTATGGCAGGTACTGAACTATCTGACACAGCTGTAAAATCTTTTAAACTATCACCTGACCATTCACCAACATGAAATTAAATGAAAGGTGATACATTCTCATCTCCATTGATCACATCCAGAAGCATCCTAACAGCCATTCTGTCATTAATTTAATAGGTGCGGTGCAAGCAGGAAAAATGTTTTTTGCATGTAATTGTAGCTTGTATCATTTTGCACTACAATGTAAAAATCGTGTACCTAATACCTTAGTAGCTTTTATGTATTTTGTGGCTTTACCATTTGGTATTCTTGTATATATTTATGCAACCCCTCCTTCTCAAGTTTTTGTTTTCCTTCCCATCAGAACAGTAGGAGACTGATTCTTTTGAAAGGACAAAAATACGTACTTGTGGAAATGGATTGCATGTGATGGAAAGCATTTTTCTGTAACCGATAAAGGATTTCACCTTGAGATTAGATTGACTATTTAAAGGAAATGTTCTGCAGTGGATTTATATAAAAAAATTCCACTCAAACATTTGTTTTTAATGGTCTGAATTGCAACAGTGAGCAGATCAGAAGTTCAGGCTACAAATAGTGTATAGGTAAGTTTTTTTTATTGCAAACATGTTTAATGACTATGGGAAGTTTTACATGTGTATGGGCATCTGTTTGTCAGAATACAGTGTGACCTCAGTTTTTAGACAGAGAAAAAATTCATTTGACAGTACTGGCAGTTTTTTACTAGCTACTGGAGACTGGCTAATATTATTCAAAATCATAAAATGTACATTTTCCTCAAGGATTCAGTTTGTTGATGTCCTGTAGTGTTGCATGTTGTTCTCTATGATATCTGTATTTGTTATTATACAGTGCTTTATTTTCGATCAGACTTATTATTCACATGGCTGCCATTCTCCCGCCCAGGGAACATATTTCCATCTTGTCTAAAAAATATTCGTACCATTCAATCAATACTACTCAAATGGCTACCATCTGTGCATGATTAAAATAAGAGTAAAAAACCTACAACACCTTTAATGGGTCTAAATAAAATATCACATAAAACTTTTCGGATCATAAAATACAATCCATCATTGTATCAGTTTATGAGTCCTAACCTTGCAAAATCGAACTCTTAAGCTGGTTCCACCTAACATATCTGCCCTATGTTTCCAATGGTAGAACTTCTTTACATATTTTCTTCGCAATTAATGTATTCCCAAGGAAGAACATTTGCACATCAATAAAACTAACTTTAAGTTATAGCATGAGATACTTAATACTTGCTAAAACTTAACCATAACTATAAAAATAAATCATTTTTCTTTGAGTAAAGTTCAGATTTGTTAACAGATGGCGCAACCTGTACATTGACATCAGCAGACAAACAAATGCTGAATTGCTTAATTCTGGTTATGTTTTAGCAAGTATTAAGTATCCCATGCTATAACTTAAAGTTGGTTTTATTGATGTGCAAATTTTCATCCTTGGGAAATACTTCAATTGCAAAGAAAATATGTACAGAGTTCTACCATTGGAAACATAAGGCAGAGATTTTAGGTGGAACCACCTTAAGAGTTCGATTTTGCAAGGTTAGGACTCATAAACTGTAATGTAAAAATATTCTCAAGGGTAATTTATGCGCATCTGATGATCTGAGGAAATTTCCACGCACACACACACAAAAATCACTTTAACTTTAATGTTAAGTACTTGTGTCAAGAGGAACTCGTAAAAACAATGTGCTGTTATTTATAGTCGTTTTGTTAGGTTTGCGAGTATACAGGAACTTTAAAGAGCCCATAGAATTGAGTTTTTAACAGTATTAATTGATTCAGTTTCATGCAGAGATTTCTGTAAAACAAGATAAGTAGAAAATTTTATGTTAGCTATTTGTGATCTCGGTGACGAAAGCTCATAAACTAAAATAAAGTTCGAAAAACATCAATAAAAATGTATCATAGCCAGCCTAAAACATTTATTATATGTTACCTAATAATCACTAGCTTTTTTTACTGATCCACATACTGACATTTTAAAGATATAGATAAAAAGGGCAGCCACATCATCACTACTCAATGTGATGTTATGATCTTTGTCGTCTCACTGCGCCTGATCAACATGGCGGCGAAGGCTGTGATGTCAGAATAGGGACATATCGCTGGCTTTCATTTTGATCACACGAGGGGAACGGCAGGCCCTTACTCCATCTATCAAAAAAACATCTTTGATACAGTATTGCATCGATAACAATTTGCAACCAGACTGGGAAAATGCTAAAATTATTTCATCGTATTAAACAAATTTTAAATGCAGAAGCATTGACCATCAAAAAATCTAAAGACAAATGCTGTAATGTCAATCCACAGGTAGATATGCCTTCTGCTTGGACATACTTGCTAGATCTTGAAAATAAGAAAGATAAAACCGAAAGAAATAAACGTAACTACAACAACAGAACTGATAATATAGCAATAGATGGCGGCACTGATCAATACAAAACGAGTACAACAGCGACGATGACGTATGTGACGCTTGCCATGACTGGCAGTGTGCAAGTACAAGCAGAGTCTCATTAGAGCTACAGAGTAGTTAGAACGCTGTAAAATTTCATCGATAATGACGCAAGCAAGTGTCGAAACATGTTATGGAAAGTGGTGGTCACAAAGTTTAGGGTTATCTAATTGTGTTCAAACACTCTGGACCGCAATTTTAATGATATCACAGGTTTTACATGGCCTGGTTTGTACATTTTATCTTTTTAAGGTTCTTTGGTTCCATTTGTATGTAATTTCTAAATATTCATTTTTAACTACGCACTTTGTTTAACTTCGTGCACATTGTATCTCGTGAAAATCCTATCTTTAGGCAATATTTTTCAATAGTCATGGTGAAATGGAGATGGATTGACTTACCGATATATAATGCTGCAATCTACATATCCAGAGAGATTGACAACCGAAAATGGGTGAGTATGACTGAGACATATCCTTGAATACTTAACCCTAATTGTGTCCTCAGTGGGCGACCACTACATGAATAATTTGAACGTGTGTAACAGTAAGATAACAACAACTAATGTTGTAATGATAATAATCATCATACCACGTAAAATCAAGTTCTCTAATATAATATAGCTTTTTTGAACTACATATCTATGCTAAACCTCCTTGGCTCACCCTACGTAATTTCAGAAGAAAGTGCATGGGGGCCCCTGATGTTACAACAATTCAGATTGAGTTTATAACTTAATTTTAACCAGTTAACTTCATTAAAAAAATTTATTTTAAATTTTCTTTGGTTTCATCATTTCCCCTTCTTTTTCATTTTTCGGGGCACCTGCAAATCCCGGGGCACGGGTGCCTTGCACCTGTTCCACCCCCTCCCTTGTGTGAACATCATCTCTGGGGCGTAACGTATATTCTATTTTAACTTTCCTTTTGAGTTTCTTTCTCTATGTAAATTTGAGTTCGTTCTCTTGGAGATTTTCAAACCTCAACGTTATGTCTTTTCCCTCAAATGAGAAATGATATTGGCACCACACTGAGGTCGGAACAAGAGTGACGTATGTATGTGATAAGAACGTTAGATAAAAAGACTATGCAAAGGTTGCTTTGTCTGGGGAGATGTTACATCGTTACTGAGTTTTGATGGAAAACCTCTTGACTGAGATATGTGAAGTGGTGTGTTTTGGATTTCGTCTAATGTTGCTGGACCAACAGGGGTGGCGGAAAGGGCAGTTCGTTGCTCTGGCCCTAAATTTCGAATCGTGGTGAACCCCTTCTCGGAACAAACAGAAGAAAAACAATCCCTAAGGAGCTTTGATGGGGGTTAGGACCACCTGACCACTTACCTAGAGAAACTTTCTAAGGCACATCACAGCCAAAAATTGCACATATTCCAAATAAAAAATAAAATAAAAATCTTGGCTAAAATTATTGAAATTATGGACCAATAAGAAGTTGACGTAAGTTAGATTTTTTGTATGTTTTGGACATTAAAAAGTTGGCGTAAGTATTTTTGTAGACCAATAAAAAATTGACGTAGGTGTTTTTGTGGACCAATAAAAAGTTGACTTAAGTTGGATTTTTGTATATGTTTTGTCTGGCCTTTGTAAAAGCCTTACTCTAATGTAAGCTATCCAGCATATTTAGTATTTTTTTTGATTGGGGTTTTAACGACCACCGTGAGCAACTCAATGAGCTTATAAGCGGTTGCCTGTGCCTGATTTAAGGACACTGGTTCCGGGGAAGGGAGAGAGAGCCAGTGTCGTAAGACAAACACAACATCCATGACTCACCGCGATTCGAACCCGGACCCCTTTCAGACGAATGATCAGAGGTCATCGCTTGGTCATTGTGCCACCGGGGCGGTCACAATTAGTTGCATCATATTTACCTTAAGTTTAACATCTATTCAGCTGGAAATCCTATATAATGTAAGAACAGCTATGTTATAAGGGTTTTGCAACTGCTTATAGACCCTCAAGTTGCTTGGTGGTGGTTAACTCTCCCCCTCCTCCCAAAAAAATATTTACAAGCAATAATTATCACAGTAAATATTCCTGGATACCACTGATATCCATTTATTAACGTTGGTAGGTTATTACATGTTGTATTGGAAACTGTTGGACGTTATGTCGTCTGGGACGGTAGAATAAGAAAAGGATTATGTCCGTAAGGAATTCCAGAACTTCTAAGAAAGTTATAAGGAAATTCCCAAAAACAATCCCATATTTCCTCCAATGTTAGCGACTAAGACTTGCCACTGAAAAAGAAATATCAGCGTTTAGTTACATTTCACCAGAACTTAAAGTCAAAATTCACATAAGGTTGAATTACACTTAATACATAAAAGTAAACGTATCAGTTCTATCATAGAAAATACAGTGTGTGTGTATAAGAGAATATCGGAAAAGAAATATTAATAAATCGTAAAATAATACACACACCTGTATTTCATTAGTTACAGGTGTTGGACAGAGTAATGTGAACAGAAGGGTTTAATGTGCAAAATTAACAGAAGGTTTTTATGTGCCTAATAGGGTGTGGGACCACCTTTGGCATTCAAAACTGCCTGAATCCCATACCTGCCAACTTTTACGCATTACGCGTAAAATTTTCACATTTTAACTGTTCTTTACGATTTTACACATAGATCGCTTTTTTTTGCGCATTTCCATATGTTTAAATAAAAAAAATTAAATCTTCCTTGAGAAATATTTGTTTAAGTTTCAGTTAAATCATACCTGCCAACTCCTCCGCATTTTATGGAAGTTTTCCGTTTTTATTTTATACAGTCTTACGGTTTTCCGGCCAGAAGAACTTTTCTTCCGGATTTTTAAAATTTTCGGTATTTATAAAACAGAGATGGGGATTGTGAGGATCTCTGCGAACGAGAGGCCCCTTTAAATACTTAAATATGATTTTTGTGTCTTTTTCGTGTGTATATGTATGTGTTCAAGTGACGGCCGTGTAAAATATCTTGTACGAGAACGGGCAATTTATGCTTGCAAACTCACTGCTGGACATTTCGGGGACATTGGTCCTCAACGACGCCATTTTGCTCTAACTCGTAAGATAGTCATTAGTTGGTCAAGTACATGGTGATATTCGGTACGCCTTCTTATATGCTCGGAGGCGGAACTTTTTTCTTTTTTTTTTGATTGGAGGTTTAACGACCACCGTGAGCAACTCAATGGGCTATAAGCAGTCGCCCGTCCCTAATTTAGGGTCACTGGTTCCAGGGAAGGGAGAGAACCAGTGCCGTAAGACAAACACAACATCCATGCCTCACCGGGATTCGAACCCGGACCCCTTACGGACGAATGATCAGAGGCCATCGCTTAGACCACTGCGCCACCGGGGCGGCGAGGCGGAACTTAAAGAACATTCGTTACGAGGTGTCAACAATGCAACCCCCGAAAAACGTGGTGGGGGGGGGGTCACGGAGGAAGGGAGACGAGGAGGACATTAGAGATTTGGAAGCGCGAGGAGAATGAGATGTCACGGTGATACAACATAATGTTTTTCGTTGTATGGGATATAACCCATAAAGCATGTAAATAATGTTCAGTTGTATATATATATATCTTGAATAAATATTCGGATTTCTTAGAAAATGGATTCCTGAACTGAAGGTATTTTCCCTAAGGCCGTACTTTATAAAAGACGAAACGAACCAAACGGGCCTGGAAACCACAGGCTCGCTAATACATGTCACGGGAATGTTGCGCCATTGTGCGCCAGAACGCCCGTGCCCTGTCGTCATCGTCGGGACTTCGGCACAGTACATTCTCCGTGCACATTGTTATGCTTGACGTTGAATAAAGATCATGCGGTGGGAAGAAAGATTCAGAGATTCCAACTACTGCGGATTGTATGTAGTTACTATGGAAATCGTTGGTCAGCTACGAACGACGGAAAACATCGAGTATGCTATGGAAATCGTTGGTCCACTACGGACGACGGAAAACATCGAATATGCTATGGAAATCGTTGGTCCGCTACTGACGACGGAAAACATCGAGTATGCTATGGAAATCGTCGGTCCGCTACGGACGACGGAAAACATCGAGTATGCTATGGAAATCGTCGGTCCGCTACGGACGACGGAAAACATCGACTATGCTATGGAAATCATCGGTCCGCTACTGACGACGGAAAAATTCGAATATGCTATGGAAATCGTTGGTCCGCTACTGACGACGGAAAACATCGAGTATGCTATGGAAATCGTCGGTCCGCTACGGACGACGGAAAACATCGAGTATGCTATGGAAATCGTCGGTCCGCTACGGACGACGGAAAACATCGAGTATGCTATGGAAATCATCGGTCCGCTACGGACGACGGAAAACATCGAGTATGCTATGGAAATCGTCGGTCCGCTACGGACGACGGAAAACATCGACTATGCTATGGAAATCGTCGGTCCGCTACGGACGACGGAAAGCATCGAGTATGCTATGGAAATCATCGGTCCGCTACGGACGACGGAAAATATCGAGTATGCTATGGAAATCGTTGGTCCACTACGGACAACGGAAAACATCGAGTATGCTATGGAAATCGTCGGTCCGCTACGGACGACGGAAAACATCGAGTATGCTATGGAAATCGTCGGTCCGCTACGGACGACGGAAAACATCGAGTATGGTATGGAAATCGTCGGTCCGCTACGGACGACGGAAAACATCGAGTATGGTATGGAAATCGTCGGTCCGCTACGGACGACGGAAAACATCGACTATGCTATGGAAATCATCGGTCCGCTACTGACGACGGAAAACATCGAATATGCTATGGAAATCGTTGGTCCGCTACTGACGACGGAAAACATCGAGTATGCTATGGAAATCGTCGGTCCGCTACGGACGACGGAAAACATCGAGTATGCTATGGAAATCGTCGGTCCGCTACGGACGACGGAAAACATCGAGTATGCTATGGAAATCGTCGGTCCGCTACGGACGACGGAAAACATCGAGTATGCTATGGAAATCATCGGTCCGCTACGGACGACGGAAAACATCGAGTATGCTATGGAAATCGTCGGTCCGCTACGGACGACGGAAAACATCGAGTATGCTATGGAAATCGTCGGTCCGCTACGGACAACGGAAAACATCGAGTATGCTATGGAAATCGTCGGTCCGCTACGGACGACGGAAAACATCGAGTATGCTATGGAAATCGTCGGTCCGCTACGGACGACGGAAAACATCGAGTATGCTATGGAAATCGTCGGTCCGCTACGGACGACGGAAAACATCGAGTATGGTATGGAAATCGTCGGTCCGCTACGGACGACGGAAAACATCGAGTATGGTATGGAAATCGTCGGTCCGCTACGGACGACGGAAAACATCGAGTATGGTATGGAAATCGTCGGTCCGCTACGGACGACGGAAAACATCGAGTATGGTATGGACATCGTCGGTCCGCTACGGACGACGGAAAACATCGAGTATGCTATGGAAATCGTCGGTCCGCTGCAGACGACGGAAAACATAGAGTATGGTATCAAAATGTGATATAATTTGTTTATATTATAAACATCTAAAAATAATCAAACGCACGAATATTTTCATTTATTTTTACTTGTACATAGCTAAATTCGCTAAATTCATTAAAAATGTTGGTTGCGCGTAGTTAAAAAAAAATCGTAAATGTTGTTCGCGCATAGTTAAAAAAAAAATCGTAAATTTTGTTCGCGCATAGTTAAAAAAATCGTAAATGTTGTTCGCGCATAGTTCAAAAAAAAAAAAAAAAAATCATTAGAAATGTCATTTGTGCACAATTTTACACATTCAAATTTTCTCAGGTTGGCAGATATGGAATCCTCCTTGGAATCGACGCATACAAATCCTCGATGATGGTTAGTGGGATATTACACCATTCTTCATGCAAAAACTGCTCCAGGTCCTTCAGGGATGTAGGAGGAGGATAACGGGATCTCACTCTGTTTTGCAACACACACACACACACAGTGGCTCGATGATGTTTAAGTCTGGTGATTGGGGAGGCCAATGAAGGTGTGAAATAATAAATACACAGTTGACGCGGACTAAAAACATCACAGAGAAGCCATAGCTTTTTTCACGTTTATAAGTGAGTCACAGAAAAATTATCATCGGCCGCCACCGGGAATTGAACCCAGGGTCTTCCATTTACATGCCAGACATGCTTCCACTGCACCACAGCGGCCTCAAAATTCTCCACACTCACAAACGACAAACTGCCAAACTCCTGGCAGGTTGCTTTCTTTGGAGCCCCACACAATGCTGGGGATTCACCAAAGACGAACAGTAGCAAATAACTAGAAGGCGAATGAATAATAAATACATAAATGGATTCGATTCCCGGTGGCGGCCGATGATAATTTTTCCACGACTCACTTATAAACGTGGAAAGAGCGATGACTTCTCTTTGATGTTCCTAGTTCATGTCAACTGTGTATTTATTATTCATTCGTCTTCTAGTTATTTGTTCAGTTGCTACTGTTCGTCTTTGGTGAATCCCCAGCATTGTGCGGGGCTCCAAAGAAAGCAACCTGACAGGAGTTTGGCAGTTTGTCGTTTGTTAGTCTGGAGAATTTCGAGGCCGCCATGGTGCAGTGGAAGCATGTCCGGCGCGTAACCGGAAGACCGTGGATTCGATTCCTGGTGGCGGCTGATGAGAATTTTTCTGTGACTCACTTATAAACGTGGAAAGAGCGATGACTTCTCTTTAATGAAGGTGTGAAAGTTAGTCCTCATGTTCCTCAAACCATGGGTGGACATTCAGAGCTCTGTGAATTGGGTATTATCTTGAAAGATGGCATCCCCTGCAGGAAACGATGCCTGAGCCTTTGGATCAACTTGGTCTGTCAAAATGGTTTCATACACCCTGCCAGTCATCCGTTCTTTCAAGGTGATCAAGGACCTGCTTAAAACCACGATATGATCACCCAGAGCATGACAGAACTACCATCATGCTGCACTCTTGGGAGCAGACAGTCTAGGTTGTACGTTTCTGACGGTGTTCTCCACACACAAACACGTCCTGTGGTTGGGAATAGTGTGAATGTGGATTCATCCGACCACATTATACTCTTCCATGCATCGGTAGCCCACGTTATATGCTCCTGGAACCACTGCCGTCGCCGTTGTGCATTCACCTGGATCACCAGAGGTTTTGCGGTAGCAGTCCCGCCATGAATATATTGTTTATGCAGCTCCCAGTGCACTGTTTCCGTTGATACTGGGGTCTGTAGATGCAGATTGAGCCCTGCACTAATTATTGGTGCCGTCTCTATCAGTCAGGGCCATTTTCCAGCCGCTGTTGTGCTTCGCAGACGGGGTTTAGCCACGAACACAGTATGTTGTCATGATGCTAGACGACACAGTAGCTCTCGATACCCCACTACACTGGCGACTGTTGTCACGGAGGCCACAACTAGCCGGTCTTCAACAATTAGCCCTCTTTAGAAGTCTGGTAGGTCGCTCATTTCGTCGTCACCCTGAAAAAATTTTGCAACAAGACATTTTAAATGTACCGAAAAAGGACCTTGGGGTTCTAAACAAAGCTTTTACAACCAAAAAGTGCTGGATACCTTTGTGTATTGCGACGCACCTGCATTAAAAGTCACGTCTCTGAGCGTGGTGTTCACATTATTCTGTCCAACCCCTGTGCCTCATATACATCTCCCCTTCCCACTGAGAAAGGGCTGGGACGGAACCGTTGGTTTTTTGGCCAGCTGACAAACCACGCACGAAAGAGGTCACAGTAGAAAAAGGAATTCTCATTCATTCCAGACGATGCTTGGAAGAAGCATCGCATATTTTTCGAAGCGAAGAAGGAATTCTCATTAATTCTAGACGATGCGTGGAAGAAGCATCACACATTTTTCGAAGCTCTGGAGAAGGAATTCTCATTAATTCCAGACGACGTGTGGAAGAAGCATCACACATTTTTTGAAGCTTTGGAGAAGGAATTCTCGTTAGTTCCAGACAATGTGTGGAAGAAGCATCACACAATTTTTTGAAGCTTTGGAGAAGGAATTCTCATTAATTCCAGACGATGTGTGGAAGAAGCATCACACATTTTTCGAAGCTCTGGAGAAGGAATTCTCATTAATTCCAGACGATGTGTGGAAGAAGCATCACACATTTTTCGAAGCTCTGGAGAAGGAATTCTCATTAATTCCAGACGACGTGTGGAAGAAGCATCACACATTTTTTGAAGCTTTGGAGAAGGAATTCTCGTTAGTTCCAGACAATGTGTGGAAGAAGCATCACACATTTTTTGAAGCTTTGGAGAAGGAATTCTCTTTAATTCCAGACGATGTGTGCGAGAAACATCACGCGTTTTTTGATGAGCCAACGGCCAGGAGATTCATTTTATATTCGGACACAAATATAGCGTAAAGCTATTTTACGCTGGCACCATTCGAACCCGCATTCTTCTTCTCCGGAGCCGAATGCTTTCCCAGTTTAACTACACCGACGAAGTTTGTGGCTAGAACGTTGCTGTTTTGATATGTGCGTCACCTCTGAGGTAGGTACGGCATATATACTGATGAGCCATTACATTATGACCACCTACCAAATAAGCTGTACGACCCCTCTTTAGCCTTCAAAACAGCGGCCACTCTGCGAGGCATTGATTCGATGAAGTGGCGATAGGTATCCTGGGGTATCTGGTACCATAATGTCAACAGCAGGTCCTCCAGTTCCCGTACATTTCGGGGTGGTGGTGATTTAGCGCGAACCCGCTTTTCCAAGTCGAACCACAAATGTTCGATTGGGTTCATGTCAGGTGAATTTGGAATTAACAGAAAGTCACCAGCATGTTCCTCAAATCACTCCTTCACGATTCTGGCAGTGTGGCATGGCGCAATACCCTCTTGGTAATGACCATCACCAGCAGGGAACACAGTTGCCATGAATGGGTGAACTTGGTCCGCAACGATGTTCAGATCCCTGACAGTTGTCAGGGATCGTGCTATTAGGATAATGGGGGGCGTATAAAGTGTCCCATGTGAACATCGCTCACAGCATAACACCGCCGCCGCCACCCCTGCCTGTTTCCACCAAACAGTGCGTCCAGGTGCCATAGCCTCTGTTGGTAATCGGCGTATTCACTCTCGGCCGTCTACGAGATGCACCAGAAATCTTGATTCGGCAGGCCACTTTCTTCAAATCATCCACGGTCCAATCTCGATGATCTTGGGCCTATTTCATGCGTTGTTGGCGATGACGTGCAGTGAGCATGGGGATCTGGCTGGGTCTTCGACTACGCAGGCCCATTCCCAGAAAACTGCGATGAACTGCGTGCTGTGACACATTTCCCTGATCACCACTATTGTAGCTGCGGGTGATTTGTCACACTGTGGCCCTGCGGTCGCTGTGAACAATGCGCGACAGTCTCGGCTCCTCTCTGGCATCAGTCAGCGGCGGACGACACATGGCTAAACGACGGTTCGTCCTTTATCCATCTGTGCACCATTTTTGATACGTACTCATTACAGTAGCACGTGAACAACTTACAAGCCGCGCCGTTTCCGAGTCGCCGCGCCGTCATAATTTGTCCTTTATGAAACTCCGATCAATCGGCAGCTTTTGCCATTCTGACTCCGAACACTCAACTAACCGAAAGCCGGTTCTCGGGTTGTATATATACTGCCCTGGGAACTTCCCCTGCGCCACCGTTCGGTCTCTAGGCGTGCTCATTTCCCTAGACTGGGGGTGGTCATAACGAAATGGCTCGTTTGTATATACACTGCTGGCCACACAAAATGCAACACCAAGAAGAAAGCATCCGATTGGTCTGAAATTCTCAGCATGCGTCGCCCGCAAGAGGACATGCAAACGATTAGCATTACAGGGCATATGCAAATCATGTGCGCCCGGCACACCACCGAGAAGCACTATAAGAAGGATGCACAGAAGGCGGGGTGTAAGTAGTGGAAGTGTGTTGTACTGCCGGACCTGTGCTTGGGAAGCTTCCTGATGCCTCGTCGCAGAATACGGCGGTCATTCCAGCACGTTTCGGAGTTCGACGGAGGACGAATAGTGGCTTATCGCAACAGCGGTTTATCGTACCGAGACATCGGCGCCCGTGTGGGACGACGTCCATCCATAGTGAGGCGAGTATGGATTCGGTGGGTGCAGGAGGGACGGACGGACCGACGTGAGCGATTGCCGCAGCCGCGGCACACCACCGAACGAGAGGACCGGCGTGTTGTGCGGCGGGAATTGACGACTCGCACCGCCACATCACGAACGTTAGCGCAGGAATTAGGGTGTGTTGCGCAATAACCTGTGTCAGCACGCACCGTTCGACGTCGTCTGCAGGAGCGGGGACTTGTCGCACGGCGCCCATTGCTGCGAATACCATTGACGTCACACCACCGGCGAGTGCGGCGACAGTGGGCCGTTGAGCGCCGCACCTGGACTACGGAATGGCACGACATTGTCTTCTCCGACGAATCCCGTTTCTGCCTGCAACACCACGATGATCGGATCCGCGTGTGGCGGCACCGTGGCGAGAGACTGTATGACGCCTGCATTATGCATCGCCATACCGGTCCGTCGCCTGGCGTCATGGTTTGGGGCGCAATTGGACATGACACCCGCACCCCTCTGGTACGTATCGCCGGTACATTCAACAGCGACCGTTACATCTCCGACGTTTTGGAGCCTGTAGTCCTCCCTTACCTGCAGGGCCTGCCAGCGGCCACGTTTTAACAGGACAATGCGCGCCCGCACGTGGAACGCATGGTGCAACAATTCTTCACGGCCCACCAAGTGTCACTGCTGTCGTGACCCGCCTGTTCTCCCGATATGTCGCCCATCGAACACGTCTGGTCGCTGATCGACAACCGAGTGGTCCGGCAAGCACCACCCGCGGCTGCGCCTGATGAACTGTGGCAACGTGTGGAAGCAGCCTGGACCGACATAGCCCAAGCCCACATCCAAAGCCTCTTTCGTTCGATGCCGCGGCGTGTAGCGGCCGTTATTGCCAGCCATGGGGGCCACACGAACTATTGATGTCAGCGTGTTCCGCAAGTCGCACGGGCCTCTAAGCTCAATCGTTTCATCTTTGTATCTGTTGTTATGTGTCCAGTAAATCTGGCTTTGCTATCTCGTGTCCTTCGTGGTGTTGCATTTTGGGTGGCCAGCAGTGTATCTCCATCCTGAGAAAAGGCTTTCACGGTCAGTGCAGAAGAAGGAACTGATCGATTTCAGATGATGTATGGAAGAAGCATCACGCGTTTTTCGAAGAACGCAGCGCCAGGCGATTCGTTTTCTGTTCGGGCACCAGTATAGCGTGAAACCCATTTACCGGTGGTGAAAATCGAACCAGTCTCCATCTGCTCCGGTGCCGAATGCTTTCCCAATTAAGCTACACCAACGCGTGTTTACCACTGCTTCGTGACATGTGCGTTACCTCTGAGGTAATTACGTCACAATGTACGGATGACAATTTATTTTCCCAGACAGAATGTCTTTCAGTTAATGAACTGGGAAGACTAGATGATAAAGATTAATGGACACTGTTAACCATCGTAGCAGAAACAGGGCGACGGGCGACATACGTCGCAGATTTTATTTTGGTCCTTCGAACAAAAATGATTTTCCTAGAACCCTATTAAACCTCCTTCTTGATCATGGATGCAGGTTTTCCGTCTTCGGACAAAATTCCGTTTTTGAAGACTTTCCGAAAAAGGAAGTTAGACGGAGTGAAGAATTCTCCCCTAAACGCATTTTTTTTCTTCGCGATGTTCCCTCTATCTGGTATAGTTGTTACAAAGGGTGAGTCGATAGTTTTGCAATATTTGCATAAACGCATGTTCACGAATCCTGATTCAAATAAATGGCCATTCACTTTGCATCCTCTCCCGGTAGGTTACATCACTACACTGAATGAGAAAATTATTCCTTGGTACAACGCGCCTGCGAGTGAAAAGCCATGCTCTTTCGGGTATGTCACGTGTTTAAACTAGTTCAAGTCACGCACTGCAGTCAGTCAAAAGGGATATAAAGTGGTAGTCGTTGTTGTGAACAGCATTGCATGTCGTCGTTCTGTCTTTCTGTGGTTGGGTCGCCTGAACAGCCACAACCGGTTAATTACGGAATTTTTGCTTTACGAGTTTGAACACGGCCATAACGCTGCCCAAGCAACACGAAACATTTGTCATGCGAAAGGGGAAAGTTCCGTGGATCACAGCACCGCAACCAGATGGTTCAAGAAATTGTGCTCAGGTGTCAGAAACTTTGGTGATCAGCCAAGGTCAGTTAGGTCGCGAACCGTGGATTCGGAGGCCGTGCGCCAGTAATCCGACAACCAGCACTCGGAGATTATCAGGCTAGCTGGGAATATCACAGACCACCGTACTTTCTCACCTTCAGGACCTCGGCAAGGTCTACAGGAGCTTCCGCATTGTCCCTCACTAACTGACGTTAGCTGAAGCAAACCACCGAATGGAAACTCCTAGAAAAGTCGCGCGATGTACGTTTCATCAAGAGAATTGTTACATGCGACGAAAAATGTGTTTATTTCTGTAATCCTAACACACGGCAGTGGTTTAGCCCGGGCCAGTTTCCTGAATCTGTTGCCAAACGTGGGCGCTTCAAGCACAAGGTGATGCTCTGCGTCTGGTGGAATTTCGAGGGGATAATCCATTACGAATTTGTTCTAGACGGTCGGACCATCAACCCCAACCTCTACTCTGAACAGCTGGAACGGATGTATGCCGTTTTGGAGGTGAAGTTCCCGGCACTGGTAACCAGAAAGCGTGCTCTCCTACAGAAGGACAACGCTCGGTCTCATACTGCGCGAACGACCCGGGCAAAACTCCAGGAACTAAAGGGCATCGAACTGATGTCACACCCAGCATATAGTTCGGACCGGACCTTGCCCCGTCGGATTATTACTTGTTCCAGTCCGTCGCCCAATTCTTTCGCGGACGGCACTTCAACAACCAGGAGAAGGTGGCAGTTGGGGTGAAGGAGTTCTTCGCCTCGAAGGACAAGAACTGGTACCGCCGCGGAATCGATGAACGGGCAGACAGATGGTTAAAGACGGTGCAACACGATGGCCTATACTTTGAATGCTAGTCAGCTTTCGTTGTAAAGGTACGTATGAATACATAAAGTGATCCAAATATTGCAAAACTTTCGACTCACCCTCTGTAGAATCGAAGAACTGGCAGACAGATGCCTAAAGACGTTGCAAAACGATGACCTATACTTTGAATGCTAGTCAGCTTTCGTTGTAAAGGTTCGTATGAAGAGACAAAGTGATCCAAATATTGAAAAACCTTCGAGCCACCCTCTGTAAATACCATTTTAGTGCATAAATGTTTGCGTTGCAGATTGAAAATAGAGAAAAAAATTCCGAAACGAAAGTTGGATGGATCTAAATTTTTTTCCGGAATGGTAAAATGGAAGCAAAAATGTTCGACAATGAAAGCTTAAAGGCAGCGAAGATTTTTCCCGTGTTCATCTTTCTTTTTTATTCCCGCGGTGTTTCTCCTCCACTTCATTATTGTTTAAACACAATTTGATTACATAATTAAGACTGATAATGGGGGGGGGAATGGAAGTAGGACGGAGCGAAGATTTCTGTAATCGTTATTTCTTATATTCTAGCGACGTTCCCTGTACCCCTATTATTGTTAAATACAGTTTTATCCCATAAACTTTTTGTTGTTTCTGCTTGAAAATGGAAGAAAAATTCTAGATATAGAGGGTCCTTGATCTTAGTTATCGTTGCAATTGTTGTAGCAACCAGATTAAGCTCTTTTATTTATTTTTTAGGTTGAAGAAATGTAAGGCAGTGAGGTTTTTTTTTTTTAATTTCTACCTGTGCTAATTTTTATTATTTTCAGCATGTAGTATTATTCTTGCCCATTGACCACCCACAGACTGTTTTCTAGCATCTCTGAAAACAGAAATTTGTCGAATCCTCGCTCCGGAGTGAGTTGCTCTAACCGAAATGAAGAAGGACCCTTTCATTAATTCCAGACGATGTGTGGAACGAACATCACACGTTTTTCGAAGAATCCAACGACCAGTATATTCATTCATGGGCGTCCGCTGCAACTTTTCGAGGGGAGGGGGCAAACGGATATACTCCCACTATCATAATTATTGCTTTAATTTATAGTACCCCTGCGCCCTTCTATGGCAGAGTGGGGGTTGGGTCAGGCGAGTGCAAAGAGCCCCTACGGCTAGGGGGTGGTTTCGGAACACTGTTAGTCCCCTCTCCCGAAATTTTTTTGAAATTACACCAATTTCAAAAGGAATTTTGAGGCGATATCATGAAATAGGAACTTGGACACATCTTTCTTTCTGTAGTCAATATTTAGTATTGGAATAACGGACAATAATAATAAATATGTCATTTACCAATTACTGGCCCC
The DNA here is from genome assembly GCA_039090855.1 of Macrothele yani. NCBI lineage: Eukaryota > Metazoa > Arthropoda > Arachnida > Araneae > Macrothelidae > Macrothele > Macrothele yani. The sequence goes on along the minus strand of CM077000.1, from coordinate 64,202,561 downwards.
TAATTATTCATATCTGAGTCAAAAGTTTAACCTTACTGCAGGCTTCTTGCTAAATTTAATAAAGTACAGGTACAGTCTTTTTGTATGAAAACATTAACTTGGGGTTACATAAAACAATTGTATTGCTCCATTGTTCTTTATTGAGTATAAGTATACACCCCCTCCCTTTTTTTGGTAGACATTGACCTTTTTATGCCCTCTTCAATTTTCTGTTTCTTGCACTTTAGAAGAGCTACTATGGAATAAAAATTGCAAACGTCTTGGGTTTTGTCCAAATCTATCAATCACATTTCGAATGAGTCCATGTTTATTCTCAAAAACCTTTTCTCGATGAACACTCATCATGCACTGTCCTGATAAACGTTCATCTGCCATTGTTGACCTTAGCCAGGTTTTTACCCTTCTCGTGTGCTGAAGGACATCTTCACTGTGCAGGCTGTTACTGGTAATGTTAGAGCAATAAGAATAGCCTGTCGAACAGAAGGAAATAGATAAGTGTGCTTGAACAAGCCTTGAAGTCTGTCTTCACATCCATCATCTTGTTTCTTCCTTCCTGACCACATTTCATATCAAGTGACTGCTTCACCTTCTAAGTTCCCAATTTCATATAACTTAATGATCTTAACAAGATGCTTCATGAATTCTTCCTTTGTAACAAAATCTTCGCCATTTGTAGTGGATGAAGTGAAAAGAGGCTAAAGGTTTGCAAATTTTCCGCAGTAAATTGGCTTTCAGGGATGAAATGATGGGGTCCAAATATGGCACATAGATAGACTGATTTACGAAAATAGTTTTCTATTGTTGAGACACGAACATTAGAACGGAATTTTTGTCGGCCACACTGTCTGGGTAGGGTTAGCTGAATGTCAAATTTTTCTGCCAGTTGTTCGACTTGCGAAAAAATTCCTTGCATTGTTGTTCTGCTTTTTGTCTGTGGCCATGGAATACACTTAAGAGTTCCTGGACATGTTTATACAATTTCATTACATCAAGCTGAACAGCTTGGAGAGCTTTTGTTACAGATTCCAGTCGTGCTGAATAGGTTGAAATTATAATCAGACAGACGAGAAATGTTGCTGTAGCAGATTCCAACTGATGAGCTTCTTGGCGTGTTTTACCTGAAGCTGTAGTGGCCAGTATACATAACTGATCAAAAATCTTTTCAAAGTTATTGGAAAAAAAAAACACCTCTAATACTTTTATATTTTGCAGTTTAGCGCGTTTCACATAGTAATGGCACACTTGGAATAAGACGTCTTCTCTTTGGACTCTCATGAAAAAACTTAAATTCTCCAGAGCTGCCAAATCAGCTGTGGAGAATTTTCCACTAAAACTGACACCACCGCCGCAAACGCACACACACACACACATCTTGACGTTTGAACGAAACAGTGCCGCCCCGGTGGCGCAGTGGTCTAAGCGATGGCCTCTGATCATTCGTCCGAACGGGGTCCGGGTTCGAATCCCGGTGAGGCATGGATGTTGTGTTTGTCTTACGACACTGGCTCTCTCCCTTCCCTGGAACCAGTGACTCTAAATTAGGGACGGGCGACTGCTTATAGCCCATTGAGTTGCTCACGGTGGTCGTTAAACCTCCAATAAAAAAAAAACGAAACAGTGGCCTGATCCAGCGGGGGAGAGGGGTGGGTGGGTCACGTGACCAGTTTCGCCCCCCCCTTCCCCAGCGGACGCCCATGGATCCATTTTTACTTTCGGGCGCCAAAGTGAAAAGAAGAATTTGTCGGTTACGGTTATCGAACTTGCGCCTTCTCGCTCCACAGTGAGTTTTTCTAAGCGACTGAGCTCACGGACGGAACGTATCGCTGCAGATTTGTCGTTTTAACAAGTGTAGTATGTGACATACGGTGAGCAGCTCTATGGGCTATAATCAGTCGCTCGTCTCTAATTTAGAGACACTAATTCTAGGGAAGGGAAAGAGCCAGTGCCGTAAGACAAACACAACATCCATGCCTCACCGGGATCGAACCCGGTCCCACCTCAGACGAATGAACAGAAGCCATCGCTTAGAACACTGCGTTGTGAGTTTTTAAAAGTTGATGTTAAAAATAACATAGTTGATGTGATGGCGCTTTTTGTTATGCTTTCCCCGGATGTCAAAGCAGTTGGTTATGCGTCTTCTGTTGGAAGTTGCTACTACAGATATCTAAAGAACGGGTGAGACGATTAGTGTACAATGCTGAGGTAGAACTCCATTAAAGAGTCAGAAATTAAGATAAATGGTCACAATATACTCACGCTGTATTTCGGCATTTCCGATATATTCCTATGTACAAGATCGCTGAACCCTACTTGCAACCCCATGATATGAAACCTGAAAAAAAAAAAAATTATATATGTATACATCTCTCTATATACGTATAAAAGTGAAAGTTTGTATGTTTGTTCCGCATACGTTCCTAAACGATTTGATGGATTTGCACCAAAATTGGCATACATACTCTTCATCACCCAGATTAAAATACAGGCGGGTCGATTTTTAGAAATTCCATCCCTAAGGGGTCAAATGTGTTTTTACGGGGCCCTCTATAGACTGGGTGCAAGTCGGCTGATGCGGTATTACTCCGCGTGTCAGAGCAACGGTCGTCAGGTGACGCCTCACTCCTCGCAAGCTTTCGCGGTTCAGGCATACCGGGAAGAGTCCGATTTTTGAAAATACAACGCACCGGATGAACCTATTGTCATAAGTATTTTTTTTGTTTTTTTGTTTATGTTACCATGGCATTTTCTTTATAAGGATTAGGTTTCATTAGACCCCCAACAATTGGCGCAGGAGTCTCAAATATGGGTGGAGGTACAGATTCCCACCAATTGGCGTGGTCCTCTAACAGACAGTCTTCTTCATACATAAAATTTAAATACAAGATTAGTATTGGTATAGATAAAAGAAGTAGCCTCTGTCCACCGGAAAGAAGTAAGCTTCCCAACGGTGAAATAATTATCCGAATGGGTTTAGTTTTCGAGATTAGTAAAAAAATTCCGTATATTATGGTGAACTACTTTCTTTCACGTTGGGTGTGATCAGGTTGTATGTAAAGAAAGCGGAACGATACATGGGAAATTGGAAACTACCTGAAAGCGATGTTATTTGGTAGTACAGCCAAAAATAATAATAAATAAACGAAATAGCCTATGTCCTACGGAAAGTTTCCCAACGGTAAAATAATTATCCGGCTTTCAAGAACGATGAAAAATTACAGGCTGTAAAGTGTAAAAAACGTTTTAAAAATAATAAATATTATTACAAAATTGGCCATATTTTCCTTCTCCTCTCTATTTGGAAAATCCTTCATTACAATAATATTCTTGGGAGACAATGGAAAAGGCCAATGCCCACGGAGAAAGAATGGGTAAAAATGCTAACAATCTCATATCTCATAAAAACTGAGCGTTGTTCATCATGGTAGGATTTTTTAATAGTGCGATTTGCATTGTTACTTGAAAACAAACTTAATGTCTTTCCCAGGCAACGCCGGGTATCTCCGCTAGTATATATATATGTATATACACACAGGATAATGGAAAATCAAAATGATTGCCCCTATTACAAATGACAATAGCGTGTTTATGAAGATAAATAGACAGCTGAGATCTCTACACAAGAAAGAAGGAAGGAAGTTTAGAATTTTGTTCGAACTTACTGCTGTGCTGCTATGATGACGTTGGAAAGTGCCCGTGCGCCAAAGCTAGTGGGAAGAAATGGCGACCCCAGCAGAAAAGGCGTTTTGCGTGCTGGAGTTCTGTAAGTGCCCCCCCCCCCCCAGGTCTTCGGAACTTACTCCTTGTGACTTCTTTTAGTGGGGGTATTTCAAAGATCATGCGTATGTGCCACCTTTGTCGAGAACACTGCAAGAACTAAAGATGCGCATTCAGCTTGCACTGGCATCAGTGACTACGGACATGCTTCATAATTTATGGCATGAAATGGATTACCGTTTAGATGTTGTCTGCATGACCCAGGGGTGTCACATAGAAGATTTGTAAGGTATGGAAACACAATTGTAAACTTCCTTCTTTATTGTGCAACAATGTGATCTCTGTATCTATGAGTTCATAACCAGGTATTGTCGTTTGTAGTCGTCTCTGTATCTATGTGTATAAATCAGGTATTGTCATTTGTAATCGTCTCTGTATCTATGTTCATAAATCAGGTATTGTCATTTGTAATCGTCTTTGTATCTATGTGCATAAATCAGGTATTGTCATTTGTAATCGTCTCCATCAATGTTCATAAACCAGGAATTGTCATTTGTAATCGTCTCTGTATCTATGTGCATAAATCAGGTATTGTCATTTGTAATCGTCTCTGTATCTATGTTCATAAATCAGGTATTGTCATTTGTAATCGTCTTTGTATCTATGTGCATAAATCAGGTATTGTCATTTGTAATCGTCTTTGTATCTATGTGCATAAATCAGGTATTGTCATTTGTAATCGTCTCTATCAATGTTCATAAACCAGGTATTGTCATTTGTAATCGTCTCTGTATCTATGTGCATAAATCAGGTATTGTCATTTGTAATCGTCTCTGTATCTATGTTCATAAATCAGGTATTGTCATTTGTAATCGGGGCAATCATTTTGAATTACCCTGTATATAAAATATTCAAAAAAGACATTAAATGCCTTTAAGACAAAGTTTCATCATCTTGATATGGTCTGTTTCTACTATGTTGATGATCTCATATGTTTTAGATCTAGTAACACTTATTTTGCTTTGGAAGATATACAGGGTGTCCGAGAATTATTGGACACATTACAAAATTATATAAAACAAAACATTAAACAAATAGAAAGAAACCGACTGTACTAACTTACAATGTAACTACACAAGTTAATAAATTTCGATGTGAGATCCTTCGGTTGCTCGTAATACGTCCAAGCGATACTCGATTTCTTTTTTTTTTTTTTTTTTATTGGAGGTTTAACGACCACCGTGAGCAACTCAATGGGCTATAAGCAGTCGCCCGTCCCTAATTTAGGGTCACTGGTTCCAGGGAACGGAGAGAGCCAGTGCCGTAGGACAAACACAACATCCATGCCTGACCGGGATTCGAACCTGGACTCCTTACGGACGAATGATCAGAGGCCAGCGCCTTAGACCACTGCGCCACTGGGGCGGCATACTCGATTTCATGCCATGTATTGGCAAGCATCTGAGGAGTTATGGAATTAATAGCAGCTGTGATACGCTGCTCCGGTTCCTTCAAATCTATGGCACAATCCTTCACATAACCCCAGGCACAATCCTTCACATAACCACACATGAAATAATTCAATGAAGTTAGATCTGGAGAGCGAGAAGGCCACGGAATGGGCCATAACCCCACATGTAATAATTCATGAAATAATTCGATAGGCACAATCCTTCACATAAACCCACATGAAACAATTCAATGGAGTTAGATCTGGAGAGCGAGAAGGCCACGGAATGGGACCACCACGCCCAATCCATATGTTGGGGAAATGCTCATTTAGGCACTTACGTACACACGTTGGCCAATGCGGTGGCGCGCCGTCTTGTTGAAAAACTACGTCATACCTATTTTGATCTGGGGTATAGAGAAATTTTCTAGCATATCCAAGTAAATGTTACCATTTATGGTTTTTTCGCAGAAGAAGAAAGGGCCAATCACTTCTCTTTTTGATAGGGCGCACCACACATTAACTTTTGGAGAATCACGTTCCAGTTCAATAGCAGCATGAGGCGGTTCACTGCCCCATATCCTACAGTTGTGACGATTCACAATAGCTGATACATGAAATGTGGATTCATCACTAAAAATTACAGTACTGAGAAAGTTTATGTCGTTTTCCACTCGATTCAGCATATCCACAGCGAAATCGTATTGCAGAGTGTGATTATTTACATTCATCTTTTGCACTATTTGAATTTTATTAGCATGAAACTTTAATTTCTTGTGCCAGCTATCGTGAACTGTGGATTTCGGAATTCACAGTTCTCAGCTTGCTTTACGAACGGATTTCCTGGGGCTTCGTCGGAAACTTTCATTAACTTGGTCAACCGTCTCACCGCTGACGCTAGGCCTACCGGCTCCTCCACGATGTTCTACATTGCCAGTTTTTTTAAACTGTTTCATCCACCGCTTAACTGAATTCGTTGACAGAGGATTACAACCATACTCTAAACGGTACCGTCTTTTAACTTTAATGACAGATTTTAATTCCGCAAGCCATAACACACACACATCGCCTTCTGCTGTATGGATGACATGACTACTGATTGCGCATTTCTCATACATTCCTCATCAGGCCACACCTTGCGCCATCTATCGGATTCTGGGAATAATTCTGCAAAACAAAAGTAAAGAAACCGTGTTAGTAATACGTGACATAGAAAAACAGACATAATTTTTTTTGTACATAATTTTGTAATGTGTCCAATAATTCTCGGACACCCTGTATATCCAAAGAACTTAAGTTTACTAACAAAACGCTGAAATACGTTTTTTATTGGTGTAATATTACAAAAATTTGAACAAAACACTAGCTTTCGCCACCACGGGTGGCTTCTTCAGGAAGAAGTATTATTCAAAAGCAAAAACAAAAACAGAGTTCCAGTTATGTATTCAAAAATAGATGTTTGCTATAGATGCTAGAGAACGTGCGCGTCATATTCAAGATGTGTGATTAAGGGCGCGTGTATTCAGCAGCTTGCGCCATACATGTGGGAGGTCCACTGATGTTACCTAGTTGCATATCCCGTGGCCGGATAGGATTTCTATAGTCTCTCTGAGGAGAGTGGCTCTGGCTGTCGTGTATCGTGCGATTTTCTTTATATGTCCCCACAAAGGTGTTGCAGAATTGCTGGTGGCTTCACGCGATAGTGCCGTAGTGAGAAGTCCTCTTTTGACATCTCTCTGGTGATCCTGGAGTCTTCGTATTAAGGACCTCTCGGTCATGCTTACGTAGTTTTTGGTCGTCCCGTCAGGGTACAAAAGGGGTATAGTGTATACTCCCGCATCTTCCAGGTCCACGGCAGCGTTTTTTGTGGATGCGAGACAAGACGCAATTGTCCTAGGTGCTGTAATCCTTATGCTGAAACCAAGTTTTTTTTTAGGGAATTTTTCAAGAAATACGTGAAGCCTGGTACGTACTCGCATGAGCTGATATATTGTAGTTTTTGGCTGGGACATCTGGTATTACGGGATGCGAGATTAGACCTCGTCTGGTGGATGATCTGATCGACCATCCTGGGTGTGTATCCTGCAGAAAAGGCTAAAGAACTTTCGGTGTCAAGCTCGGCGTGGAGTGACAAGGATAATTTTGTTATTAATTTCCTGGATATTAAGATGGATTTTAAAGGTTCTGACTTATATCTCGATATATATGATAAAAAGGAGCTCTTTAATTTTGAGCTTAGGATATATAGCCACTGGTCATTTAACATATCCAGAAGTGTTTTTCGTAATCTTATTATTTATCAGGTTTTACGGATTACAGGAATTTGCAACAAAAAAACCAAAAACAAATCTTGTCAGGCTGCTTGGGAAGCTTTATTGGAGGTGTATTGAGAATGAATTTTCTGAAGCATTTTGCAAATTTCACTTTGGTTATCTCCTGCGGATTATAGAGTTAATTAAACCTTTTTGATATTAGGATATGTAACATTATTATTAAACCAAATGCTTTTCTACTCTAACTTTTCAGGGTTACACTGCCAATTTCGTTTCTTCCGAGCTGATCCGGAACTATTAATATCATTCTTGTCTTGCACACATGGTACTTCTATCTACAGAAATCATATACAATAAAACCTGTGTAAGTTGGCCACTCACAGTTTCAAACTATTGTGGCTAACTTAGGTTGTTCGGAATCAAAGTGAATGGTATATGTGCCGTACATTAACATAGAAAATGAATTCATAGCAACCGTTTTAAGTACTGCATGGAACACTTTATACAGTACATATAAGCACAGTACCACTTGTGACGTACTGTATATTCTAATTTAACTTCCATTTTTAGTTCATTTTCCTATGTAAATTTGAGTTTTTTCTCTTTTGCACTTTCCAAACTGAACGTGATATCTTCTTTCTCACATGAATGAGGTTGGCAACACTTGTGAGGTCAGAGAGAGTGACGTATGAATGTGATAAAAACGATAGATAAAAGGGACGATACAGCAGTTGCTTAGGGTATGAGGGCCGCGGGTGGTCTAGTGGTCAGCGTTCGTGACTGCCATGGAGATGCCTTCAGGTTCGAACCACTAAATACCCGCCGTGCGTTGGATGGGCACGTTAAGCCGTCGGACCCCGGGTGACAAATAAGGGCGTCTTCCTCCCCCTTTCTACCTCTCTTCCGTGTCACTTTCCTATCGGGCACTCTAGCCCAAATCTCCTAGCTTCCTATTTCTAAGGGTTGTTTAATACCTGGGGTCAGACACTCCCTTCCTAAAATCCCCTTCATATGATCTGATCTGGTTAGGGTATGTGTGTGGAGATGTTTGATTGCTGTTAAGAGAGATGTGAAGTTTACAATTTGTAGTGCTATATTGTGGAGTTCATCAAATATTGCTGGACCAATAAAAGGTTATCGTAAGTTTGACTTCTGTAAGTGTTTCACCTGGCCGTAAAACCTTAATTTAAGCTATCCGGTGCAACTATTGCATCGTATTCTCATTTAGTTCAACATTTCCTTTGTCATGGTTTTAGACATAGCGTAACACCAATCTCGCACACGTAAAAGGGTTACGTTATACACTACATAAATACTATAGGCTTGATTCTAAACCATAAAGATATTCACTGAATGGTGAATACATTACAGTTTGTATTTATTATTTAGTACAGTATTAGTGCGTACATTTAAAAATATGTGAAAGGACATTACTTATATTACTTATCCATTTCCAATTAGTGTATCCTTATTACGTATTAAGTTCATTGGAAACATTATGCATTCTTTTGAAAATAGTCAATCATAGTTTTCTGCCAAGTTTCTTTAAATTTTGTTTCTGCCAAGTTTCTTTAATTTTGTTTGTTTAGTGTTTTTCAATTTCAGCATAAACTCCCATGAGTTTTTCTAGTAAAGCAGGATGTTTTGCAGATGCATGGTGTTGTAAATTTGACAATAATTTTCTGTTGGGAGCCATCAAATCATTGAACTACCTTACAGCATAAAGTAAACTCAGAACCAAATGGCCTGTTGCCTAGAGTAAAAGAAAGAACCCAACATCCCAACAATAACTTATTCTAGAAAATTCCTCAGATTTTAGAAGTACACCACTTGCACAAAGGCAAGCCTTTATAGAACTTGGCAGAAACAAAATTTAAAGAAACTTGGCAGAAAACTATGATTGACTATTTTCAAAAGAATACATAATGTTTCCAATGAACTTAATACGTAATAAGGATACACTAATTGGAAATGGATCAGATCATATTTAGAGGATTTTAGAAAGGGAGTGTTTGACCCCCGGTTTTAAACAACCCTTAGAAACAGGAAGGTAGGAGATTTGGGCAAGAGTGCCCGATAGGAAAGTGACACGGAAGCGATGTAGAAAGGAGGAGGAACACACCCTTATTTATTACCAGGGTTGGGGGGGGGAGTACCCGGTGCCCGCCGGTTTAACGTGCCCAACCGACGCACGGCAGATATTTAGTAGTTCGAGCTTTCGTACCTGCCTGGGATCGAACCTGAGGTCTTCTCCGGGGTAGTCACAAATGTTGATCACTAGGCCACCCGCGGCCCTGTATGTTTTCAGAATGTCTACAGCACAACTTATATACCCTCCAAGCCAGCTCACGACACGTGCCTTCTTTCATTGGCTACGAGCTGTAGACGTCAAAAATGGGAGGTGGTCACAATAATGTTACTCGACTAGAGTAAAATTATACTAAGGTGTGAACATTTCATACCCATGAAGGCAATTTCCCAAAATAGTTTAATGGAGGCATAGAAAACAATATGCTGATATCCCTAACCTCCATTATCTTTCTGAACATGGGATAAAGAGCTAATTAATCACGTTGTGTTTGTCGCAGAAAGTTCTCTGAGCGTTAAAACCTAGAACATAATTTTTCCAAGCCCTACCCTTAAAGCAGTGGCTTATCTTAAATCCCAGACCTAGGCTATCTTATCGCCCCCCGCCCCAGTACTTTTTTTTTTTAATTGCGAAGTTTATTTTTCAGTTAAGTAATGGAAGTAACTTTTTTTCAAAATTTTAGGTACATGCTATGATACCAAATAATTATAAGGATTAGGATTTGAACACTTGTTTGTACATGAACTCCATTCTTCTGAATACTTTATTTGTACATGAACTCCATTCTTCTTTCCTTTTGTGTGGACTTGAGTGTCACGTTTTCATAAAGCTTCTTCCGAGTACTTTTTCATATTTAAAAAGAATATTTTTCTCTATTGATAAAACAGACAAGTTGCTCAAATGTACATGTCCTTGTATGGCTCTAAGACATATCTTGATTCTTTTTAATGCAGAAAAACTTCTTTCAGCAGTTGTTGATGGAAACTTTAATATTAGGTGTGCTAATTTGCACACCTCAATAAACACAATGTCCAACAATTTATTCAATTTCATGTAACAAGTAATGTCTCTTACTGATTTCTTTTTGTATTCATAAAGGGAATAAAACACCTTTAGTTAATTTTTTAGTCGAGCTGTATCAAAATTTAAAGCATAGAGTTCTTTAAGTTCTGACAGTAGATGTTCAGGAAAGCTTTCACAAAATTTATCAAAACAGTTCGAATCCAACAAAGCCTGAACTCAACCCCATTGAGCACATCTGGGATGCCATCGAGAGAGATGTTCGAGGCTCTGACCTCCATCAATTCTTCGTGAACTGTGGGAGCTTGTTAAGGGGTCGTTGATCCGTATGGCTTCCCAACGCTTCTGGTGTCTTGTCGAGTCCATTCCGAGACGAATCGCAGCCTTCATCAGGGCGAAAGGTGGTGCTACACTTTACTAGACAGGTATCTCTAATTCAATTTCTCTTCAGTGTAAATACGCGATTACTAATTCATTCATCTGGCGGATTTTCTTTCTTTGTGGAGCTAACCTCTGAATCTCAGAGAACAGCTTAGTTTTTGATTGTGTGTTGTGTGTAAAGCGGTTTATGATTATTTTTACTTTTTAATCTGAAAAGGAATATCGCATCTTTTTAAACTATAACTGCGAAAATGGTTGGTGTCGTTCTACATCTCTCTTAGACATGCGCTCGCCGGCCCGGTGGCGCCGTGGTCTAAGCGATGGCCTCTTTTCATTCGTTCGAAAGGGGTCCGGGTTCGAATCCCGGTGAGGCATGGATGCTGTGTTTGTCTTACGGCATTGGCTCTCTCCCTTCCCTGGAACCAGTGGCCCTAAATTAGGTAAAAAAAAAAAGCATATGCTCACGAAACTTTACTCCATCTCGCAGAACATTACAACACTAAATTTAACAAAATTTAATTTAATATAACACAATTTCTGTGAATTCGAAAAATTGACATACTTTTATCGAAGTTCCTAAAATCATACATGGCTGCGCTTGCCATATGTTCTGCTTACATATTGGGGGAGGGGGGATGTTAAAGGGGGGCTCAAAGAAAAGTTTCCGTAGCGACGCGCCTGTGCAGAGAACCAGCAAAGCTATGACGAAGATTTTGCTCGATTATGAACACGATTGCCGGGCCGCGAGTGGCCTAGTGGTCAACGTTCGTGACTGCCATGGAGATAACCTCAGGTTCGATCCTAGGCAGGTACGAACGCTCGAACCACTAAATACCCGCCGTGTGTCGAATGTGCACGTTAAGCCGTCGGACCCCGGGTACTGGCCTCCCGGAAATAAATAAGGGCGTCTTCCTGCCTCTTTCTACCTATAGCTTCCATGTGACTTTCCTATCGGGTACTCTAGCCCAAATCTCCTAGCTTCCTATTTCTAAGTCTTGTTTAAGACCTGGGGTCAGACACTCCCTTCCTAAAATCCTCTACATATGAGCTGATGGGCACGTTAAGCCGTCGGGCCCCGAGTACTTGCCCCCCGGTAATAAATAAGGGCGTCCTTCTTCGCCTTTCTACCTCTCTTCCGTGTCACTTTCGTATCTGGAACTCTAGCCCAAATCTCCTAGCTTCCTGTTTCTAAGTCTTGTTTAAGACCTGGGGTCAGACACTCCCTTCCTAAAATCCTCTACATATGAGCCGAGAACATGATTGGCTTCCGGTGAAGATTTATTGTGTAAAATGGTGGATCGTTCTCCGTTCGTAGGTCACCTGTGGGTATTTCAATGCGAGGTGAGTGTTCCATATTTTCCTGCATCAATAGCAAAATGAAAAAAAAAAAAAAAAAAAAAATCCGGCAGAAGTTACATACACTTCCTGTGCTAGAGTTAAGAATTTACAAATTCTTTGGAAGTCGTATGGTGCTCCAGTACCACATTTGAATGCAAAAGTTTGAGTACATCAGTACAGTATTTGATCAGCAGTACTACATCTGTACTAAATTTTCGAATTGAAGACGTCTGTGTTGTTCATATGAAGGATATTTTGTTTTGCACGTTCCAAACAGATACTTTTATTGTAGAATTTTTGCAACATACGAAAGTTGTGTGTCCTTATATATATAAGTACGTCAGTACAAATAATGAGTGAAAGAATTCTTGCATAAAACTTTTTATACACCGGTATAAAGGTTGTAATACACCGGTACTAAAGATTTTTTGTACATCAGTACTAATCGTTCGAATAGCAAATTCTTGCAGGTTATCAAGTGTATATATGTGCTCTTTTTTTTATTTTTTATTGGAGATTTAACGACCACCGTGAGCAACTCAATGGGCTATAAGCAGTCGCCCGTCCCTAGTTTAGGGCCACTGACTCGAGGGAAGAGAGCGAGCCAGTGCGGTATGACAAACACAACATCCATACCTCACTGGGATTCGAACCCGGACACTTCTCGGACGAATGGTCAGAAGCCAGCGCTTAGGCCACTGCGCCACCTGGGCGGCATATGTGTTCTAAATTAATCACGCACTAAGTTGAAAGTACCCAAACAGAGATCACTCATAGGAAACAACAGACAAATTTGTCTCTGGTAAGTTTATTAAATTGTCAGTTAATTATCACAAAATGGCATATTTGGCAAAGAAAGAAGACTTAATTACTTCTGGCAGAAGAGTTAGGAGACAAAGTATATCCATTATAAGATAGTGAATTTAGAGACAAAGTATATATCCATTATAAGAAGATAGTGAATCTAAAGAAATTGATTTTAGAAAGGAAAGAGTATGAAGAATAATTCGTGAAAGAATTATTGCCCACAATTATAAGTACGAGAATAGATAAACGTGGGAACAGAAACAGAGGATACAAGAACTAGAGGAACAGAAAAGGAAAGAAGTACAAGAACAGCATAGAAAAGAGGAAAGGGAATTTGAGTGGGAGGTGAGACAAATTGAAGATACAAATATAGGGCGCATGCTAATGTTTCAGAACAGGCTGTTGGAGGAATGATAGGAAGACCTAAAAATTGATCTGCATAGTCTGATACAGAGGCGTAGTCAAGAAGGGGGGAGGGGTGTTCTCGGATCCATACCCGTCCTCGAGGTAGGATTGAGCACGAATTCAAAACGATAGATATGTATATACGAGGCTTTCACTAATAAACCAAATCCATGGACTCCCCCGCTTAAAACATTTCTGGCTATACCAGCAGCCCCATACCGAAATTTGATCCTAAAGAAGACGACATAAGATTGTTTGATATTGTTCAAAAGGGAAGTGCGTAAAGCACAAATAAAAAACAAAAAACAAATTGCGTTTCGTATTTGTTGGGATCATTGCTCTATGATATTACCGTGCTTATAGCAAGTGTCATGTGAATTTGGAATTAACAGAAAGTCACCAGCATGATCCTCGAACCACTCCGTGACGATTCTGGCTGTATGGCATGGCGCATTATCCTGTTGGTAATGGCCATCACCAGCAGAGAACAGCTGCCATGAATGGGCGAACTTGGTCCGCAACGTTGTTCACATACCTCACAGCTGTCAGGGATTGTGCTATTGGGAAAATGGGGCCTAAATTGTCCCAAACAAACATCGTCCACAGCATAACACCGCCGTCTGCATGTCTCAACCCAACAGTGCATCCAGGTGCCATAGCCTCCGTTGGGCCGCCCCGGTGGCGCAGTGGTCTAAGCGATGGCTTCTGATCATTCGTACGGACGGGGTCCGGGTTCGAATCCCGGTGAGGCATGGATGTTGTGTTTGTCTTACGGCACTGGCTCTCTCCCTTCCCTGGAACCAGTGACCCTAAATTAAGGACGGGCGACTGCTTATAGCCCATTGAGTTGCTCACGGTGGTCATTAAAATTCCAATAAAAAAAAAAAAAAAAAAAAAAGCCTCCGTTGGTAGTCGGCGTAACCGCACTCGGCCGTCTACGTGATGCACCATGAATCTTGATTTGTCAGACCAGGCCACTTTCTTCCAATCATCCACGGTCCAATCTCGATGATCTTGGGCGCATTTCATGCTTTGTTTGCGATGACGTGCAGTGAGCATGTGGACTCGGCTGGGTGTTTTGCTACGCAGGCCGGTGCGCAGAAGGTTGCGATGAAATGTGTGCTGTGACGCATTGCCCTGATCACGGCTGTTGTAGCTGCGGATGATTTGTCGTATTTTGGCCCTGCGGTCGCTGAGAACAGTGCGCGACAGTCACCACTCCCCTCTGGCATCAATGAGCTGCGGACGACATACAGCTGGACGACGGTTCGTCGTTTTGACCATCTATGCACTACTTTTGATACATACTCACTACAGCGACAAGTGAACAAGCCGCGCTGTTTCCGAGATTGTATTTCCCACGCGCTGTGCTATCACCATTTGTTCTTCATCAAACTGCGATAAATCGGCAGCTTTACCCATTCTGACTCCGAGCACTGTACTAACCGAAAGCCGGCCATCGGATTGTATATATACAGCTCCATGAACTTCACCTGCGGCACCGTTCGGGCTCCACGCGCGCTCGTTTCTCTTGGCTGAGGGTGGTCATTAATGGAATAGCTCATTGGTGTATACAAAGATATGCACAAAAGGTAATCACGTTTAGTTTTCAATGCGGCCTACACAAATAACGTTAATTGTGGTGTTCATATAATTTTGTCTAACCCTGTATACTATTCAACAACTGCCTTAAGATTTTCAGCCTAGATAATATTATTTTACAGGAAAATATTGCGCTTACCCAGAAGAAAAGTCAGCCACGGCAGGACGATCATTCTTTAACGTGAGAGATTTTACCTTCTTCACCAAGCGGAAGAACTCGTAATTCACTTTACCAGAAGACATAAACGTCACGTAATGTTTTTCACTGTCAAAAGAACAAAAGCAAATCTTAAAATTATCTTCGTACGTTACAGTGAAAACTATGCATCAAATTGATTTCCAACAACATGCATCTATTGGGTTGTTGCAGTTGAAACGGGCGATTTTATTCGGGTGCTGAAAGCAAGCATAAAAGCAGAATCAACGTATTTGATCAATCAAAATAGTCACCAGTGTAGTCAGTCACTTCTATTACCACGCCCTCGGTAGTACGGTGGTCTAGGAATACTTAATCATCGTCTAAATTGGATAAACATTGAGGTTGCGTTCCCATAAATGTAAGGAACCCAATCTCAAAGTTTACGGACGTCGCGTTGTGTTTCATATAGGTTCGTTACGAGGTATTCGTAAAAAACCTGTATGTATATATATATACATGCATGGTCGCTATGCCTCCTCGAGATAGGAGGAGGCATAGCGACCATGCATGTATATATGGGTTCGTTACGAATACCTCGTAACGAACCCATATGCCGCAAATTGGGAATTAGAGAAATATACACAGCCTAGAAAAGTTAGCTACACCAGGTTAAGTAATTAACAATGTTTATTATAAGAAAAGTATATTTAAGCAATTACAGCCTTCAGGTGGAGGCCAAATAAAAGTTACGTTAAATTAAAATAATAAAATTAGCCATGTTGACTGGTCCACTGCTGTGTAAGCCTGTGACACCCCTGAGCTTAATTTTAAAATAAATCCCACAATCTATCTCGAGGAGGCATAGCGACCATGCATGTATATATATACATACAGATAACATTTTAACTGGAATTGGGGAAAACAACGTCATCTTACCTTCCGTCGGTTGGGTTGTCGCTCGTTGAGGTCCCACGCTGGCGGAGGAATAATCTTCAGGTATGCTGCCTCCGGATTTATCTATCGAGTTATTAGGTTACTCAGCCTCAGCATCGGTATTCTATCTCTACATACTCTCTTAAATCCTCTCTGAATACCTATCCTCCGAATATGTTCATTTTCGAATATCTATCTCCGAATATGTCCTCCGAAATCTATGTGTGAATCACCATATGTGAATAACCCCTGACTATGTCTTTTTTCTGTATATATATTTCCGTTCCTTTAATTTTCCACGTGGTAGGGGCGTGCCTACAACCCACTAAGGACTTTTCGCCTGGGGTTTGGATTGGTCAGCTGAGCTGACCAGTGCTCGAGCTTAGTGACTATTGGTTGGCCCTCTGGTCCACTCAGCTACCTTTTCGCAGCAGCTAGCATGTTGGGCAGGTGAGACCCGCAAATTCAATAGGACATAATTCCTGAGCTCGGATGAATAGCGAATAATTTTCCGGGGCTTTCCTCTGACAGAGTTACGACTTTCTAGTGACACCGCGCTGTACTTTACGACTTTCGCTGGTGGCTCCTTCATCGAGGAGATGGTCGTAAACCGTAACTCGCCTATTCATCTGACCGCGGTTCGGACTCTAGCAAGTGCACTCCTGAAATACCGGGATGTTTTGTCCCACCAGCAACGCTAGCTAGCACTGGGACCATTTCGTAAATTTCGTGAATGCCGTGCTTCTTCTCACAGGAGTGAAAAAGATAAATTCCTTGGTCATTCTCCACGGGTGTCCGGGGAAACCGCGGTAAACCGCCTTGACCACCTGGGCTTTCTCCTCCAGTGGGGAAAAGGGGGTTTATGAGGCAGCAAGGGAGCAAAGGAAAATTAATTTAAATTAAGTAACAAACAATTAATAGTAAATTACCCCTGGTCTTTGTAATTAATTAAGCCGCAAAACAAGGTGGCCCGAACTATGAAGTAGTTCCGCGGCAACACCTCTATCAAAGGGTCTCAAGGGTATTCATCACTTCTGCCAAAGGGTCTCAAGGGTATTCATCACTTCTGTCAAAGGGTCTCAAGGATATTCATCACTTCTTCCAAAAGGGTCTCAAGGGTATTCATCACTTCTGCCAAAAGGGCCTCAAGGTATTCATCACTTCTGCCAAAAGGGCCTCAAGGTATTCATCACTTCTGCCAAAGGGTCTCAAGGGTATTCATAAGTGGCGTCGCGTTCCCATTTAGGCTGGGTGTTCGTTGTTGTGGGAAATAAACACCCAAAAATATTATGTATCCCGAGCTGCAAAATTCACGCATTGATTTTGAACATACGAAAGCATGTTTTTTATTTGGCGGTCGTCTAATTACTTACGATAAAGATCTTTACATACAGTCCATTGTAAGAAAAATCTGAATTTCCTGTGCAATTACTGGAATGATGAACGAATTTTCGTTAATTTTTTTTTATGATTTTTAAATACAGGACGAGGCTTGTCTTCTCTAACTATGTTCATACAATCTGCAAAAGCTCTTTCAGAAACTGGGACACTTCGTACATCGTCGACACTGTTCCCCATCCTAAACGGATATCGAAATTTAAATTGTATATTTAAATCTGTGCTCATAAACACATTCACCCAGTGACGAAAAGATAGGAAAAGAGTAACTCGTAGCAGAACGTTGAATTGTGTTTGACTCCACGCTATTCCAAACGCAAACAAGTATGACCATGTGGTGCCATGGGCGCCGACAGGAGGGTCACAGGGGTCACTTGACCCCCCTGTAGAATTATTTCCCCCTTTATTTATTACTTTTTTTTTACACTCACAGAACTGGACCACAAGGAAAGATGGAGTTTGGAATGTTTAATTTAATGTCCCAATTTTATTGGAAATTTCGAATTGGAAAACGATAACGTGAAAGCGGAAAACCTAGCAAACCGTAAGGTAGTACACCCAAACAAGTTCCGCTCAGGGTGGTGTGTGCTGAACTTAAAAGACTTGGCGTGGCCCTGCTCGACCCTGTTCATTATTTTCAAAACAGTTACCAATGACATGATAAAACATGACTTACTAACATACACTTTCTTCAAGAGCAGCATCAATTAATAATAATAGTAGTAGTAAGTAAGTAGTAGTGTTCTAGTGTAGTAAGTAAGTAGTAGAAAGAGTAATAGTATTAATCTTTCATTTTGCGAATTACTGTTTTCTACATATTCGCCAAACCTTAATTACATTTGACCCCCCTCGAAAAATTTCCTGCAGGAGCCCATGTGTGGTGCCTTTTAAGGGCGCACACCCTGGAAAGTTTAGCAACTGTGTTGAAACCACAATGAAATCAAAACATCTAGAGAGCTTTCTTTGTATTCCAGTTGCTTTAACGACCTGGGGTGTCCAGGTAAAACAGCACACCTACAGCTGCAAATACTGCTTACAATATTTTGTTTACTGAACGAAACAACGAACTTTCTCTTCGCGAAAAATATTGCACAAGGGAATTAATTTTAGACACACACGCAAAGCCGTAGGACAAACTTCGGCGAGTTTTATTAGAAATATATATATATAAAAAAATATAACAGCAACTCGTATCACAACGCTGAACTGCACTGCTCCGTGGGACTGCAAGCGGTGCTCATTTTGGATAGCACACCCTGAGAGTTACGTTTTGAAACCACAGTAAAATAATGTGACGTGCCGCGTCATCTGGGGAGTGCTTGTAAAACAGTTTCTTGACATCGTCGAATGTGCGCTCAGGAAACCGCACACCCCGGCGGATCTTAGCGTGAATGCGATATGCTTACTGAACAAACCTTCCCCACTTAATGAAAGCATTATATGGGGAAATTAACTTTAACCACCGCTCGTAGCCTTAGGACAAATTCTGGTGATTTTATTAGATGGCGGGGGTCTCCAAAATTTTGGTGATACCCCCGTCAGCCAGTTCTCCCCCCCCGATTTTTTGGGATAAATGAAGGAAATGTACACTTTACTATCATGGGAGCTGCATGTTCTGTGGTAATGGGAGAAAGGTAGCATTATGCAATTATGTTTCTCCAACCGCGGTTCATGACTAAGATGGGCAACCTTAGGGGCTGTCCATAAAGTACGTCCGAGATAACAGGGGGAGGGGGGGTTCCTGACAACTGGACGAAATGTGACATGGGGCGAGGTTTAGTAATTCGGACGTCCAGCGGCAAAAATATTGTGGATGGTATTTGTTCGTTTTGTTTTGTCTTTTTTAGCGCATCTTTTGTAAAAAAAAAAAAAAAAAAAAGGTTGGTGCATACGGCATCTGATCTCAAGCTAAGGGTACTAGATTATGAGTATAGAATGGTTGTCATTGTGCCACGCATTGTCGAGAAGTCATGAATTTAACTGAAGATGTCATGAAAAAGTCATGAATTTGGTTTATTGGAAATCAGTAGACACCCTGGTGCGTTATCGTGCTGAAGGAGAATCTGTATTCTGTTGACCAAGGCCGGGTACTTACGTACCACAGCTTCGTACATCCTCTGTAGTTGTTGAGAGTAGATTGCAGCGGAGACGCCTAGACCAGCTGGAACGAATTCAAAGTGTATGGGCCCCTCAAAATTCCACCAAACACACAACATGACTTTGTGTTCGAAGCGTCCCCGCTTAGCGACGCGTTCTGGAAGCTGGCCCGGGTTAATCCACTGGTTTCGCATGTCGGGATTATGGAAAAAGATCTTTTTTTTTTTTTTTTTTTACTTAACAATTCGCCTGATGAAACGTTCGTTCATGGAGTGGTTCAGCAGCTCTCTGCACAATTCCATCCGCCTTTGAGCTTGTGCTGTGGCCAATTCGTTGGGTACGACTCGGCAGCTCCTATTGACCTTCCCAAGCTTGTGGAGATGGCGAACCACGACAATCTGAGAGTGCATTTGGTTGGTGTTGCCTTTACGGCGTCACACAGGGCTTCCGAATCCATCGTTGGGGGTCTCCCAGAGTGAGGCCCATCTTGAAGGCTGGTGTCCCCCTTGTTAAAGCGAACAAACCATCTTTTTGCTGTGGCGTAGCTGACTACACCAACACCTCCCACTGCACAAATTTCGGCAACCGCAGCATTCGCAGATAGTCCCTTTTTCCAATAATGATGCAACAGTACTCGAACTGCCGTTTTTTCGTCCATGTTCTGAAAGCAAAAAAACAACAAAAACAAAAAAAAACAATTCATATTCATGTCCACCACCAAAGCAAATTCTGATAGTCCATGAAATGCTCTTTCTACCTATAAACAAGTTCCAGTCCAAACGATTGTTTATTTCCGAAAAAATAACGTCACCTCAAACTACCTCTCATATGGCTAATTACTTATGACTCACCCTTTGTATATATTTCCGGAAGAAAAAGTTTAAATATGTGAAAGATTCCTTTAAATAATTACATGCTTTCTTTCTGTTTCTCAACAGACTTCTGAAAGCAGTCGTCAAAAAACAGTGAGTTGCGGGAATTAGGACGTACTTTCTAGGGGGAGGTGTCAACAATCGGACAAAATGTGACATGGGGGGGGGGGGTCTAAAAATAGTAAAAAATCAGGGACGTACTTTCTAGGGGAGGTGTCAACAATCGGACAAAATGTGACATGGGGGAGGGGGGGGTCTAAAAATAGTAAAAAATCAGGGACGTACTTTATGAACACAGCCCCTTACTTGCATGTTGCGCTTCCGCTTTGGCACACAGATATCGAAGCCTGGCCGAAAGTTCAAAGAGCATCGTCAATCCGATGTCGCGGCTCATGCCACTGGGTTGAAAAGTTCAATAAGCATCACTCTGCCAATCCCATCTCCGCTCTGGCGCCCTCGCAGACTATGACAAATAATGTGCGTTATCATGATCGGCGTCAGTCACCACCAGACAGTGAGCGAAATTTCTCTTGGCTCGTTAGTAGTTACACTCGTTTTCTTTCTCGTTCTGCTGAAAAGTCTATTTTTTCCTGCTTGATGTATGTTTTTGCACGTATTGTGCGGAGATACGTGAAAGTGCGGTATTTCTTACCAAACCAAACTTTTAAAATAACATGTCTGCAAAACGACCAATCCATGATTTTTTTCGAACAAGTGTTAATCAGAAGAAGAAAAGTAAATTAAACGATAGAGTCAACAAAGCGGATAATGATCATCAGACGGCTTCAACTTCATCAACAGCGCGTGGTGAATAATTAGGAAGCAAACGAGAATTTTTTAAGTGTTTGTGGTGATTCAATGGGATTTTTTTATAAACGTAATTGTTTGTGAAAATAAAACACTGGAAGGACCACATGGTCACAAGACAAAAAATGTTGAACTCGAAGAGCTTGATATAGCAACTTCACTTTCGGATCAACCCAAATAGCCTATATTAAAACAGTTCCCACGAACTTTTATTTTCCGTGTAGAATCTTTTCATCGGACGACGAAAAACATGGTCACTTTCACTCAGGAAGGTTACAACAATTGGAAGAAAACACTTGAAAAGGAATTCGGGTTTTAAAAACACCAGAACAGTTTGACCCACAAAATTTGCTTGGTGTCGTGGACCTCTTATAAGAAAATGAAATCTAGAAGCGCAGAATCATCAGTTGTCGCACTTCAAAGTGCTGCATATGCTGCGGAAGTCAAGGAAAATAGGGAGTATATATATATATATATATATATATATATATATATATATATATATATATATATATATATATATATATATATATATATATATATATAAAATAGTGGATTCATTAAGATGTTCAACAGGTAGCACAACGTGGGGATGTCGAAACTTCGATTAGCACCAATAAAGGAAACTTTTTAGAACTTCTAGAACTCATGGCGAAAAATGACACCATCCTGAAACGAAAGTTGAATATTGGCCCCAGAAATGCAAAGTACACTTACGACTTAGTTCAAAATGAAATACTTATGTGTATTTGCAGAAATCACGTTAGAAACCATAAAAAGAGAAGCCGATACTGCCAAATATTTTGCTCTTATAGTCGGCGAGTCGAAGGGCATTAGTAAGGTTGAACAAATTTCTGTGGTGGTTAGGTATTATTTGCGTGGCACACTTTATGAAAGACTTTTGGGCTTTCATAATGCTGACGAACTTGACGCAAGATCTCTATTTAAATACATAAAATAACTTTTCGGAAAATGGGACATCAATCGACATGACTGCATTGCGCAGGCATACGATGGTGCAAATGTCATGAGTGGGCGGTTGAATGGAGTTCAAGCTCTCTTCCGGGAAGAAGTAACGCAAGGGGTGTATGTTCACTGTATGAATCATAGACTGAATTTGGTTATTGTAGATTCATGAAAAACATTAAAGCAGCTAGAGTTTTCTTTGCAATATTAGAAAAGTTGTATGTTTTCTTTTCTGGTTCGGTTACACATGTTATAAATTTGTTTCGGTGCAGCGTGAAATGGGTTTGACTGTTGTGGAATTGAAACGCCTTTGTGATACCAGATGGACATGCGATTTCTCAGCCTGTTCAGACTTAAAAAACATTCCCGGCAATTATCGTTTTGTTTTCATCGCAGTCGGAAGACTGTACCGATCGGGAAGTTGAAGCTCGCGGTCTTTTGAGGCAACTGGGTAGAGATTTTGTTATCCAACTTTGTGTTTTCTCGTGTTTTTGGATAAACTGGCATTAGTTTCGAATTATCTGCAAAACAAAGCCTGTGAAATAAACAAAGCCTTTGAGACAATTGAAACAACAGTGCATCTTTTATCTACCATGCGTGATTCGGAGGCAGATTTTGCTACACTTTTTAATGAGGCACCAGATTTCGCAGACGCAAACGGCTTGGAAGAGTTCAGTGAACAGAAATCAAGGAGAAGAAAATTCCCACCACACCTGGCAAAGTATGCTGCTGAAGTTTCGACTAAGGATATCCTGTTAACTAAAGAAGATTTTCGATTGCACTTTTATATTCCTGCTTTGGACACAATCAAGGAAGAACTCAAACGACGTTTTACAACCCTTACTACACTCATTCGTGGCTTCAGTTCTTTGGACCCCAGAAATGAGAAATTTCTATTTATCGACGATCTAAGGCCTCTTGCCGAGCACTATAAATACGACATAGTGTGGAATCCGAGGTCACCTTGTTGCCCAGAATGATAAATCGTTATGAAAAAGAAAGAAATTGCGTTGTGGGAACTCTAAGTAAGTTATCTGAAGTTTTGGAGGAATACAAATAAGCTTTTCATGAGCTGTATAAGCTTGCAGTTATTACACTAACCGTACCAGTGAATAGTGCATCCTCCAAAAGAACATTCTCATGCATGAGAAGGTTGAAAACCTATCTCAGAAATCGAATGGCTAATGATCGTCTTGTAACGTATACTCTATATTTACTTTCCTTTTGATTTTACTATCTCTGGTTATTTTATTTTACTATGTAAATTATCTTCTTACTGAACGAAATATTATTTCACCCGCTGAATGAGATCTGGCAATGAGTGTAAGTCATGACGTGGTGGTAGCTAGTATATAGGCGCGTTCATCGAGACTTAGGAGAGCTTGTGTGTTGTTATGAGGAGAGCGTTTGTGTTGTTATGAGGAGAGCTTGTGGTTGTTAAGAGAGAGCGTTTATAATACGAGGAGAGATTATTCAGTATTGTACTACAAGTGTGTGTGTGCCTTAGTTGACCAGGAGTCGTATAAATAAAGAAGTTTTCAGTAAGTTCAGTCTTTCTCAATTCATAGTTTTGTCAGACCTCTGTCTGGCTGTTAGGTTTATAACATTTATTTGATTCCTATAAATAACCAGCGTTGAGACTTTGTTTACGTTCATAATTAACTAGTAACAACACTCTTTTGAATTCACTATTTTGAAGCTTAGTACAAGTATATCATTAGCTAGCTGGTAGGAAGAGATTCATTCATAATAATTAGCTTAGCGGAAAGTAAATAAAGCTAATTCATTATAATTGGCGCCCGAACTTTTCTCGAACACGAGATCTTGACGTTTCTTACCCATGTCTTCCTTACCTGAGACAACTGCAAATTTCCACCCTCCGGCAAGTCTCGAGGGTAATGATGCTTTTTGGACAATTTGCACGAAGCCTGTGGCTCTGACTTTGATATGAATGATCTACACGCACCCAGGCATTCTTCACAATTTCATAAGGCACCGGCTTCCTATTACTCTGAGTCGCGGGTCGTACCTGAGGGAGTGCAATCCTCTCAGCGAAGCAGAATGCTTGCCCATTTCGTGCCGCATGCAGGAACAATTCATTTCAATGGTTTGGAGGGGTCCTTAAAGTTCCTCGAAGATCTGGAAGATCATTTTGATCTATATAATATTCCTGAAGACTGCAAAGTCCAAATCGCCGGCACTTGCTTGAGGGATACCGCTAAGACCTGGTATCGGCAGTGGAGAGGTCGAACCCAGATTCTCATTATGAGAATTTCCGTGCAGAATTCTTGGAGGTCTTTCCTTTCGGCCTCAGTCGAGCTAGCCTTGCTCAACAGCTTTTTTCGCGTCAGCAAGGTCCTAATGATAGCCGTGTTGCATTTGCGTTGGAAACTACACGCCTATATAACCTATGGGATCCACATGCCAGTCATGTTGACATGTTGGATATCCTCGTGCAGCAGCTCGACCCATTCTTACAAGATTTTCTTGAGGTTCGACACCCTACCACCATTCATGAATGCCTTCGCCTCATACGCACGTATGAAGAGCGACATGGTAAACATGGTTCAACTCACCATGCTTCGGGCACCCCGCGAGGCTTATTACGAAAACCCTCAGCGGCATAATAGACATAACTTTCAGCGCGAGCATACCCCAGTGCACACCCAAGCTTCATACGTTCCACCACACAGAAGAGTGGCAAACCAACAGCGAGTTTCTGAACAAGCTTCGGGATATCGTACACCTGCACAGTATGCTCGACCCCGTTTCACTCAGCAGCATTCGGAACGTTATCATGCTCAGGGCAATGATAATTTTTCTGCCCGTGCTGAGGGCCGACGTAACGGATATGAAAATGTCAACAGACACGCGGAGTTCCCGACGCACGTTTCACGCAGTTTTCCTCATCGTGAAAATTTTCCCGATACCCGGCAGGGTCGAGGTTTCCGACCACTTGATAACCCCACCAGGATTCCTTTAAACTTCAACAGGAAGTAGACGAAGGGTCGGTCCTGCTTCCTGCTACCAAACATTCTGACCCTAAAACAGTATTAGTGACTGTTCAAACTCCTCAGTTGCCTGATGTATTCTTGACACTTGAAGACATTATTGTCGAGACAAAGTTCGACACTGGGTCTGAAATCTCAGCCCTAAATACAAAGTTTTGCACTGACACTTTTCCGGCAAATACACGTTCAGCCTGCAACGCAGTATTTGCGAGGTGCAAATAATGAAATCTTCAGTATCTCAGGAACTGTCACATTATCTTTAGGGCTGGGAAAAGCTCGTTTTACACATTCTTTCCTGCTTATAGACGAGCTACCTGTGAAATGTTTAATGGGAATGGACTTTTATACACAAGTTTCAAATAACTTTGAATTTTGTACAACATGTGATTTCCTTTCCGGAACCTGTCGAAATGATTCCTACGGTTCCTGTAGATATCACGGGTTTATTATTGAGTAACCAATTGAAGGAGGGGCAACGAGACCAGCTTTCTCTAATTTTACAGGAAAGCCCTGGTTTATTTTCGGATCAACCTGGTTTCACACAGGTGGTTTATCATGTTATTGACACTGATGGTTCGAAACCAATTGCGACGAAACCTTACCCTTTGTGCTCCACATAAGAGACAGGAAATGCAACGTCAAATTGCTGAAATGATTAAGCAGGGCATAATCAGGGAATCCACAAGCGCCTGGGCTGCTCCTGCCTTCTTGGTTCCAAAGAAACAACCCAATGAATTTCGTTTCGTGACAGATTTTCGCAAGCTCAACCAAGTCACAAAAACGATCAATTATCCACTACCTGTCATGTCACATATTCTAAATGACTTGTCGTCAACCAAATGGATGTCAACTTTGGATTTGGCGAGCGGATATTGGCAGGTAGCAGTACATCCGGACTCTGTCGATAAAACTGGCTTTGTGACTCCTTTTGGGGCCTATGAATATTTACGTATGCCTTTTGGACTAGCTTCTGCACCTGCTACTTTCCAAAAACTTATGGATACGGTTCTCAGACCTGTCCTGGGTCCCCATGTGCATGTCTATTTGGATGACATTATTATCACATCAGAGACTTTTGACGAGCACCTTTCTCTGCTCAAACAGGTGTTCCAACTCATCTACAATGCTGGCTTGACGTTAAAACCTAGTAAATGCCAGATAGCGAGGGACGAGATTGTATATCTGGGGTTGAAAATCACTCCCCACGGCTTATTCACTGATAATGAAAAAATTAGGCCTATTGTTGACTTTCCTCGGCCTAAAACAGCAAAAGAACTATCCCGCTTTCTGGGAATGACCGGATGGTATCAGCAGTTCGTCCCCGCTTATGCTACAATATGTGAGCCATTGTATGCTTTAAAACGTAAATACAAGAAGTTTATTTGGACACCTGAGGCTAACGCTGCATTCGAAACACTGAAGTCTGCATTGACTCAGCCTCCGGTGTTGGCTTTCCCGGATCATACTAAGGAATTTGATATTTATACTGATGCATCCGGAGTTGGTCTTGGTTGCGTTTTGTCACAAGCTGGGCATCCAATAGCTTTTGCGTCTCGTACTTTAGCCAAAGCTGAACGCAATTATTCAGCTACGGAACGTGAATGTCTTGCTGTTGTGTATGCCCTGAATAAATTTCAATGTTATCTTAACGAATTGACAGTTAACATAATTACGGATCATTCTGCCCTTCAGTATTTGAATTCTGCTAAGCACCTATCTCAAAGACTTATGAAGTGGGCTCTGAAGTTACAAGAGAGCAATATCAAAATTTCGTATCAGCCAGGTCATAAGAATCAATTACCGGACGCATTATCTCGCGTTCCGATTAGTGGGGTCCCCACTGAAGCTACTCCTGTATGTCAGCCTTTACTTCTAATAGCTGATATAACATCCAGAGAGCAGATAATGGCAGAATTAATAAATGATCCAGATTTTGGGGATATCTATGATTTTTTGCTTGCGGGTTCGCCCCTACCAAGTGATCCTTCTCTGGCTGGAAGGTCACAACACTTTGAAGTAATAGAGGGTCTTCTTTATTATACAAAATCTAGGACTACTAGGGCAGAGTTTCGCCCATGTATTCCGCGAACCCTTAGAATGGCTCTTTTAAATGAATTTCATGACAAACCTCTTGCAGGCCATTTAGGTATTCGCAAGACCCGTTGTAAATTGCGGGATGTTGCCTATTGGCCTGGCATGTACCAAAGTGTGCTCGCATACGTTCAATCATGTCACTTGTGTCAGATTAATAATTACCGTAATGTAAGACCGGCCGGTCACTTGAAATCTAGTTCAAGTTCTCATGTGTTTGATATTATTTCCATAGATTTATTGGGACCTTATCCATTATCTGTTAAAAATAAAGCTCGTTATGTTTTAGTACTAACTGATAATTTTTCTAAATGGGTTGAAGTTTTTCCCATTAAAGCCGCTACGGCTGAAGTTATTTGTAATGTCTTAGTTAATGAAGTATTTTCTAGATATGGTGCACCTAATAAAGTAGTTTCGGATAATGGTCCTCAATTTATTTCTGACATTTTTGAAAGAATGTGTGCGAGACTACACATTAAACATAAATTCATTTCCCCATATCATCCCCAGAGTAATCCTGCGGAACGCGTTAACCGAACGCTAGTGAAAATGATTGCGACTTTTGTAATGGATCATCATGAAAGATGGGATGACCATTTAGAGCTTTTTGCGTTCGCCCTCCGCTCGTCTGTCCACGAGTCTACTAAAATTACTCCTGCAGAACTTTTTCTGGGTCGCAAAATTAAAACCCCTTTTGAAAATTTAACGGGGATTATCGACGAACTAAACCAGCGACCAACTCCGCAATCAGTAAGAATCATGGCAGAAAAAGCTCGTGTTGCAATGCTAGGAGCACAAGCGGCTCAAGCACGATATTATAATTCTAGGCGTAGGGAACCAGATCTTGTCGTTGGAGATCTCACTCTCGTGGAAACGCACTTCCAGTCTTCTGTTTCGCATACTTTAGTGAAGAAATTTGCACCCAGCTACGAAGGTCCATATCGGGTGGCAAACATCTTTGAAAATAATATTGTTCTGGAGAAACCTGACAACCATTTTCAATATGTTCATGTTGATCAGTGTCGCAAGTATCATGAACGGAATATCGATTTCATTATCAATCCTACTCAACCTTCTGTTCCACAGACTCAAGACTCTATATCTCATGTTCAACCGCCAGAAATTTTGGACGAACCAACAAACATTTTTGAAGAATCTCCAGTGATTTTTCCTTCACCCTCCCCCTCCAGACGGGTTTCTACACACGCAACCTGATTCTCCCATGAGACCAAGGCTCGAATCCAGTTCCTCGAATACTAGTATCGTTCCTTTCCCTCCAACCATTGCCAAGACTATTGCTGCGCCGTTTCCGGATAACCCTGCACCAACGCAGGCTACTTCTTCTTTGAATACCTCGTCAGAAAGTATTCCTATAGGCAAATCTAAACATCGCCCTGCACGACCACTGAATTACAGCAGCGACTCAGAGGCTTCGAACATTTCTGACTTATCAGTTATGAATACTAAATTTCATGTTCCAAACCGTCCAGCACCACCACAGGCTGGGCGCAAACGTGACTTGTCTCCCCAATCTGCTTCGCCGCAACAGCGACGAAGGCAGAAATCTTTGCATCCGCCCGGGTTTCGCCCCTGGAACCTACGTTCAGGGCAAACAGGGCCGATGCCTGCTGCTACTCTCATGCCACGTGGGCGTAAGCGGAAGCAAACGATGTGGCCGGAGACACGTCCGTCCAAAAAGATACTGGAAGGACACAACGGGCCCCAGCACAAAGGGACTTCATATCAAAAGCCTGGGGGAGCCCGTTCCTATCAGCCGCAGCAGGGATTTCCGGACCGCCAGACTTCAGACGTTCCTGACCGTTCCTCTCAGCCGCAGGGATTTCCGGACCGCCAGACTTCTGATGTTCCTGACCGTTCTTCTGAGCCGCAGGGATTTCCAGACCGCCAGACTCCTGACCGTTCTTCTCAGCCGCAGGGATTTCTGGACCCACAGACTTCAGCCGTTTCCTGGACCGAAGGATTTCCGCCATTCCTGACCGTTCCCGTCAGCCGCCGGGATTTCCTGACCGACAGCAGACCGATGTTCCAGATCCATTACAGTCCCTGAAGAGATCGAAGCCAACTGATTTTACCAGTCCAATTAGGCCTGGAAAACGTTATCGCACTAGAGTTTTTTATGCGTCCTCGAGATAAGTAAGTTCTCGTGGACAGGTTCTTTCTCAGTTTGTTGTTTTTCCTGCACGACCAGTTGGCGTGTCAGAATTTCTTTTTTTCGTGTGGGCCTATGCATTCTTTTTTTTGTGTATATATGTGTTTTTTTTTTTTTTTTATATTTCTTCTATGTCCATCTACTAATCCACTTTTTTTATATATATCTATGTGTTTAGGGGTAAAATAATAAAATTGTTACTGTTAGGCAGCTTCAGGCAATCTTCGCTGCTGATACAGTTGGTATGTATTCACCGAATAATGAGAACGTCATTTGAAATTAAAAAAGTGATTCCTGCTAGGCAGAATAAAAGGAAAGTATGCCGATGCAGGTTTGTTTTGTTCTACAATACAAGTTCACAGTCGAATACAGATTTCTTACATTGTCATGCCAAGTTTGAGAATGTAAATACGGCTACCACCAAACCACAAAACAAAAAAAGAGATCGAGAAACGTCAACCAACGAAATGTAAGACTTACACTCCAAAATTGATAGGTTTTTTCGGAAACAAAAAAAAAAGAAAAAAAAATGAAAAATTAAGGGGGAGATGATGTAACGTATACTCTATATTTACTTTCCTTTTGATTTTACTATCTCTGGTTATTTTATTTTACTATGTAAATTATCTTCTTACTGAACGAAATAATATTTCACCCGCTGAATGAGATCTGGCAATGAGTGTAAGTCATGACGTGGTGGTAGCTAGTATATAGGCGCGTTCATCGAGACTTAGGAGAGCTTGTGTGTTGTTATGAGGAGAGCGTTTGTGTTGTTATGAGGAGAGCTTGTGGTTGTTAAGAGAGAGCGTTTATAATACGAGGAGAGATTATTCAGTATTGTACTACAAGTGTGTGTGTGCCTTAGTTGACCAGGAGTCGTATAAATAAAGAAGTTTTCAGTAAGTTCAGTCTTTCTCAATTCATAGTTTTTGTCAGACCTCTGTCTGGCTGTTAGGTTTATAACATTTATTTGATTCCTATAAATAACCAGCGTTGAGACTTTGTTTACGTTCATAATTAACTAGTAACAACACTCTTTTGAATTCACTATTTTGAAGCTTTAGTACAAGTATATCATTAGCTAGCTGGTAGGAAGAGATTCATTCATAATAATTAGCTTAGCGGAAAGTAAATAAAGCTAATTCATTATAGTCTACATAATCCGCTGTCTCAGCTATAAAGTTGACAATTTCCAAACGAATTGATTTAAGCGAAGTCGTTGATCGATTTGACGCAACCCATAAAAATCGTCGTATTAATCTGCACTGAAAGAAAATTCTTATATTCATTTCACCTTTGCATGAAATAATAATAGTTGATTTTGGTTATCAGATTTCGGTCACATTTTGTCGCGCGATGTGGATACCCGGCTATAGACTTTACAAATGAGATTCTCTGCTTTTATTATCCCTTATTATTGCTGTTAGATATGCCAATGCACTGAGACATTTCGAATATAGATTGTGAATGAAATCAGATGCTCAGTTGTTGAAGGTAAATATTTTACATTACACATTATTTCAGAAATCCTCTCTTAATATTAATAGAGAACGGAAAGGCTGACTATATATGTACTCAAATCAAAAGCTCAGTAAGTAGTCTTACAGGACATTTTATTCTCAGGGGTAATTTAAAAGTAATTTTCTTGTAATTTACTAATGCTTTTAGTTCTAGTCTTTCTAGCAAGAGAAATTTATTTACTTAAAAACTAAGTAATGCTAGTACACACGCATGCGCATATATATGTAAATAATTAGAATAATATCTAATTTTGAAGCAAGCTGAGTGTAGTAGATGCATTTAGTAGTTTATTGTAGCAGATGAATTTCTACTGTCTCTTCTCTATACTTGAGAAAAATACTCATTGGCCTTCAGGGGCCGGTATAGTAATATTTCATAGTTCATCTCATCCCTTCGGTTATAACATGCAAATATTTTTGGCATTTATTTCATATCTATTATTTTCGGCAATTATTTCGCATCTAGTTTTATTATTGAGAACCTCTATAATTAAAGGGGTTCGCAGCTTCTTGTGTATTTATTTATTTTCTCTCTCCCTCTCTTTTGGTATTTTCGCTTCTTGCCTGCTCTGCTTTGATGGTTGGAAGGTAATTTTGCATCGGTTGCCATGCGGGTTTTTAAATTCTTTCTTAACTAGAAAGTGCTCTGAAATACCTGAGGCAGACAACTGATGTTAAATTCAATGAAACCATCACAGCTTCACAGGTCTAGCAAAATTTATTGCTATTTGGCAAAAAAGCCTCTCCTGATTTATTTATTTTTGTCATCTAGCAGTATGCATTGCTTTTAATATTGTTCAATTTCATTGTTACTGAGTTTCTTCAAATTTGCTTAAAGTTTGTTTAGGGTAAGCGACAGCGATTTCGAACACAAAAAATTATTTTTTTTGGGGTTCCTGTATGAAATTCTAATCAAGAGCCGCTCAAATAGAATTCGTGCCATGGAATTCTAGATCAAAAGAGCCGCTCTAATAGGGCTGGGTATTTTCTTATTTCCTTATGTTCGTTAGGTTTGGTACTGTGTTTTTGGGTTTCGCATTTACGACTTCGTAAAGTTTGGTGTGTTACATAACTTTGCTACTTCATTGAGAGTTTGGCTTTTATGTTACTGAACCTTGGTATGTTAGTTTGTCGCATCCAGTATCTTGTCATTCAGTGTATTGTTAGGGTTTAAAGTGATATATTTAAACCCTTATTTCCATCTACTTGACTGAGTGTGTGTGTGTGTGTGTGTGTGGCAAACTTCGTCTCGTTTCCTACATTCCGTCATGGTGTGACATTTTCAATGTTCGTAGCACAGCAGGAAGGGAATCTTTATTTTTCACTGTTTAGAACTAGTTTCTGTAGCGATATTTTCTGATAAATCCTGCGCATGGAAAAATCAGTGTCGAGAAATGGTTACCATAAGTAAGCGAATTCGCTAACTGCAAAGCTGTTCAGGGGTATGCGCATAACAGCCCATTTAGTTAAAACTGGAAATGCAAAAAGACTTACTGACAAGCTGGATGGCAGTAACATTTCACCTTCCCCTGCATTATGGCATCCAATACTCGATGGCCAAAACATCGATCTGCGGAAGAAATTAATTTAGAGGAACGCTATTAAAAGGAATCAAATGTAAAATTATGTTAATTGTTATTCATTATTACATGTTTTTCATTTCTACGCTGTAAAAAATAAGCGAGTTTTGTTGTGCAGAATTTGTAAATATTGTGAAAGTTTTGGTTATTTTTTGTACTTGTGAGTTTTGAATTCGTTTGCTTTATTTGTACAATTAGTTTATAATTGTGGTACATATTGTATTTTTACTGAGCATTATAATACGCTGGTGTGCAAAAATTAAGGACGAAGAGGAGAAATTAGCATAACAGCGGAACGAGCAGGCAGAACGGACCGAAAGACCACTCAGGAGATAGACTAGGGTCCGGTACGGTAGGGCATGCGCATATATGCAGCATGACGTTGGGGGGGGGGGGGGGGATCGGAAGGGTATAAAGCACACGGGCGGTGTACGCTCAGCAATTCGGTGAAAGCAATTGCAAGGTGTACAACGATTTGAACGACGTCGAATTGCTGCCACCGTGTGATATGGCCAACAGGCAATCCTGTAGGCGACATCTGGATGACTTTAGCCGAGGTCACGTCATTGGGAAGTTGGAAGAAGGTCGAAGTGTGACTAGTGTGGCCGAGGAGTTCGGGATCGCTCACAGCATCGTTTCACGAGCTTGGAGAGCATTTCAAACGACAGGAACAGCTGTCCGAGAGTTTAGCAGTGGTCGTCCACGTGCAACCACGGTGGCAGACGACCGGTATATTGTCCTACAGGCGAGAAGAGACAGACGGCAGACAGCGGGAGAAATCGCAGGGTACATGCAACAGACAACGGGACGTCAGTTATCGCGTTTTACCGTGGCCAGGAGGCTGCACAAAGGTGGTCTATTTGCACGACGGCCAGTACGGTGTGTACCATTAACGCCTGCTCATCGGAGATGGCGGTTTCTGTGGTGCCAGGAAAACAAGAACTGGAAGCATCAGCAATGGGGTCAAGTTCTCTTTACGGATGAGAACCGATTTAGTCTGACTAGCGATTCTGGACGTATACACATCTGGAGAGAGCACGGAACACGCAATCACACCTCCAACATAATCGAAAGGGACCTGTTTGGAAGTGGCGGAGTTCTCGTTTGGGGCGGTATCATGCTTGGTAGCCGTACGGACCTCCACATCTTCCAAGGAGGTTCAGACACTGGTGTCCGCTATTGTACTGAGGTTCTCCTGCCTCACGTGCGTCTGTTTAGAGGTGCTGTGGGTTCTGAGTTCCTCTTCATGGACGACAACGCTGCACCTCATCGTACAGTGGCTGTCGCAGAGCTGTTGGAGAGTGAAGATATTCAACGCGTGGATTAGCCCGCAAGGTCCCCGGACCTAAATCCAATCGAACACGTGTGGGACCATCTCGGGAGACGCTTGGCAGCACGTCACCAGCCGCCAGCAACGATTCCGCAGCTACAATTGGCGCTACAAGAGGAATGGGCCGCGATGCCTCAACAGCTTCTTGACAACCTCGTCCTCAGCATGGACAGACGTTGTAAATCCTGCAATGCAGTCAGGGGTGATCATATCCCCTACTAAAGACTGGATTTTTCTTGGCATCTGCCTGTCACATGGACGTTTCTGTCTTCTGTCCAGTTGTGCTCGAAGCTACCTTTTCAATAAAGTGCCTCTGTATCCTTTGGATTCGTTGTTTGGACGGTTTTGCTCACTTGTCCCATATTCTTACATCTTGGGGATCTTATGGTATGATTTGAGTCGATGTGGAGCACTTCTGCACGACGTTACATTCGAAAAACCGTTTCGTCCTTAATTTTTGCACGCCAGTGCACTTTTGTATAATATTGTACAGCAGAAATTTTATAAAAATAAATGAAAAAGTAAATGCAATAAATAAATAAAATTAACTAACGCTTTCACATTTTCATACTCTTGCACGGCAAAGCCTCTTCCGAAGCAGTTTTCTTAACAAAAAGGAGAAACTAATTAAAATGCTTGCTAACTAACGATACGAGTGAAATCAAAAGACGAATTGTGCTTCATTGATTAAGGCACTTCGCAAATGGAATTTTACTTCAGCAAACCTCATTCTCATAATAAAAGTTACTTCGCATATTACCGCTGTCATATAGTGGTCGCAAATTAACAAGCATTTGCATTAGTGAGTCACACGTTGTCCACAAAAGTCACCAGCTCTAAGAGACATCGACGGTACTAACTATTGTAGAATCCTGTGTTCTTAAAAGGTTTAAGTGAACAAATATGCATATACGAGTCTGCTACTGTTCTGATAAGCATATTTTTTTTCAGATCTGAATGTTTCTGCAATCCAGTTCGAAGCATCGATCAATAATTTTGCGTTCATTTCGAGCTACTATTATTTATTCATTACAGTTCGAACTCTGTTTAATTAACTAGCTTGTAAGAATGTGGTTTGTTTCTGTTATTAAGGTGGACGTCAAGTAATTTTGCTTCCTATGCTTCCAATGGAGAAACTTCTGTACACATTTTCTTCACAATTAATGCCTTCCCAAAGATGAAAATTTGAACATCGATTAAAATAGCTTCATTTTATAACTTAGAATACTTAATATTTTCTAAAACATAACCATAATTATGCAATCCAACATTTGTTTGTCTACTGACGTCATCAAAGTACAGGTCGTGCCATCTTTTTTCTGGACAATTAATGCGTTCCCAAGGATGAAAATTTGAACATCGATTAAAATAGCTCAATTTTATAACTTGGAATACTTAATATTTTCTAAAACATAACCATAATTATGCAATCCAACATTTGTTTGTCTACTGACGTCATCAAAGTACAGGTCGCGCCATCTTTTTTCTGGTTTCAACACGACCAAAGGAAAAGTTATTGATTTTTAATATAATTATGGTTATGTTTTAGAAAATATTAAGTATTCCAAGTTATAATATGAAGTTATTTTAATCGATGTTCAAATTGTCATGCTTGGGAAACACACTAATTGTGAAGGAAATGTGTACAAAAGTTTTTCCGTTGGAAGTATAGGAAGCAAAATTACTTGACGTCCACCTTAAGATTTAAGTGTATGTGACGCTAAAGTTTCCTGCCTAGTAGTTTTCTTTCTTTCTTTCTTATTTCTATTCTATGTGTACATGACCGGCGGCGACATATAGCCTTGTATTTTCCTGCTTACCAGTCTTGTTTGCTTTTTCTCTGATATGTGCACTTGCCAATTACAATTTGATCTAGAAAGTTCTCGGGTTATACAGAAACATTCTTTCTACGTAATTTCTGCAGTGCGTTATGAATTGAATCAAACAGACTTGCTCTCCAATAGGCATCTGTTCACAGCCAACTGCCCCTCCCCCATTTATAGATGGTGCTGCACGTTCAATTGGTCCCTGTCGTTTCAGAACAGCTAGCATTATGTTTGCCAATTTCCACCAAGACCATGATAAGGTCAATCTATGCTACTCCAGTGTCTTTGGATACGACCACTGTGCATGATAGTCAGGTGGTACGACTCTGGAAAAAAAGTCGCCCATTAATGTCACTTGTCACCAGATGGCGCGACCAACGTGTGGGCCGATATTCTTATGGGAGGAAGAGGCAGAAGTATTCGTATTTTAAGAATGACGTTTTGCTTGGAATTAAAAAAAAACAAAATTTGAAACGCGTCGGAAACATGCAGTTTTGTGCCTCCCAGGAGGGAGGGATGTCAATTATAGCTACATACATACATACATACATACATATTTGTTTGCGGGAGTGACATGGAGGAGACTGGCACAAGACAGACCGTTGTGGAGGAAGCTTGGGGAGACCTTCATCCAGCAGTGGATTGATAATGGTTGACAATGATGATATTTGTTTGATATAATCACACTGATTAGTAGGCACACATTGCTTTCCATGTTTCTACACCTTTATTTAGGATAATTTCATTTTTTACGCTTTCCAACCGTAGGTTGAACTGCTGTTACTGATACACAGGTAAGATTTACGGGTAGTTTCCGTCTTAAGTAATAGAACGTGCAAAGTTTAGTTATTTATATATACATTGAAAAAAAGAATTTGTTATGAATATGTTTTGTTGGGAAAGCTATCCCAGTGCTTTAAGGTGGACGTCAAGTGATTTTGCTTCCTATACTTCCAATGGGAAAACTTCTGTACACATTTTCTTCACAATTAATGTGTTCCCAAGGATGAAAAATTGAACATTGATTAAAATAGCTTCATTTTATAACTTGGAATACTTGATATTTTCTAAAACATAACCATAATTATGCAATCCAACATTTGTTTGTTTACTTACGTCATCAAAGTACAGGTCGCACCATCTTTTTTCTGGTTTCAACGCCACCAAAGGAAAAGTTATTGATTTTTAATATAATTATGGTTATGTTTTAGAAAATGTTAAGTATTCCAAGTTGTAATATGAAGTTATTTTAATCGATGTTAAAATTTTTATCCTTGGGAACACACTAATTGTGAAGAAAATGTGTACAGAAGTTTTTCCATTGGAAGTATGGGAAGCAAAATTACTTGTCCATCTTAACGGTTTAGCATTTCCGTAAGATGTATACATCTTACGGAAAGGTTTTTTGCACCGCGGCTGTGGTGCATTTTACACACATCATATGTATTCTAACGTATGTCTATTTTATAAAACAATCACTTTACGTGAGATTTTTTTTTTTTTTTTGAATGGAGGTTTAACGACCACCGTGAGCAACTCAAATGGGCTATAAGCAGTCGCCCGTCCCTAATTTAGGGTCACTGGTTCCAGGGAAGGGCGAGAGCCAGTGCCGTAAGACAAACACAACATCCATGCCAAACCGGGATTCGAACCCGGACCCCTTACGGACGAATGATCAGAGGCCAACGCCTTAGACCACTGCGCCACCGGGGCGGCATTTTACGTGAGATCATAATTATAATCCTTAATACCATTAACTTGATGGTCCTATTGTGTATTAAATTATATCTAATCCCAATTTTGAATTTTCCGAAATGTTTCACCTGAAGTGAATACAGTTATTATTCTTGTGATTCTAGTCTCTTAGAAACCCCTTGTTGCATTAAGTTTTGTGTCAAACTGGTTTCCTGTTGTGCCAGTTTTGTGTAAAAAATATAAGTGCGTGTGCGTAATATTAATTCTTGTGTAGGATTAAGATTACTATATCTGTGGCTTTTATAAACATAACTAGCTAAATATCCGTTCTTCGAACGTGAAAATAAACAATTTCGTTCGAAACTGTACGTTTAAGGTGGACTCACCTAAAATCTTTGCCTTGTATTTCCAATAGGCAAACTTCTGTAGCCACTTTCTTCACAATTAATGCGTTCCCAAGGATGAAAATTCGAACAACGATAAAAATAACTTCATATTATAGCCTAGTATACTTAATATTTTCTAAAATTTTACCATAATTAATCAATTCAACATTTGTTTGTCTGGTGACGTCATCAGTGTACTCGTCGCGCTATCTATTTTCTGTTCTCAACACCACCAAAGGAAAAGTTATTGATGTTTAATAAAAGTATCGTTACGTTTTAGAAAATATTAAGTATGCTATGCTATAATATGAAGTCATTTGCATCGATTTTAAAGTTTGCCCATTGGAAATACAAGGCAAAGATTTTAGGTGGATCCTCCTTAAAAGTTAGCAAGTCAGATGTTTTTGGAAGCGTGAGCAAAATTGTGTTGCCATCGCTAAAATCTCAACGGGGAAACTTTTTTTTTTTTCAAATTTCAATGATTATGAAAATCTACTAGCATATTTATATTTGGTGCAGTCACCTTACCACTTATATGACGTCACCGTTGCTTCGGCGAAAATGAAAGTTGATAATTTGATTTTGACTCAAAAAATCTTGACATTCGATTTGCCAAACGGTAATATAAATGTTTAAATGCAAAGCATGTTATGATATAGCACTTTTTACGTGATTTTTAAAGGTTTTTTATTAAATAAATTCAGAACAAATAAAATCAGAACAAGATATATACTAAGTAGGTCAACTCAATTCATTAAAAACTTAGGGCGGGGCTTCAATTGCTGGGCAACAATGGCTCGATCAGTGCAAAACGTCGTAGAGTTATCAAGGCTGGGTTATTTAAAACACCCATTTCGACCCACTTAAAGTTATCGTAGGAAAAAATCCCTTCTTAGTGCACCTTTATGTTGTAAAAGGAACATTCCTGCCAAATAGGAAAGTTCTAAGTTCAATAGTTTCTGAGATTCGGTGATGAGTCAGTGAGGGCTTTCAGTTTTATATCTATAGATTTGCTTGCAGTAGTAAAAATAATAAATAAGTAAAAATAATAAGCTGGGACTCAGTTGGTCACATGACCTCAGTGACAGCCTTTCGTTTCGGGGCCTGTTCTTTCCAGTGGGCTATGAACATTTGTCTACTGACGTCATCAGTGCACAGGTTGCGTCATCTATTAACAGGTCTGAACATTACTCAAAGGAAAATGATTGATTTTTAATATAATTATGGTTATGTTTTAGTAAGTATCAAGTATCCCATGCTGTAACTTAGATTTATCGATGGGAATACATTCATTGCGAAGAAAATATGTCAAGGATTTTTACCATTGGAAACATAAGGCACAGATTTTTAGGTGGAACCACCTTAAGTTAGGAATGAAAACGTTACGCATGATATATGATTCATATATATATCGACACTGACCTTCATCTGATTCTTCGCTTTCATCGCACAACGCAATTTCTTGGTCAAAACTCAAAGTTCCACTCAAAAACATTTTGTGGTAACACCCGCATTTGGAGTAGGTGTAGTGGTTGAAGCAGCTTCTTTCACAATCCTGTTGAATATTCCATAGAAATTATTAGAATGTACACTGGTTTCAAATGTCATCGTAAATGATATTAAATGTTACATTGATAACAACGGATAACTGCAAGCAACGTTATAAAAAAGGAAGGAGCCGAAGAGTGGGGATATCCCAGATTTTTTTCACCTATGTAGTTTCGGTTTGATTTCATGTGGTCACTTCGTATTGTAGACCTTTATCTTTTTTCAGTCATGTTGTACAGTTTACACATTGTTTTGTTAGCCATCGGGCTTACGTGCCGCGGAACTCTCTGCTTGAATCGGCGAGTTATACATGGTACGGTTCAAAGAGTCTTCAATATTTCGCCTTTACTCTTGAGAAAGTTTGCTTATACTGCTGCGACATCTTAACAAGTAACATGGTTTGCAACATCCAAGCGTTGCTGATTGTTAAATCCCAAGGAGGTTATATTACTGGAGACACCACTCATATCCACGCAGCATTGGCCGCCATAAGTCACCGTCCGTGCTGCAAATGACGTCATGAGCAGGCACGACGCAGCCGCAGAAGAGAAGCTCCTTTAAAACCAATGGAACAAAAGCTTCTAAGCGTATAAACAGATAAAATGAGTAATTCAATAATATTTATCAATGGAACACAAGCTTACTGTTTCATCAACGGTATAATTTAGTTCGTTTTTGCCTACTTGTGACGTCACACCACAGAGTTGCTGTGACCTTTGGCGGCAGAGCCTGTGGTGTCTCCAGTAATATAACCTCCTTGCTAAATCCCCCCAGATAAAAGAAAAAACGTGATAGGAGTTCCTTCTTCTTAGTTTTTTTTTCTTTACCTGCGTTTGTTTTATTCACTTTGAATTAAAAAAAATATTTGAGGTTGTTGTTTTATTCATTTTTACTTTGTGCGTGTGTTAACATTAGAATGTGCAAAACTTTGTGATTGTAGTTTTTCAACTACTCAAACGGAAATATGTTTAAAACTGTAAGATCTGCCCGTGCGGCGCAGTGGTCTAACGCCTGGCTTCTGACCATTCGTCCGTGATGGGTTCCTGTTCGAATCACGGTGAGGCATGGATGTTGTTTGTCTTACGGCACGGGCTCTCTCCCTTGCCTGTACCAGAGGCCCTAAA
Organism: Macrothele yani; assembly: GCA_039090855.1. Taxonomy (NCBI): domain Eukaryota; kingdom Metazoa; phylum Arthropoda; class Arachnida; order Araneae; family Macrothelidae; genus Macrothele; species Macrothele yani. Next base: position 64,161,989 of record CM077000.1, on the reverse strand, counting down.
TTATAGAGACGGGCGCGTGTTTATAGCCCATCGAGTGGCTCACGGCGGTCGTTAAACCTCAAAAAAAGAAAACAAAGTTTATGTACTCCATGTCATTAATACATTCCTCCTGTATGTTCATATAAAGCCTTCCTGCTCTATAGAAACCGTACCATTGCAGACCCTTATGAGAAACACTTGCCAATTTTCAATATTCTGGTTTATCTATCCGCATGGTGCAGACTAGTTGGAATTCCTTGAAATGTTTCCAGAGTTATGATCAATTCATACATGCGTCGATGGGTTTCTTCCGTGATCCTTTCTTGTTGATTAGCAATGCTTGATTGAAATCACTTTTCATGATGACTACTACACGATGTGGACAAAAGGGATTGGACAGCTGCACGCATGCGCAATGGTATGCTCCTGCAGCAGACACGTGGTCGATAAGGTATAAACACGGGAACGGAAGTACGCTCAGATTAACTTGGCCGCGGGTGGCCTAGTGGGCAACGTTCGTGACTGCCACGGAAATGACCTTAGGTTCGATCCCAGGCAGGTACGAACGCTCGATTCACTAAATATCCGCCGTGCGTCGGATGGGCACGTTAAACCATCGGACCCGGGTACTTCCCTCCCCCCGTAATAAATAAGGGCGTCTTCCTCCTCCTTTCTACTTCGCTTCCGTGCCACTTTCCTATCGGACACTCTAGCCCAAATCTCCTAGCTTCCTATTTCTAAGGGTTGTTTAAGACCTAGGGTCAGACACTTTCTTCCTAAAATCCTCTACATATGATCTGATCCGCTCAGATTAATCGCTGATAAAATAACTAGCAGGAGAGAGCTCTGAGTTTGAAAAGGGCACTATAATAGGATGCCCAGTTTGAGGTATGATAGGGATCCTACATACATTGGGAAAAAAATACGGGACACTTACGACTGAGGGTAAAAGATTAATATGCGCATCCATCGCATATGCCAGTCTTACAAAATGATTCTAACTATTCTTATTAATCAATTTTCTTATTAAACAATCAGTCTTGCTCACTCTTGCAATACTTTTTTGAAGAATGAATTTCAGTTAACAACTGTTTGTTTTTAAGAATCATGTCGTGAAAAGCTACACAATCCTCATTGAAGAGTGATTTTACAATAAGCATTGATTTTACAGTCTTTACAGATAATTCATTTTTTTTTTTTTTGATTGGAGGTTTAACGACCACCGTGAGCAACTCAATGGGCTATAAGCAGTCGCCCGTCCCTAATTTAGGGTCACTGGTTCCAGGGAAGGGAGAGAGCCAGTGCCGTAAGACAAACACAACATCCATGCCTGACCGGGATTCGAACCCGGACCCCTTACGGTCGAATGATCAGAGGCCAGCGTCTTAGACCACTGCGCCACCGGGGCGGCAATTCATTTTTCTCATCAGTCCACAGTGCGTTCATGCGAGAAAATAATCTTTCGACATAAGCATTTGTTCCAGGGATACACATAACGAACTCCACTAATTTCTTTAAATTTGATAGTTCTCCTTCAACCTTTTAAAGAGATCCACTCAGATTTCATCTAAATGTTTGGCTTTCAACATGTCCTTCACTTCACTATCTTCTTTGGACTTCAGGGCTGTTTTCACTACCATTAATTACTTCATCAAACAAATCAGATTCAACAATGCTTGATATGGCAGCGGTTTGATTAACAGTTTGGACTGTTTGAAGAACATTTTCCCAAGATAATGCTGTTCTCAGTTTCACCCAAGACATACTGTCTAATTTCAGCATATACTGTGACCATTCTTTTGTATATGACTCACATATGTTGCAGAAATCAATTTTATGAGATTGGAATGCCTTTTCACTAATGAATCCTTCCTCTTGCAACTTTTTAAAGGTCAGTTTTTAAAGCGTCTGTAAAATCACACTTCCTTTTCGGCATTTTCAACGTTCAACAGGGCCACAGGATGATTGAAAAACTATACATTTTAACAGCAGCCGCACAGTAATTAATACTGTGCAAGCACCAACCTGTTTCTCTCGGTGCAAACTACAAAAATGGCGTGGGCCAAGCGGACCGTTCCGCTGCGGTTAGATTACTGACTGCATCTACCAGGTGTCGAGGTCACGTGCCCTCCTCTCCCCCGATATCAATCTGCCACGGCTGTGCTTGCCTACGTAATGAGAGCATTGACCACAGAGTTAGACGCGGGAGATAAGTTAGCTGGGGGGGGGGGGGGGGGGTGCTTGGCGTGCAGGTTAAAAGCATGTTTGTAAAAGAATAGAAATTGTAACTCATCGATTTTTTTTTCAGTCTTGAACTCTAAAATACAGGACAAAAAGCTGTCCCGAATAGTTTTCTCGGGACAACGGGACGCATTACCCCAAAAACGGGACAATTCCGTATTTTACGGGATGTCTGGGATCCCTAAGGTAGGAGCATAAGAAGCATTGCTGATGTCAGACAAGTCTCTAAATCGGCTGTGGCCTTTGTCATCAACAAGTGGAAAAAGATGGGACATTGCAGAAATTCACCTCGCCCTGGTAGACCCACGAAACTTTAACCCAAGAACCAAAGGGTGCTGCAGAGGGAGATCTGGAAAACCAGGTCCGACCATGTACGCCATAGCACATGATTTCCAGATGGCCACAGATGTTATGGTTTCCACCAAGACACTTCGAAGAGAGGCCCATGCACTTGAGTGTGATGACTGAGCAGCCGCCCATAAACCTTTCATCTCAAAAACCAATAAAGCCACACGGCTACGTTTGTGTCAGCAGCACAAAAATTGTATATTGGAGCAATGACGGCAGGTGTTGTGGAGCTACGAATCCCGCTTCACATTATTCAAATCGGATGGGCGTGTCCGGGTTTGGCGGTTACCCGGATAACGTCTGCTTCCGGAGTGTACAATGCCGCAGACTGTAAAGCACGGAAGCTGTGGAGTTATGATATGGGGCTATTTCAGCTGATACGGCGTGGGTCCACTGGCAACATGAACTCTGTGCTGTATATAGAGAAATCTTGGATAACTCAGTGCTTCTGCCGTTGTGACAGTTCTACGGACATGACGATTATTTCTTCCAATGCCTCTTGTTATGTTTCCAATGCTACAATGGAGAGATCAGGTCTCGCGGATAGACTAAACCTGCTTAGAGCCCGGACCTCAATCCTACTGAACACCTACGCGATGAACTTGAACGACGGGTGAGCTCTAGACCAACACGACCTCCTTCCCTGACAGAGTTGGTCGATGTACTCAAGTCGGAATGGAGGAGTATCCCGCTCTCCGTACTCCATTGACTTGACAGTTTACTGGCTGCTGTAATCTCTACAAATGGAGGACCAACCCGCTACTGATGTAAATACAATACTGTTTTTGTATTTATTTACAATGTCTAATCACTTTTGTTCACACTGTATTTTCCTCCCAAATATGAAGGTATTTCTTGTACAGAGAATATTTGCACATTTTTAAGCGATTTTCCAGCAATATAATTGTCGTTTAAAACACAATTATTTCTTTCTTAAATGTTCTGTCTTTCTCCGGGCTATGGAACATGCACCTAGATTTCCAAGATAACAGAACATTTCTTAAAATTGGTAGTGGTATTTTATTCCACTCCTTTTTCACTGCTTTTCAGATTCCAATCATTGTTTTAGGTCTGCGCTCTTTTAGCATTGGTGACACATCAGGAGACTTCGAAGGAATATGAGCAAAAGGTATAGACTTGATACCAATCTTTTTAGCAGTCCGAAGGCAAAATAGTCCATTGGTGACACATCAGGAGACTTCGAAGGAATATGAGCAAAAGGTATAGACTTGATACCAATCTTTTTAGTAGTCCATTGGTGACACATCAGTGGACTTTGAAGGAATATGAGCAAAAGGTATAGACTTTGATGCCTGTCTTTTTTTTACCAGTGTTTTTAGCAGTCCGAAGGCACAATAATCTATTAATGACACATTAGGGGACTTTGAAGGAATATGAGCAAAAGGTACAGACTTGATACTGGTCTCTTTTTTCATTTTTTCGAGAAATGGAGTGGTCGATTTGGATGCATGACTGATAGCATTATCTGGACGGAGTTCTACTCTACGAAAGCTCTGTGGATAGAGGAATGGTATTTCCTCTTTAAATATAGAAGTTAAAATATTGTGTAAATATGTAAAATCGGTTTTAACATTCTTTTCAATTTTTCCTAACTTTAATTTTCCATTGTATAAGAAACCAGCGATAATTATGAATCATTTAAACTTTCTTTAGATTCTTTGAACCAAGTTTATTATAAGTCTTTTCCCGCTCATTTGTGGTAGTAAATCGACCTTTTTTTTGTTAGTCGTTTAGGTAGATCCGTGCTTCATCAATAGTCACAATAAATTTCATCTGTCTCGGGCTAAATGATTTTCATAAAGAAGTCTACACCGTGATCTGGTCCCAGCCACGTGTCTAGGCAAATTTCGTATGGTATCGCGAACTACTACTTTCTTTCACGTTGAATGTGATCAGGTTTTACGTAAACAAAGCGGAACGATACACTCGAAGTCAGGAACTACTTGAAAGCGTTCTGATTCGGAAGTCCAGCCCTTATAGGTGATTCAGAAAACTGTTAATTAAATTGAAACAATAAGAAAGATGTCCCATTTTTAAATAATTCTGCTGCAGTATAAACTTCAGGAATAAACTTTTGACACGAAATGTATTGGGATTCCATGGTAAGTTTTTTTAGGTAGTCTTGAATCGATTTCAAGTTTTTATTTGCATAACTTCGGTTGTTATTTTAGAATACGTTTTCTTTTCTTTTTTTACCAAGCCGTTGACTTTCACTCTGTGATCCCTTGCAGGGTACAAGTACTTACCAGTTGAGAGTATGGTTTAGCTGTGTACTTGAAAGGCAGGTGTGATCCATCGTCCAGGCAGTCTCCATACGGCTTTCCCATGCGATGCATTTCCTCATACGTAACCTCTATGGTTGTCATGTCTCCTGGAGGAATGTCGATACCGTTTTCCGAAACCTGTGGAAGCTCGTATGGGTTATGAATGAACACACGGGCACCAAATTGTCGAGTGAGGATATCAACGGCCTCATCTTTGCTTGATTTCAGGTACAGGGTTAGACCTTTCAAATAAACATAAAGTACAAAAGATGTAGAGGAATGAAACACAGTCTAAGTACCTATAACAAACTTTTTTAAGCTTAAGAAGAATCTTCATGGAGTGCTTCTTCACCATGAAAAACAATTTTGAAATTCACGAACCACTTTATATCATTCCTTTCGTGAATTAACGAAAGGAATGTGAATTAACGAAAGGAATCATTCCTTTCGTGAATTTCTGACGCAATCATTTCTTTGAAATAACGTAAAGAAACCTGAATTTCGCTGATTTTTCGCACTCCACGGAAATTCGGAATTTTCAGAAATCTTTCCGTAATTCCCTTCTTATATTGACGGTAAATTGACGTTATTAAGAAGTATTTACGGAAAATTTTAAATTTTCAGAAACCTTTCCGTAATTCCTTTCTTATATTGACGGTAAATTGCCGCGTTTAAGATGTGTTTACGGAAAATTTTGAATTTTCAGAAACCTTTCCGCAATTGCTTTCGCATTTTAACGGGAAAACTCCGTGTTCTCACTTTTTCCGTATCCATATGACGAAAACATTCCTGTAGTAGGAGCGATTCGCAAAAATACTTGAGGTTTGATTAATTGTTAAATTTCCTAGTCTGTTAGAGTCTGATTTTGGAGTTCTGTAGCGAAATCGGATATTGTGGTTAGCATGTAGCATGAATTTTGGTTATTGTGGTACAGGGTGTTTCTTCTCCTCTCCCCCATTTTGTGCACCAATAGGCAATATCATCGCTCTGTCCACGTTGTTTTATAAACAACGCATAGCAACTGAAAAATTGTTTTTCCGACACCTATGGAATCGAACCTGAGATCCTCGATAACTAGCCTTAGCTTGCTGTGTTGAATGTCACCAGATGGCGACACATCAGTTGCAGATCCCATCAATGTGGATTTGTGGAGTCAGATGCTGACTGATAAACCACACATAGCCCCCCTGTTAATTTTTGGCAGCGTAGCGTATAGCGAATGCAGTAGTCTAGTTATAGAGAGAGATCTGGGGCTCGATCCCAGCTGTGTCGGAAGAACAACTTTTCAATTGCTATGCGTTGTTTATAAAATAACGTGGACAGAGAGCAATGACATCGTCTATTTGCATTATCTCCACATATTTGAAATATATTCACCATCTATTATATATTGTCTTACCTTAAGAAACCGGATGCTTAACCCAGTAAAAACACCTGGCCACCAGCTGGCAGTGATGGGTCACTGCTGGCTGAAATCTGCCGCTCACGGCCCGGTAGCGGTCCGTTGGTGGCAGCGCCATCAGTTGGCGAGTCATTGATGGCCATGCAGCATCGCCGTGAATTGCGGGCCTCCAAGCAAGTGCCACGAGTGGCCCGTAACTGGCAACCGATGTAACCCCAACACCAGGTGGAAGCAACGGGACTGCGCATGCGCAGAAGCAACACGTGCCGTCTCTTTCGTGGTACCAGTTAGCTGAAGACGACGCTATCGCCATCGTGTTATTTTAGTGGATGTTAAGAAAAAAAAGCCATATGTAGAGAGGTGAATTAAATTCCTAATGAAATGCCACGTCGACGAAGATATCAGATTAAGCCATGATATACACCACTCCATTCCCATGAATAACAAGAAATAATTTGCGACCGGTTGAAACTACAGTCCTGCAAAAACATTAATAAAACGTTTGTTGAAAAAAAAAAAAAAAAGAATTATACGCGTACAAAATTTATCAATTACATGAAAGAAAGGAAAAACAAAAAAGCAACGCTATGTGGATATAATGTACTCATCCATGGGTTGAATACACGAGACTAGAGGAATTCGCTTCTAAAAATAACGAGAAGTAAAATAGAATATCTTTCCTCTTTAAAACAAATGTAGCTTCGGACAAAGGAAAGGAAAGATACAACGTTAAAAATGTAACAGAATGTGACATGAACGGGTAAATATATTAATTCAACAATCGGATTTCAAGACGACAAGGACAGCACAAAACTTTGGAAAGCGTCTTTAAGTTGGTACACTCCTTGAAAATGAGTGAAGTTCCCTTAAGGTAAAAAAAAAACAAAAAAACTCGTTACGTTGAAAAAATAAATTTCTGAATCATATGAAACTGACATTTATGAAAAATACCTCGCAATATTGTAAAATTAAGGAAATAAACATTCGATTACACATTCCGCAGAAAAGAGACTCTACTTCAAGCACACAGTGCTATAATTTAGAAGTTTCGTAAGGGGGAAAAAGAAAGTTGTAATTTTCGGAAACTGCGGTTATCCTTGATTTTTTTATGGCTACTACTGGTAAATTGGCGGACAAGATTCGGCCAGCCATCAGTTACGTCTCGTGATTGCCGGCTGCCACTAGCGGACCACATTAGGCCAGCCATCATTTATGGCACGTGTTTGCAGGGCCGCTGAAGGGCCACTTGTCGCAGCTGCTGTTTGTGATGGATAACTGATGGCTCTGTTGTGGCATATGACAACTGATGGGAGTGCCAACTGTTGGCCAGCTGTTGGCTTGAACTGCTGGCCCTTCTGTTGGCCGCCCGGACATTTTATTGACGGTTCGGCAGCGGCAACATAGTGCTGGGCCAGCAAGACATTTTTCTGGGAAATTACTGTACACGTTATACGTAGGATGTCTATGTATCAGACTGTGGAGTCATTAAGACAAAAGATATTTATTATACCTGTCAAGAGTAAATTTTATATTTAGCAGTTTTGTGAAATAATACTCTAAAACAGTACATTGTATTTTTTCTTAAAGATAATCGAAAGTTATTGTCAGTTAAAAGAGAGATCTCAAGTTCCAAAGCATTGTTATTTCGAAAAATCATGATGAAAAAACATACTTAATTTGTGACGTCCTCCTACAAAAAAAAAAAAAAAATATATTACAAACGTATTAAAAAAATAATAAGCTCCAATAGGAGATAAAATGACTAAATCAATCGCATTAATGGAAAGAAAAAATCTTCTATGAGCGATTAAGCTTTCCTTGAACGTGAGTGCGATTCCGAAAGGCATTCCAACTCAGAGGTGTTAAGACGAGTGGTTTGTAACCGAAACGACGTCAGTTTTATCCCAATCACCGGCGCGAAGGGATTCTCGGGCATAAGGGCTGAAAAATTTAGCGTATTCGATTTTGGGAAATTTCTCTATAAATACGGAGAAACTAGAAAAGGACTTTTCTGAAATAAATGGAAGTTTGTAACTACGGAAAATCTGTGAAAATACGGAAAGAAAAACCGGGCGCTTCTAAAAACGGAAATTTCGTTAGCTGGCGCAGTGGTCTAAGCGCTGGTGGCGATCATTCGTACGAGAAAGGACCGGGTTCGAATCCCGATGAGGCATGGATGGTGTGTTTGTCTTACGGCACTGGCTCTCTCCCTTCCCTGGAAACAGTAGCCCTAAATTAGGGACTGGCGACTGCTTATAGCCCACCGTGAGAAACTAGGTGGTCGTTAAACTTCCAATCGAAAAAAAAAAAAAAAAAGCAAATATAATGCAATCCGTATTTATTGGTGTAGGAAAAAATGATCTTCTCGCAAGCTTTCCCCGTCAATGGACGGCTTCTTCAGGCGCTTACAAATGAAAAGAGAATCAAACTGATACATGCAGATGAATACGCATCATCATCATCAACCATTATCAATCCACTGCTGGATGAAGGTCTTCCCAAGTTTCTTCCACAATTCTCTTTCGAGTTTCATCCATCCACCTCCCACGGGGGGTGGGGGAGGGGGTCCTTCTGGGTCTTTTCCTATCTCTGGAATCCAGTCTAAAATTTCGGTTGTCCATCGGTGGTCCGTTCTTCTGGCAACATGTCCAGCCCATTACCATTTCAGGGATTTCACTCTGGTCATGACGTCGTCCATTCCTATCATTTTCCTGATCCACAAGTTCCTCTTCTTATCTTTCCTGGTTACACCAAGCATGCATCTCTCCATGCTACTTTTAGTTGTCTGCAGTCTTTGTATGTTTTTTTTAGTTAAGGTCCATGTCTCTGCTCCATACGTAAGCACTGGCAGGATGTATTGATTAAACACTTTTCTTTTAAGACATAATGGCATAGTGCTCTTAAAAATTGTACTGTTTCTTCCAAAAGCTCTCCATCCAAGTTTTATACGCCGATTAATTTCTTCATCAATGTGGCTCTCACTTGATATCTGCTGCCCAAGATGTAGGAATTGGTTATCTCCAGCCTTTCCCCATCAATCGATAAATCTTCATTTCTTGTAAAAGCATTGTACATCACTTTTGTCTTCTGAAAGTTCATTTTTAATCCCACTTCTTTACTCTTGTCAGCAAGTTCTTGAATCATACTCTGCAGCTCTGAAGGGGTAGTTGCAAAGATGACTACGTCATCAGCAAAACGAAGGAGAGTTAGATAATCTCCATTAATCTTTATCCCTTTGTTTTTTCAGTTCAATTGAAAGACATTTTGCAATGTGACATTAAAGAGCTTAGGAGATATGGTGTCACCTTGTCTCACTCCCTTTCCAATTTTTATTTGTGCTGTATCTTCAAATTTTCATAGATGTTATTAATAATGCTAATGTATGCATCTTCAATACCGCAGGATTTCAAAGCCATTGTAACTGCTGATGGTTTCACGGAATCAAAGGCCTTCTCATAATCAATAAAAGCCATGCATAATGGGAGTTCATGTTCTTTTGTACTTTCAATTAGCTCTCTCAGTACATGGATATAATCTATGATGCTGTAGCCACTCCTGAAACCATCTTGTTCTCTTGGTTGAACCATGTCTAGTGTTACCTTCAAGCGATGTGAAAGAACCTTAGTGAAAATTTTATGAACCACTGATAGGAGGCTGATGGGCCTGTAGTTCCTGAGATCCTCAACGTCACCTTTTTTATGTAGCAGAATCATTGTAGCATTATTCCAATCCTCAGGAATCTTCCCTTCATTCAGTCATCTGGTGAAAACTTGTGCGACTGTAGTTCCAATTTCTCCACTTGCTTCTTGCATAATGTCCACGGCAATTCCATCTTCTCATGGAGCTCTTCCCCGTTTTATGTTTTTATTTGCATATGTAACTTCTACAGGTAGGATTAGAGGGACTTTGGTACTGGTACCTGTCGCAATGTCTGGGTTAGATGTCTTTCATATAGTTTTGAATAGAAATCTTTCACCCTTGTCAAAATTTCGCTTCTATTTCTTGTTACAGTCCCATCTTCTTTTTTCAGAGCCATAATCTGTTTTCTTCCCTTACTGATATGTCGTTTTGCTCTCTTCAGGCTTTGGTTGTTTTCAATTGCTTTTCTCACTAGTTCACAGTTGATATTCCTTATGTCTTCAGTGATACTTTTTCGCACAGTCTTGCATAGCTCTATATATTCCACTTTGAAAGTTCCGTCTTTATTTGTCCTCATCTCCCTTCTCTTTTGCATCAACATTTTTGTTTTTCCTGAAATTTTCTTCATATGTAGCTTGTTCTCAGTACCACCTATTTTTGTTACTGTTTCCATAAGAGCCTTGGTGAGTTCTCTCTTAACTTCAGAAATATCCACTTACACATAAATAAATAAATATGATATGTAGAACACCATGCACGCGCATGCTGAAACGCAGGTAACAACTGAAATGCTACAGTATATAATATATGATCAAAACGTACTAAGTCGTTAATGTATAGAGAATCATTGTATCCTACTTATTATGTCAAGCAGATGGCTCCAGGCCACCGGGAGCTCAATTGAGACTTCTGTGTTGCACACATCATGGCGTGTTAATATCTCAATAGTTTCTCTAATGGCTGCCATTCTAGCATCTTTGTATGGAGCAATCTTGCGGATGTTCTGCCATTGTGGTTGCGCCTGAAGAAGCCGTCCGTTGACTGAGAAAGCTTGCAGGAAGATTATATTTTTTCCTACACCAATAAATACGGATTATATTATATTTGTTATATGTAAATCTCTTACGCAGAAGTCTCCCACAATTACTTTTATCGCAAGTAAGCCGGAATCCGCATATTAAGGTTCCATTAAAATGATACGGCAGTCTCCTCGTATCATGTAGCTGTTCTAGGCAACACCTGGAGCTGATTATGTCACGACGATATATCTTGTTTGCGATTTTCTGTTGTGGAGAGCGACTTATAGCTGTTCACATGTTTTAGTAAACTGAGCGACTTATGGCTATTAACATCTTTTAGTCAACTGAGTGACTTATAGCTAAATGCCATATGTAAGAATGTGCGCATGAAGATCATTTCCAGAATTTATACTTTTTTAAACTTAAATCTAACAGTAAAAAAGTACATAAAAAGTAGCTACTTTCTAGAAAAAGTAATGTAGCCAGATACTTTTGGAAAAAGTAGTTGTACCTGCAGGAAACTTCTTTTTCAAGAATGTAGTTGTAACAGTAGCGTGCTACTTTTAGAAAGTAGCTTTCAAATCACTGGCCCTACCAAATTCTCGTACCGTTAGACTTGGATCAGATCCGATCAATCACTTGTGCGAATGCTTGGTAAAGTGTGTTTGATTCTTTTATACCGATGAACAGATGGTTAATATAATTTACTTTAACGATTAATTCACACACTTGTGGTAGCATGTCCGGCGCGTAACTGGAAGACCCTGGGTTCGATTCCCGATGGCGGCCAATGAGAATTTTTCCGTGACTCAATAACGTGGAAAGAGCGATGACTTCTGTTTGGGTACTTGAACGATATTTATCGTTGATACTTTTATAAGACTCGTGTAGCGGGCGTTTTTCTAGGCAGTTATGTCTCTTGGCAAGCTCCATATTTCGGTTCGTTTATCCTTTACAGTAGAATACATGACGTAGGTAGGCCCTTATTTGAAGTAGCTGCAGGAATCCATTAATAGAAGGTGCGATTATTTATTCAGGATATATATATATATATATATATGTATATATTTTTTTTTTTTTTTTAGAACATCAACCCATATATCAGAATGCTACAGTGAACAAGTGAAATATCAACAAGTAATATAAACCAACCTGTACTCTTCAGGAAAACACCAAGTTGGTAAACGTGGCTTTTCGTATGTCAGCGGAAAGTCCAACACATAATGACTCACTGACAGTGTTCTCTAAGCCAAGGAAAGTAACCAAAAATCACAAGCACAAAAGGAACGCCTAAAAGTCTGGAACATTCAAGAACAGCTATCAGAACAACCCGAGTAAGCCACTGAAAGAAACCAAAAATCACAAGCACAATAGGAACTCATAAAAGTCTGAAACATTCAAGAACAACCTGTGTTCACGATATAAGCTCGCTGGGTCAAAGGTCAGCGAGCTTTTCTCTTGATGTGGATTTGCCATATTTTTAAGGATTTCAGATGTCAGTTACAAAGTTTGTCCACTTTTGACCTACCAAAAAAGAAGTATGATTGGAAAGAAATATCTACCGGTATAGATGATTTGAAGAAGAAATTTACTATTACTCCAGTAGATAAGGTAAATAATAATTATGCTATTATTTGCAAAAACATTATACCTAGAAATCTTTGACAAAGAACTTAATACAAGCTTAGCGTATAAAATAATAATTCCAAATAAATTTATATCAACAAAATTTGAGCTTGGAAAAAGAGACTTAACATGGAAAACATCCCTTTGAGGTTACCATTCATATATGCTATACCGAAGTTACATAAAAATCCTATAAAATTTCGTTTTATCACTAATGCTCACAGTTGTTATGAACACAACTGGAGTAATTTTTGAGAGTTTACTGAAACGGATTTTTAACACCTACAGGAACACCTGGGTTATTACGGATAATACAGCTGCTTTGGAATTCTTTGCAAAGAATGGAAATGAAATTCAGAACATCGATACATGTGACTTCAGAAATTTATTCACCTCGATCTCTATTGATAATATCAAGAATGTCTGTCACAAACTCTATGATCACGTGGAAACACGGTTGAACATCAACAGAAAATTTTAGAACTACTTGGTGGATTTTTGTACTGGACAGAATTTTATTGTTAAAATATATTGTTATTATATTATGTGACGTACCTGCCAGCAGGACGCACATGACATAAAGGCAGATAGGAATCAGAATCCATGTCTGCGTAGCTCAGTTGGTAGAGCTGCTTGTTCCGGAATAAGCGTACTCGAGTTCGAATCCCGGCGTGACCAAAAATGACGGAGAAATTTACTTCGTTATAATGGCGCCCGAACTACCCGGATGACCCGACCGTTCAAAATCTCGCATTGGTGTGATGTTATTTCCACACCGCGAGATAGGAAAAATCAGAGAATCCCTTCTCCAGTGCTTCGAAAAATAAATGTGTGACGTTGCATTCCACACACCAGATTGACTGGGAGTTCTCAAGTGCACGTTCTTCAGTGGTTGTCTGCCTGCAACGATTCATGGTCACGGCTGACCCGTGGGCCATGCCCCCGGCCCTCTTTCGGGGGGGAGATGTGACGTACCTGCCAGCAGGACGCACATGACATAAAGGCAGATAGGAATCAGAATCCATGTCTGCGTAGCTCAGTTGGTAGAGCTGCTTGTTCCGGAATAAGCGTACTCGAGTTCGAATCCCGGCGTGACCAAAAATGACGGAGAAATTTACTTCGTTATAATTATTTTATTGTTATTGAACACACATTTTCCAGTAAGTTATGGGGATTCCGATAGGCAGTGTATTTTCAAGTACACTGGCGAATATTTATCTTCTGAACTATGAAGAAAGTGTGGACGAATACTTGGAACTGGCCGCAGGACTATTGTTGCGGATTTTTGGGTACTAAAAGTGAAGCAGAACGCTTTCTTTGGAATGCAGACAGGAGGCGCATTTCTTCAGTTTGGGTGGCGTAGGACTGGCCGAAATGAATGTTTACAAGACTAGCAAACACAGCGGGCCACCCCGGTGGCGCAGTGGTCTAAGCGATGGCTTCTGATCATTCGTCCGAGATGGGTTCGAATCCCGATGAGACATGGATGTTGTGTTTGTCCTACGGCACTGGCTCTCTCCCTTACCTGGAACCAGTGGCCCTAAATTAGGGACAGGCGACTGCTTATAGCCCATTGAGTTTGTCGCGATGGTCGTTACACCTCCAAAAAAAAAAAAAAAAAAAAACACACGCCGGCACTTTAGACAAAAAAGGGAAGTGCGAAAAAGTGAAATACTGTCTGTCTGTCTGACGTACCTCGATCAAGGGTGAGAAAGACAGCACCAGCAGAGATTTATGATGGACAAAAAGAGCGTCGTTGATAACTTCGTGAAGAAACTGAAAGAGTTGACGAAAATCTCGCAAAGGATTCGGAACCCCTCTTGTTGTGGAAACTAATGCCTGGGCGCTGTCGATGTTTGTGCGGACAGCATACGAGCGTGCCATTCTTCCCCCGAGAAGGAGAATTTCATTACCCATAATCACGAAAGATCTGTGGATTATTACGCTGTGCTCACTCTTCGGATTTTTATGTGACTACTTCATTTTTCATTCATTTTAATACAATTTTCTTCGAGGACAACTGAATGTAAGTAAGAATTTCACTTATTCTTATTCCCGGACAGGAGAAACTTTGATAACTGATGGGCGCATATAAGGCCCTCCATCCGTATGTAAATAGCCATTCATGTACAGAAATCGCTTCCTATTTGCTTTGTAAATAAGCGCTGTAAATAGAATTTGTATCTCTTTTCTGCATGTTTAGAGCTGGCTGAGGGATTGCCTGAAATAAGGATCCAGAGATTCGTTCCCAGCCCGGGTATTTCATCCGATAAAATACATGTCAGAAGTTCGTTTGGTTCCGGGCGCTTAAGTAGCTTGGCCATGCCGGTAATAATATTTACAGATATGTAGATGATATATTAGTCATAAGTGTACCAAGTTTCCAGATAATCGCTCAAAATATCTATCCTAATTGGCCCTTGCGCCAATAAAACCCATCAACCAACCAACCAACCTATCTATCCTAAAGAGTTGGTTCTGGAAAAGACTAATTCTGATTGCAACGCCGTACATTTTCTTGATATTGAATTTAAATACGGCAATACTGACAATATCTTGATCAGTATTTACGATAAAAAACGAAAGTTTGATTTTGATACTTTATGTACAAAATCACTGGATCTTAAATACAGTATGTCTGTATCATTGCATAGAAATGTTATGATCAACCAAATTCTTAGAATTGGCGGAATTTGCAAATATTCTTCTACATTAAAAGAAAACTTGAGAAACTTTTTTAATATCTTGGTTCGTAATCAATATCCTTATTAGGTTTATTATTCCTTACTTTTCTCAACTAGTTGCTCGACTAGACACAAAATTTAACTATGATGAAATTACTAATATATGACCTTACAATCTTAAAGGATAGGAAATATCAGTCATTTTAAAGGGTCACTTATAGCAATGTTACTAACCACAACATAGCTTATACTAGTACGCTTTTAATAATCTACAGGCCTCAGGTAAGGTTTTATTTATCCGTGACCATATACCATGACCTTTGACCCAGCGAGCTTATCTCTTGACCACAGATTGTTCTGATAGCAGCTGTTCTTGAATGTTTCCGATTTTCAGGCGTTTCTTTGGTGCTTGTGATTTTTGGTTATTTTCCATGGCTTAGAGAGAGAACACTGTCATTGAGTCTTTGTGTTGGACTTTCCGCTGACATTCGAAAAGCCACGTTTGCCAACTTGGTGTTTTCCTGAAGAGTACAGGTTGGTTTCTATTACTTGTTGATATTTCACTTGTTCACTGTTGCATTCTGATATATGGGTTGATGTTCTAAATAGGCATACACTTCTGGTAAGCAGCAGTTTCTGCGTAACTTGGGTATATTAGCAAGATCTTCCGTTTTTTCGTTCGTTCTTGTTTGAGGTTTTGTGGTCCAAGTTATAATTTTTTTAAGAGTCGTTACTGCTTTATTTTTTACATTTTACTTTGCTCATAGGTTTATTGAAAGAGGTTTATTATTGTATACGCATACACGATCGAGTCACAATATTGTGACCACCAGCTAATATCCAGAGTAACCACCGTGTGCACCGAGGACAGCAGCTAGACGGGTTGGGAGTGACTCAATAAGGTGCTGGAAGGTGTTCACAGGCATGTGGAGCCATGCTGACTGCAGTGCATCTGACAGCTTCTGGCGGGTGCGTGGTGGAGGATCCATAGAGCGAACAACACGATCGAGGTGGTGCCACAGATGCTTAATTGGGTTTAAGTCTGGGGAATTAAAGGGCTGGAGAAATACTTTGAAGTCTTCATCGTGCTCTTCCAACCACTCTCGGACATTTCTAGCTGTGTGACACATTGCATTGTCGTGCTGGAAGATCCCATCCACCCCAAGGAAGACAATCAGCATGTATGGGTGTACGTGGTCTACAAGGATGAATTCATAACGAATTCGGTAGATAGTGCCTTTCACAAGTATGAGTGGACCCAGAAAATGCCACGAAAACATTCTCCAGACCATAATGCTGCCACCAGCTTGTGTTCTTCCAGCAATGGTTGAAGAGTGTTTGTTCTCTGATGTTTCTCGCCTTATACGCCAGCGTCAATCCGTTCAATGAAGCAAAAAACGCGACTCATCAGAGAAGGCAATTCTTTGCTAATCAGCGGAGGTCCAATTCCCATACCGCCGTGCATATCTTAGCCTTTTCTGCCGACGCACCTTTGTTAGCATAGGTGCAGTGACCATCCGTCTGCATCGGAGCCCCATACGCAGCAGGGTTCGCTGAACTGTCGTTTTAGACACACTGCCCCCTGGTTCATTCGGCCAGTGAGTTGTGCTCCACTGTAGCGTGTCGATCGGCCCTCACGCACCTTCGCAGCCGACTTTCACCTCTCACATCAATGGCACGTGGTGCTCCGCAGATTCCACATCACTTATTCGCAATGGTGCCATTCCTCCAATCACGATACATCTTTAGCCACAGCAGCACGCGAACAATTCACAAACTGCGCTGTTTCAAAAATATTGCCATCTTTGGCCCGAAAGCCGATAATCATCCCTTTTTGCAAATATGATAAATCACCCCTCCCTTTATCCATGACAGCAACGAGTGATATGCTTTCAGAATGTCTACATCACCCATTATATACCCTCCAAGGCATCTCAGAACACGTGCTCTATTTCATTGGCTACACGCTGTTGACGTCAAAAGTAGGTGGTCACAGTATGTGACTCGACTCTGTATTCGTTTCATGGAATATAGCCCGCAAAGTGTGTGTGTGTACACACACACACACACTTTGCGGGCTATATTCCATGAAACGAAAAACATTAGGCTGATATCCCTGACCCCTCCTTCTCGCTCTCTCTCTCTCTCTCTCTCTCTCTCTCTCTCTCTCATGTCCTTCTCGTCTCTCTTCTCCCCCTCGCGAACTCCACAACCGTTTTGGGGGTCTCATTGTTGACACCTCGTAACGAATGTCACTTTGGTCTGCCTCCAAGCACCTAAGAAGGCCTACTGAACATCACCATGTATTTAACGAACAACGACTATCTTACCAGTCAGAACAACATGGCGTCTTTTAAGAGGTTTCGCAAAATGTCCAGCATTGGGTTTGTAAGAATAAATGGTTCGTTCTCGTACAATATATCTTACACTGCCGTTACGTGAACGTATGTACATATACACAAAAGCAAAATCATGTTCATCACTAGAAGGCAAAGTTGAATAATGTATCAATTGAATATTTAAATCATATTTAAATATTTAGAGAGCCCTTTCGTCCGTAGAGATCCTCACAAAGACATAAGACTTACCATGTTCTCTCCCTGCATGTTTCGTGATTTTAGGTTTTCCTGCTCCTTTCTTGGCTTCCCCGACATAATTAAACATGTAGCACTTTCCGAAAAATGGGCTGAACAGCGACGTGAAATTGCTAATTATATAAAGAGAGAATATTATGGAATTGAATAATTTTCTTCGTAAGGAAACTTAATGGGAATACACTTGAATATCGTAAAATAACAAATTAAAGTTATGTGATCTTAATTATGATTTTTGAATGCTGGAAATGAAACTTTAAGTGGACTTTTGTATCTCTACGCTTTCCAGTTTTAGTGTATCAATCCGCTTTCTTTACTTACAGCCCGATCACGCCCACCTTACGAGGCAAAGCGACTAACTTCGCCACTAAAGACAGATAATAAAAACAAAGGATAAATATGACTCCTACGATTTTGGTTTATACATATATACATATATATATAGTGTGTCTAAATAATGACTGTGCACTGAGTGTACGAATTGCAGTAATCAACTATGTGTCGATGCCGAGGGGGATTTATTTTGCGTAGGTAAGTTGTCTTACTTTACCGTTCTCGCCGTCCACGTGTGCTGGTCCTTTGCCCAATATTATTATTTTTCTATAAAAACACTCTGCGCGAACTTTATGAAGAGCTTGTTCATTTGTCCCGTAGTGCTGGGTGTGAGAAGGCAGTTTGTAAACAAGGCGGACTGATACACGCGAAGTTAGGAACCTCTTGAAAGCGTGTAGAGAGATGGATGTCTACCTTAGAAATTCACTCCTTGCCTATCTGTGAATTGCTGCCTTGCCTATCTGTGGATTGTGCTCTATTTGGTATCTCTGAATCACACTGTCAAGATGAATAGCGTCTCTTCAGGTGGTATTTCACTTTGGGGAACACAAAATAGTCAACTGGTGCTAAATCCGGCGAATATGGGTGTTAATGAAGCATTGTAATGCCTTTCCGTGTAGCTTGATTATGATCGTGAAGTAAGAACCAGTCAACTGACTCGGCTGAGTCAAAACCATCTCTAATATGAAGCCTCAGAATTGTTGGGAAGAAAACTTGTGACGTCACACGCTGGACGCCATCTCCTCGCTCGTTCACTCAGCGCGACCATTTTGAGAGTGCGACTGCTAACTGTACTTGTGTCCAGTGTTTCGCAAATTATTACTCATGAACAATTTTAGATAAATGCCTTGAAAATGTGTTCCCATATGCAAATCAAATTAAACAGAAAAATAGCTTTCAAGCATTTTTTTGTTTAATTGATTGCATATGAAGACCTCAAGAAGACTTAGATATAACAAAGGGGCACATATTTGTTGTTAGTTCTGTTTTCCCTTTTTTGTTGTTTCTGTTAATATATTAATTGATATTTCCGATATTATCTGTTAACCACGAAAAATGACATAAAAACAGTGCAATGTTAGCTGAAAAATGAAAAATAAAATTGCTCTACAAATTTTCACAAAGTTTAAAAAAAAGATATACGTGGCTCAGAATTCCCAGCATAAAATTTGCGATTTTATTTGTACCAATTTGAAGACATCCAAATTAACATCTTCCATGTTTACTTGAAAAGAGCCTTTTACCCGAGTGACTTTAATTTGTAATTTTTTTTTACCCTTTTAGAAATAGTGGCAATATTTTCAATTTAGAGTATTTCAGAGCACTTTTAATTTTCTGAAAATGTCTCACTAAATCAGAAATTTTGCTTTCGCATTAGTCACGCAGTTAAAATAATTTTAATTTTTGAAAAAATGAAGGTAAAATGAAAAAAAAGAACTCTCCCTAAAATGTTGGGTTTCTCATATTATGAGTAAAAGAACACAAAAACAGTGATGATTAAGTGGCATTTTCCCGAAACTACTTTTACAATCTGTATATTCTCTGAACAGCAGCGCAAAATTTTGAAATTCCCCTACTTGCAGATATAGCTGGAAGAGAAGAAAACGAATGAAAACTAAGGATGTCAACTGTTTACGTTACTTGAGTTTAAAGAACTAAAAAAAAAGAAAGGGAACCTTGGTCAATATATCGCCATTTGCGCGAATTAAAAAAATCGCGCTCGCGGAGATATTTCTCTACCGAGACATCTTATTACTCGTTCGATGTTCGTGAGCCTTGTTCGGCCTTCTATAGATATGACGTCACAGAGCAGTTCTGAGGCTTTCTTTTAGGATGGTATTGGCTGAGTCAGGCCTAACAGGCCGAAATGTTTTCAACAGTCTGTGTATTACATCTGCGTGAAATTAAGAGTTAACTGTCTGCCTTTCCTGTAGAAATTCTTGTTCGCAACTCCTCGCTAACCGATAAAAATACGTCACCAACATTGTTTTGGGTCGTCATTTTTGGAACAGGGATTTCTTCAGCTTTGGATGATTTTTTTCCAGCCCATGCTTCTAATTTTGTTTCTGTTTAGGAGTTTTACACAAACCACCACGATTTTGTTTTCACCAGTTGCGATTTTCTTAAAAGTCTGGATCACTGTCAGCCATCTTATTTACATAACTTGTCCGAAAACAACTCAGAAGGTTTTTACTCGGCGCGCCTTAGCGGCGCTAAGCCACTTTTTTGTGGTTAGATGGTAAGAGAAATTGGGCAAGGATTTTTTCGTCGATGATCGTGTATACGAAAATTCGTAAATCTGTGTTCTGTATGCAAACCTAATTGAGCGAAACGAAACCGAAGGCCGAGCGGAGCTCTTTTTACGAGACTAGAGACAATTAGTTGTTCGGGCATAGGAACGAGATGACACATCCGATCACCGTGATTTTTTTCATGCGATTGGACATCGTCCATTGTCAGGTTTTTGACGCCTTCGATTCCCGAAATTCCGTGTCATTGAGGAATAATCGCCCCAAAACTTGCATTTTTAGGGAGTTTTCCTGGTTTTGAGAAGGGGTCATTTGTTACCTATTTTCTCCAAAGATCTTCAGCCGATCGCGGTAACACTTGCCACAGAGAAAGAGAAGGACATGGTGTGTGACATGGGGTTAGTATCATGGTGATTAGTCGTGTCGTATAAAAATTACCGTTATAAAACTGACCAATTTTAATAATAATTGAAAAAATCCGCTCTCTATACGAAACTCGGGACAATTAGTTGTTTGGGCATAGGTATGACATGACATATCCAATCGCCGTGAGTTTTAGCATGCGATTGGACATCGTCCATGGTCAGGTTTTGACGGCTTCCGATTTTGCAATAGCTTCGCTCAAAATTTGCCAACTGTACCCGAGTTATCGGCTACCGTTGGCGGTAGCCGATAACTCTGGTACAGTTGGCAAAGTGGGTTTGACGGGACTATTGGTTTTGGCCGGGCCTTGGCTCGAGTGCATGAAGAAGTATGGGTGGATGCCCTTGCCCAAGGTGCTGAGTCTGTCAGTTACCACCCGCAACAAGGTGCGCGAAATAAGGGACGAACGACTGCTAATTGCCCTCATGGTGATTAGGGAAAAAAAACACTGTATGGATAGAACGATACAGTCTGATCATGCAGTAGGGGTTTCACGGATCCTAAGGGTCAAGTTAAAAGAAATTTATAGGCGATAGATACTCCGTGGGGTTAAGATTACACTGTCCCGAAAAAAAAGTTAGCGAAGGGCATTTCTATTAAACTGCTCGATATAGGCTCTAATGAAAGTTATCCACTGAACTCATTCCATGCTTCCTTATGAGCAACATAAAAGGCATATCATTCATCCACCTCATAATATGAAAGAAAAAAAACTGCTCGTTAGTCACACTGAGTTGATGTAACTAGTTGCATTTGTTCAATGTGATAAGAATGCATTTATTCACAATATACACTATTTTGACAAAAGTTGCCGGACACCGAGAAGAGAAACACAACATAGCATTTATTGACATACATTAGTACGGTGTCGGTCCACCTTTGACTGTAATGACCCTTCGAGACATGCTTTCGACAAGGTTTTGGAACACAGCGATAGGTATGCTCTTCCATTCAGTATATAATGCTGCCACTAACTGTTGCTTAGTAATAGGCCTTGGTTCCAAACTGCTTATGCGGCGCTCTAATTCCCATCTGTGCTTTATGGGATTAAGACGAGGGTTGTGTGCTGGCCAGTCCACACATGATACGGAATTATCGTCAAACCACGCAGCAACAGTCCTTGCTTTATGGCTCGGTACATTATCCTGCTGGTACCAACAAGGCTTGGTTCCATAGTATTGCCACAGAGTTGGCAGGGCATAATTGTCCAGAATATCGAGGTAGACGTGCTGGTTAACAGGTTTGTTCACGATAACCAATGGGCAGCGACCATACCACGAAAAACACCCCCACACGAGTGCACTGCCAGATCCAAACTTGACCGTAGGAACAGTACATTGTTGTGGTAAATAGCGTTCCCCGGCTGCCGCCATGCACGCACACATGGCCATCAGACTGACGGATCGTGTATCTGGATTCATCAGTCCATAGGACCCGTTTTCATTGATCTACGGTCCACGATAAATGTTTTTTACACCATGCTAAACGACGAGTAGCATTCCGAGTGGAGATGAAAGGCTTATGAGCAGCCGCACGACCACAGTGACCCATGGAATAAAGTTCTCTGCGAATGGTACATGTACATACCTAGGTTCCAGCATTTTTACTCACCTGTACACTGAGGTCTTGTGCAGTACTCCATCGATTAGCTGTAACGACTCTCCTGAGGCTTCGACATCATCTATCACTGATTTTCTTTGGTCTGCCGGTATGTTTTGCTGCTTCAGGTACGCCATGTGTCTTCCACTTATTCAGTACATCTAAAACAGTCGACTTGGGTATGTTTAAACGCCTCTCGCTTTCTCTTATGGACAACCCACTAAATAACACCCAACAATCTTTCCTTTCTCAAAGTCAGTTCTCTCCCGCCGCGACATTTTCATTCAACCTCACTGTGCGATATGACCGCGGTCAGCTGCAGTCTTGTTTTTATTCCGTTCGCAGCTGTACCGAGAATCTTTACAACGCAGCGTATCCGTTAATTTGCTTTTTAAGGTGTGTTCCGGTGACTTTTGTCAATATAGTGTATTCGCTGTCTAAGAAGTGGATCGAACTCAACTGGAAAGATTGAATCTGCGCATTAGAATTGCATTACTTTGCCCTTAGCTTTGTTATTCAAAGTGATCCTTTAGAGGGATTATTGATATTAATTTTTTCTTACTGATTATCTGCTAAAAGGGCTGTTACAATGACGACGAATCTAAGAAAAGTGACAGAAAATATTTGAGTCACTTATTTTTACCCAAAGGCATGATGTCCATGTCAGAAGGACTAGCTCTTCCTTAACATTCCTTGGGACGTTCCCCTTAACCTTGTGATTTAAAGTGGTCATTTAGGTGGAGGATTGACCCTAATACTTTCTGAATGATTACTTGCTAAAAGGGCTGTAACAATGCCAACGAAAGTAAGAAAGGATGTTTGAGTAACTTGTTTCTACTGAGTGGCATGACGCCACTGTCAGGGAGACTAGCCGTTCCCCTCATGCCGTGGGTCATAGAGCAGGGAATAAAGGACTAGAAGGGAGCGCTTATGACTAGTGAAGAGTTTGTTTGGTACTGCGGAGATGAGAGGAGGAAAGGAAATATATTGCCGTAGCTTTCGTAGTGTATGTATGAGGGACTTGGCAATTTTTAATACAGTTTACACCCACAAGGAAGGTTTAAACGCAATTGCCTAGGTCCTAAGGGACTTTTATGCTATGTATCAGAAGCAAAGTTACATTAGATTGAACCTAGAGGCTCAGGTACGACAGAGGGTAGACAAGTCAGTGACCACAGGGAAGGTTTAGACGCAACTACCTATGTTTCATGGGATTTTTGTGCTGCGTATCCGAAACGAAGTTACATTAGATTGAACCTAGAGGCTCATATATGACAGATGGTAGACAGGCCAGACACCACAGGGAATGTTTGAACCCAACTACCTACGTTCCGTGGGACTTTAATGCTGCGTATCAGAAAAGAAGTTGCTTTAAATTTTGAGGCTCAGAAACGACAGAGGGTAGACAGGTGAGAGATTACAGGGCGGTTGGAAGGAATAGGAAGGAATAGATCTTATTTGTAACGGGGAGTGCATACCCCGTGTGTAGCGTGTCTATCTGAAGCCCGGGGAGTAATCAGTGGCTGAGATCAACTCAACCTACTGGAATCAATCACACAACCATCTCGTCGGAAGGCAGTTGTTCTAACTACTATGCAACTCGGGGCCCGTGTAAGATTAAATGCGTGTAACGGATTGGTTAACAGGGAATAAGCTTGAAAATTCTGGACTGGCCAGCTCAGAGTCTTAAACTAAACTCCATCGAGAATTTCTCGGGTGAATTGTATAGCCAGATGCATGTGAAGAGAAAGTGTCACAAAATAGAGCGGAGCTAGTCGTCGCACTGACTATTAAATGGAGGAAAATGACTAATTGGAAGAAAATGGAGGGAAGACTAAATGGAGGGAAATGGAAGAAAATGACTAAATGGAGGAAACCGTCTACATGGAGGAAAATGACTAAATGGAGGAAACTGTCTAAATGGAGGAAAATGACTAAATTAAGGAAAAACTAAATGGAGGAAAGGCTAAATGGAAGAAAATGGAGAACGACTAAATGGAAGAAAAACTAAATGGGGGGAATTGAAGGGAAGACTAAATCGAGGAAACTGTCTAAATGGAAGAAAATGAAGAACGACTAAATGGAGAAGAGACTAAATGGAGAAAAATGGAGGAAAGACTAAATGGAAGAAAGACTAAATGGAGGAAAATGACTAAATGGGGGAAAATAGAGGGAAGACTAAATGGCAGAAAAATGAAGGAAAATGACTAAATGGAGAAAATGAGGAAAGATTAAATGGAAGAAAATGGAAAAGAGACAATGGAAGAAAATGAAGAAAGACTAAATGGAGGAAAGTGGAGGAAAATGGAGAAAAGCGACTAAACGGAGGGAAATGGAGGAAAGACTAAGTGCAGGGAAATGGAGGAAAGACTAAATGGAGGGAAATGAAGGGAAATGAAGGAAAATGACTAAATGGAGGGAAATGAAGGAAAACTACTAAATGGAGGAGAATGGAGGAAAGGCTAAATGGAAGTAAATGACTAAATGAAGAAAAATGAATTAGAAAGCTGCCAGTGGAAAATTCATCGAGAGTATAGGCTTTCGTGCAGGGTTAAGGTTTCGTGACAGTTTATTAGTTTTCCTGTAAATAAAGGCTGTTCGTTCGTAGAGATTCACATGCCAGAATTTTAATACTAAATTTTCATAGATATCCAACTAAAGAATGAATAAAATGGTCGTATGAATTACCTTTGATCGCAGACCTTCTTGTCATAACTGCAAGAAATAATCAAGTTATCGAATGGCGTTCCGTAATTAAAAGTATCTTTAAGGGACGGGGCGTATTTTCTTTCAACATCTCCTAAATCATTCATCTGTGAATAGCGTACATTCCTCATCAAGATCTTTTAATGTATCATCAACTTCAAGTTTATCTAATGCCTCAGTGAAATTAACATCCTCTCTGACGAAAAGAGGTCGATTTGGAGGTTTGCAACAACTACAGGTTTTAGAGTCCCGTTCCTCTGGTGGTCTTCCGTTTCCATGACCCAATGGTGGTTGTGGTGGGGTGCAGTCATCTTTAAAAATAGGTGGGGGACCTTTAGGTGCTGACAGGACGTGGTCAGGTCTGGAGTGCGGGAATTTGTTCTTGCAAATGCACTCGGGAAATCCCTTTTGGGTGTCTTCGGTGATTTTGCATGCGCTTTGAAGACCGCTGTGGTTAAACTTACACACAGCCATCGAGCAGATGCAGTAATCGGCTTCCTGCTTGAAACACATTTTGGTGATGCAGGGTGCACTATCACATTTGCATTCCTCTTCAAACCATGACCAGTAACACATGGGATTCAGTCGACACTGCATCCTTTCATCTTCCCGAATGCTGAAAAGAAAGAAATTTTAAGTTTCATTAGAGATGATTACGCTTACTGATAAAAACTGAAATGCAAAACAGGCAGAGGAAAAATGTCAATAAAGACGGATAATCGAAAAGTTACTGTTTGGTTGATGCATAAGTTCGTGCCGTTTTATTTCGCGTGTGTTTCCCAAGTCAGTAGTGACAGTGCAGATGGCCTGTTATATATCAAACTGTAGCCAGTAATATCGTGCATCTAAATCATATTGCGTTGTGCGATTGTGGCTAATGGTGTTTTGGTTTTCAGGTCCAGAAGTATGGAGTGTCAAGAAGAGAAGAATGGATATTTCAGAGATCTGCTCCTCTAAGAGTTTAACAAGAGATCCACAGCCGCCAAGGCTACTCGACAAATTCGTGCTGCGTATGGGGAGGATGCTATTGCACCGAGGATAGCTCGCAAATGGTTTGAGCAGTTCAGAGGTGGCAATTTTGACCTCAACGACTATCCACGCTCAGGTGGTCGATATCACTTTGATGACGATCATTTGAACCATCTCATGCACTTGGATCGGCGTCATAGACTGTGATCAGGCCACAGTGGTGCAACACCTGGAACGTATGGGAAAGGTCCAGAAATTGGGTTCTTGGGTGCCTCACACTTTCACTGAGGACAGCAAGAATCAGTGTGTTGCCATATGTGGTTTCTTGCTCGCCCGTTTTCGCGAATGTTCTCAGCAACACAAACCGTTTCTGGAGACGATTTGTTATTGGAGATGAAAAGTGATGCCTGTACGTGAATTTCAGGCATCTGAGGGAATGGTTAAGCCCAAACAAGACGCCCAAAACATGACCTTCATCCTGCAAAGACCATGCTGTGTATCTGACTGAACATGGAAGGCATTATTCATTGGGAAATGATGCCAAGGAATCGGACTATCAACGCTGCACTCTATTTTGAGCAACTCCGCCATGTGGAGGGAGCAATTCAGCAGAAACGGCCACATCGGCTGCATGGTGTCCTTCTCCAACATAACGCACGCCCTCACAGTGAAAACATGACCAAAATAGCCATTCAGAACATGAAATGGGAGATCCGGCCTATTCCCCAGATGTCGCCCCCTTCAGACTATCACTTGTTCCTATCTCTGTCGAATACACTCCGTGGCAGAACGTTCAACAATGATGCTGATCCCCCAGAATTTCCTTTCTGATTTCTTCGCAGCAAAACCACGTTTTTTTCAAAAATGGCATTGCAGATCTATAAAGACGTTTTGACACCATCGTAAACAATAGGGAGGAATACATAGTTGATTGATTACGTTTTCCCTTCTGATGTAATGCATTCCTGTAATGGGGTAAAAAAAACGGCATGAACATATGCTTCAACCCAGTACAAGCTGTTATGTCTTAATAAGAGGTGTGTGTAAATCCTATTATCTAATTCAGAATACACACCCTCAGAACGAGTGCTTCCGGGAGGCTCGGGCTTCTGGCCAGTCGTCCTAGCCCGGGCTCATCTCTAGTGTGAATTCCTCTCATGCATTAAATTAATTATCCGAGGCACGGGATGCAGGCATGCAAAACAATATGCGGATATGCCTAATTTCCGTGACTTCCCCATAACGCCGTATTTAATCATCTGTGCTGTGTCACAGAAGCTCATTGGAGAGTTTAATCTTGAGAGAAATTTTTCCAAGCCCTACTTAAAAAGTGTCTTTCTATTGATATTTTTAAACTTCAAAAAGAGCAGCTTGTCATCACCAACGAAATAATCATCAATACAGGAATATTGCAGCATAGAATGTTACCCAATCAGCTTCTTCAGGAGAACGTTGATTAGTAGAAGATTCAAATATAACAGCACATAATGGAAAAACTTATTTACTAACACGGCAGTAGCGCCATGTTGCGGCCAGTTCGGAAACGTTTTGAACGCACCATGTACACCGAAGTGCCAGAAAAACTGGTACACCAGTCTAATATTTTGGTAGGTCCCCCACGGAAGCGCAGGACTGCAGAAATACGACAGGACATGGACTCCACTAGCTTCTGGAAATATGCTGTAGGCAATGCACACCATACTTCCTGCAGAGCGTTCCACAATTCAATTGTATTCCGAGGTCTCGGATTCCTCTGTTCGATAGCGCATGCATGGCATCCCAAATGTGTTCTATCATGTTCAGATCTAGGGACTTGGGTGGGAATGGCAACACCCAAAACTTAGACGAATGCTCCTCTAACCATAATGTAGCGTCCCGACACTTGTGTGGAGGTGCATTGTCCTGTTGCAACAGGCCCAACCGATCAGCATGAATGCAGGACATGAATGGGTGTACCTTGTCAGAAAGGATGCGCACATAGCGTTGGCCAGTCATAGACATTTGTAGACATACCAGGGGTCCCAGTGAAGTCCAGCTAAACACACCCCATATCACACGGACACCCCACCAGCCGGTACAGTACTCTGTTGATAGGTAGGATCCATGGCGTCATGGGGTTTGCGTCACACACGAATCCTTCCATCTTCCCGATACAGTTGGAAACGCGTCTCGTCAGACCAGGATACTTGTTTCCAGTCATCAAGTGTCCAGTGGCGGTGTTGCCGTGCTCAAGCGAGGCGCATAGCTCTATGTCGTGCACCTATCAAGGGGACTCGAGTTGGGCGTCGGCTCCCAAAGCCCATATCGTGCAGGGTACGTTGCACAGTCCGGACGCTGATGCATGTTGAGGCTCCAGCATTGAATTCCGATGATACCTGCGAAAGTGTTGCACGCCTATCGCGTGAAACGATTCTTGACAGCTGACGATGGTCACGTTCACCCAATGTCTTTTGACGGCCACACTGGTATCGTAGGTTGGAGGTTTTGCCAGAATTCTTGTAGTCACGGTTACACCCTTGCAATGGTCGTCCGTGAAAATCCGAACTTCGTTTCTACCTCCGAAATACTATGGCCCATCTCACGCGCGCCAACTATGACACCGCGTTGAAAATCGCTTAAATCGTTATTACTTGTCATTCTCATACCGAAAACAGCTCTGACTGCTGGCAAGGATGTCTATCGCTTTATATACGCAATGGCGGACGCAACCGAGTACGCGCATAGTGACGTTGCTATGTATTTTGCATAAGCTCGTCTGTAACAGTTTTTCTGGCACTTCAGTGTATATGTCTAACTGTTTTGAAAACTAAGAAAAATCAATGCTTGGAATGCTTTAAAATACCCTCATTGTCAAAAAAATAGTTGCATCCATAAGGACGTGTTGGATTGCAATGCTATTCGGGAGGAAGGTAATGGTTCCAGGAACAACAAAGGATTAAACATTAAGACTAAGATGGGCAATATTTATTGCACTACACGCCTATAAGTAGTGTCTTCCAGTATGGCGTCGGGCTGCCATGTTTGCTAACACAGCATGCCAGACGTCTCTGCATTGAGTTGTACTGGTTCCTAATGGTGTTCTGCGGTAAGTCATGTTGTGCAGCTTGAATCTTCTCATGCAGTTCCTGCAGATTGTGCGGTAGAGATGGAATGTGGATGGCGCGTCCAATTGCATTCCACACATTTTCAATCTGCGATAGGTCTGGCGATGCGGCTGGCTATGGCAGAGTGTCAGTGCCTTGAAGGCATGCTCTCAAGACAGCAGCAGTATGCGAACGAGCGTTGTCCTGTTGGAAAATCGCACCACAGTGAGCGTTTAGAAAAGGTAGGGCCACTGGTTGTAGAACCTCATTGACGTAACGTTGGGCTGTCAAAGTTCCCGTAATGAACACCAAAGGTGATCTGGCATCGTAGGCAATTGCACCCCACACCATGATACCAGGCCTTCTGGACGTGTGACGCTCGACAAACAAACCGTTGATCTTGGCGCTGACCATGGTGCCTCCACACACGGATTCGGTGGTCGTCGTCTCCAAGACAAAAGTGGAACTCGTCACTGAAGATCACCCGCTGCCATTCTGAGTGGCTCCTTGACAGTCTGGCACAACACCATTGCAGTCTTTGGCGACGATGCAATGGTGTTAAGGGCAGTCGATGTAACTCTCTGCGTGAGTGTAGCCCTATGTCGTGTAGCTGTCTACCAATGGTGCTAGCACCAATCGGACGATGCATGGAGAGCACAACTGCTCGCTGAATATCCGCAATCGTGGCTGTTGAGTGACTCCGCGCATGTCGGACAATCCGTCGGTTCTCTCCCCCCCTCGTGGTTCGTCTAGTTCTCCCAGACCCTTCATGTCGCTGCTGCGTGCCTTGTTCTATCCAATGCCGCCAACAACGTGCTATGGTGATATCCGCTCGACCTATATGGCGCGCAATACGACGATAAGACCATCTCGCTTCCCGGAGCCCAGCGATGCGGTCTCTCTCGACGTCATCCAACTGCTGGAATTGCTTCCGAACATTTCTCCGAGGCATGCTTGCAAAGGATGCAAACAACACAACAGCACGAGTAAGAATGGCAAGCACGCGCAACGAGACGATCTTAATAGCCAGTCAAGCACAGCGCTACGACCCCTCCTTGCTGGCGTCGCATTCTCAGCCGAGCGTGATACTTGATTCATTTGCATGTCTCACGATGTCAAACTTACCCACCAAGTTTAATTCCCGGCGGTTGCTTCCTTCTGGGTTCAACTGTTTTTTTTTTTTTTTTGACGATGAGTGTATGTTTTTCGATTAAATGATTTTCTCGGAAATTTGTAATTTTTTCCCGGAAATTTTCATCTGGGGTCAGATATGTTCGTTCAAACTTACGCTGTATACTAAGCATACGAAAGCCTTCAATTCCGACGAAATTTTAGTTTGTTCTTAGGGACTCTGTGGGGACCAACTTTTACTTAAAAACTCGCTGGGAAAAAATGGTCCATTTCGATGGAATGTGTTGGAAATGGCCAAAATCGAATTTATACTCAGAGCGCATGAGCGGGATCAATTATTCCACAGATTTGCACGCGGATAACTGCTGTGAAACAAATCAGGTGAATTCACCTTGAAAGGGTATGAACTTTTTCTAGCAGGTAAAGTTTCCCCCGTTTTATGGCCGCAATATAAGGCACAGCGGGTAAACGTAAAAAGGGATTTCCTCTCCGTCTGAAATTTCGTCTCCGAATCATTAGAATGATAGGCGACGGGTGAGCAAGCATTTATTTTTTGTGGGGCAAGCTTGATTGCAACTTTTTTTTTCTTTTTACGAAGCACTGAAAAAACTAATTTTTAATGTTTTTTTTATTGATGGTTTAACGACCACCGTGAGACTACAAACAGTCTCACGTCCCTAATAAAGACTACAAACAGTCTCACGTCCCTAATTTAAAGTCACGGGTTCCAGGGAAGGGAGATAGCCCTTGCCGTAAGACAAACACAGCATCCATGTTTCACGGGTTTCGAACCCAAGCCCTTAGCGGACGAATGATCTTAAGACAGTGCTTACACTACTGCGCCACCGAGGCGGCTTTGATGCTTTTCACTACCGGCTACAAAAGAATTCGTGGGATCCCCACTCCCTCCACCTGGACACACATACATGGATTTGACTAGTTAAGCCACTAATGTAAGGTACAAGTGTTTGTAGAATATCACCAACTTTTTGTTTGCTCTGAATGCATTGCCTTAAATTGCTTTTCAAAATTTTGTTTACTGAAATAGTACTGTATTTGAACGATTTATTTAAAAGAAAATGTTTTTGTTTAGGTAAATCGAATTTTAAAATGGTGTCACGCAGACACAATACCCCGCCCCCCTCCTTAACTACCTTCCTTCCAGCCAGCGACTTTGCATTTGCACCCATCTCCTGCAAAGCATCGTCAACCACTTTCTACACTTTCACTGTCCTGGAACAGTCTTCAGAGCATAAGTGTAGCTTTAGACTCCACGTTACGTGTAGGAATTCCCTATTTCCTAAAGAAAACAGAGCAATTAGTAGTGACCCCCCCCCCTTAATGAATTCCTATCCACTTTCCTCATTAGCTCCCTGACCATAGAAACATGAAAAAGAGGCTCTGCGGATGCTATTTTGATAACCTTTTTTTTTTGGAGACGTAAACAGCGCACTTCCTAGTAGAAAATACATGGCCGCCCCGGTGGCGCAGTGGTCTAAGCGATGGCCTCTGATCATTCGTCCGAACGGGGTCCGGGTTCGAATCCCGGTGAGGCATGGATGTTGTGTTTGTCTTACGGCACTGGCTCTCTCCCTTCCCTGGAACCAGTGACCCTAAATTAGGGACGGGCGACTGCTTATAGCCCATTGAGTTGCTCACGGTGGTCGTTAAACCTCCAATAAAAAAAAAAAAAGAAAAGAAAATACATGAGGATACGTGAAATACACAAGACTCATTACTTGGCGAAGTCCAGATTATATTTTAAAATTAAATATACTGAGAAATGACACATTTTGAACTGGGTGGGCAAGACAATTTTCAGGGGTGGGCTCCCCTTGGTTACGTCCCTGCAACTACCACTGCAAAAATGCGGTGCCCAAACCTTGTCTTTATCTCCGATAGTCATTCCGAAGTAAGCTTGATACGCAATGGAAAATTTAGCCCCTGTGGTATTTTTGTGCTTGACTTGCTTAGGACCAGTATAGTACCCACAAACATAACAGAAAGAGTTGTGACGTATATTCTGACTTAACTTTCCTTTTTTTATTTTATTTTCTCTGTAAATTTTTATTTATTCTCCATAAGGTGTTTTCTTATCTGAACGTAACAGATTCTGCTCTCCAAACCCATGTGGCATTAGTGAGGTCGAGGAAATGACGTGTGTCTGTTAACGCATGAAGAACTTACGATAAAAAGCAAGTTCATGTGAGTTGGCGTATGGTGTGCGAGGAAGACCAGCTGTCGTGCGCTTTTGATGTCCTAGTGTCACGCTGTACAATGTGGTGTGATCTCGTAAACTGACGACGTAGTGGTGGTGTCTGAAGTTGCTTATAAAGGTGCCGTTCTTGATGCAACAAAAGAAAATTTCACGCAAGCGATTCTGTTTCCGTCTATGTTTCGTCTGGCCCTAAAAGGCCGTATGTGTCATTGATTTAAAATGAGCTATCCGGTGAAACTACTGCATCAAATTTAAGTATACATTAGCGCTTAGTTCAACATTTTTTCCAGCTGACATTTTAAACTTAGCGAAACACAAACCTCACGTAGGAAAAAGAGTTACGTTATAGAGCCAGGGGGTAGCTAACAACCTCTTGTCATGGTCATGTTTACCCACTAGCGTCTCGAGGTAGAGACATCCACATGTATCGAGTTATCTCATTGGCAGCAATACAACTGGGACCCACCAATTGGCGAACGGCATCGTAACGGCTTTAACAGTTTGGCGGTAATAATGGTGGATAATGGCTACTGCTACGCTGCGAAGAGGTAAGTTTGAGAGAATAAGTAAGTAGTTTTCTTTAAAACTTCTATCTAGTTTATAATTATATTTGGATGGATACTGCGAACAGGTTAAGTTGTTCGATTTGTACTGTTTCATTCGGGTAGAAATACAATTTGAGCCAGATATACGTCGTCGAAGTCGTGACACAGGTTGTTTACATCTTAGTTAACATTAGTTTCTTCGTTGGCGGTTGTCGATAGTCCTGTACAATTGATATTTTAAGGTGAAATTGGATTTATTTGATGTGCTTTTATGTTTTGCAGCTTACTGTAATCACCAGACTGTGAGAAATCAGTGTTCTTTTTATAGATTTCCGCCAAACTGTTAAAGCCGTTACGATGCCGTTCGCCAATTGGTGGGTCCCAGTTGTATTGCTGCCAATGAGATAACTCGATACATGTGGATGTCTCTACCTCGAGACGCTAGTTGTTTACCCCATAACAAAGGCAAATGACAGTGTGCAAAGGCAGTTTCATAAAAGTTGAGAGTAATTTTTTTTGAGTTGGAAACAGTGCGAATGAGAAAGCGAAGAGATGGCCTCCTGCGTGTGACGTCACAAGTTTTGTCCCCAGCAGCTCTAAAGCTTTCTATACAGATTGTTTTAGCCAGGCCCTTGCAGACCTCTAGTCCGAATATAAATGGCAGAGCAGTGTACATGCATTATTTATAAATTTACTGCCGCATAACACACATCAGAGTTAAGGATGAGTGTCACTTTTCGACTTGTACCTGTATTTCGGAAGAGTTTTAACCACATCGCTTAATTCAATTAGGCGAGATAAACGAGCATCCTTCATATACATTTTCGGAATAAGGCTGGACCCGCATATAGTTACAGCTGGAAAATCCATAGATTTCTTCATTATCATCTGTTAAAAGAAGAAAAACAAGAAAACATTTCATTCAACGCATAAATTCTTTCGCTGAAAACAAATAAAATATGCACAGTTTCTAACCTCGCAAATGCCTTAACTCACAAAGAAATATTTGGTGCTCCTACTCGTACACTACCTTACTGTATTTTGCGTTCAAAGGAAATCTCCACTTGACAGCAGGTTTCTTCGTTCTGTTGCAAGGAAGAAAGGGATTCCACCTAAAAACTCTGAAGCATGTTTCCAATGGCAAAAATTTCTGTAAATATTTTCTTCGCAATTAATGCATTCCCATGGACGAAACTTTCCACATTGATAACAACTTTAAATTATAGCATGGCATACTTAATATTTGTCAAAATTTAACCAAAATTATTTTAAGAATCAGTAATTTTTCCTTGGTTAATGCCGAGACCTGCTAATAGATGGCGCGACATGTACAGGGTAGTCCGAATGTCTTGTTATCCTCTGCAGAACAACGTACGAAATTACCGGTCCAGAAGGTCAGTATGACTTCCACCATTTTCGTGACACAAAATAATCCGTCTCCATGTTCTGTGTGAGATTTTATGGAGATATGCCTTATCAATTTGTGTAAATGCAGAACGAACAGCGTCTTGCAACTGATCGGTTGTCTGGTACCTTGTCTTCGACGCACAGTCCTTAATAATACCCCATTAGGAATTGTCACAAGAGGAGAGATTTGGACTCCGTGTAAGCCATTCGAGAGGCGCAGGCAGGTGAGCAGATCCTCTCCCAATCCACCTATCAGGAAATACTTCATCCAAATATTCCCGAACACGTGTAGCAAAATGAGCTGGAGCGCCGTCTTGTTGGAACCAGCTTTCTGATAGAAGACCACGTCTTTGCGGCTCTGAGACAACCAGTCCCTCAGCATGGCGAGATGGAAATGCAGATCGACTGAGCCGTCGAAAAAATAGGGGCCAGTCAAGTGCTTACTGGTCAGTCCAGCCCAATCATGACATGTGGTGGATTGGGCTCCAACTCCTCATAATAATGTGGGCTTTCATTGCTCCAAAAATAAACATTCCTACCACGGCTACTTCGGTAGATAAAACATTCATCACTGAGGAACACCGCTCCCTCGACGTGGCCTCAGTGATGAATGTAGATAAAACATTCATCACTAAGGCCACGTCGAGGGAGCGTCATAAACGTCTGAAACAATATTGCACACGAAGCACTCCTTTTCTCCAAATTAGCATCGGTAAGTTCGCTGATGCTGCCCCGGTGACGCAGTTGTATAAGCGATGGCTTCTGATCATTCGTCCGAGATGAGCCCGGGTTCAAATCCCGGTGAGACATGGATCTCGTGTTTTGTCTTACGGCACTGACTCTCTCCCTTCCCAGGAGTCAGTGGCTCTAAATTAGGGACGGGCGACTGTTATATCCCGTTGAGTTGCTCACGGTGGTCGTTAAACCCCCAATAAAAAACAAGTTAGTAAAATCATGCAATGCATTGATTATGATACGCGTTCCAACATACCAGAAATCATTACTCAAGTTATGAGGATAATGGCTGTGTAATAAATCTCATTCCTGTGCCCTGATCTTTGACCCCATTTCAATGATATTCAGCAGAACCGGTTCAGAATACCTCCGGAACAACATGATGAAGTTTTGTTGCAATCGAATCATTTTTACGTAAGTTATGACGCATAAGGGCGATCGAATGGATCCAACTCCTATGTCCTGACATATAACCCCATTCGCCCATTTTCAATAGGATTCGTCCCCAGGTTGTCCCGTACCACATACTAAAATTTCATCGAAATCGAACCATTTTTACGCGAGTTATTGTGCAGACAGACAAACAGATGGACAAAGCCGGAGCATATACGCTCCTTCAACCTACGGTTGGAAAGCTTAAACAAGTTAGTAAAATCATACAATGCATTGATTATGATACGCTTTCCAACATACCAGATCTCTTTACTCAAGTTATGAGGAGAATGGCTGTAGAATAAATCTCGCTCCTATGACCTAACCTTTGACCCCATTTCGATGATATTCAACAGAACCGGTAAAGTATACTTCCGGAACAACAAAGTTTTGTCTCAATCGAAGCATTTTTACATAAGTTATAATGCATAAGGGCGATGGAATGGATCCCGATCCCATGTCCTGACCTTTAATTTCATTTCTCTCATTTTCAATAGGGTTCGTCCCCAGATTGTCCCCTACCACATACTAAAATTTCATCGAAATTGAACCACTCAAGTTATGACGCATAAGGGCAATGGAATGCATTCCGTTCCTATGTCCTGACATTTGACCCCACTTCACCCATTTTCATGAGGGTTCGTCCCCAGTGGTGTCCCCTACGACATACTAAAATTTCATCGAAATCGAACCACTTTTACGCAAGTTATGACGCATAAGGGCAATGGAATGCATCCCGTACCTATGTCCTGACCTTTGACTCCACTTCACCCATTTTCAATAGGGCTCGTCCCCAGTGGTCCCCTACGACATACTAAAATTTCATCGAAATCGAACCACTTTTACGCAAGTTATGACGCATAAGGGCAATGGAATGCATCCCGTTCCTATGTCCTGACCTTTGACTCCACTTCCCCCATTTTCAATAGGGTTCGTCCCCAGTGGTCCCCTACGACATACTAAAATTTCATCGAAATCGAACCACTTTTACGCAAGTTATGACGCATAAGGGCAATGGAATGCATCCCGTACCTATGTCCTGACCTTTGACTCCACTTCACCCATTTTCAATAGGGCTCGTCCCCAGTGGTCCCCTACGACATACTAAAATTTCATCGAAATCGAACCACTTTTACGCAAGTTATGACGCATAAGGGCAATGGAATGCATCCCGTACCTATGTCCTGACCTTTGACTCCACTTCACCCATTTTCAATAGGGCTCGTCCCCAGTGGTCCCCTACGACATACTAAAATTTCATCGAAATCGAACCACTTTTACGCAAGTTATGACGCATAAGGGCAATGGAATGCATCCCGTACCTATGTCCTGACCTTTGACTCCACTTCACCCATTTTCAATAGGGCTCGTCCCCAGTGGTCCCCTACGACATACTAAAATTTCATCGAAATCGAACCACTTTTACGCAAGTTATGACGCATAAGGGCAATGGAATGCATCCCGTACCTATGTCCTGACCTTTGACTCCACTTCACCCATTTTCAATAGGGCTCGTCCCCAGTGGTCCCCTACGACATACTAAAATTTCATCGAAATCGAACCACTTTTACGCAAGTTATGACGCATAAGGGCAATGGAATGCATCCCGTTCCTATGTCCTGACCTTTGACTCCACTTCACCCATTTTCAATAGGGCTCGTCCCCAGTGGTCCCCTACGACATACTAAAATTTCATCGAAATCGAACCACTTTTACGCAAGTTATGACGCATAAGGGCAATGGAATGCATCCCGTACCTATGTCCTGACCTTTGACTCCACTTCACCCATTTTCAATAGGGCTCGTCCCCAGTGGTCCCCTACGACATACTAAAATTTCATCGAAATCGAACCACTTTTACGCAAGTTATGACGCATAAGGGCAATGGAATGCATCCCGTTCCTATGTCCTGACCTTTGACTCCACTTCACCCATTTTCAATAGGGCTCGTCCCCAGTGGTCCCCTACGACATACTAAAATTTCATCGAAATCGAACCACTTTTACGCAAGTTATGACGCATAAGGGCAATGGAATGCATCCCGTACCTATGTCCTGACCTTTGACTCCACTTCACCCATTTTCAATAGGGCTCGTCCCCAGTGGTCCCCTACGACATACTAAAATTTCATCGAAATCGAACCACTTTTACGCAAGTTATGACGCATAAGGGCAATGGAATGCATCCCGTACCTATGTCCTGACCTTTGACTCCACTTCACCCATTTTCAATAGGGCTCGTCCCCAGTGGTCCCCTACGACATACTAAAATTTCATCGAAATCGAACCACTTTTACGCAAGTTATGACGCATAAGGGCAATGGAATGCATCCCGTTCCTATGTCCTGACCTTTGACTCCACTTCACCCATTTTCAATAGGGCTCGTCCCCAGTGGTCCCCTACGACATACTAAAATTTCATCGAAATCGAACCATTTTTACGCGAGTTATCGTGCAGACAGTCAGACAAAGCTGGAGCATGTACGCTCCTTCAACCTACGCTTGGAAAGCGTAAAAAAGAGCTCTTTGATAAATACAGGACGGATAGGACTTTAATTGGAGCTCTGTTTTCACGTGAATCAGCATGGTGGTCTTAGAGATCCCAAGTTCCGCCGATCGTTTTTCTCAGACATTTTGGGAGATCTCAGCAATGATGCCGCCAGGGCTGCAAATTATTTTTGCCTCGATTGTGGTCTTCCAGTCCTCTTCTTATCCAGTTATGTACAGCTTATGTTCCCACTTCAATAATGTCTGTTTCGGTGAGGCTTCTTTGTTAAATATTGCAGTAAAGTCATGTTGCATTTCCCTTATTGTTTTACCAGTCTGTGGATGCTCATGTGTCCATACAATTCCTACTAATCGTTATTCCACACAATACATAGTTGCTTGCGTCAGTCATCTGAAAGCAGAGAACAAATTTAATCAGTTCCACTGTAATAACCATAAGGGCATAGGGGGTAACAAGACATTCGGACCACCCTGTGCATCGATGACGTCACTGGACAAACAAATGTTTGATGGCTTATTTCGGAATCAAAAATTAGCAGTTCTGCTGACTTTTTTTCAATAATTTCATTGATTTTTCGAATGGAATCAAAATTTTAGTCCATCCGTGAGATAGTCTGGAATGTTCAGAATAAAATTTTGATCCACTTAGATTAAATGTTTCTGACAATAATTTAGCTGAAGATATTAACAGAAATGTAAGTTGATAACCAGAAACAGTACACCAATTATGTAGGAAATAGTAATACTAGTGAACCGATTTTATTGGCGTAGGAAATAGACACATAAGCGTTTCCAAGATTTCGCACACCAACCAGATGGCTTTTTCAAGGAAGTTAGGCAGAAACTGCAAACTGAATGATAGGTTTTAACAATTTGAAGCCGCCCCGGTGGCGCAGTGGTCTAAGGCGCTGGCCTCTGATCATTCGCCCGTCAGGGGTCTGGGTTCGAATCCCGGTGAGGCATGGATGTTGTGTTTGTCTTAGGCACTGGCTCTCTCCCTTCCCTGGAACCAGTGACCCTAAATTAGGGACGGGCGACTGCTTATAGCCCATTGAGTTGCTCACGGAGGTCGTTAAACCTCCAATCGAAAAAAAAAGAAAAACAATTTGAACGCGGGAACTTGACTTGACAATAAATAGATACGACGTTATATTCATTTAAAGATACGAGGTATCACATTGGTTGTGCACGCGGTATCCTGGTAGGGAGAAGGCGTTACTTGAAGAACTGGTTCCAAATTCGTGGCAACTCGAGTGAGACGTTATCATTGCAAGTATCGCTGTTGGCAATGATCTCCAATGTTTACCGAATGGATGTACATTTAGGGGTAGCCCTCAAGAAGACGAACTGCGGCGTCGGCATAAGGTCTCCGGCATCTTTATACAATATACTATGCTAAAGAGAAAAAGTGAAAAACCACCTCTCTCCTGCGAAGGCAGGTGTTTGTGATTTCCCTACAGTATCTGTACGGCTCTAAAGGATACTACATTGGGATGATCAAGCGTTCGTTTGGAATCAGAGTCAATGAACATAAAAGGGGCACAGAATACGGTAAACAGCCACTGCTCTATCCAGAGAAGTCAAATTCAAGTCCGCTACTCCTATGTGAGATGATATAAAAAAATTAGCTACCTACTCTACCCCTAAATGTATGTCTATTTCCTATATGCCAATAAATTGGATCACTAGTTATAGTATTCCTATTTCCTAGAAATGTAAGTATTGCGGATTTCTAATGGAATTAAGCCAACAATCATTTTTACGTCCATTGACGATATCAACGTACAAATCGTGCCATCTATTAGCAGGTGTCAACATTAACCAAGGAAAAACTATTGATTTGAAATATAATCGTGCTTAAGGTTTAGCAAATGTTAAGTATGCCATGCTATAATATAGTTATTTTTATCGATGTGGAAATTTTCATCCTTGGGCATACATTAATTGAGAAAGTGCCTACAGAATTTTTTACTATTGGAAACATAGAGCAGAGTTTTCAGGTGGATCCACTTACAGGGGAAGACGAATTAAAAAAAGTTTCTAATTCAAATTTTGTTTAAGAGTTCTAAAAGAAAAAGTAATTGCAACGTGTGTTTCCTTTGTTTGCGTTGTGGACTAAGTTTTTTTTTTCGATTTTTCCTGGGTGTCCTCCGCTTTGGAATGTTGTAAAATTTGTATATGTTTGGTATATTCTGCAACTTTTTTGAGAAGGTTTCGCATTGTTTTTCACAGAGCAATGAAAGTTGAACTAAGTGTAAATATTGTTCTGGTTTTCTCTGTAATGAAAAGTTTGAGTAGCAGCAGGCTCACGGTAGTTAGATTTGGCAGTAGGTTTTTTTTTTTTTTTTTGTGAAATTGAGTACTCTGTTTAAGAAACATTTTACTCAATCTGAACAGAGTTACGATTCAGTTGGCTGAATCGTAACTCTGTTCAGATGAAGACCACGTGGAAGATGGGTGGATGAAATTCGAAAGTATGCGGGAGTAACATGGAGGAGACTTGCACAAGACAGACCATTGTGGAAGAAACTTGGGGAGTCCAGCAGTGGATTCATAATTGTTGACAATGATGATGATTTGAGTTAAGCGTTTCAGGGAAATGGTCTTGTACGTATATTCTTTCAAATGTATTGCAAAGTGTTAAACTCTCCAACGGATTTAAATTTGTATATACTAGGGGTGTACAAATGAAAAGGTACGAAACGTCATGAGAACGTAACCGTTAAC
The DNA here is from genome assembly GCA_039090855.1 of Macrothele yani. Classification (NCBI taxonomy): domain Eukaryota; kingdom Metazoa; phylum Arthropoda; class Arachnida; order Araneae; family Macrothelidae; genus Macrothele; species Macrothele yani. The sequence goes on along the minus strand of CM077000.1, from coordinate 64,121,108 downwards.
ATATTTGCCTATGCTGCTATGGGAGAACGTTGCGACACATCTAGGGATGCAATTGTTATCACCTTTAACTTCTAATCGGAGCATGCGCGGGCGCCCGCATGCGTTAATACACATGAGAAAAACTACAATCCTTGGGAACCATGAATGATCTGGAAATCCAAGCTTTCCTGGAAGCACTGAAATTGGTTTACAAAAGAACTTATTTCAAATTTCAAGATGTCATTTACCAACAAAAGGAAGGAGCACCTATGGGCTCCCCACTCTCACCTTTCCTGGCAGAGATTGTATTACAAGATTTAGAGGAAAGAGTTTTACAACTTACTCCTGTAGCTCCGTGCCTATATCTACGATACATAGATGATATTCTTGTCTTTTGGAACCATGACGTAGATTCCTTATATAAATTTGCTGAACTGTTGTCTTCGCAGATTACCTCAATTAATTTTACAGTTGAACTAGAAAAGAATTGTACTATCCCTTTTTTAGACTTTCTGTTAAAGAGAAACCCTATATCACAAATTATTTCTTTTTCAGTATACCGCAAGCCCAGTGCAACATCAGCAATTATACCATATTATTCAGCGCATCCTAATACATATAAACTATCTGCATTCCAGTTTCTCATCCGTAGAGCATACACACATTGCTCAAGCGTTACTGCCAGGAGACGAGAATTAAATGAAATAAATGCCATAGCAGACGAATATGGGTACCCCAGAAATATTGTAAACCGGATCCATCGAAAAATAAGAAGCACAAACTTTTCTACATTAACTAAAGAATCCAGTCAACGCAAATATGTTGGGTCACTGGATTATATTCCGAAAGTTATGAATATACTTAAATCTTCCTGTAAAAAATACAACTTGAATTTTGGAATTAAAACAAACAACCTAATGTCAACTATTAAAAAAGATCGGGACCCAATTCCGAGTAATAGCAGATTCGGAGTTTACAAAATACCTTTACAGGCCCTGGATACTGTTGACATAGATCGAATTTATATTGGATCCACCATGAGGAATTTGAACTTTCGTATTGCGGAACACAAGTACAGTGTCAAAACACATTCAAACTCTACAGCACTTGCAAGATTAGTTAACCAGGGAGCTCACATCCCTCTGTGGAATGAGGCAAGAGTTATTTCTTCTCACAAAAACAAAAATGCGACTTTGCTAGCGGAGAGTTTACACATCGTCAATAACGCTGATAAATGTTGTAACGATGAAATACCCAGATTCATACCTCCAACTTGGATGCAGTTAATTTCGAACAAGAAGAAGCAAATAAACCAATTACTCGAACTTGATTTCGGAACTCACCCAATAACAATTAAGACACAACAATCATAAGTCAGAGTATGGTGACGTTTTTTGAAGTCATTCGTGTGCTGAACGCGATGTATATAAACAAAAGCGACGTTCCACGGTGGACTCTTTTTCAAATTTTTACGATACCTGTTTTAGAATTCACCTGAGGATGTGCTGGGAGCCAGCATGAAAGATCTAGTGATGTGATTTTGACTTTTAGCTTTTGATTCAGTGTAATAAAAAGGCAATTTTCCATCGTTAAATTTGAATTTCATCTTATATCGTGCAACGACGGCATTCTAGCAATTGATGTTGATAAAACAATTAAAAACTTTTTAAAATTATAAACATTTAAGTACTTTACATATTTCTATGCTAGACAAGGACTCATTTAAGGAGACAGGGGGCTCGAGTCTTAGTGGCATATCTAGAATTTCATTATGGGTGTCAGAATAAAAATACCCAGGAGAAAACATTTCCAAAATATAATGGGGAAGCCATAAAAATATCCCCGCGATACTGAAGTGTGTTATCCCATGATTCATGGACGAACCAGTGTTAGCAAGAAAATATAAAAATGCATGGTTGAAAAATGGACACCCATTCAGTTCTGCTTTACCCCCTCCCCCTTAGGGTTCAGGGTGTTGAAATTATATCAGAGTGGTGGACAAAATGATTCACACGAATTCTAAATGTATGTAAATTTCCCCCAATTACAGATGTGTACAAAATATCTAATTCTTTCGAATGATTTCATATGGGCTGCGGGCGACTATATTTTTACGGACTCCATCAAAAAAGGGGAAAGAAATAGAAAAAAATATCACAGGAGAGTTTCTCATAGTTTTCGCTGTGCTATCTGCAAAAAAAGAAAACAAAAAAATTGTAGAACTCTGTATATTCTTCAAGCATCCTGCATAATTCTGTGGCTCCTTGAAAATGCGGAGCCCGAGGCTGCATTCCCCCTAGCCCACCCCTCTCTTAAATGGGCACGGATGCTAGAATAATTACATACTGAACAAAACAACTTTAAGAACATTCTTTTAATACACTGCCGGACAATTGCTAAGGACGGATGACAATAACAACCATAAAATGGAAGGCAGAAAAATGTGGAAATTAGCATAAGTGCGGGATACAGTAAGACGTGTTGTGCGTATGCAAATTTTGGATTGCCGAACTTGTTCGTGACGTCATAGCGCTGATAAGAGATATAAAGGATTTGACGCGTATTGACCGTTGTTGTTCAAACGCAAAGTTGAAAGGGAAAGAATCAATTGACGAACTTGCAATTTTCAGTATGTCTTCCCGACATCACCTAGATGATTTTACGCGTGGCCGTATTATTGGCAAGATTGAAGAAGGGCGAAAAATAACAGATGTTGCCAGGGAGTTCGACGTCAGCCACAGTGTTGTTTCAAGGCTTTGGAAATCATTTCAAACAAATGGAGAGTGTAGCAAACGTCACGGGGGAGGTCGTGTTCGCAGTACGACACCTGCAAAAGATCGGTACATAGTGCTATCAACAAAAAGACACCGGCGCAGCACAGCTAGTGAGGTAGCAAATCAGTTTATGGCTGCTACTGGCAAGCGGATCTCCCGAAAAAACTGTCGCCAGATGTTTGCATGAAGGAGGACTATACGCCCGCCGTCCTGTTGTGTGCATCCCATTGTTCAGACGTCACCGTACCGCCCGTTTGCAATGGTGCCATCAACATCGCAATTGGACTGATAACGACTGGTCTGCTGTCCTCTTCTCAGATGAGAGTAGATACAGTCTATCGTCTGATTGTCGACGACAACTGATCTGGCGTGAGAGTGGTACTGTATATTGTCCAGCAAACGTACAGGAAAGGGACCGATATCCGACATGTAGTGTCATGGTATGGGCTGGCATCATGATCAATGGCCGTACGTCCCTCTATGTGCTTCCAACTGGGACTATGACTGGCCAACGATACATTAATGATGTTCTGCTACCTCATGTTCGCATGTTCCGTAGTGCTGTCGGTGATAGATTCTTTTTCATGGACGACAACGCAACATGTAATCGAACAGTCGCTGTCCAGGAGTGTCTTGAGAGCCGAGGATATTGAACGCCTCGTATGGCCAGCACGTTCTCCAGATCTGAATCCCATTGAAAATGTGTGGGATGCTTTGGGGAGGAGTCTTGCTGGTCGCCAATGCTCTCCAATAAACAAGGACACCCTCATCCGTGCACTGACAGAGGAATGGGATAAATTACCCCAACAGCTGCTTGATAATGTTGTGCAAAGCATGACACGACGTGTGTAATCTTGCATCGCCCTCCATGGTGGCCATATCCCGTATTGACATCTTACGCCGGAACGCCTGCGGACGGTAATTGCATTTTTTTCACGTTTACGTATTCTGCACAAAATGGCCTGTTTGTCCCTTGAAGACGTTCCAAAGCCTTCTGGATTTCAGAGCACAATAAATTGTCTTTCTTGTAATGTCCTGGCATTCAGACATAATTTTATTTCAGTTGGCATCCAACCACACTTACTTTTTTATGCGCTATATAGCCGTTTATGATCCGTCCTTAGCAATTGTCCAGCAGTGTACTATTTGTATTTTTGGTTGATCGCCTCAGTAAAACTGGTATGGTCCAATAATAAAAATCCCCCATGCTAGTTTTTATATAGGGGTTTATCAAAATAACGGAAACACCCACTGCGATATAGCACACGCAGTGCGCCGTATGCAAATCACAGAGACGAAGTCACCCTCGATGTGTGACGTACATAAAGAGGCGCAGTACGATGTCGGCTATCACATAGGAGTGCCACAGTCACAGGTGAAAACGCTGTTGTGAAGTAATTGTCAGCTCATTGACCTCAAAAAAGGCATGATCATTGGTGTATGTCTTGCAGGAGCTTCAGGAACTAGAACGACAGAAATAATAGGTCTAACACGGGAAACTGTATCAATGATTGACTACCTATAAAAAAAAAAAAAAAAGACACTGCGTTGCCTCCAAACGTGCAAACTGTGGACGCCGTGCGAAAAATATCAGATAGCCATAGGCGAACGGAAGCACTTGACCACGGCACCACGAATAGCAGAAGAGTTGAGCATCAGTCGGAATGATTCAGTTTCCGTCATAACGGTTCGTCCGGAACTCCACAGTGTCAGTATTCATGGCCTCGCTGCTACCCACAAGCCTGTTTACCACCACCAATGCAACAAAACTTCGCCGACGCAGTGGTCGGAGTGATGGTTTCTGATCACTCGTCTGAGATGGGTCCGAGTTCGAATCTCGGTGAGACTTGGATTTTGTATTTGCCTTACGGCGCTGACTCTCTCCTTTCCCTGGAACCAGTGGCCCTAAATTAGGGACGGGCGACTGCTTATCGTCCACTGAATTGCTCACGGTTGTCGTTAAACCTCCAATATAAAAAAACAACAACAAAAAACTTGTGTGGTGGAGCAAAGCACAGGCAAACCGGGATGGTAAAGACTGCCTACGTGTCATCTTCTGGTCTGATGGATCGTGATTCACACTGTTCCCCCTACTGGTAGAATGTACGTTTAGCGAAAACCTGCAGAAGCGTACCTTTCCGACTGTGTGGTTCCAACTGTGAAGCATGGAGGAGCATCCCTGATGGCGAGGTGTGCCAAATCATGGCATTCCTTAGAGCTATTGGTAATCCATTCTTCACGAATCCATTCTTTTGTACCCAATGTTGCAGCCATTGTACTCTAATGTCATATGCATTGCGCGAAACGTTTCAAGTTGTTGTTTTCAGACCGAGAGGATGAGATACCACCTGAGACGGGGTGAGCCTGAGCCCGAAAGCCCGTAGTAGCAGCCAGGGTCCGAACCGGGTTTGGGCTGCAGAATATTTACTGCGGTTCGGGCGCGGGCGGACTCTGGCTGTAGAATTTTTACTGCGGTTCGAGCGCGGGTGGTCTCTGGCTGTAGAAGTTTTACTGCGGTTCGAGCGCGGGTGGTCTCTGGCTGTAGAATATTTACTGCGGATCGGTCGCGGGCGTTCTCGGGCTGTAGAATATTTACTGCGGTTTGGCCGCGGGCAGACTCGGTCACAGCCCACTGTATGGAGAATTTTGAGAAAGAAGCTGAAAATGATTCCGTACAAAGTGTAGATGTTGCAAAATCTCAATGCACCTGATTCAGATATCTTATCTCGCGTTTGGGCGGAAATGGATTACTGACTCGATGTGTGTCGTGTGACTAAGGGTGCACGCATAGAACATCTGTGACTGTCTCTAAAGAAAACTTGAAACATTCCACTACAATTCTGTTACAGGTAACATAAAATATCTTGCATTGTTCTTGTTTTATATGCCGTTGAAACTGTACTTCTTTATGAATCACCCTGTATATATAGCAGACGGAAGATACAACTATAAGCGCATTATTGAAATTTTCACTCTGAGACGTGCTGTATTTTACTTGGTGCTACGGCCACAAGGGTCGAGATATATTGCACTGTTCTGCGACACTGTTAGAAGAAATGTCCAATCCGGAAGCTATGATCTTAGAAGTGGTGTTGCTATCTGCCTTAACCCTTTAAACGGCTGGAATGAATTAACTCAAGGCTATCAAAATGAGCTGAAATTAGCTCAAATGAATATATTCGCTGTCAAAGAAGTGGGCCGAACCAAGGCCGTCTAGAAAATACAAGGAACTCATCTCTCTAATGAATGACATTAGAGAGATGAGTTCCCTCCATTTGTGACGTCATTCCACGTTACACGGACTGATAAGTGGGTATTGTGTTTGACGTCGCACACGACAGCCTTAGAAACCAATCGGAATCTTTGGTTTCCGTGTGACGCCACTAAGGGAAGGAACTCTTCTCTCTACATAGCCTTGTGTTTTCTAAACGGCCTTGGCCCAACCCGGCTGGAACGAGTGAATCTGCGCATCAGAAAGCATTGCTTTCCCCTTAACTTTTTTACTCGAAGTGATCATTAAGGGGGTGATTGACACTAATCCTTCGTGGCTGATAACCCGTTAAAAGGGCTATAACAATGGAGACGAGCATGGGAAAGGAGAGAGGTGTTTGAATCACTTGTTTCCACCCTCTCATGCTTAGGGTTTTTTCCCTTAGTATTTTTATCGAAAGTGGTCATTTAAGGGGTGATAAACATTAATCTTTCTGACTGTATACCTTATAAAAGCATTGTGACAATTACAACGACCCTAAGAAAAGGAGAGAGAGTGAGAATATGTTTCAGCGATATTTTCTACCCAGTGGCATGACGTCGGGGTGGGGGGTAGCTCTTCCCTACAATACCTTGGGTCTTTTCCCTTAGCTTTGTTATTTAAAGTGAATAATTGACACTAATCGTTTCTGACTGATTACCTGCTAAAATAGCTAAACAATGGAGACGACCCTAAGAAAGGAGATTGATGTTTGAATCAATTGTTTCTACCCAGTGGCATGATGTTTGTGTCGGGGAGACTGGACTTTGCCTATCATGCCGGGGGGGGGGCTAGCTCTTCCCTATAATATCTTGGGTCTTTTCCCTTAGCTTTGTTATTTAAAGTGAATAATTGACACTAATCCTTTCTGACTGATTACCTGCTAAAATAGCTAAACAATGGAGACGAACCTAAGAAAGGAGATTGATGTTTGAATCAATTGTTTCTACCCAGTGGCATGATGTTTGTGTAGGGGAGAATGGACTTTGCCTATCATGCCTTGGGTCTTTCCCCCTTAGCTTTGTCATTCAAAGTGGTTATTTAGGGGAATAATTGACACTAATTATTCTGACTAATTACCTGCTAAAAGGGATGTAGCAATGGCGACGAACCTAGGAAAGGAGAGATGTTTGAGTCACTTGTTTCTACCCAGCGGCGTGATGTCCCTGTCAGAAGAACTAGCCATTCTCCATCATGCATTGGATCATAGAGCAGAGAATAAAGGACTAGAAGGGAACCTTTATCACCGGTAGCAGGTAAACATAATCGGTACTGCTGAGATGAGAGTGGGAAAGGAGTTATTTTGCAATAGCTTCCTTAAAACCCAGCCGCTATGTGAACACTTCTGTTTAGGAAGCGAAGGAAATTTTTGGGCACAATTTTGTTCAGGTACATCGGCGGCTAAACAGGCGAAACCAAATCAAACATTTTTGAAAAGTTAATTGCCGCGGAAAACATCAAATTAAACCATGTTTGAAAAGATTTTTAATTATATCTAGGTAATGAAGTAATTTCTCCTTACCTTGGATGTGATGACAGTAGGGTAGCTACGATATTCTTTTACAACCTTGTACGTCATATAACTCATTCCTCCCAGAGTTAGAAGAATAGCCAGAAGCCACACAGCGCGGCGGAAAGTTGACTTAGCTGTTACCACGTAAGACACACCGGCGGCTGACAGTCTGTGAGCTAAGAACTCGTACAGGAGATTGAACTCTTCATCACGTAGCAGTTGCTTTCTTCTCATCCTGCGATAAGAAAACTCATGTCATATTAATGCAAAAGAAAGTAGAAATAGGAAATGGAAGAATGCGAAAGGACGTAGGTGGTAGAGATGAGTTCGGGCTCAATTTTAGGAGCCCGGGACCGGCCCGCTTTCTTTGATTAAATGTGTCTGCTGGGCCCGGATTCTTGGAAAATTTTGCTTATCAAGGTTTGCATTATGCATTATACACTGGCTAAAGATATGGCCCAAACAAGGATTAGTTTAAAAATCATTAGTTTAAAAAGTTTAGTTCAGTTAATCTACTTCACAATATGTTTTTAGAAATATTACGCATAAAGCCAAATGTTATAAAATGTGGATTTGAAAATAAATAATCAACGTGCCCTTCGACCGTATCAGGGGAATCAGTCATTTTGGTAAAAGCTGAAGAAAAGAAAATCGTTTAGAAACAAAAAATTCCATTCGTTATTTCTTTTTGATTTCTAAATTTACTTTTATTTTGAATAAATTGCATTATATAACGTACAACGCCATCCAAACAGTTGCAAGTGTTTGAAATTTTGACTCTACAAAACTGATATTTGCAATATAATTTATATATATATGCTAATTGGTAAAGGCAGTTTAGAGTGATGTAGTAGAATATAAAAAAAAAAGCATGTAGGGAAATTTCCAAAATTAGAAAAAAAAAGAACGTAAAAGCATTCCAGACCAGATTATTCTGCATTTTGTAACATTAACAAAGCTTTGCGCTTAATAGTATAATGATCACGATATTATCATATGAGTGTGCAGTTTCCAGATCAAGTTCATCATGAAAAGAGTGAGATAGAGAATTGCATCTAATGCCTCAGCACTTCAACTTGATCTTCTTTTCTCTAAAACTCGACCTGCTGCACTAAAAACCAACGTCACCCCAAAAAATCGCGGGAGTGAGGAAATTTAAAAAAATAAATAACAATACTTCTAACTGCTCAATTTTGAAAATTAATACATCATTTTAAAGATAAGATTCTTGATTTTTAATAAAATACAAAAAATGGGAATGTGATTTTTTTCCAGTTTTTCGATACCAGACCTCTTTAAACTAATCCTTGCTTGGACCATAGCTTTAGACAATGCATAATGCAAGTCTTGCTAAGCAAAATTTGTCTTGCAATGACAGCTAGCTTTAGGAAATTGAAAATCCTTCCACCATGGTAACAAATCCACAGTGAAATTCAACACGTGTAATTCAACCGGACTCGGAATTACACGTGTTGAATTAATTACAGTAATGAAATTCAAGACGGGTAATTCCGAGCCCGGGCCCAGCCGTGGTCCGGGTTTTTCGGTAGTTAATGAATTCTGAGCCCGGGCCCGAGCTCATCTCTAGTATGTGGCATAAATGAAACGTCTCACAAAACGAAGACTGACTTGCTAAATAATCAGAGGGCGAAGTTCAATGAGTGAAACGGATCTGCTACGGGATGCATTGATTAATTACAGCTTAAACCTACAAGTTTGACTGTAAGATGAGAATCTGAAAGGGTAGAGTTAATTTCTTTTTAGGTTGAAATCAAATTCCGTTTTCACTTCCTTGAATTTGGCGACTAAAACATGTGACTTTTCTTTTCCCCGGAAAATGTTTGCATGAATAGAGTTAGCGCTTCGAAACCAAAATCAAAACCAGCTTCTGGCGCTATTCCTTGCTACAGCGGAGATGACGAAGTTCGAAGTATTTGTCTACATATTCGGCGATCGAGGGCTACCTTATTTGTATTTAAGTGTAGAAGAGAAATACGAGTTTACAATATTTGTGTTTAAGTGTAGAAAAGGAAAAAGCGCTTACATTTGTAATAGAAGTGTGTACTTAGGCTTAAACCTCAACCATAAGAGCAATTTCTACGAGAAACGGGGTCTCTGGGTGACATTCCCTCTACAACTAAGATAGTTTTGTTTAGCATAGCACGTGTGTTTCTCTATAGATGGGCTTTTTCAGGCTTTTGTGAGTCGCAGGCAACATGGCAAAACGGAATAGGACTCGCGGGCCACATGGAAAAGAAAAGTAAAAATGAATGACTTTAGGTATGAATATCGATTATTTCATAGAGGTTTTGAAATCCAGAAATTAACTTTCGGAAAATGGAACGATGCATTTCACATGATATGTCACAAAGAATTCCGAAGCAGGTACCGGATATGCCTACATTTTTCAGTATTCTTTAAAAAATGTAATTATATAATTCATCGTAGCATAGCTCAGCAGATTTGGGAATTCAAAGTCCATGTGCCCAAGGTCTCTCCCCCCCACCCCCCACCCTCTCTCTCTGTGCGCGCGCGCGTTCGTTCGTTTGTTTATTTCTCCATTTCGAAATTGTAGTTTCTCCCATTGTAGATAATTCCCTTTTGTGGACAACGTCTCGCGTGCCACTAAAGTGCTCCGCGGATCATGGGTTGAAGATCCTTCTGTAACGGAAGAATTGTGTTATCTGCAATAAATGGCGGAGAACGCTTGCTGAAAATCGAAAACGGGTCGGGCCGGGACGTAAACTGTAAATTCTGAGCAGTGCCGGGTCGTAAACTGTAAATTCTGAGCAGGGCCGGGTCGTAAACTGTAAATTTTGAGCAGGGCCGGGTCGTAAAATGTAAATTCTGAGCAGTGCCGGGTCGTAAACTGTAAATTCTGAGCAGGGCCGGGTCGTAAACTGTAAATTTTGAGCAGGGCCGGGTCGTAAAATGTAAATTCTGAGCAGGGCCGGGTCGTAAAATGTAAATTCTGAGCAGGGCCGGGGCATAAAGTGTTAATTCTGAGCAGGGCCGGGCCGTAAAATGTAAATTTTGACCAGAGCAGGGTCGTGCCACAAAGAGTAAATTCTTAACAGGGCCACGCCGTAAAATGTAAATTCTGAGCAGGGTCGTGTCACAAAGTGTAAATTTTGTGTAGGCCGAACGTAAAGTGTAAATTTTGAGTAGGCCGAACGTAAAGTGTAAATTGTGAGCAGGGCCTAACGTAAACAGTAAATTCTGAGCAGGGCTGGGCCGTAAAGTGTAAATTCTGAGCAGGGCCGGGCCGTAAAATGTAAATTCTGATCAGGGCCCGACGTAAAGTTTAAATTCTGACCAGAGCAGTGTCGTGTCGCAAAGTGTAAATTCTGAAGAGGGTCAGGCCGTAAAATGTAAATTCTGAGCAGGGTCGGGTCACAAAGTGTAAATTCTGAGCAGGGCCTAACGTAAAGTGTAAATTCTAAGCAGGGCTGTGCCGTAAAGTGTAAATTCTGAGCAGGGCTGGGCCGTAAAGTGTAAATTCTGAACAGGGCTGGGTCGTAAAATGTGAATTCTGAGCAGGGCTGGGCCGTAAACTGTAAATTCTAATCAGGGCCGGGACATAAACGGAAAATTTTGAGTAAAGCCAGTCCGTAAACTGGAAATTCTGAGCAGGGCCGGTAAACAAAATTCTGACCAGGGCCGGATTTGCTAGATTAAGGCCCGTTCAGATCCCCTACTTCAATGTGTATTGCAAAATATAAACCGATATTTTGTGAAATCTAAACTATGGATACAAAACTTTCTGAAAAATAACACAACACCCTTACGTTGTCTGTATGATCATCACATTTTCATTCATATTTTTTAGAAGTTTTAGAGAAATAAGTTTTGTTGTGCAGGAAGTATTTTAAATGTAGCGAAATGTAAGCGCATCGAGCTGAAATTTTGAAAATTTTCACAGAGCATGACTCACTCATAGCGAACGTTTTAGTATTTGTACCTGAATGGTAAGGGTGTATTTGGCAAATAGCATACTGCGTGTACGATCTTAGAGCTACACGTAATCTACAACAGTCGAACTTCTCTGTACCAAGTATACTCGTAAAGAAGTTCCCCAGTTATGATTCCTTTCGGTGGTCCCAACAAAAATCATATGAGATTAACCGTAGTCTGTGATCGCGTCTATTGGGGGAGGGGGGTTACTGCTCACCATGAGCAACTCACTGGGCTATAAGCAGTTTCCATCCTTGATTAAGGGTTGCTGGTTTTTGGAAAGAGGCAGTCAACGCCATCGGACAAAAGCACAACTTGAACTCGGCCCTAATGGAGACGAATGACCAGAAGCCAGCGCACAAACGCGCCAGCCATTTTTCATCCGGAACTCGGACGAATGGTCAGAAGTCACCGACTCATGCAGATCACTGGGCAAGGGGGTTTCTGATCTTGTTTAGTAAAAACATCTAACCATAGCGATCGTATGCTCAGTGAGTGCAATGATATTTTATCTCGCTTGTAACGAAGTCGTATTCTTTTTTGGTCGAGCGTTTGTTAGAACTTTTGGAAACCTGCCAAAAATACTCTTCGGCAGAAATTTGGATGTATTAGCATGCTGGCTAAGGTTGAAGAGCCTCAAATTGTCTGTTCGCTTCACAAACACACATAGGTAAGACAGTAACGGAAAATGAAGCATTACAGACTAGGATATTTACGATTAAAGGTAACAGGAGGACGCTGGTGCAGCACTGAATGAGCTTAGTGCGATTTCATAGAATTACAACTACGATATTTACGATTAAAGGTAACATGAGGACGCTGGTGTAGCACTGAATAAGCTTAGTGTGATTTCATAGCATTACAACTTCAATATTTACGATTAAAGGTAACAGGAGGACGCTGGTGCAGCACTGAAGGAACTTACTGCGATTTCATAGCATTAAAACTACAATATTTACGATTAAAGGTAGGAGCTAGCACCCTAACAGTTGTGATATGTCACAACAGCACAAGCAGCTGGCCAACAGCTGGCACCGATCAGTTGTCGTATGCCACAACAGGGCCAGCAGCTGGAACCCATAATTTTTCACACGCCACA